>CM053560.1:16764317-16781556 GCA_028646485.1 Cryptoprocta ferox
TTATTTTTGAGACAGAGAGAGAGACAGAGCGTGAACAGCGGAGGGACAGAGAGAGAGGGAGACACAGAATCCGAAGCAGGCTCCAGGCTCTGAGCTAGCGGTTAGCACAAAGCCCGATGCGGGGCTCGAACCCACGAATGTGAGATCATGACCTGAGCCGAAATCGGATGCTCAACCAACTGAGCCACCCAGGCGCCCCGTGTATTTTTATTTGTTGACTCTATTGACCTTGTGATCAGTCATGAGCAAATTTTGAATGAACTATTTTTGAACTGGTGAATGGTGCAAATCACCATGCTTTGTGATTTCCTAAGAAGTTCTTTGAAAATGCTGACTCCTGAGACTTTCCCTTACAGGTTATTTCTCCTAAGGGACAAGCAGGACTGCATTTACCCGCTCCTGGGTGAGTCTGGATACACGCACATTTGAGAAAGACTGTTTTAACCCAGACTAATAAAAGGAAATGAAGAAGACAGAAAGATTTCTCTGATGGCTCAAATCACTCCATTAAGCCTTTAGAGGGGGTCAGATGTCTGAAATCTTAAGTGTTAATGTGAGAATCCAAAAGAGATCATGTATACTCAAATATTGGTTAAAAACATATTATCATGGACCACGTCTTCACTACCCAGATGAAGATGCTGAAGGAAAATCACTCACTCAAAATTAGCAATCCAGAAATACAACCAAGAATAGCATCTTTGACACCTGATGCCAGAACTCACCCCATGCTGTCATTTCTAAACAATTCTTCCTTACATCCTGTCTTGAACAGCTGAAAGAGCTGGCACACCCAACAGAAGGAGCTGAGACATTTTTCTATCCTTAGCTACTGTGTAAACTCCTTAGCTACAAAGTAAGTGTCCAATCACAATATAGCATAAAGAAATCCACATTTGAATCAGGAATTATCTCAACAGATGTTAGCTATTTCTTCATTGTATCAGTAAATGTTAACATAGCATTAAAAGTGAGTAAAGAAAAATCTAATTGCACTTTACTGAATATAAAACTCAATTACTTTTTGCATCCAAGGATATGGTGTATGTGTGTTTGTATTGCATCTGTGGTAGTAGTGATGGAGAAGAAAGTGTTTCCTTTTCTTACTATCGGCAGAATTTCTTCTCTGTGATATTCTAACCATTTAATATAACTCCTCCTTTTATAAGTTACCCCTCCATTCACAATCGATGAGAATTTGCCTTCCATGGACTATGTCTGACAATTCTAGGTTGCTAATTATGAACTTCAAATGCCCAAAGGCATGATTCAGCCATGAAAAGATGTTAACATAGAAACTGAGCCTAATCAGTTGTAAGAGTGGCCAAGAACTGGAGAGTTAAAACTGAAGCATGGCCTATAATTAATAGAATTTCAGTAGAGTGGAAAGTAGTGATAAAGCCTCTCTTAAGAGTTACTCATACCTCTGTTTAAATCCAAGTTCTTCTACCTTGACTGTCCATGAGATCTGGGGCAGGTTATTCAAGCCCCCTTAGTCAACTGTAAAATGTAAATAACAGCATGTAGCTACAAAAGCTACCGTGAAGATGAAATATGTTTGAAGTACCTACCACATGGAAGTGCACATGGCTCACTGGATGGTAAGAATGAGACGCAAGAGTGTGTGTTTCTCTGGGCCCATTGGGTCACCATATATTTGCTAGTACAGTAAGCTTGGTCTGTGAGCATAATTCATTCTGGAAACATTCATGTAATCCAAACCACTTGTGTATCAAAGCAAATTTCCCCATAAGAAATAATGGCAACTCAAACAATTCGTTACACAATCCAAAAATATTCATATAAAAATGATTACAATACTGTAATATCATACAAAATAATAAAGAAAATACAAAATATAAGAAAAGTAAACAAACTAATCTCCATTTACCTTTGAAAGCCTTCGTGGAGGTGTGAGGAAGACAAGAGAGAGGAGGGTTATTGTGTAGGATGACTTTCACTATCACTAAGGGAATCACTGCTATCTGTTGGCTCAATGGAATCTTTCTGCATGGGGGTCATTGTATACACTGGCCTGGATGTTGACTACAGTATAGTATTAATACACTCTTGTCAAATACTGTATTTAATGTAATTGGCAATAAAGCAGCAGAGGAAACGGTCTATATCTGTAGGCAGCCTGACTTAGAATGAAGCAAAGCATTCCTAGGTTTACTCTTGCATGGAAAAGCAAAGGACTGTCCATAGGTGCTTTAAAGTGACAAAAAATACACAAGTGCCCGTTGTGGGCACCTTCCAATGTTCTGAAAATTCACCGATTTCTGACAAACACTGTGGCCTGAGGCAGAGCATCCAAGTATGGGAGACGTTCACCCACAATCCCACAGTGAGAGAGTGAGAGAGAGAGAGAAACCATTGGCTCAGTTGTGATCATGTGATGTTCGGCATCATGTACTACTCATATTGCAAAACACTGTTTGTTTATCAAGTTAAAATTTATTAGAAATGTTTGCTTGTCTTGCGGAACATTCCCAGAACCAGTTACTCACAATCCAGGTTTTACTGTCCTTAGCTTTGAACTAACTTTGCCTAGCTAAGTACAGAACAAATGAGCAAGAAAAAATATCAAGACCTACTTAATGTCTGCATATAATTGTCTTATAATCGATTAGCCAATACATGGTTGATAACCCCTGCTAAGAATATTGAACCTGATCAATTAATGATGATAATACAAAAAATTCTAAGACATACTGCCCTGCTCCCCATGTCTTGGTTAAGGAGATAACCGCACCTGCTTGAGAAGTTAATGAAAATAACAGCAAAGTAACTACAATGAAAGGACAACATAAAAGTAAAAATGGAAGTTGATGGGTAGCTGATGAATGGTGACAGAAGTTGTATAACTGATAACACCTAGGAGCTCCAAGAAAAAGAGAACCACTATGAGTTGAAGAAACCCCAGGAATCCGTCATGAAGATAAGCCACTTGAGATTCACTTTGAAGTGACGTGGGACTTAGATAAGCAGAGAAGAGAAAATTCTAGGGTTCTGATACAAGTAAAGCTGAAGAAATGAGAAAAAACAGGGCCAAGCGATGACTTGTAGCTAGATAGTACATTACGCATGTCATTTGTAGCACTGAATGCTAGGCACAAAAGTTGAACCATTGCTATGGCTATTTAGTTTTGAAAGAAACAGAGACAGTGCAAGCAGGGGAGGGGCAGGGAGAGGGAGCGAGAGAGAATCCCAAGCAGGCTCCACACTATCAGTGCAAAGCTCCATGTGAGGCTTGAACTCAAGAACCGTGAGATCATGACCTGAGCCGAAACCAAGGGTCGGACACTTGATTGACTGACCCACCCAGGCACCCCATGACCACTGCTATTTAGGCCCGTGGTTCTCAAGATCTTATTGTTTGGCTCACTACCATACTACTGTCAGATAATAACAGAGATCATTTTCAAGATGCCACCCAAAAATGTTTGGGGTTGCTTAGATAAGATTGATTGTAACGTATATATAATCTTAGTAAGCTGGCACTAATGCCTCTCTCCCCCAACGCACACACACTTCCGTTTCATTGACTATAAAACAATGGTGTCTCTTGACAAATGGTTTATACCATGGGAAACAGGGGCCACTAAGAGCTTTGGCAAGCCCAATCAAGAAATATTTGATAAGGAAAGAAGGTGCTAACGTGAAATGCAGAGTCAGAGAAGGAGAGTCCCACTAGAGTTCAGCCTCAGTGGACTTGCCTCAGCCCACCTTGTTACTCTACTATCTTGTTACTCACTTCCCATTCCACCGTGGTAAGAAAGTTACTGAAGTACCAGACAAATAATGATGATCTTTTATTCCCTTTGTTGGCATCAATCTTTGGTACAGCCTTTGGACATGTCCGTGGAGGAGAGGAGCTCAAAGTTTAGACAAACTATTTCTTCTTTGTTATACCCACATCAACCAGCTCTTCCATTGGGCAAATTAGGCACCATTAAACTGCCAATTAGGCACCATTAAATGAAAATGTCACTATATATGCACTGTCTGCTCACCTAATAATGTATATTCTCCCTTTCCCATAACATTCTTTATGTTTCTAGTTTGCTCAAGTTTCTGAAACGAATACACAAGAGTGTGATAATTTCCATTTTAAGAGATTTTAGAATATTAAAAAATATTATAGCAGATCCAAATATAAAAACATTACAGTCAACCCTGAGCCAACACCATGGTGACTCTTAAAATGATGTACTCTTTCGGAGAAAAACATTAGCAGATAGCATCCCATACTGAAATAAAGTCTATCCATTTAAACTACTCAAGCTTGAGCAAAACATATGAAGAAAAATCTCTGGGTTTCAAATCCTTAGGAATGTCACCAGGCCCCGTTACTGCCTCACACCATACAAACACAATACCACTGAGAAACCTAAATGGACACTTTCTCAAGAGATAGGTCTTACAAACACTTAAGGAAACAATGCTTTAAAATCTAAACTCTTAATTCATTATAGAGTCTACTGAAGAAAAAAAAAGTAAAATGGGATATATTAAGTTACCAGAGTTGTTATCAAACAAATAATGAGAATTTAAGGGAAAACACAAACAGAAAGAATTCATTAAAACCATACACTCCACTCTTTACTCCTTCATTAAGTGTACAAATTAAAGCACATCTATGCAATGTTTTAAAAAATAATTGACCTCCAAATGTGAATTCATTTAGCTGCTTCAACTACTGTGGTCCGGTTGAGGTAAGAAAGTACAACTATGAATCCTAATGCCTAAAATAAAAAAAAAAAGAAGTTGAATTATCACATGTTCAAATTTCATATTTACTGAGTTATTTACAATATCCTCACATAGATTCTAATCTAGGGTTGAAATTTGAAACCCATGAAAACCAAGGGCTTTCACCTTTAATGGTCAATGCAAGCTTGGCAAAAGAACAAGAGAACATCTTTAAAGGAGCCAAGGTCTAATTTATGTGTCCAGGTGGCAACTTTCCCCTCTTGGGTGATGGTTGTCAATACCGGAAGCCGGAGAAGGGGGATGGTAGAGACAAAGAGTCTTATTTTGTGTGAAGGCAGCTTGTCAGTTTCTGTTCTTGGATTTTTTTCTTAGGTTGAAAGATGATATGCCCATTTGGAGAAATCCTGTTTAGGGAATACTGTGGCAGATGAAATGGACGTATCAACATCTTATTAAAGCCACTAACATTCACTGTCACATTTAATGTGCATGATCCCAAAATTGAACTTACCAAAAGTTTTAAGAGAAAACATCTTGATAACAACAGCATTTGTAATCATTTTTATGGCTAAGGCACGATCCCTCCAAAAGCACCGAAAAAGAATGCTTTAATAACATCAATTAGGATTGGTATTCTGCCATTGGTTCATCAGTGTTTAGCAAGATAAATGTATTTTTCAGTAGCTCTGATAAAAAACAAACAAAAAACCACGGTAACCAGAGGGCTTGGGGACAAAATAAGCCTCATCTGAAATTCTTAACATACATCTCTGACTGTCACTGTCTGTAGACTTTTGTTAGAACTCTAAAGGACTCACAATGCCCTGGCTCCTAATGTTTCCTAATCTCTAACTTTCATCCCTAAGGGCTAAATTGAATGCATCCCGGTGTGGTGTTTGGTGCAGGAAATGATCTCTTGCCCAAACTGCCAGGCCCTGCCCTGGTTCCATGGTCCCAGCACAGAGGATTCCACGTTGGGTTCCACATGCCTTGTTGCTCCTGGTATCATTTTCTGATCAGCCCAGGGAACCAGAGGAGCTCAAATTTCCCCTTCACTCCATTCCAGACTGGAAGAAGGAAACCTGTATGGACACTGGCCTTAACAATAAATGGTCAGCTACCAAGGATCTGCGGTAATGACAGAGCTGCTTTGGGCAGACAGAGTTCTTTTCTTTCTAGAAATCCTACAGTAGTGCTCAAAAGCAAAATGGTAATCACCGGTAGAGGTTCAAGTGCCCTCCTCTTGCCCCAAAGAGTCTTCACTACTTTGCTACAGTGCCCCAAAGGTCGTCATTATGCAGTCCTTCTTTTTCAGGGAAGGAGTGTAGTTGCCAGGAAATTACCATTACAATGTTAACTACTGGGGCACCTGGGTGGCTCAGTCAGTTAAGTGTCGGACTTCAGCTCAGGTCATGATCTCCAGCGTGGGATCAAGCCCCGCATCTGGCTCTGTGCTGACAGCTTGGAGCCTGGAGCCTGTTTCAGATTCTGTGTCTCCCTCTCTCTCTGCCCCTCCCCCACTCACTCCCTGTCTCTCTCTGTCTCTCAAAAATGAATAAATGTTAAGAAAAAAAATTTCAAATATTAACTATTTATCATGTAAGGGTTTATTGATCAGTTAGTAGCACAGTTGGAATTTCTAAAATAAAAGATAACTGACCTGCCAAACTTTAAGAGAATAAGAGGCAGACAGAAGTGGCTAATATATGCCAGGCATTTACATACCATATCCATTAACCTGTGAAGTCAGTAAAGCCTGCTCCATTTTACAGACCATGAAACTGAGTTTCAAAAGATTATGTAACTGACGGAAGAAAGGTAAGGATCCCAAGAATAGGAGAGACTAGCCACGGTGGGGTTCCACAGTGAGTTGTCCTCATTAATGGTGAGGTAGGGAAGGCAGGATTAGAACACTGGTTCCCAGATGAGGTTCATAGAAACAAAGAAAAGATAAACAACAACAACAACAACGAAAACAGTGGGTAAACTGTGAAGCTCAATCACCATTTTCTGTGCCTCTCTGGTCCAGACCTGCTCCAAGCTTCCTGAATATGAGCACATTTTTTAAGGAAAATCCCCATTTACATTATATAACACAAGGAAAGTTAAATTAATTTGGAAATATACCTAGCAATGACCATTATCTTGGTATATTAGTGACTCACACACAGTCATTAAGGTTTTCCAATCATTTTTTAATTTCAGTGTTCATTCTTACAATAACTCTTTGGATTGTCCAGGCAGGGCAGAGACACTCTTCCTATTCAAGAACTGAGTGACTTGCCTATGACAGAACTAGAACATAGCCATGTTTCTTACCTCAAAGGCCCATGTTCTTACCTCAGCACTTCCTTCCCCCAAGTCAACACGATTCTGCTTTTACTATCTCATCTTTATTTGTCCCATTATGAAACAAGGAAGAGGCCAAATTCTCAAGGGACCAACCACAAGGAGAACAGGGGTGGCTTATTTCAAAATTAGTGGTAAGACTCCTTGCTTAGTGGTTCTGTACAAGCCTTCTGTGACTCACCTGCTGGGAGAAGGGTAACCCATGCTGTTCATAGAAGTTAAGCAGCTAAGCATTCCCCTGATCTCTAGAGGAAAGCAAAATTCACTTATCAAGTTATTTACTTTGTGCTAGGCTCCATTCTAGGCCCTTTGCAGCTATTAACTCATTCAGTCCTTACAACCTCACAATAAGAATACATATATAATTATCTGCGTTGTACAGAACAAGATACTGAGGCAGAGTGATAAAGGAACTTGTCCAGTCTCCTACATAAGAAAATGGCAGTTGAGCTCTGCATCCAGTCTGGCTCCAGAATTCACCCTCCTAATCCATACAATATGGCAATAGGGCAAATATACACAATGTATACAGACAGTCCCGGTTTTCCTGGAAGGCACCATTTTGGTCTAATGGGAAAAGTATGGAAGAAGCTTAGAGGTTCTAAATACTTTCGGAGTTTCTATTATGTGCAGGCACCATGCTAGTGATGGGAATACTGTGATGTTAACACGCTGCCTGGGTGTCTATGGAGTTCTGAGTGGACATGTCAATGTAGCAGCTGAACTGGATGGTTCTAGCCACTTCTGTAAAGCTCGAATCCACAGGCCTGCTCACAGTGTATGGCTGTGTTACCACACATCTCCCCCGGCCCAGCTACTCTGGGGAAAAAAAGGAAAAAGACTCCTGAGCACAGGCCTCATCACATTTTTTGTTTAAATCCATTCCAACAGATGTGTCCTTCCTCCAACTTTCAGTGACACTGGTTGAATCATAAGAAATTCTGTGTAACCGGTGGAAACTATTTTCATTACTTTTTAGTCCCAACACAAATATTATACTATTTGAAAGTTTTCCACTGTATTACCCTTCATCTGGGAGAAACGGACTGTTTTCTTCATCATGACTAATTCACAAACGACCAAACTGAAAAGTAGTTATGCTTGTTTCATTCCTGAGAAGCTGATACATGGAAAGGATATGTACCTTTTTATTCATGCCAAAGATTTGACAGGACCCAACACTGAGATTATTTTTCAGCCACCAGAAGACATTTTCTTTCCCTGCAACTAGGCCAGGAATATAAATCCTGTGTATTCTACCATACATATTTGGATCAACTACTGAGTAATACAAAACACTGCATTTTCCAAAATGCTTTCACCTAAACAAAAGCAGAGATTCCCATCCTTCATAACCACATGCGTGCACGCGTGTGCACACACACACACTTATCGAGTGGTAAGAATAGCACCTTTACGATTATCCTTGAGACTTTACCAAGTGTTACCTTACAAGCTGAAAAATCAAGATGATCCCCGGATTCCTTTACAAAGCCATTTTATTCTTACAGGGCAAAGCCTGATTCCAGTTGTGAATGCAATAGTAATCTGTTATGTTTATCTCTCAATAAAAGTTTCCCTTGTAAGTTTCTACAGTCAGACTCAGTCATCATCCAGTGAACACCATCTTCCCCGACCCTTGAACACATGGCTCATCAGGGTACTTCAGTCCACAACATGAACTTTTCCCCCCTCTCTAATACATCTAGAAACTATTGTTGGCTCATGTGCTCTCTTTAAGGCCTTCAACCAAAGACTAAATTAGGCAAACCAAAGAGACCAAAAAAAATTAGGCAAGTACCAGTATGAAAGTGGATCTCTATCCCTTCAGACCCTACCTTGTCCTCCAATCTCTACTGTATGAATAATCAGGATAATTCATCAGAAAACTACTGGCATAGTAGTACTTGCCAATGTTCCTCCTTTCATAGTTTTCCTACTCTAGGTCACCTGTCAGCATGGCCTAGATTTGGCAGAGGGCCAAGACCCATCTTTCACATTCTAATGGTTGGGGTTGGGGGGAAATCTTACAAAAATTGGTACATTTTGCTTATTCTTGTCCTCTATTAAAAGCACTCAACAAGCATTGACTTTTTTCCTCCCTAAGATATGGCCTGTTGGTTGGCATTTTGTAATAAATTCCATTACAGGTTCTAAACCTTCCCAAGGACCCATGAATTCAATAGATATGAATTCATCAGTGTGATGTCAAGCACATTTTCCCTCATGACTTGCAACAGCTCTTTCAATGCAGGAGTGTTTTTTATGCCATTTCCAAGTGTCTTTTAAACATGACAACCTAAAATAGCAACTCTTTTCTAAAAGCTAACGACCTGTATTTTGAAACCTATAACCTGACCATAGCAACTCTCAAGCGTATGCCTCTTAATGCATCCCCATGGATTTGGTTCCTCAAATCATTTGAACAGTTAGAAAAATAAATAAATCTGGTCATTAGTCATGCAGGTACTGGAGAGCTGATAATATTCTATTAATAAGATTAGGAAGCTAGTGGGGTTCCAGATGCTACAAAACACTGTGGATAGCTCCATCAAGGTCTTCATTTTTACACCCAGCCCATTAAAACAACTACAGAATCTACTAGTCTCATATCCACATCGTAACTTAAAATGAATGTGACAGATTTCTTATGAGAAAAGTAACAGCACACAAGAGATATTATGACAAAAGCTATTTTTATGACTCCATACATAATGAAGATATTAATATCACTCTTCCTATGCAAAAACAGTATATGACACCCCAGACATGTCATTTGGATCAGGAAGATTTTCATTATCCTTATCCTGCTTACCCCTCCCCAAATAAAACACAGAAATAAACCAAAAAAGCAAATTTTAATGTAAAATATTTCATTCACATTTTCCTAAGATCCCTTAAAAGAATGGAAATGACAGAAATGTAAGTCTCCTTTAAAATGAAACTCTAAGCCTGCTTTGGATTCTGTGTCTCCCTCTCTCTCTGCTCCTCCCCCATTCACACACTGTCTCACTCTCTCTCTCAAAAATAAATAAACATAAAAAAATTAAAAACAAAAACTGACTCGTGCGTTCGAGCCCCGCATCAGGCTCTGTGCTGACAACTCAGAGCCTGGAGCCTGGTTTGGATTCTGTGTCTCCTCTCTCTCTGCTCCTCTCTCGCTCACAACCTGTATCTCTCTCAAAAATAAACATAAAAAAATTTTTTTAAATAATAATAAAACTCTAGAGGGGTACCTGGCTGGCTCAGTTAGTAGAGCATGCAATTCTTGATCTTGGGATCATGAGTTTGAGCCCCATGTTGGGGATGGAGTTTTTAAAAACAAAAACAAAAACAAAAAAACCCTCTAGGATTTCTATGGCTTTGTACCTTGAATTTTGTATATAGTATCTTATCAACTTTTTCTTTACAATTGGTATAGTTCATACCTCCACCTCTCTTTTCTTGCTGTCCTAGAAATGGTAAGGCAGACACAAGATAAAACCACTGATTGCATGATGAATTTCTTATCTCCTTCTTACTATGAAATGACCAGTATACACTCAACAGCTTTCCCTTTAATATTATATAAATTAGGTGGAACGCCATCAATTCAGGAGTTTAAATTCTCCTTAATATTGAGAAAGCAATACTTTAAAATCTCTAAGACTTGATTGAATTATAAAATTGTTTGCTTTTTGGCAAGGCCAGGATTACATGTGCAAACTAACTCACAGTTATACAGGAAATATGAGACAGTAATTAGTGAAACCAAAGGAAATAGACTTAAATTGGGTATTATTATACAAACCTCTTATAACAAGACTGGCCACATGAAATATGGCTTAATGTATCAACTATCTGGCAGAATCAGAATAATAATCACCACTAGGACTTACACATGAATAGTACTCTACAACTTGCAAATCACTTTTAGATACAGTCTCACATCTGATCACTGCAAAAAAAATCCTTTGAAATCAGCACTATTATAATCTTCATCCTACAGATGAAGAAGCTGATCTGCAGGACGATGCAGAACTGAAGAGTTTAAGAACTATTACATTAAATTACATATCATTTGTTTCAATCATGATAGGCAGAGTCATATTTTACTGTAATAATGTTACCTATGTCTACAAAAGACATAGAAAAATGACAGAAACTTACTCCCAAATACTTTATTTCTCTATTATCTATTAGTCCAAATGGCACACTCAGAAAATCAGCCCTTTTTGCCAAAGACAAAATGTCTTCACATAGATCCTCCATAAATATATTTGGAGTGGGCTTGGTTGGCCCAGTGGAGATGTAATGCTTTAGGCTTTTCATTACCTAAATATGGTCGTAGCTCAGGTTGTTAGTGAGGAATATTGTTGGTCCCATTTTTTTATTATCTTCTATTTCTCGAAGGTAACCATTTCTATTAAATGAGGGAAACCAGTGTTGCTTTTAACAGTCCCAAACTGCTACTCACTGTCAGAGTTTTAAAAAATCACTGATGTTTCTAAACCTATCCATCCAATTCAAGTTATACATAGTTATTGGCCAAATCCATTCAATGAGACATGGGGAAAAATGCCACTTGGTTATAATATTCTCCATGTATGGGCAGAGAAGAGTAGGAATAGCCATGTGCCACTTTGGTTTTCTGCCATGTAAATACTGAAAACAGAGCTACTGAAGGACAAACCCCCCTGCTTATCCTTTACTTGCTTTGATAAAGATCATCTTCTGGAAGAAGCCCTGACTTCTGTCTGTCTATTCAAGTGCTACATGTTGGACTACTTTAAGAGCTATTTTATGCTAAGATATTTATATATGTCAACCCCATCTCTTTTTCAACTCCAGTATCTTCACTGAGATTTAGAGTCAATAGTCATCTATTAAGTTATTTACAAATACCAGACACATCCATACTCTCCACCTAGGATGTGTGACATTTCATGTTGTTTTGTGAACGAAGTCCTCTCTGTTTTTGTGCTTCTTTTCTAAAACCATGTTAAGGACTGAGGTTTGGAGATTACAGAAGATCTGAACCAAGTCAGTCACAAAAGGCAAGAGCTGGGAGGCGGGGGTCATTCAGTGTATCTGCCATTTGTTAAATAGCATAGACTTTGTTTGGACCATCTCAATTTCATGACTTCCTGGTTGTGTGGCCCTAGTGACAGAAGTAACTGCTGTGATATTATTTGGGCATAACCATGACAATTCTTGCTTTCTAAGACTTCTGTAATGATTAAATTGAGTTGGGCAGCACAGAGTCTAGAAGAGTATAGTTCTCAAAAAGTGATATTTGTTTCTTTTCTTTTAAGGAGCAGATGTGATATAGATGCTTTTGCATGCTCTGATTTTATGTAAGAAAATATAGA
Source organism: Cryptoprocta ferox (assembly GCA_028646485.1). Taxonomy (NCBI): domain Eukaryota; kingdom Metazoa; phylum Chordata; class Mammalia; order Carnivora; family Eupleridae; genus Cryptoprocta; species Cryptoprocta ferox. Next base: position 16,776,734 of record CM053560.1, read on the forward strand.
TTTAAAATATATTTATTTATTATGTATCTTTATATTGAACAGTATGATAACAGTCTTGGAAAAGTAAAACAAGAAACCCAGGCTCTAGTCCACATGGCTTCTCAATTGCCTCTAGATCTCCGGGACTCAAGAGCTTTGTCTCCTCGTGCAGGGTTCTGTTACAACCCATTGATTTTTCTTCATGGTATTAAAATTTCCTTTGTTTAATTTCATTGGGTTGTTTCCCCTGGGTCATTCTGACCAATTATGTTCCTTGTTGTTTATACCATTCAACCATCAACAGACTTCATTTTGAAGAACATGATGCAATCATGTGATGGCATTCTTTCCTGATATTGAACTGTTGTTGCCTGAAGAATGTCCTAAAGGACAGGAAAATAATTGACGCCCACTGAGAACCATGGTCTTTGAGACATGAAATAAATTAGAGATCTTGTATCTGGATTAAAAAAGAAAAGAGTAGAGCAGTGGGTCGAGCTGGAGCCTGCTATGGGTAGCTGTGTTTCATGCCTATCTACTCTCTCCCTCTCTCTGCTACTTTATATCATCTCATGTGATCTTCAGAAAAAGTCTGTGAGTGGGCGTTATGAAACTCAGTTAACAGAGCAGAAGACCGTACTTCTAGAAAATCAAATAACCTGCCTTAGGTCCTCAAAGTCAGGGAGTGATAGAGACTGCATTCAAACCTGGTCTTCTCAGTACACGCTGCCAGACTTCCTCCCTGTCAAACCCGGGAATCATTAGAGAAATTTAACTTTATATATATATATATATACATATATATATATATATATAACATTCCAATTACTTTGAGTTTGAATTTGAGAAATATCTTTGTCTATGTGAAACGAAATATTCTTTTGAAAACCTGAGTGAGTCAGATGGGCTTATTCAGAAGCTGCCCAGGTGTATAGTGACCTTCCAGAAGGAAATGGCTTCCTTCCTCCCATGAACACTCTTCCCCACTGGTTGTTCAGGACCTGTCAAACATTCCATTTCAGAAACTGCTTGCATTTAGCCCAAGGCTTTACTCACAGTTTGAAAATGCAGCAAACTTCTTACTAGACATGTCTCCGGAGGCAAGGGAAACAAAAGCAAAAATGTAAATACTTTCAAAAAAGTAACCTTTAGCACTCATGGCAGTTCTATTCACTGTGGTAGCAATGAGTTTCCAACTCATCTTGAGACGAGTTTTATGGGTAGGAACTTGAGGACAGAAAATAGATACAGTGAGGAAAATGTCCCATAGAAGTAAGGATGGGGAGCTCTAGGAGTTTAAGGACACTAAAGGAGGACAAACAACAAAATGCAAAGACAACCCTAACAATGCCCAAACCAATTTCATAATTTTCCCAAAGGCCAAGACTGTCTAAAGAACTAATGATTCTCAAGGCTACATTAGTATGCATTTGGAAACAAGGGAGATTTACCATTCTACTTGGAAAGGCTCCTGGTATCATTCTATTTCATCTCACCCCTACATTATCATTATAAACCAGGCAGCCATTCTGCAACTTTATTGGTTGTCAGGAATATCATCTGCTGTAATAATGGAGGAAGGATTTCCATGTGGGCAAGACTCATGCATCAGGATGTCTCCTTGTCTACCTGCCAGGGTTCTGGAGTGTTCTAGTAGCATTCCAGCACTCGCTTTGCACAGTTCACTATCTAACAGATGGCACCGTTGAGCAAGTGTCCCTGGTTGTTAACGTCTTTGAAAATGAGGGCAAAGAAATGCAGACCATTTTAAGTTGGCTAGAAGAATGCATGTCCTCATTCCTTGCAGTGTGGTGACAATGGCTGACAAATTTCTAGCGGATATAATCTCACAGAACATACAGGGTAAGGTTTTACAACAACATGAACTGAGATTGTATGATACCTTGATAAACAGCTACTTTTCACCCCAGGCTGTGATCTCCCCTCTCCAGATACATGCTCAGCTCCCCGTTACCATCAAACAGCCAGGGGAGAATTACAGATGGCTCCACAGAGAGCTTTGGAAGCTGTGAGAAGCTGTTTAAAAGTTGTGTTCAAATCGTGGGGTGGTGGGACACAAACATGTTCTGCAGAATGCAACATCATTTTCAGAGGCAGAGAGAGAGAGAAGAAAGTGCCGAAAGGTAATGGGAACATTTTTAGTGTTCTATGCACTGACAGTGAGCCGTTAACAAGGTAAAATTACCAAATATTGGTGCAATTTGAAGCCTGCATTTTCTGTTTGGGGAATTATGATAATGTGACAAGGTTATCGTTATAATTAGGAGAGTAATTAAAGTAACGGAGTAATTGCCCTTCTGCATTTTTTCGTAGTCAAAAAGATCTTAATTGTAGGGAAAAAAGAAAAGAATACTCTTCATTTTTTTAAATTTCTCACAAGCATCGCAGAATCCAAAATCAAGCAGACTCGTCACATTGGTACGTATAGCATCTTTCAACTTTCTTCTTATGAGCCACATTTGTTTTTAGCTGTTACACATTCCTTGTTACATAGCATGCAGTCTACATGTGAAGACTGTCATTATGAGGAAGCAGTCCTTTGTTGCACAATATCACTTCTAATTTTTATAGGCTAAGGGATTTTTTTACTCCATACTTCCTGATTCCGGACCTAGTTTCAATTAGTTCTATGGCCACACTGTTGCACCTGTACAAATGAGAAAAATCAAAATTGTTCCTTCCAGGTGGGTGTACACCTCCCAGGTAGTAAACAAGTAACAATTTATAAATAAATAAAACTAAATAAATAAATAAATAAACCTACCCATCCCTGAAGAGTCACAGCTAGGACAGACAAGGTGTGTGTCTGCCAGAAATACTTTGAAGTACGGAAATGAGGCTGCAGCATTAAGAGATTTGTTTGAATTCCTGGGATGAGAAGGGAAGCAGACCTGGCAGAGAAAGTCAACATTTTTGCTCACATCCTATGGGCTTCCTCAAACAGATAGAAAGCCTTGCCAATTTCACATGCAGTGATAGTGACCGAGCGGGTGCACTGACTAACGCTAACTAGTTATGCATCGCTAGTGACTAATGATTAAGGAAAGCCACTGACTAAATGCTGTTGATGTGCGGGATCCTGGGGTACAGGAACCCTGGAATCTAACCCAGAACCCACCATCTACCCTCATGATGGGAAGGGCAGTGCCGATTCGGTTCCAGCAGTGAGTCCAGGAATGCCACTGGAGGGATACTGAACCATGTGACCTTTGGCAAGTGACACCACTTCTGTGAGCCTCCCTTTCCTTACCTGAAAAATAATGATCCTACTCATCTATCTTCCTGAACTGCTACGAGGTAAAAAGAAAGTAAAATGGAAACGAGCTTTATAAAGGGGCCTGATTTATTCCATGTATGTGTATATATACATATATTGCATATCACATACAGTCCTTGCTACAAGAAACTGTGGTTTGGCTCCGTGACTCTCTTCCCTCTGGACAGTGAGGACAAGGCATTCAATGAACATCTAAACTATTTGGAAACAAAAGAACTCATATTCCTTTTGGTGTCCATTTGTTTGATCACGTACTGCTCCTGGTAGACCTTTCACTGCTTATCTGCTGAGCTAATTCCTTCATCAGAGATCAGCTAAAAGGTCACTTCCTTCTGCAGCCTTCCCAGAATCCCACAGGGAAATGAGGCTCACTTTTACTTGGCTCTCAAGCTGCTGCATACACCCCCACTAACCACCACAGCTTATGATACCTCCTCACTTATCTGTCCACCTCCAGGCCAGGAGCAATTTGAGACAGAGGCTGAGTCCTCTGCACCCCTAAATTGAGCGTGTGTTCAGAGTATGTATTGACTAGACTGAGTCACAAGTTCTTCAGCGTGAATAACTGTTATAAATGTATGTATATGTGCACGCATGTGTGTAGAGGTACAGATCTATGTGTATGTATGCTTATGTGTTCCATTTCTAGATTTATGACTATATTTTAAATACAAGTTCCTTTGATCAGGATGCTAAACTCTTAGGAAGCCGCCAGCCACCCACATTGCCAGATCTAGAGAAGACCATGGAGATAGCCGATTCCTTTATTTCAGGAAACGTTATTTCCTTCAAGTTATTATCTGCTCTGGCAATAGCAGTATCATAGCAATTGCTCTAAAGAAACATTGTGTCCGATATGCATGATACAAAAGCAACCCCAAAACAAAATGTTGATCTCTGAAGGAATCAAGTAGCAGGAACTCCCCGATGAATAAACACCTCAATGCTGATGCGATGGCTGCTGTTTGTGTGAGCAACTGCGTCTTCCCCTCTCCTTTGTGATGTGATTTTAAACTGAAAGCATTAGGTAGCAAGAAGCACTGTAATTAAAGCTTCAAACAAAATGATTGAAGAAACACTGAAGAGATGTCTCCTTTGAAAGTGCATTTCAATTCTCCCCATGTCTCCAGAAGAAAAATGCTTCTGACAGTCTATATTTTACCACTGTTTCACTTAATAATGCATATCGACATTTATCCAGGAACATTGGACATTGCTTTGCTTCTCATTAAAATCAGCTAAGCACCTGCCCATGACTCTGATTCCCCCCCCCCGCCCGACAACCTATCCACTTTGTTTTCTCCATTTGTTCTCAATTACTTCTTTTTTTTTATTTTTTATTTTTTTTCCAGTATCATTTTTTAATGATATATATTTTATGTATAACATCAACATCTATATACACTTGAAAAGATAATATTTATTTCATAATAGTGAGATTTTTACCCATAAGAATTTGCAAGTATTATAAAATATCCACCTCTTATTTTTACTTTTCCCATTCAGTTCTCAAGAGCACTAATACTTTTCTCAGAGGACTCATTTT
>CM053560.1:16782056-16968897 GCA_028646485.1 Cryptoprocta ferox
GCCCCTATGCATCAGCACTTCTGTATCCCTTGGGTAAATCCCCAGCAGTGCTATTGCTGGGTCATACGGGAGTTTTATTGATAGTTTTTTGAGGAACCTCCACACTGTTTTCCAGAGCGGCTGTACCAGTTTACATTCCCACTTCTTTTTTTTTTAAATTAATTTTGAAGCAAGGATAAAATATTGCAGGGTGGAAATGCAAAGTCCCTGGTAAACCAGACTATAACTCTGGGAGCAAATGAGAGACCTTTGCCTCTTGTTTTGTCTATGAAATGACAATTTCATAACGCAAATGAAAACATGAACGTGCACAGGACATAAATATTCCAAGAGCAAAACAGACCAAGCAGAGGGTTCCTTATGATCTATGCTTAGAACATAATAAGAAACACTTTTTTACAGATGACCATTACCTTCTTTACATCCTAAAAAAGGTCCCAGATTAACTATTGGAACAATCACCATTTTCTTTCTAATATGAACTAGTCCTATACAAAAAGCTGTTGTGAGAAGTGTCTTTTTTTGTTTGCTTTTGTTTTTATAACCTCTGGGTCTGTGTAGGGACCTTACCTGGTGTATTCCTTTTTGAAAAATCTGGGTATTCCACTCATAAACACTAATATTCATAATATAAATATGGGGAAGAAGTAGTTCAAGCAAATTTGTCCATCACTTCATTCAACACTTGGTTAGGGGCCGTGGAGGCATTACAAGATGAATATGATATGCATTCTGGTCTCAAGGGATCTGCAGACTAATAATGTAGCTATCTAATTAAAAAATAATAAAGCTTTAAAAAAGAACACTGTAAATTAGTCATGACTTTAGCTTTCAATTGAGTAAGGGGGCCTGTGTTTTTTAGGTTTATCACTTAGAAAGCAAGAAGAGTTCATATAGTCATTTACTAGGTGATTACAAACGGTACAGACATTGTGCTAGTAAAGCACTATTTGTAGTTAATAGAAATAGCTAATACTTAATGTGCATATACTGTCTGTCAGGCCCGGTTCTGAGCAGACTGCACATATCAACTCATTAAATCTGCTCAACAACTGTATAACGTAGATATTATCTCCATGCTGTAGATAAGAAAACTAAGGTGCAGAGACATGTTAACTTGTCTAAGGCAATCGAGTAACAAGGAAGAGATGGGATCTGAACCCAAGGAGTCTGGCTCTAGGACCAGCTTCACCATTTTCTACAACTACCCCTGCAGGGAAAAGCATGTGCAACATCACTGGGTTGAAAATATGTTCTCTTCAAGGAACGTGTCATTCTCAGACCAAGTTCAGTATACGATTCCATTTTCAAAGTTAAAACGCATTTTTCCCAAATGCATTTTATCACCAGTTGTTTTTGTTGTTGTTGTTGTTGTTTTGTTTTGTTTTTTTTTGTTGTTGTTGTTTTTGTTTGTTTGTTTTATGAATAGCGTCCCACTGGATGTTGGGATGCAGGGTATCAAAAAGTAAGGTAAATATCTAAAATAAAGCTCCTACCAATGAGTTGACTGTGCCTTGCACATACTCCCGTATGCTTAATTTTCAACAACCCAGTGGGCATTCTCTCAAATTTGCAAATATTGCAGATAAAATTTATAAAATTGTCTCTAGAATACCAAACTTTTCAGACATTTTAAATGTCCAGACAGGATAGCCTGTTACTTACGCTTTGATTTAATTTTAAGAGAATCATCTGTATATTCCAGACAGTTAAAACTGTCTTAAAAGTACACAATATCTTAAAAGCACAAAATGTCTACATTCATAAGACTGAATTTATCAACTTCATAGCAAATGTCTTAATTATATGCCTTCTATCCATATTGTATTAACATCTCACTGCTAGAAAATAGAAACGTATACATCTTCCTCTAATCATTAAAAGTTTTAACAGTTATTTCTTCTCTAGTTTTCAATACTTGGCTTTCTTCCCATTTTCTTTTCTCATTGCCAGATTCATTTTAAGATTTTTACAAAGAAGAGAAATAGTTACATGGCTGACCGGTGGCATAATCGTAGAGGCATCCAGGCATATTCTAACACAGGGACTAAGTCCTTTCTGAAGGCACAGCAAGATTATGAGGGCCGCCAGCCTCCTTCAGCCTCTTATATCAGGATCTGAATCTACTGTAAAATTTGATGTGAAAGCCTTCAGTACCTTGCCACCTGTAAATTTTCTATCTCTCCCTTTCAATAAAGATAGCTTTTACACGAAGAGTAAAATCAAATTTCTAACTTGCAAGTGTCTAAGGACCAAAATTACATTACCAGAATGATACCTCTCTCCATTAGACAGGCATTATTAGATGACGTTATAGGTCTTTAATTCATATCCGTGCCTTCCGTGGGGTGTGATGTACACCCAGGGGGTGACGGCATGCGAGGCTGGTTGGCTCACCATGGAGCACCTTCTCTGACTCTGTCATTCAGCAAGCCGCCTTCAGGGGAAAAGAACCTTAGAATCACCTTACCAGCATGCTGTCGTGATACTGCTCTGTTCTCAAACCCAGGCCAAATTTATTGAAATTCACAGCAGCAGCTCTCTGTTTTTACATTCGGAAAGAAATGGCTACAAAGACATAACCACAACACTCCGTAACACTACACTCCTAATTCACAATGCTGACTATTTTGGTCAAAGTCAATGAATTAAATTTTACAAACAATGGATCAAGGGAAAGTACCACAAATTTAAGAGGGAGGGATTCTCAGCTCTATTAAGTGAGTTGAATTCATTGTCAGCTTTCAGTTAAGGGAAGGGGGGAGGATTCAAAAGAAGTATTCAAGCAGCTAAGATGTGGTCTGAGAGGACCTCAGAGTTATCTGTTTGCCACTGGCAAGCTTTGGGAAAAAATGAAAATGTACATCCTGGACTGTATTTCTCTTTTTTAATATTTTAAGTTGATTTATTTATTTTGAGAAAGAGAGACAGAGAGAGAGAGAGAGAGAGAGAACACATGAGCAGGGGAGGGGCAGAGAGAAAGAGACAGAGAATCCCACGCAGGCTGCATGCATACTCATGACACAGGGCTGGAACCCACAAACCATGAGATCATGACCAGAGCCTAAACCGAGGGTCGGACCTTTAACTGACTGAGCCACCCAGGTGTCTCCTGGACTGTATTTCTTAGCTTGACTAATATTTCAAGAAATGAAGTACATAATACTTCCATTCTGTAGAAAGGGCATTTGCAGCCTGTGACCACTGTGACAAATGCTTGACTTCTGCAGTATTTTTTTTTTTTAATTCTTTTGCAAGATGACAGTTTAGTAAATCCCTCAAGAAGACCGCTAAACTGGCATGTGGAACTTTCTGGCATTTGGGACTTCCATAAATATTTGCTGATTGCTGGCCCAAATGTGCATCCTTGTTTAACTTAAATATATGTACTGTCTTGCAGAGCATAATGAAGCCATTTAATAAGTAAGTTAAGTGCTTTGAAAAATAAAATAAAATGTGTTGTGTTCCTCTTTCTTCCATATGAGAATGGAAAGAGAAGTGAAGCTAGACTTTCTGCTCCAGATGATATTTTCTTTCCAATTTAAACTTCAAACTCATTTTAAAAAGTATATGCCCTACCCTATAAGCTAATGAATGTAAAGCTGAATCTATTCTGTTTGTATAATAATTTGGATAACTATGTCAAGCACACAGGCAGCTCTGAGTTTCACTGTACTCCAAAAGTCATGTGTTACGCTATCTGTTCAATAGGACAAAAAGGCTCTGTCATTTTCCAAAATCACAGTGTAGAAAACACCACTGCCAACAAAATTATTTATAATCACCTGTTGGAGATAAGCTGATCTTCCTTTTGTTTTCCCTTCTTTATCTTTCCTTCTCTCCCCCTCCTCTTCTGATTGCTTCTCTCCTTCCACAAATATGTGTTGAATCGCTAACTTTTTATCTGATCAGTGCTGGAACCAGGGATAAAATATGACATAGACAGCTGTTGTTCCAAGGAGTTCAATAAGGGGAAATAACCCACACATGATCCCAGTGGTGTCACTGAGAGAAGGAGAAAGAAAAAGAGAGAGACGGCATGTGGAATATTGGGGGCAAGCATTTAAAAGTTGGTCATTACTAAATACTCTGTTTGCATTCTAAGGAAATTTGATCGTCACATTTTGTCCTGATCTCATGTTTCTTGGCCAATAAACTTTTATCACCGCATTATCCATTGCATCCTTTTTCTCTGTCTGAAGGCTGCAAAGGAGAGCGGGTGTGTATTTCATAACAATGACTAAAGGCAGACACCCGTACAACCTTACTTGAATGAAAAGAAAAGGGTCAACAGGTGGAAGGGGGCTGCTCTCTAAGTACTCTCAGCCTTATTTGCTGTATGTGTTGAGCCTGAAAGTCTTTAATTTGCAAAAATCCCATAGTTAAAAATAAATGTGAGGGTCACATCCTGAACCTGGCATCAAAAAATGCCATTACCTCTGCAAGTTTTCTGAACCTAGATCCAGGAGGTGAGGCTGGTAAATTTCTAGAGACTTAATGCGTGGCAGAAACCTCAGATATAAGACAAACAAGACTCGTTAGTTACAGCAGTTTAGGCCTCTTGGAAGATGACTGGCATTGCTCCTTCACACCAAAGGTTTCACAATCAGCCTTCCAAATCTTGCCATAAACCAAAAGGTCCCCCTGCCTTACCTGTCTGCACCAGGAAACTCCATGCTCTGACAATCCACAGCATTAGCATTATCAAACATTTACTGAGTTCCTAGGGGGAGCTCGAGGGACTCTATCTCTCTCTGAAGAAGCCCATGAGATGTTCCTCTGTGATCATTTGCCCTTGGTAGCTTGGAAGGGCATGCCCTAAGCTGTTGGGTCAGTAATGAGGGGACATATTAACGTCTGCTGCTTTTTCAAAACATCAGAGACATTTACCATATCATTTTTTTTTAATAAGCCATGTTGGAAGACTTGTTAATATTTATAGAGCTCATAACTGCACCAGGTACAACGCTAAACACTCTCCACGTATAACCTCGTTTTCATCCTAAAGCAACTCTTTAAGGAGGTTTTGATTTAAAGGCTCTTGCCACTGCACTGGCGAGAAAAGGGACGCTTATTTGGATTATGAACCTTGCCAAGGTGCCAGAACTGTGAAGTAGGGAAGGCAGCTACAAGCCCAAGCTGACCAAATCCAGAGCCAAGCTCCGAATCACTAATGCGAGCTCCCTAGATTCTGATAATTACAGAATGACTGGCACTTGCCAGTGCAGAGTAGATGAAGAAATTGAGCAATCAAGAAGGTTGAACGATCTGACAGAAATCAAAGAGTTTTTAGAGGCAGAACTAAAACTCAGACCTTCTGCCCACCAACTGAATAATGTTCTGAGTATTCCACACTGGCCATCCAATTCAATTCATGGCATCAACTGTTGGTAGGATGACTATTGAGTACACAGCTACACAAAACAGAGGGGCATGCCCTTCAGCATTTCATTTTCCTCTTTGGGATTCTCTGAGAAAGGGATAATTACATATGCCCTACCTACTACAGGAAAGCAGAAAGCAAAACCAACATGAAAGCTTTAAGAAATAAAAGAAACTTGAGTTACAAAAATGAAAAGGATTATGAAGAATGGTTCCCATATTCAAGGTTCTCACTTCATACCATACTTTCCCTCTGGCAACAATTAAATTCAATCTTCAGGTATACTAGTAAGGCCCACTGCAATCTTAAATAAAATGGATCTTTTAGACATTTCGGGGCAGAACCTCTCTATATATTCATCCGTTCCATGCATCTATCCATCCATGTTAGGATACAGGGGTAGTTAGCCCAACACATAAAACCGACAGCAATACATGAAGATCCCATTATGTTTAATACTTTTTATCTCTTATGTCACTTAATAAGAACTCTAAAAAATAGTAATGTGTTCAGTTTACAGAAGAGGCTTAGATAAAATGTATACTTTGCCCTAAATTTCATAGTTCATTAATAGCAGAGCTGGGATTCAAACTCAGGCCCACCTAAATCCAACAACGAACGACCACGCTGTTCTTAAGATTCCTTCTACGTGGGGTCATTCTTGGATGTGCCCATGACCGCAAGGAACTGTCCCCTCCCATCCCTTCCCATTAAACAGGACCAAGTGGAGGTGACACTGGATCAATTACTGCTGTCACTTGGGCTTTACAGAGTTAAATGATGGAACGACATGAAAAAAGCGAACGTTTCATATTTTTATCAATTCCCAATAACTATCCCTTGGGGAAGGGTAAGAGCTACGGCACTTACCCTTATCTCATGTTTCTTGAGATAAGAAAAAGAGACTCATGGAGGTTATCTCTACGAGTGACTTGGTTGGGTGTTTCTGAAGCTTCTGTCCCTCTGACCCCATTTTCTTTTCCAAATAATGTTCCATTTTAACTTTTCCAAATAATGTTATTCTTTTTTTTTTTTAATTTTCTGCTAGTTATTTTTAAATGTTTATTTATTTATTTATTTAGAGACAGTGTGGCTGTGCACGTGAGTGGCGAGGGGCAGAAAGAGAGTGAGAGAGACAGAGAATCCCAAGCAAGCTCCGTGCTGTCAGTGCAAAGCCCAAAGTAGGGCTAGTCCCCCTACCATAGGATCATGACCTGAGCCGAAATCAAGAGTCAGATGCTGAACAGACTGGGCCACCCAGGCTCCCCAAACAATCCCCTAATCTTTATATCACGTCAACTATGATCCAAAAGGTCCTGTTCACACATTTCACAGATACCAAATACCACTCTTCCATCTGCAATGTGCTCTTAACTTTTTTTTCATTTTAAATTTTTATGTAAATCTTAGTTAACATCCAGTGAAATGTTAGTTTCAGGAGTAGAATTTAGTGATTCATCACTTACATACAATACTCAGTGCTCATCACAACAAGTACCCTCCTGAGTACCCATCACCCATCCAGCCCATTCCCCACAAGCCCTCACTCCATCAACCTTGTTTGTTCTCTATCATTCACAGCTTCTTATGGTTTGCTTCCATCTCTTCTGTTCCCTCCCACTTTCCCTATGTTCATGTTTTGTTTCTTAAATTCTACATGAGTGAAATCAGTATGGTATTTGTCTTTCTCTGATTTATTTCACTTAGCACAATACATTCTAACTCCATCCACGTCATTGCAAATGGCAAGATTCCATTCTTTTTGAATGCTGAGTAACATGCTCTTAATTTTGAAGAGAGAAGGGCACTGGACCTGAAGTTCAACCCTTTTATTCTTCTTGTTAGGAGTTCTGGGGAAAAGGGTGGAATCAAAATCAAACTCAAACTACCAATTAAATGAAATTAGAGATTGCCTCTGGATCTCATTATTTACTAGTCTCTCCACAACTTAAAGACAAAGAATTATCTGAATACTCATTTTTTTCAGGAATATATTTGCTATCCAATTTCATAGAAATGATGTTAATGATTTAGAAATACAGGAACAGACTAGGAGGGGCAGTGGCAAGTCAGCTTATATCCACGTCTATTATGAAAAGACCAAACTTAAGCTAATTAAGTTAATTATCAAGATAATTATTCTTGTTATTTTCATTACTAATAAAGGGAATGCTATAATTTTCCCATAAACCCCTTCCAGATTTACAGAGTATTTTAAGCAAGTAGAACAATATCTCCACACAAAGAAAAGTATAATCAAGAATAAGTTCCAGGATGTTTGTTAAAGGTAAAAAAAAAAATCATGTTGTATAGTAAAGATTTTTCTTTATCGTCTAACATTGTGTTTCGAGACTATGGATAAGCCTTTAAACCCAAATCTAAGTAAAGGCTAACACAACCTGATTTTTCACCAAAAAGACATCGATAAATGTAATTTTGCACAGCTGTGATGTTTTCATATGAAAAACACCTTCATAACTGTGGGTGACACTAATATTATGCAGAAAAGGAAAAATATTCATTAGTCAGTTATAATTACATTGGTCATTCAGGCTAAATGAACTGTGTCTCTATCACATCGTATTTTCCACAGTGTGGTCTGCGACGAAATTATTTACTTAATTTGCCTTGTTTACTTCCCTATCATGGCTTCCGTTTTGTTGTTTACCTGTTTTTTAATAGACATTCCCTAGGGTTCTCGAAGGGTTCATGTTCATTCTCAAAAGCTCTTACTTGAGAATTCCACCTAGTGGAAACATTCACAGCACTGTCCCCAAAGAATATATTATGACTGTTGCTATTTTCATGTTTGTAGGGACAAGCTGAAATTTAATAAAAAAATTCCTTTTTTTGCCTGTTGATAAGCTAGACTCCTCTGCAGGTAGTTGTTTTTAAGAGCACTTTGTTTGGATAATTCCTTTCTAAAAATCCATGATACCCACTGCTTTTGAGGTGAGCAGACTGCTGGAAAGATTTTTTCCCCATAAAAAATATGTGATTTTCAGAGTTTTTCAGCAGTGAGTATCCTAACTGAGACAGAGTAATGGCTATTTCTGGGGTATTGTATCCTCTTTTGGACCCTAGAAATAAATAGTGTTATGGAGAAACTGAGTAAGAGGAACTATGTCCCCACAGAGATCCTTTGGGGAAAAGTGACACAGTATTGCAAAATTGCCTTATCCATGTAGGAAAAATAGCCATTTATAAGCCACAGCATTCACATTATTTCAAGTCAGAGGGCAAAGGGGAAGAGCGCTAATGTTGACTAGTACTTGGTATGTGTCAGGCATTACCTAATCGATTTGCCACGGTGATCCTGTGAGATGCATGTTATTTTTCCTCTATTTAAACATTGAGAAAATAGACTCAAAGATGAAAAAAAAAATCAAAACATGCTCTAGTTACCCTAGCTGGCTGAGGCAGAACCAGGATTCAAATCCATCCATCTGAATCCAAATGTCATGGCCTTCCATTACCCCCAACCCTATGTCTTTATGCAGCTCCCTCATAAGAAGAATACAATTATAGAGATAATAAAAAACATGTGATTGCTGTATTTTTCAAAACATCCAGATGTCGTCAAAGATTCCAGCAAGCTGAAGTCTATGGTTTTGCAATAATGCAAGCATCTCTTTCTGTATAAACTAGCACACCACTAATTTTGGCTATCAAGCCTCAGTTATAAGAATCCAATTCAACATAATCAAGTTCTAATGCCTCTGATTATGTCTATTTGCTCTTGCCTCAAGGTCTGGAAAGACTACAGGTTTTACAAATATAAACAGAGGGTTCATGATAGTGTTGGAATGTTCTACCTTCCTGTTTTCAAAGCAAGAGTACACTGCTTTGACAAAAAAAAAAAGTCCACAAAGGGAACAAAGGGAGCTTATTCCATTAAATAACTTTAAAACTCAAAAATGTTAAGAGTTATCTGTGCAAACTTTGTCACTATTAATTTGTTCCATATTTAAAATCTGCTGGGAAGTACTATAGAGGGAGAAACAGACTTGTGCTATATGCAAATTTCACAGAGGTGGTTGGGGTCAGCTACTTGAGTTCAGTTTAGCTCCTCCAAACATTTATTGGGCATGATCTTTGCGTTAGATGAGCTCACAGATAGTGGAGACAAAGCACTTGGTAAAATTTTACACCACAGCAAGACTACCATAAAGATAAAAGTAAGGACATACTCTAAATTTAGTTCAGAAGAGAAGATAAACTTTCTTTGGGAAGATTAGGGAGAGCCACAGAAGGAACAGCCTTGAGTATCAAGCTAAGAAGTTTAGTCTTGACCTTGTAAATAATGAAAAGTAATGTCATCAGCCCTGGAATGAGGAAGAGTATGGTAACTATGGTGTGAAAGTCAGGGGAGGAAAGATATACATGGGCTACAAGGGAACCAAAGTGAAAGGGTAAGATGGACAGCATTTTTTAAAAATGTATAAAACTAGAGACTAGAACAGTTGAAAATGAAAGAAAAAGAGTCATCAAATATGGCTCAAAATAGTGGTTCTAGACAGCATAGCTTGCTTAATAAAGAAATATGAATTAAGTTCTTTGTCGGGACTTTGTTGCAAACAATGTGTCGGGACACATACCCACACTGAAGTCCAGTTGAAAACCCAATCAGGTCAGCAGTCAGAGTGGAGAGAGAAGAGTGACATGGGGACATAGGCTGATCTGTTCCAGATGGATGTGGTCCAGACAAACCGGGCAGCTACTACCGGGAGGAGCGACACTAGTATGTTTAGGCTTCTTTAACATGGCCTGATCATCTCTCAGTGGCAAAATGTGGATAGCAAATATTTTGGTTCCACCCAATTCAGCCAAATTCAGACTGTCACAGAAAGAAACACCACAGAATTCCCCAACGGGCCAAACAGAACTGGTGTTTTCATGTGGTTATGGAACTTGGCTGGCCATGGGGCCATTCACTAAACTGCTCCCATGCCTGGGCACAGCCTGGTTTCATAACTCCATCAATGAGCTCATCTAGATTACTTATGTCACTGACAATATGGCCTTGCTAATACTCCGTGTGATTCAAGAATACTGAATCAAGTATGCTGCTCAGCCAGCGTTGCCTCATGACAGATAGTAGGCATATGGTGACAGAAGAACACAGAAACACCAGTAGACATAGTCTGAGCTGTCTAAAGAGGAATGAAGGAATTAAGGAATGGAAATTAAGGAATTAAGGCAGCATGGATAATATTTACATGGAATTGGGAAGGACAGTTAATTGGAAGGTCTTCACCACAATCCCTGGATTCAGAAAACAATTTTGCTTTAGGCAGAGATTAAGTGCATCAGTACAGAGTGCATAAAGGGAGAGATGGCCAAATGTCACATTCAACAGGGTGAAGACTTTCAAGCACATCCTGTACTTATATTCAAATCATCAATGTAGAGCAGCCTTTTCCAGCCCATCTCTGGCTCATTTTTGCACCCAATAAAGTCTACCGGCCGAGCAATTACACAGATCTAGAAAAGGGGAGAATCTGACCTATTTATAACAGAGTCAATTCTCCATTATTTCCAGGCTCTCTCAGAGGCCACTGACTTTATGCTATTATGTGCCCTCTGGTCATTCCGTTGTCCATTATCACCTCCACAGGGAAAAAGAGGTGAATCTCAAATCAATTCATTTAATTATTTATTATTCGTGCTGGCAAAGAAAAGAACGGAGAGTGTTCTCTGCAAAACATGTACCCCACAATCGGGCATTTTTCTATAGACTTTCATTAGTACAGAAAATGGGATCGGAGTTGTCATACTTTATTTCCAAACTAGTGAGTCTTCTCTCTTCCCATTTTATAGAAATACCTTAAGAGACCCAAGAACCATTTTCACTCAAAAATGGAAAAGAGTAAATAATGACTTCTTACATACTATCTATTTTAAAAAATCATATACAAAAAGTTACATCATAAGATTCCCTACTGGACAATGAGCTATCACCTCTGAATTTGATTTTTAAGGCATGGGTGAAACAAATTTAAAGTTGATTTTGGAAACTACCCAGAGCTCACCTATCCTATAAAGATAATAGCTACCAAGTAAGATAAACAACTTGAGGCAATTTTCTCTACTCCAGTTTCTCTGTTGTGTAAAATTGGGCTATTCGCAGTATTACTAAACAGAACCTATTTTATCAGGTTTGATGAAGATTTCAATGTGATAGTATTCATGAACTTCATAAGCATACTCTAAATAAACCTTATCTATGATCCATACCTTTATATATTACTGTTTTTTATTATTATTATTATATTATTATTATTATTATTGTGATGATTAATCCCCTGACGACAATATGGCCTTGCTAATACTAAGTGTGATTCAAGAATAAGAAGAGCGTATGGTTTCTAAACAGTCCCATAAGTTAACATTGTAAGATCTTGTAGGATGGTGTTCTAAGCCTGTATTATTAAAGCATAGTGGCTTATCAAAAATCATCTCTGGTGTCACTCCATGTATTTCCTATTGGCATTGAAAGCATTGCCAGCATAGAGACAGCCCCAAGGGAACCAAGGGTCAAGTAAGGTGGGAGAATGTCAAACTATGCTCCACCATCTTCTACCTATTTAGCCATCAAAATTTTTGCTGAAATTTTTCACACACCCAGCCCACAGGAATGCGAGTCACCTCTGCCCATCAGTTGATAATTTACCTTGAAAGTAGCAAGGTATTATTAGTATTATCTTTTGGCTAAGAAGAAAGACCGAGAGTCCAACTTTTGTCACTATTGTGACCACATTAAACCTTGTAAGTTTAGAATTTATTGTAACCTTCCAATGTTCTTCAATGTGCACATCATGAAGACTAAGGTGGATCCTGCTTTGTGGAAACAGAGTGATTAAGCAGTTATGATTTCCTGTCTTCTTTTCTCCTTTCTGGAGAGCCCTGGCTCCTCAAATATCTCTATCAGGAAATCATGTGCCTGAGATAAAATCAACAAAATAAAAGCACAGGGCAAAAAAAAAAAAAATGAGAGTACAAATGCACAAAATTTTCACAAGTTCTTTGCTTTGCTCTCTTTAATTAAGCCAAGAAAGATACACAAAGTTAATGGTATGAGTTAAATTCTCATTCTATGGTTAACCACATCTGTGTGCACATCTACTTAACTGATGGTTTTACTCAGTGCCAAGAAAGATATATCATCAAGTGGAATTATTTCTTCTTTAAACAGATCTTCCAGTGTGGCATCTGAATTGCCTCATGTGTGGTTTGGAGTGTTTGATGCTGATCAGGGTTGGGTTAACCAGCAGGCATTTGCCTGACAAACCTGCTTAGAGTGAGGTAGAAAGGTGGGCGTTGTATTCTTTTCCCATTGGGCAACCAGTCTGTGGGAATGAAAATACACTTCTGAGGAAACCGGCCTATCATTAGATTACGAATCTTCTTGCCTTCCAGGACTGGCCAGTACCATCATGCATTCATTCATTCAACTACGTTTCTGCAGAACCTGGTGCTTTGGGCATGGTTGTTAACACCAGGGACACAGAATGAATGAGCCAAGGTTCTTGGAATCTAATGGGAAAGACTGACACACTACAAAACAACAACAGCAGGGAAATAATAAAGGTACAAACAAAATGCTGTAAAGCTCAGAGAAAGGAGTGAGTCATTTTGACTGGGAGGGAAGGTGACATTTGTGTGGGTCTTAAAGGAAATCAGTTTGCCAAATGGAGAGTGAGGAGCTAATATTCTACATAAAGGATAAACAGTATGGGAAAGGCTAAAGAGGCCATTCCTTGTCATAAATGTGGGTGCAGGAGATGGGTGCTTGAGAATGAGGCCTGAATGATGGATGGTTTGAGACCCAGATTTCACGGATCTCACATGTCACGATAACAAGTTTAGATGGACTTTCTCCAGAGGGACAGGGAATCCAAGTGGTAGATGACCAATGTAATATAATTTGGTTTTTAGGAGTGTAACTGCAGGGATACCAAAAACAGGACAGTGTAATAGTTTGGGGGATATGGACGGATGCTGGAGACATCACACGGGAGACTGGGGTTACCAAGAGAGAAGCCAGCCATGCGTCTGGCCCCTCTTTGAAGGTTCCTTCCTCGAATAGTTGGGTTAAATCAAGAAATATTTTCTTTGTGACAAAATACACAGAAAAATTATTGATGGAGATTCACAAATGACTGTAAACCAGGCAATGCTAAAACTACTGAGTCTTTGGGTCAGAAAAACAATTCTAAAAAAAAAATTATGTCAGTCAGTAAACTCCAGTTCCAGGAGTCTTTGGGCATCCACATTCCCAGGCTTCTCAAAGACTTAAAAAATCCAAATCTCCAGGCCTAGGGCCCAGGAACCTGGATCTTGAACCAACTTCTCCAGTTAATTCAGACGGATGAGTCAAGTTTGGAGAAAAGGGTTCTCTAGGCCAACCCAGCATATTTCTTGATGAGCCAGGATGAAGTCTTCTTTGAAAGAATATCCCAAATGCCAAAACAGCATGGAGCTTGGCACATGGTAAGGATTCAACCTTTGTCAAATCCCCAGTTACAAGTCCGTGACTAGAACGGATGTCTGCCTTGCATTCCTTCGGGACTCAGAGATTATTAGGCTTGAGTTTTAAATTCCACTGCTGTCAGCACTATTGGACTTGTTCCTTACCTATCTGAGTCAAAGAAAAAGTTTTAAACTATTTTCCAAAAAATTTTAATCTCTCTTCCATGTTCTAAAGTAGCAAAACAAGGTCTCATTGTTTCAAGCTGGGTAGAACGTTTGGTTCAGAAGCTACTTACCAAGATGCGACACCTTACAAAATACACTCTAGTGCCTGCTTCTCTCTGCTCCAATTTGATTATTATATGTATACATATCACATTATATATTATGTGATCTCACCAGGAAAAGCTTCTATGTTTCAGGACTTGGAGGTCTGGGGCATGCCTAACATCTCGTTAACTACAATTTCTTTTAGCAATAAACTTACAGATTTATTCAGCAGAAAATGCCTAAATTTTAATTGTTGAGTAGAAAGCAAAAATTATACTATATACACATTCAATTACAATGATAAATGAAAAATAACCCCGGCATTGTGTATTTTGACCAGTGCCTTTGAGCACTACATTTATTCAGAATAACTTCTGTAGAAGCAGTTACAAGCCCCTTTACATAATTTAACTGGAAATTACTTTCGGAAAGAAATAGTTCCACATTAAACTGATAATCCACTAGCGTCATTCTGGTTCAGACATCTATCACTACACCAGCAAGGCACAATCATTCTATAAGTACAAACTAAGCATTATATAAACGTAACAATAATTTGCGTGTTAATCTTCTACAATAAAATACTCTCACGACTCTGCCAAGAGTCATATGTGAGATGAATTGTGGGAAGCACGTGTTTAAAATTCATCCGGATAACAATCTCGGTACTTCGGCAAAGACCTAATTACCATAGCTCACCGTGCCCGGTGTCACAGTCTGGATGCAGGACTTTGTGGCAAGCTGCAGGTACTGG
This sequence comes from Cryptoprocta ferox, assembly GCA_028646485.1. NCBI lineage: Eukaryota > Metazoa > Chordata > Mammalia > Carnivora > Eupleridae > Cryptoprocta > Cryptoprocta ferox. Next base: position 16,796,936 of record CM053560.1, read on the forward strand.
TCACCCCAGAAGGGTGCATAGAGGTGAAGGGGGCTGAATACAGAAGCACTCTTCAAGTGCCAAAGCTTACGTTTTCAAAGAACAACAATAACAGCAACAACAACAACAATAATAGCAACAAAACTACAGGTTAGACAAGACCCAGTTGACACCACTTTCTGATTCCCCAGAACTGAGGTGACAGAGTCCTCATTTCTGTTCCCCTCCCTTCTCCGACCCCTATCACACCAGCAGACAGAACGATACAGCGCTCGCTATGAGTTCACTCTGCCACCGTGTGAAGTGCTTACTTCCTTTGCTGTCCTTTTCATGCTGTTACACACAAAAATACTGAGATTTTACTTTGCAGAAGATGTATCCTGCTGGTGAATCGGTTTGAGGGGTCAAATGCCTTTTTGGGGGTTCCAGAGAAATGGTGAAGATATTTGTAGAAGGGCAAAAGTAACAGAATGGAATCATTATCATTTTGGAAAGAGAAGGATCTGCAGTCAGCAACTATTAAGCTTCTACTGTGTGCCACACAGGTGGACATTTTACATAATTATCTCAACCCTCAGAAGAACAGCTCTGTGAGTAGAAAATATCTTCTCCCATTTTAGACCAGACATAAAGATTAAAAGGCATTGAAAGAAAAAAAAAAGACTTTGAAGGGGCTTCTGGGTGGCTCAGTCGGTTAAGCATCCGACTTTAGCTCAGGTCATGATCTTGCGACTCATGAGTTTGAGCCCCATGTCAGGCTCTGTGCTGACAGCCCAAAGCCTGGAGTCTGCTTCGGATTATGTGTCTCCCTCTCTCTCTGCCCTTCCCCTGCTCACGCTCTGTCTCTCTCTCTCAAAAATCAACATTAAAAAAAATTCAAAAGACGTTGAAAAATTTGTCCATGTTTTTCAAATTCACAAGCGACACAGCCAACATGAGAACCTGAGACCATCCCTCTCCAAACGTAAAACTTTATTCATTAATATTGTGAATTCCTGGCACATTTATTAGGATTGACTATCTTCAGTCATGTATAAGTATAATGCAATTAGGTTTTGGTAAGAAGGATTCAACCTTTGTCAAATCCCCAGTTGCCAGGCAGCCTAGGCAACCTCAAGTACAGTGATCCTACGTTACTCCTTGCCTCCCCAGTCCTACTAAAGAGTAGGCTGGCACACAGTAAGTGCTAGAAGTCACCTCCTGGATGACTCATCTGGTGTATACCCTCTGTCTCTAAAAGAATCCTATCTCCCTCATGAGTACCAAGCCATTCACACAAAAATATATCCCCTCATTGCATTTTGTGCTTCTCTTTATTTAGCGTTTCCTTAGGATCCATTTGGAAAAGAAAATGTCCAATTAAAAATAACTTGGGCTATTTCATTATTCCATTCTGTTAGGGACATATGGGCTATATTGGAACCACCAAGCTTAAGAATGTAATAGTACACCCTCTCCATGCTATCTAAGACCTAGATTTGCTTGTGCATTTCTAACTCCCCACACATATACCTCGATTCTTCTCGTTTTATTAGCAGAACTCTTCAGAGTAGTCGCAAATATTTTCCTTCTTCAAATGTTATTACTTTATCATCCAGCACTGCCAGAACAGAAAACAGATTAATTTTGCCAAACTACAAAGGTAATTTGTCATGTAAAAATATATAGCTTTATGGCCAGGCGCTTTACAACGTACTGTTAAAATACTCATCAACTTAAAAAAAAAAAAAAAAAAACAAAGGAAAGAAAAAGGAAGGCAGTGTCGGAACTTTGGCAAACAGTAAGTCAGAAACTGAAAAGAACATTATTAAATACAGATTGTCAGAAGTCCAAATGCCTGATAAAAACATTCCTTCTGATCAAGAATCACAACCTAACCATACATTTTATAAATACACTTCCCATATGCATGTGTTTTCTGCAATCTTCAATTAAGCAACCATAAAATGATTAAAAATTAACCTTTGCAAGGGCCTACATGTATACAAATCAGGAAAGGAAAATAAACATGCTTACTCCTGAAACATTTAAAATTAAAAACGTCTCAGATCTGACAATGATAAAAACACAACTAAAAAAAGTATGGAAAACTAAGTTGCAAAAAAGTATCCCACAAGGGTTTTGTGATACTAACAATGTCAAAATTAGGCCAAGCTTTAGAGAGTAATTTGGTATCATAATAAATCAAGTCTTTCCATTCATTGGTAATGAGCTCAGGAGGTTTGCTGTTCCAAAAAGGCAAGTCTTTTGCACCAGCCTACCTTATATTGCAAAGCCAATGTTTTAAACACCATCAAATATATTTTTAAATTTTTTAATGTTTGTTCATTTTTGAGAGACAGAGAGAGACAGAGAGAGACAGAGTGCAAGCGGGGAAGGGGCAGAGAGAGAGAGAGGGAGACACAGAATCCAAGCAGGCTCCAGGCTCTGAGCTGTCAGCAAAGAACCTGAAGCAGGGCTCGAACTCATGAGCCGAGATATCATGACTTGAGCCGAAGTCGGACATTTAACCGACTGAGCCACCCAGACGCCCCAGCACCATCATATATTCTATTAATGACTTGTGTTTTGCAAAAGGTAACTTCGATGACTAATGTATAAATGCAGCCAAGAAGAGAAACAGCCTTACTGCAGGGAATGTTAATGGTTTCTTCCCAAAAGATCTTCAGTGGAATCCATTTGTGATAAATTCAGTTTCCAACATTAAGCCAACCTGTCAAGGATGGAAAGCTTGGCCTTTACACAGATCTCACCCTAATTATCCTTGATTCTTGAAAAGAATACTTGCATCAAAACAGAGAAAACTCACAAAAGAAGAAAAGGCACCATTAAATGAATGGAAGAAATTATGTGGAGGGCCACCATACACTTTACTGCTATTGGATGCTATCTCATGCTATTTGCAAAAACCAAAGCTCCTGGAGGGCAGGACGCTGTCTTAATATAAGACCTAGAACTATCCTGGCATATGACAGTCTTGCATAGGTAAATGTTAGCAATCTGAATTATGCACCTTTATAGGACTATAACGCTGTATGATTATCAAGGCATTTTCCCACACATTAATCTCGTCTGACCCTGCACCGACCCCGTGGAACTCTGCAGAAAGGAAATTAAGTCTCCAGGAGATTAAGTAATTTGTCCAAAGTCATAAATGTAGAAAGGAGTGTGCTGACATGAGAATACAGGTATTCTTTATATAAATCTATTTTCTTTCCTCCAAAACAATGTCCCTACTGCTCACTTCCCACCACAGTTAAGGTCTCAAATCACAAGCCTACATCATAAAACTATAGCCATCCATAACAAGAACACTCGTATCTAATATAATGGTGGGGAGACAATGAAATGCTATTTTTTACATCTAAATATGTATGTGATTGAAATAATTGTTTCTATTTTTATTTAAAAAAATCCAAGTCTAATCTTTTCAGGTAGGTTGGTAAAGGAAGAAACTCATAAACTGTATCTGGAGAATTCAACGCCTATGCGATACAATGTCATGTTCATCATTTTGTGCAAAGCCAAATGATCTCATGGGGAACGCCATGCAGACTTACGTAGCCTTCTACCGTTTCTGGTTCCTGGTACCCAGTGAGAGGCTAGTCTAATAGTTTTCAGACCAACTCACAGAGGCAGTTGTGAGCAATAAAATCCTGCATGTGATACTTGGGAAAGGTAAGAGAAGACAGGGGAAAGGCTAAGTATGAATCAATTTCATTCCTCAGGGCCTACACAGAATTTTCTGGAACCTGTCAAATGCTTTTCCAATCTACTTCTGTAACCTTCACCTCCCTTTATCTATGAGGCGTATCAGAACCCCCTGCACTATTTCCTTCTTCAAAATATTTGAGACCAAGTTCTGGAGCAAAGTGAGAGAGGAAACTATCACAGAGGCTATTTTGACACTGGATTTTCATAAAAATGATGCCCATAGGCAGCTGGGGATAAGAGTGACACCAACACATGGACCTATTTCGGGACTGATATGAGTCTAATGTTTTCCATTCAGCTCATGACCTCTTTTGACTTCATTGGGCACTATATTTGTGAACAGACTTTAGGAGTCACTGTTCTTTCATTCTTTGTTGAAGAGAGTTTCAATATTCCAAGGACCTAATGGCTTCTATGAACTTGGAGACCTGATGTTTTTTGGTGCGTTTAAATCCAAAAGCCCTCAGGTTCTTAAAAGGTTCAGATGGAAGATTCTTGTATCTGTGTCTTGAAAGCTCTAATAAAGAGAACTGAAATATAACACATGACCTGTGAACTGAGGGGGACAGAGAAACTTTTGCCAAGTTTCCTGCACATTCCCTTAAAAGCAACCAGGGAAGAAAGTGAGAAAAACTGCTCAGCTCTAATGAGCACCTAATGGGTAGGAGGACCCGAGATTTATTTTGTGAATGCTTCAAAAAAAAAAAAAAAAAATGGCTGAGGTCTTTAACCACTAAACTGCCGGAAAACGTGTGGCCTTATTAAGCATCAGCAGAATAACTGACCAGTGTTTGAGAATCATGAATGTGGCCTTTTGACTTCCCAAAGTATACAAGGATATTTTCTTTGACTTTCCCTTATTACAGATCCATAAAAACGACACTGCTTTGTTCAGGAGACTCCAGACACATGGTGCTGCATGCTTCTGCAGAAACACATCCCACATTAAATTAAGTTAGTGGTGGTATTTGAAAAATAAATAAATAACGGAGTTCCAATTCACTGCAAATGGTACAGGAGGCCAGTAAGTGGGAAGCCCACAAGAGAAGGACTTCTTTTAGAAAGATGTTTTACAGGACTTTTTCTGCATCATTAACTCTTCTGGAATCCTGAATATAACATGATGAATTTCCCTAAAAAAAAAAAGTAGCTACTGTTTAATTTTGAATCACTTCAAAGAGCCTCAGTAGAAGGAATCAAAGAAAACCAAAAAAGACCAGTAGATGTGAAATTCGCCAAGAAAGAAAAAAAACATGAAGGTTCTAACAGATTTTGACCATGTACTGAAAATACCACTGATTATTTTGCTAATACAGTGTTTTACTGTTCCATGCTACTGAAATAAGTCTCTGTATTCATCGGAACACAGGATATTTTTATTACAATATTTGTGTCATAGCTCTTTAAAAAGAAACATATTTAAAACCTTGAAAAGAATCTCTGTCTTAAAATGGTTCTTGATGTGTAGGTGAGTGTGTGTGTTTTACCATAAACAGATACGTAATTGGAGTTCACGTTGCCGAAAAGAGTAAAAAGATACTGGCAGTCTTATTCCTACCCCCAACATGTAGTTCTAGAAAAAAATACGTAACTTTTAAAAAACAAAGCATGTGGAAGGTGGGGAAAAGAAAGAAAGTTGGCTAGGGTATTAGAATGGTTGTATAATAATAATAATAATGTCTTTAAAAATGTCTTTTACGTAAAACCTGCCCAAGGGAAAAGAAAGAAAACCTCCTAAAAATTCCATATCCCTGAATACCACTACATCAAAAACCATCTGGAAAATGTCAGATAATGGTATCCACCCACTTAAGAAATTCAGTAAACTTTGTCTTCAATTATCATTTAGAATAATCAACTCAAATTGAAATTTCAATTTCAAAACCCTCAGAAGACAAAGCTGGGATTAGGAATCAGATTTTAAAAGTCTCCTTAAAAGACCATCTGTTTATAGACACCCTTCTCACATCCCACCTCGCCTGTCCTTGATCTGTCCCATAAGTTCACAGCAGAAGCAGGGCTGAATTTAAAGACATACACACACTGCTACCACAAAGTCTAGTTATCACATATGTGTTCTGAGCCTGTCTCAAGCTTCCCTTGTTATGTAAGCACTTAGGGGCAATAAAATTTCACTTACATCCAGCAGCATTGTGAGTCTCAAAAACAGTCTATCTGACTGTACAATCCTTTTACTGGCGGTGGATAGCACTGGTATTTTATTTATATTGATCATATTGTCGATGCTATATGGAATAACCATTTAGTAGCCTATTAGCCTGTAACATTTTATTACTGTTGTTAAATATCATTACCCATACTGAACTCCATATTAGAAAAATCAGGCTCGGAAATCTAAACATTCAGAAAGAACTACAGAGCCTTTGGGTTCCCCCCCCCCCCCCACATAATCTGCAGACTGATGAGAAGAAAGAAAAACAATGAGTATTCACTTCTCACAGATAGAGGTCACTAATGGACTGGATTTGAATCACTGTGGCAGAAACCACAAAGTTATTAAAGTGATCTAGTGAAAAAAGAACTTGAATTGAAATTAAAGTAAAAATACCAAAAGATGATTATCCAGAAAGGTTTGACCTGAATAGAAATAAAATTGCATCACCTTGACCTTTTTTGAATCTTCTAAACAGTGAGCAAAACCGAGACACACACCCCCCCCCACCTCTGCTATTTTTTAACTTCAGACACTGCTGATTACAGAAGCAGCAATTCCTCCTTGTAGGGTACAAGACCGAAGAGTCAAACTAGATCAGATGTTCACACTGAGTCTCTACAGAATAAAGCTTCTGGACATACATACTTGAGCCTTTCTTGAAACCACAGCTTCAAACTGGGAAGATATAAGGTTGCTTCAGGGAGATGTGTCTAAATCCTAAATCAAACTCTCCAGCAGGCCAGAATATAAATGTAACGGGCATCAGAGGAGGTTCAAATTAGATCCAGCCGGTCAAAGTCAAACTTGGATAAGATCACATCATCTGAAACCTAGCATGGGGGGGCAGGGGGGACCATGACTGCCTAGGGAACCTCAAGGCAGCCCAGCATGGTGTCATTTGGGAATCTACTTTCTTCTGTTAAAAGCATCCCCCCGAATTTCTAAAACTGCAATGAAACTACTGAAGTGTTAAGACATGGGCATTAAAAAAAAAAAAAAACAGCATTCTTTCCATGCTAGGTTTGTAATAGGTTCTGCTACACAGCTAGCCCAATTCTTTTTACAATTTCTTGTACCTACTGGCAGAGACATGGCATAATGCTTGAAATTTCATCTTCCAACCTCCTCCACTCAGATATTGGCGATTCAACATGACAGCATGGTGTTGCACTGCCATCGGTGATTATCAAAAATTCTTAAATGGTTTAACCCTATCCTGCTTGGGGCTTTTGAGGAGGAGAGGAAGAAAAGTTGTATTTGGAGGAGCAATAGCATCATGGGGAATGAGCAACTTTTCATGGCATGTGTATTACCCAAAGATTTATTCTCTTTTAACATGGTGGCCCGTTGATCCTATATATCTGCTGCATATTGCTTAGGGATTAAAAAAAAAAAAGTCCAGTTCTGACACTTTAGATACTGACCTAAAATTTGTCATTCATACTGCAACAACTAAATACATCCTTGGACAAACACCAACCTGCATTCTATTACCTCAAAATGTTTGGGGGATCCTTCACTGGAGACTTAAGAAGGTCATATCACTTAAGTCCACAGACAATATGGTTTCCTATATGGACCCTAGCCTACATATTAGCTTTTGGCTAGGAGAAGTTAGACATAATAAATTCAGCAATCAGCCTGTGAGCAAGGGGACATGCCCCAAAGCTCCCTGAAACCCTGTGTGATTTAAGAGCCTCCCAGCTGAGCGGCAAGCAATAGCTCCCATTTAGATGGGGCTTTGCATAGCAAATGCAGCATGTGAAGAAATCTAATCAGCACCTTGCACTCCTGCGCGAGCATTTACACGGATTTGTGCCTTGCACTTGATTAGCTTACTGTAAGCTTTACAAGAGATTCCTTCCACTAAAATTAATCAAAAGCTCTTGGAGACTGATTTCCATTTACAAGAGAAGTCAAGATGAGCTTCCCGGTGAATAAATAATGATCATAATAGTGATGATGGCAGCAGCAAACGCTGAGCTGCTTTGAAACTCAAAACTGGACTGGGGAGGGGGGAGAAGGGGACACTGGAGAGTTGGGGCTGGAATCTTTCTGTAGCTCTCCGAGGGAAGAGCAGGAGCTATTTTCTTAGTTAGCTTAAGTAAAGGCGGCTGTTCAGGAAAACGTGACCATATTCTCTCCGCTGCACCCCCCCCCAGGCCCCAAGTGCACTCTAACACTTACTCCCCCCACACCATGGCGCATCAGGCCACCGAAGAAAAACCAGCCTCTCCGCAACACCACTAACCACCCCCCCAACACACACACACACACACACACACACACACACACACAGGCACACAGTACATTCACTGCAAATTCACGTCGGCAATGGTTAATGCTTTTCTTACAAGCCTACAATAAAAATGTGACTTCTAAAGTTTTTATTTTATGACGCCAGAAGGTGAATGGAAGGAGGGAGGAAGGGAAGGATTCGGAGATGTCAAAGGGGGGAAAGGTAAATTTTTCCCTTTACTTGAATCTCTCTCTCTTTCTCTCTCTCACACACACGCACACACAACACACACCCCCCCCCCACACACACACACAGACGCCCAGATTTGCTTTCCTGCACCAGCTAAACGGGGTGGGCGAATGGCAGTGGGCTCCTAGCATGTTTAAAAGACATTAAATAAGGCTGAGAGAGCGAGAGAGTGAAGGTGAGGATGGGAATGAGTGTAATCCATGCATCATTCCCCCGGATTGAAGAATCCTAAAAGCCCCTGAATCCACATTCTCAATTTCCAACGAGCTACGAGCTGAGGCCCCAGCTGGGGCCGCGGGTTCTCATCCATCCCCAGGGGGAGCCTCACCGCCCTGCTCAGCTGCCCACCGGGGGCAGAGAAGCGCCAAGGGTCCCTCTAACCTGAAGGTAGATCTCCCCGCGCTGGGTGCCCATCCCCGGGATCTTGAACTTCGCCTCCTTCTTACTTTCACTCAGATCAGGCCAGCGTCAGGAAAGGCGCTGGGAAGGAGCAGAAGCCCAGCGGCGGGGCTCGGAAGGAGAGGGTTGGGGGTGCGCATTACCTGCGAAGGTTCTCGAGGTCTCCTTCCAGCCCCGGCGGTGATCTCGCTCAGCGCCGCGTCCTCCCCCAGATCCAAACTTTTGCTCGCTCCTCCGGGTGGCGGAGGCGGCGACGGTGGCGGCTGCCGAAGCCCAGCCCGGTCGCCCGCAGCGTCGGGGCGCGGGGGTGCGGAGGCCGGAGCCTCAGAGCGGCGCGCGCCTGCCCGCAGCCGGCCGGAGCCCGGGCGCCCCGCTCGCCTCGCTCGCTCTCGCCTTTCTCCCCTACGGAGCCGCGGCATCGTCTCCCCCCTTCCTCCGCCACCTCCGCCTCCAGGGTTCGGGCATGCCACTTTCTCTCGGCTCCCGCCGCCGCGGCCCCCGCCTCCTTTCCTCCTCCGCCTCCCCCTCTCCGCCGCGACCAAGCCACGAGTCCCGAAAGAAGAGGGCGAGCGGGGAGGGCGGCGGAAAGAGGCCCCGCAGCGCCGGGGCTCGTCGGAAGCGGAGGACCTGGGGGGGCGGCCGGAGAGCCGGGCGTGCGCGCCTCGGGCGCCTGGGAGCTGACCGCTCCGAGCCCCGGACCGGGGCGCAGCGCGGGGCTGCGCGGGGGCGGGCGCGGGGCTCGCTCCAAGTGCGGCGCCGGCCCCCGTGTGGGTGCCGAGGCTGCTCCGACCTCACTGCTGCCACGATCCAACGCGGCCGGGCTAATGTAGACGCCGCGGCCCCCACCCCCACCCCGCCTGACACCCCCGGGAGATGTTTACAGTAATGAATTCGCGGGATCGCCTCCGCCGCTCCCGCGCTCCTCCTCTCCCTCCGTCCCCCGCGCTCTGGCGCGCTCCCCTCCTCGAGTCCTCTTTCTCTGCCCCCCCCTGCCCCCACTCCCTCCCTTTCGGAGTCCCTCCCACATTTCTGGTTTAAAGAATGCTTGGGAGGCGCGGCTGCAACCCTAAGCTTTCCGAGAGGCAAAGTCAGACTCGGCTTTTAACCCTCTCCTCCCTGAAGAGAGTTGCAGGGCGTCTGGGCCAACACCATGGAAGCCACCCTGACCAGCACGCCTTCTCCTCTCTCTAGCCTGCACCCTCCCACCCCCCAACTCTTAGGGATAATGCCACCGTCTGAGCGCTGAAAGTCGATTTCCCCCCTGCCCGCCTGCGATGTACTTGCCAGAGGATCTATTACTTAGACACTGAGAAATGATCGAAACGTGAGATTAGAGGGTAAAAATATAACAAGTCTCACAACCAAGATGGCGTTATTTCAAATGAAGGCAACCCTGGTGATTTGCGCCCCCCACCCCCATCCCGTCCCCAGTTAATTCCTTGATCCCAGACCTTAGCAAATAACTTTAATTGGAAAAATAATCCGAAGTTTAACATGATTATTTTGAACACCTATGTTCCCCCTTCCCTCTGGCTGCTGGGAAAAGGGTTGTTCACTTTCCCCGTAGATTACAGCGGACAACTAAAGTCAGCCTCAAAGATTCAGGAAACAGACTTGACAGCAAAAAGAGCCTGATTTGTATACAGGCAACGTTTCCACTTCGCAATCTCTTTGCAAAGGTTAAAGAGTAATGTAAGAAAACCAGGTGCACGTCTCTTTCTTGGAAAACCTATTTTGAAAGGTTCTGGTTTTCTCCTCTCATTTCATTGTCGCTCCTCCTGCCTCCAGTAAGTTGCTGTCATGTTTTAACAAGTCTGTAGAGAGGCTGAATGCGAACAGAAGAGGGAGAGCGAGCTCGCGCCAAGCGCGGGGCTGCGCCGAGACGCGCGCCGTCGGTGGGGCCGCGCGAGAAGCAAACAGCAAGCTTGAAACTAGCTCAGGACCAACTCCCTAGGGATCCACGGGCTGTCGCGGACGAAGAGTTGGGCAGGGGCGGTGGCCACGACCGGCTCGGGAGGATTTCCCAGTCCTCAGTTCAAAGCCTGAGTCACTTGGCATCACTTTCCCAATTGTTTTTATTTCCTTCTCATCCGTGTTGTGTCTACCGCCTTCACGTATTTGAGTGCCTTAGTCGTGTTAAGACGACTCAGAGTAACGCCCCATTTGCCTCCCAAGCACAAACCACGCACGGATCCACCCAGACGCACGCCCGAGACGCACGCTGGCACACGCGCTCACACGCGCGCGCGCACACGCACACACACACACACACACACACACGACCTGGGTTTGTGCCCGCGGGTCGCGGCTCCTGTTGCATTATGCAAAGTGGTCACGAAAATACTTTGATTTACATCTACATAACCGCTCCTCTCCCCAGACTCACTGTGTGACTAACAAATGTCCACAGGAGGAGGGGGCACGGCTGGGGGAGTTAACTGGACTAGGACAGACTGAGTGCCATCTTGCTGGGAGGTTCCAGGAGCAAAGCGCCAGCTAGGACAGCCGTGGTGGCCTCCACCTCCACCAGCAGCTGCCGCTGGCCGGAGCCCCAGGCGATCCAGGAGTTTCCTGGGCATCAAGTGAGAGGCCAGTTGGCCCCAATCACCCTCTTCCTCGATACTTAATGTCCCTCGTTAATGCCCCGCCCTCAACTGGCAACCTTGATCTTGGGCCTGATTAGAAATGAGAAGTGACCACGCCGGCGCTGAAGGCATGGAGACGAGCCTGAGACTGGTCAGCGCGGCGGAGGGATCTTTCCAGGCTGCTCAGGGCCCGCGCGGACACCTGGTGCAGCTGGCGAGGCTCTGCTCCCGCCCTCCTCGCCGCCGCCGCCGCCCGGCCCCCGCACTTAGCGCCCGGGGTGGGGTGGGGGTGGCGTTTTCCGTCGGCTCTGCGCGTCCCACGCTCGCCGCTCAGAGGACGCCACCCGGGTTCAGCCTGGTGTGCTGCCCGAGCTTTCACCGCCCCCGCTGGCGCGCCTGGGAGACGCGCTGTCCGAGCCCAGAGCTGGGCCACTGAAAAGCAGCAAGCTGGAGAAACACTTGGTTCTGGAAAAAGTAACCTTCTCCCCATCTCCAAGGGAAATGCACTGGCATCCTCCGAGTCCTTTTAGCCACGAGTCAGTCCCGGATTTCGGGCAGGAGGCGGGTTACCGGCTTTAGATGCAACCTCTTGATAACAGCCGTGACTTGAACAGCAGAGCGAGCGGGCGCTGGGGTGGCGGGGTAGGGGGGTGTTACTCCTAGAAGTTAGCGTATTCATTCGGGGGAAGTGAGAAGCTGGATTCCAGCAAGCTTAATGGCTCTAGAAACCCCGATTTGGGATCGACCCTCCCAGCAGACTAGCAAATTTGTGCTTTCACCCAGAGCTCAGTTGCAAAACTCTTTAAAGGAGATGAATTCTACCTGCAAATAGACCTTCCTAAAGTCGGGGTAGAGTTAAGCAGCCTATGCTTTCTCTGGAGGAAAGAAAAAGCCAAAAGCATCCCATCCCGATAACCACCCCTACGCTGGTTCAAAAATATACATGTATCTCCCCCCTCCCACCCCACCCGGCCGCTTAGCAGCAGCCCTGGCGGTTGCTGGAAACTCCACCTGGCACCTCTGTCCCTTTACCTGGCCGCCGTGTCTCCTCGCAGTGGGCTCATCCGAATCCGACGGGGTCGGGGAGGTGGAAAGGGAAGAAGCTGGCGCGGCAGCAGCGAGGCTCCCGGGGCATGGTATTGTTTTAGGGGTCACCGCCAAGGTCCCTCCTGCCCATCGTTGAGAACGGCCAACCTGATCCCGGGTCGGGGTGAACACCGCGGTGCTGCCGCCTCGCAGCTGCTCAGCACCCGGAACCGAGGGCTGGAGACGCACCCCCGGCGGAAGCAGCGCAGCGCCCTGGCGCGGGGATTGCGGCCACTGCTGTTCTCTCCAAGCGCTGGTTCTTCTGCGGTGACAATGGAAGATGCCGAACTCACAAGTGACAGCGACAGGTTTGTCCGTACAACTAACTACACGGTACCCAGCCCGAGACAGTAGGCTGCGTTCCCCCTCCCCCTCCTCTCCCTCCTACTGGGGAGGGAACTAATTTAACCCTGTGTGCGCCTTACACTCCCGGGAGAAGCTGGAAACGACTCGGAAACCGCAAGTGGCGGCTCCCGGGGCCAGAGCTTTGTTCACGTGCATTTCCAGTGGGTGTGTTGGTGGTTGGGGGCACTCGCGTGGCAAGACGCCAGGGGCAGGCTTCCAGCCCCAGGCACCGGCATGGGAAGGAGCCCCAGCGTTTCATCCGGCCCAGACCCAGCCCTCGGAATCTATTTCTTTGCGTCCAGTTACCAGATTTATTGAAGTTGCCAGCAAAGTTGGGTTTAATTCCTCTATTTCTTCCTCCCTCCCGCCCCCCGCATTATTTCCTTTCCTAGCGGTGCTTTGAAGATGTGGAACTCTCCACTCGTTCTAATTCTAGCTTATAACTGGTTTGCGTGTGCGAGACGAACGGTGGAGGGTACCCACCCACCCACGCAAAATCTAAATGGAAAAGCAGGGAGAGCTGTCTCCCACCCACTCACCCCGTGTCAGCCGTGGCAGATGACCGCATATTCAAATAAGACCGAGACGCCGGAGGATGGAGGAGGGGGCGGGTTTGACGGAGTTTAAGATGTGAATGGGCTGATGGGAGGGAGAGGGTGCGCCTTAGAATGGAATCAACAAGGGAAACACAGACAAGAATGATGATGCAGAAAATAGATCTGCGTCCCAACATTGAAAACAGTAGGTCAGCTTTAAGCGCCTAGATTTTGATCAGCAATATTTTCCCAGATCCTGTGGAAGCAGAATGAATGAATGAATGAATGAATGAATGAATTCTTAAAAAAAAAAAAAAAAACGAGAGCGAGCGAGAGCGAGGAGACAACACATGAGCCTCAGCCTTGGCCACCCAGATGCTTTGCGTTTTGTAAACAACTTTGTCTAAGTGCTCTGGACTCCCAAGAAGTTAACTGGAGTTGGAGGCGAGTCATCTCCTGGAGGGGGAATGGAAATCTAGATGAGAGAAACTGACAGCCAACTGCCTTCGCTGTCACCGTCACACCCAAATGAGCCAGAACGTCACCCACAACGCAAACTCAGACAATTTTCAACAGAGTCCCTTCTTCTCCATCTCCATTCTGGACTAAAGAAAGAAAGAAAGGAATCTTTAAAAATCATTTAGAGGGTAACACGTGGTTCTTGCGAAAACGGAGTTATTTTTAAAAGGAAAAAAAAGTGTTTTTCCACAGGATAGATGTTCTAAGTTTTCTCTGCAACATCCCCCGAACCAGTGGGAATCTGTAATAGCCATTCCAAACACCTCCGGAGCCTGCCGGCCCAGGAAGGAAATGGGAACAGTTTCCAGCCAGCTTGGTGCAGAATTTCGTTGTAAATCCTTCTAGTTTGCCAAGGTGGCAGCAAAGCATAGGGAGAACTTGTCAGGCCACAGAATCAACAGGGAAGACCACATTTTAGGACAAATATTCATCTACCTGCTTTCAAATACTCATCTTGCTGTGTATAAGTGTACAGAAGTATCCACATCAGGTTTTTTCTTTGAAACCTTGATCTGAGAGAACAGTATCGTTATTTCACCTTTAAGAATACATTTTTGTTGAAAAGAAAACGGAACTCTGCACAGGTTTTCCCTTGTCGTTTGTGCTACCAGAAAATGAGTAAGACTGAAAAAGTGACACAAGGTAGCTGCAGATGTACAGAATTTGTATTTTAGATTATCGCTCTTTATAAATTATAAAGAAACAGGGATGCCTGGGTGGCTCAGCAAGTTAAGCGCCCAACTTCAGCTCAGGTCATGGTCTCAGGGATTTGAGAGTTCAAGCCCTGCTTCGGGCTCTGTCCTGACGGCTGTGAGCCTGGAACCTGCTTAGGATTCTGTGTCTCCCTCTCTCTTTGCCCCTCCCCACTAGCTCTCTCTCTCTCTCATAAATAAACATTAAAAATTTTAAAAAATAAATTGTAAGGAAACAAAATCATCTACATGTGCTCCCCACTAAAGACCATTGATGTGATGATTGTAATCCAGACAAGGAAAATTAAGTACAGAAAAACATCACATACAGAATAACTGTAACAATCTTCTTAACCACATGACCTGTATCTCAGCTTTAGAAATGTGTGCTGGTGTAGCCAGAGGAAGCAAAAGAGTAGTAAAAGTCCTTCAGGGGCTCCAGAGTGTAATAATTTAGCAGCCTCACAATATGGGGATAATTAGGTTACTTTATTTTTATTAAGAAACTATCACTAATAAAAAAGGGTAGAAGAGTAGAGAGAGAAAAAAATATATCTGTGAGCCTCAAAAAAAAAAAAAACCCCAGAAAATCAGCTCATTCGTTATTCTTTGGACTTCAATCCTCAATGGAGTTTCTACTTCAATTGAAATTGGACTGCCATCTCAAATCTTTTAGTGCACCCTCCATTTGTTTGTGCACACCCTCATCTATACATGCACATGTACTTTGGTCTGTGTTTCTAATACTTTGAGGAAGCAAAGAGAACACAGGATTTGGATTTATAAGATCATGGTTTAAGCCCAAGGCACCAAAAATTTTGATCTCAGGTAAGTTAGGCTCTGAGCCACTGTTTACTCATTAATAAAATGGCCTTAAAAATACCTGTTCTCCCAGACTTACAGTATGGTCACAGTATGAGTCAGTGCATGTGAAAGTGCTTTAGAAAGTTCAGTTGTTATTCAGTTGTTGCTAACAATACTATCATTACATCACACAGTCCCAGCCTTCAAAACATTGGAAAGTTACATCAACTTGAACAGTTTCCTCTAATGTTATCATCTTACATTACCTCGGAACATTTATCAAAACAATGAAGGTAACAGATCCCATCTAGGATACCACATTGCCTTAGTCATCATATCTCCTGTTCTGTGTGACAATCCCTCAATCTCTCCTTGTTTTTAATGATCCTGGGAGTTGTGAAGAATAATGGGCCGGTATTTTGTCTCTTGGTTTGGGTTTGTCTGATTTGACTCTATCTGGGTTCCGGGAAAGAAAAATACCAGGGAGGTGGAGTGTTGTTCTCATCTTATTGTAGCAGGTGGTGCATGATATAAGCATGATGTCACTGATGAAAACATCATCACTCTCTAAGGTATTGTGTGCAAGGTTTCTCCACTATAAAACTAATTGTCCTTTTCCATACTCTGTGATTTGGAAGTGAGTCACAAGTCCTGCTGACCTTCATGAATTTAGAGTTTTTAAAAGCACAAAATAAACATTTGGTGCAATTCAAAAACACCCCAAATTTTGAGTTCACCCAGGAATAATCTCTCAGGAAATTCCTTCTGTTTTATCTACATCGTTAAGAAAATGTCCAACTATCTCCTCTTGGCTATGTATTTTAAATACATCTTCAACTATTCCAGGCTTTACAGTCCCCAAACCCAGTCCCCAAATCTTGGTGTTTTTTTTTTTTTCCCTGAAATGTCTCCTACCTTCCTGGTTCTCATTGCTAACATCTAGTTGGTGAATTCCAACTTTCCTACGAAAAGATGGCATCCATGACCTCTTATCCTTCCCTTCCATTCATTGTTTTCTGATAGTATGATGTTCATTCCATTCTCCCTCCAAGGGACAATAGCAATCTACAAGTTTGTCTCTCAATTAGTCTAAGTGTCTAGTTTAATTAGTCTAATTACTCAAAGAATTTAGTTGGTCTTACCTTTCTGTTATTCTGGTAAACACTTGAAACATGCTTGCTGACATCATGAATAAGCTTCTGTAACAGGTAGAGGGAAAGCCAATCTTTTTTCTAAGATGAGAGACACTGTAAAGAAATCCATGGTTTAACATACTGTGGATAGGTGGCTT
The DNA here is from genome assembly GCA_028646485.1 of Cryptoprocta ferox. NCBI lineage: Eukaryota > Metazoa > Chordata > Mammalia > Carnivora > Eupleridae > Cryptoprocta > Cryptoprocta ferox. The sequence goes on from CM053560.1 coordinate 16,813,550, forward strand.
TTCATTTCTCTCCAAGCATGAAACACTCATGAGCATTTGTTGTGGGCGTGGCTCGATTCATGTGAATCTGTGACACTGAAATGCATACACTTCTGGTTATGAATCACCACCATACAGTTCATGGTTCATCCATTTATCCAACAAACATTTGTAAACGCACAAAACATGTAGCAAAACTTTGATGAATAGACTTAGTCTCTATTCTGTCAAAACCCTCACTGACAAATAATTACCTACTCATTAGGTAAATAAAACAATTTGGGCCTATGCAAAGTACTTTAGTGCACTGAAACATAGTCTCTGTAGAGAGAAGACCTCATCCAAGTTATGAGGAGGTTTTCTCAATAATGTACTGATTTTATAGTGAATTTTGTGTCATTATTCTCATTTCCAGCCTTCTGCATACAGCAACCCCAGGTACCAGCTAGAGTCCCCCGTCTCAAGGACATCTCTTTGGACCAAGAACTAGAAAATCAGTGTACAAGTAATTGCTTGAATATCCATTTCCCCTAAGCCTTGGTTTCTTTGCCCCTCCATGCAGGTTACAAGACCATTATAAGTGAACAAAAACATAAGGTGCATACTGAAAGGAAAGAAAAGCATGTTAAACCATGGAGATTTCCTCGTACATAAACCTGCCATTTGTTAAGTGACTGCTCCCCTGTTCTGAAGGGAAGCTGGTAAAAACTCGAAGCAAACGTTCTCCCACAGCACTGGGGAAGAATAAGTAAGGGAAATGTCCCTTTAAAAAGGGTATACAGTTGATATAAAGATGTAGGCCATTTTGAGAAGAGATGGAAAGATCTACCCAGAGATTTATTCAAACCTGGATGCTACAACTGTAAAAAATGTTACCGAGCCTTCGGTATCAGACTATAGCTCTGGTGAAGAAGAAAGCATCATTTTAATCTGAGAAAACATACTTAAATAAATGAGTGAATATAAAAGATTCTGAATTACTATATATATATATATATACACTATATACAATAAATATAAATAACTTCCCACTGTGTACACACATACACACACACACACACACAAGCACATACAATTCCCACTGTCTATTGATATATTAGAAAAATAAAATTACATTCTTTAGAAGGTCAGAGATAGATTTCAAGCCTGACTTATATTATAAGAACAAATACTACATCAGTTAATCTATGTGCAGTGGCAAGAGGTCTGAACTTGGACTTGGATGATGGTATTTGAAGTATCTACCACTTTATCAGGAAAAACACTTAACTGCCCAAGGCCTCAGTTTTTCTTTCCTCCAATAAGGAAAAGCAAAACTATCTTCCACGGTTAAGTATATAAACAGTAAGTAAAGTGAGTTATCTTGAAGCTCAAAATAATAATAAACTGCTATTGGGCCACCTGGGTGGCTCAGTCGGCTAAGCATGTGATTCTTGGTTAGGCTCAGGTCATGATCTCATGGTTTGTGAGTTCAAGCCCCATGCTGTGATGCCTGCTTGGCATTCTCTCTCTCACTCTTTCTGCCCCTCTCTCACTCATGCTTGCACGCTCTCTCTGTCTCTCTCTCTCTCTCTCTCTCTCAATATAAACTTAAAAAAAGAATAAGCTGCTATTATTTATGTAACTACTATGTTTTACATAACATAATTTAACGTGAGACCTATTTTACTCTGTATAATCTTAAGACATGGGTTTTACTTGCATTTTCATTTCTGGCTTTTCTGGTAACCTGTTTTACACAAATTTCAGAGCTTCAAAGATACAGAGTTGCACGGTCCCTGCAAAGTAGCTCCAAACAATACTTTCAGGTACCAGTCCTTCAACCAAGTTTTGAATTACCTAAACAATAAAGTCCCACAACATAGGGAATTCTTAGTTGTCTTCTCACTGTATCATTGAAAAATCCACACACACAAAAATGCTGTTGGCCAATTTTCTTTCGTAGTTCTTCCACATAGTTAATAGAAGTAACTACAGTTTTCCAAGTGATTCTTTAATTTTGTTTTTTCTTGTTTTCTTGTTAAGTTGTTTTCATGCTTGAACTTTCTGGACTTGGTGATCTCATTTGCTTCCTCAGTTGGCATAACTTGGATTTCATGTTTCCCCATCAAGCATTTTTGAAAAATTATCTTGGTACTAAAAGTTGATAATAAAATATTAAAGAGGAAGTTCCTCACAGATACTGCCTCTTTCTCTGTCACTCTGCCTCGCCTTTGAAAGTTTCCATTAGTAACAAATTTTGTTGACACACCTAAAAGTCATATGCTATGAATATGACCTTATTAGCATTTAATTTTTACTCTTTCATCAATAGTACAAGGGCATGAATTAAATTCTTCTTCCTAAACACTGAAGGGCCATTGCAGATCAAAGTTTGCTTTATAGGTTGGTAAAGGCCATGGTGGTCATCTCTCTGAAGAAGTCACTAAAAGCTTGATTTTGAAAGGCTTTCCCATTTTCCGCGGTATTTTGAAGAGATTTCTAAGGAGTTCCAAACATAATATGAAACTGTGGAAATATCTGAATCATTCTGTTCTTGGATTCTGTGTTTATTTTTATTTCTAGGAATTCTGCTACATTTTCACATTTATATAGTATAGTTTCCTGTTCTTTTCACTTTGATACTTTGTAAATGGAATAATGTTTGATTATTGAGTGCAGCAGATACAAGAATATGGGTTACAGATCAGAGTTAGTAAAAAGACAAGAAGATGAGCTTTATTTATCTTTATTTTATTTTATTTTATTTTGAAACAGAGAGAGAGAGTGTGTGTGCAAGTGGGGGAGAGGGGCAGAGGGAGAGAGAGAAAGAGAGAATCTCAAGCAGGCTCCACACAGGGCGCCATCCCACAACTCTGGTATCAAACCTGAGCCAAAGTCAGGAGTCTGATGCTCAACCAACTAAGCCACCCAGGCACTCCAAGAAGGTGTCCTTTAAAATACTTCCATTTGTAGAGCCTTTATCCCTTACTCCATTCCCAAATGGATGATTGTGTCTGAGATCTCCCTGCCCTCCACCCACATGTCAGAAGCCACAGAAGCAGTAAAGCAACTAGTAGTAGATGATAGATCTCCAGAAATACGTCCATAGTTTAGCTACTATCCTGCTGTACATTTGATTCTCTCATCAGCAGGCAATATTTTTTTTAACATTATGGATAAAACCAATGTTATTTAAATTTACTTCTAATTGTCTTTAAATTAAAAGACAGTTTGCTTAAAAGACGTTGTGTATTTCTCTCATGTTTATCCTAAGCAGACAGACTTAAAAATTATGGAAGCAAGTCTGTGAAAACCAAGGGAGCCTCAACATCATTAGGGAAACAAAATCACAGTGAGATATAATTTCACTCCTACTAGAATGGCTACACTAAAAAAGACAGAAAATACCCAAGGTTGGTAAGAAAGTAGAGAAATTGGAGTCCACATACATTAATGATGGAATTATAAAATAGTACAGTCACTTTGATGTAAATATTTCTTAAAAAGTTAAACAATTTACCACATAACTCAGAAATTCTATTCTTAGGTGTATCTACCCAAGAAAATGGAAACATACGTCCACACAAACACTTCTACATGAATGCTCTTAGCAGCATTATTCATAATAGCCCCAAATTGGAAACAATCTAAATATCTACCAGCTGGTGAATGCATAGATAAAATGTGGTATATCCATGCAACGGACTACTATTTGAACAAAGTAGGGATACATGCTAAAGCATGGATGAACCTCAAAGTAATTTTGATCCATAAAAGAAGCTATGCTCAAGAGACCACATATTGTGTGACTTAATTTATAGAAATTATAGAAATGGCAAAGTTCTTGAAGATTGCAAATCAGGAACTGCCAGGGGAAAAAGGAACAGAGACTTACTGTAAATGTGCATAAAAGATCATAATGCTGTGATTAAAATGTTTTAAAATAGATTCATGGTGATGTATGCATAACTTGGTAAATTTACTAAAAATAAGAATGAAATTGTACACTCTCAAGGAGTGAATTATGTGATATGCAAAACATCTAAATAAAATTATTTTTAAAGCTAAGAGGATTGATGTCAACATCTATGAATATTTAATCTTGAATCTTGGTAATATTCTTGCTAGATCCCCTTACATCACTAATAAAGATGACTTGAAGTATCTTACGAGTAATGAATAAAGAATGTGGAGAGTAGTAGAAATAATAAACTAATATGTGAGTCTAAACATTCTTCCTCTTACTTTTTCAAAAAAACAGGTCATTTGCAATCTGATTAAATCCACCTATGAGATCTGTAAAATTTAGAAGTAAAATAACAAAATACAGGGTGACATAGCATTTCCACTCCATTCTTTGGGGGGGGGGGGAGTAACATTTAAAAAATGTCCATGAATCGATAAGGGAAAACAAATTCACTGCTTTTGTATTAAGTTCTCTGCTCACCAGACTCCTCTGCCAGAAGATTCTTCTATTTTTACAACATATAGTACATTTGTTTACTATGGCTCAAGGAAGCATATGTTTTATTAATAAAAATCTATTTTTGATAATAGAATTGTCAATTATTTTAACATACCCTTTGAACAGCTTAATTCTTTAGATATTCATCAATCAGGAATCTTTTTTTTTCCTGTCCAGTTAGGGCAATATAAATATCATTTTGTGACGATGTCACATTTTTCTTTTTTTCTGGCAAAATAACAAAGTACAAGACAGATGGGTTAAGAAGAAAGTCAGACATAATATCAGTTGCCAAAGGGAAAAATATATAATAAAGACAACATCTTGTCCATCAAGGAGCTCAGATCAAGAGTCTTTCTTTTCTCAAATGATGACAGCCCAATGGCTGTGAGCAACCAGAAAATAAATAAGGCAAAACCACCAAAGGTGGTTCTCCATGGTTTCTACTGAAATGCCTGGAATAGATAAACATGTCATTTTACTAGGAGGATTACTTGAAAACAAAATTAGCTAAAGCAGACAAGAAAAAAGAAGAAAATAGAATAAGGGCATGTCACGTCTACTACCGTGGGATGAACTGCATCATGCTTTTCTGGCTACTGCTGATGAAAATGTCTAGAAAGAATAACCTATATCTACCTTCAACAGTATCAAAGGATCCAGATTACAGATTGATAATCATCACATGAGGAGCTTCAAGACAAATGACATAGTTGTGGTCAGTTAAAAATGGGCCCTGGTTGGTATTCTGCATTCATTTTTCTCAAACAGGAGTTTACCCACTCGATGTGGTGGAATCAAGTTTATATGCTCTAATAACCTTCCTACAGCGAGGAAGACCTTGTTTTTCAGGCCTCCGGAAATTGTTGCTAGAAAAAAAGAGGTCAGAAGCGGGGCTATATCTACCAGACCTGTGAGCCGTCCATCACCCATTCACAGCAGCATCCCAGATGGAAGAGGGATGAGCGTGAGTGCATTTAATGAGGTGTGAACTCCAAATGGACAGGAAAACAAAATTTGGAAAGTTTTGAGACCAACATCTTGAACTGACACAATGAAAAATCTTTTATCACAGATAGAAAATCACATTTTTTCAGTTTTAACATTACTCTCAGACTTTAGGGGAAAAGTAGAGACTGGGTTTGAAGATATTAAGAAAATTTGCTAATTAGCCAGGTTCTTTGCCAATTCCTTATAGAGTGTGTTTAACTATAAGACCATGTTGCGGTCTATTTGGAATAAAAGCAGGCTGAGTTCTGGTATCAAATATGTTCCCAACTAGATGAAGATCTAGGGAAACCACTCAATTTTCTTAGGCCCCAGATGTCTCATCTCAGAGGTGATAATAATTTCTGGCAAACTTGCTTTACATCTTTTTGTAAGCATAGAATGAAATGGTAAATGTAGAAATATCTATGAGAAAAGCATTTCCCTAAGCAAAAGTGTCATTTTTATTAAAAAATGTGAATGTTTAACCCCTTCACTTACTTGAGGATGAAAGCCAGGTTAACTCCTCTAGGAAATGGTCGGTTTCTGTTTTACATTTCTTCTGTTATGAGGGTGATAAAGGACTGATCTTGAGATATGACAAGTACAAAGCCTCATGCTTCGGCTGGGGTTTGGAGAACCTCATTAATCACGTTCCATTGTGTTAGAGGTTCTGTAAACATTGCAAAAGCATAAAGTGCAGCCCTTCTATTAGTGACATCTTTCCAACCTAACTCCAGGACGCCTTTGAGATTTTCTTAACTGACTGGATTTCATTTCAGTCATTAGCTAACCCCGCGTCGTGGGTGACTCTGAATCCCACCAGGCAGGAGTAAGGGGATATGTATTCAAACAGTACAAACACGGCTTGTCCCAGTCACATAACCATTAAGAACAGTAGGGGGGATTTCCTTTCTCAGGATAAGTCAAATCATTTATGTGAATCTAATAATATTCCACTTTTTTTTTTTTGTCTTTGGAAACTAATGCTATAAAGTTGTAGTTAGAAAAAGATTGTTGACAATCCTTTCTATGGATACTTTGGGTGAGATGAAAAGGCAAGTGTTATTGCATACAGATTTATATGTCCGGCTGGCAGTCTTTTTCTATGTATGAATGGGCCACTTGAGACAGCTAATAAGCCAGGCCACCTTTGGGATATGGATCAGAGTAGATTTGGTATTCACTAGAACTTTTGAAATTTCGGTAACACTTCACTTCCAAAGTCTGTAAAACTCTCTCATTTGTAAATATTTTATTATTTATTTATTAATATTTTATTAATACTTTCTTTCATGGAAATGTGTTAAAGCATATCTATCAGTTGGAATGTAGTTCTTTGCAGCGATAATAGCACAGATCCCAACAGAATGAATGCAAACAAGACCATTTAAATAGCTGTGGGGTGAAATTTGCACAGAAACGTATCGATGTATATTTTAATATTATTAATTTTACAATTTAGTTGAAGGAGATAATTTTAATTCCCAGTTTCAAAGTGTTTTTGTGGTTTTTTTTTGGGGGGGGAGGGAATCCTAGACACAGTAAATTGAATAAAACATTAATTTCTTGGCTGCTTTTTCCTTGCCTTTGACCCCCTCCATTCATTTATACCTTAGGAAAAGCCATGGCTCTGATGGTTAGACATTGGTCTAATAAACGCAAATGCTGGAGTTTATATAAAAGCAAGCAATCTTCCTTTCGCATAGATAGAATGGAAAACTTTATGAGTCTCACAGCAGGATGACATTTATACACAGAGGAAGAGCATATGGCTGGATCGGAGATAATCCATAACCGCCTATCTATAAACAACTCAAGCTATTGAACATACTGATGATTGGTCATAATTAATATAATGTTTATGGATAATGAAGCATGTATTTCCTATACTTATAACAGTAATTTTCTTCAGATTTGTCATTGATCCTGTCTCTCCTTTTATCTTCTTAACGTTCTCTCCCCTCATACTAATATTTTTCACATATTTCAAACTAGTAAGATTCAAAGTAGCTAAGCAATTACCAAGAATAATAATAATTAATCAAAATACATATCTAAATAATTGCAGAGGATAAGTTAGAATCATTAATGAGATGATAACATGGATGTGATGATGTCAACATACTTCTAACAATGGACTGAGCAGTGGGATAGCTAAGGAAATGTTTCCTGGTCCTAACATATCATAATCTAGTAAGTATGTCTGGTTATTGCATCACGCTTTCTCATGGCTATACCATATAACCTGCTCAAATTTAGCTAATTTCCCAACAAATCCATATTCTTTCCACTGTTCTTGGGCCTTGTCTACCTCTGTCTAAATTTGGTTGTTCTCGGGGAGCCTGGGTGGCTCAGTCGGTTGAGTGTCTGACTTCGGCTCAGGTCATCATCTCACAACTTGTGGCTTCGAGCCTCGTATCAGGCTCTGTGCTGACAGCTCAAAGCCTGGAGCCTGCTTCGGATTCTGTGTCTCCCTCTCTCTATGCCCTTTCCCTGCTCACACTCTGTCTCTCTCTCTCTCAAAAATAAACATTAAAAATTAAAAAAAAATAAATTTGGTTGTTCTCTTTGTACTTTTACAAATTTCACATAGTTGTTTTTCCCCCTCAGTATGCACAGGGCATCTGTGTTTTATTGTTTACATAATTAACTATTTCTAAAACTCTATGAAATACTACATGTGCCAGACATCATAATTGATGCTAGTAAATATGTCAGCAAGACGATTCAGTCAAGTGAGTGAAACTACACTGTGATTGTAGCAAGTGCTAAGTTAGGAGACATAGAAAATTGTATTAAGAAACATAGAAGAGACACCTGACTTTTGGAATCAAGAGGTCTTTCTGGTAGGGCGTGGAATATTACAGAAACTTAAAGATGTCTGCTTTGCCTGGAATATCTGTTGTCGAGGAGGGAAGAAAGAGAAGAGACATAGGAAGCAATAGGGCTTGAAAGTTGTAGTTAGAAAGTTGAGCTTTATACTGAAAAAAGGGAGTCTTTGAAGGTTTTTAAAATGGGGGCAGGCTTACGATCCAATTTGTGCTTTTGCTACTTTACCCTGCCATAGACAATACATAAACCAATGAGTGTGGGTGTGTTCCAATAAAACTCTACTGAGAAAACAAGGGAACTGGCAGGAATTGACCCCCAGGCCACAGTTTTCAAAACTATAAAGCTGCTGATGAGGTAAAATTGCAAAGGTTTGATCACTGGCTAGAAGGAAGAGAGAGGGAAATATCAAGTTTCTGGCTCAGTGTGAGAGAGAGAACTACAATGGACGACCCTATGCCTGGTTAAAGGCGTATGTATTTACGTATCATGTAGAACATTGTCGAAGAAGGCAATGACACAGTAAGAGGAGTGATTATAACCTGGAAGATATCTTTAAATGGTCGTACAAACACAAGTTAGATTAAGCAGTGTAGAATCAATGTGAGCTAGTCATTCTATCTTTATTACAAATTATGACACAGCTTTATACCTGCAAAATGAATAATCGCTTTTTAAAACATAGTAATTAGGAAGACAGCATTTGTTTGAGCACCACTGAGTTCTAAGAATAAAAGGTGCTGGATACAGGCAATGTATTACGACTCAGTAACATGTAATATTTTGAAATGCTTAACAAAGAGTCACACATAAGCTGTAGAGAGAGAGGGTAAATATGGAAGCATTTAAAGAAAGGATGTGACTCACAGGAAGAGAGCCAATCTGAAAATTCAGAAAAACATAGGGAGGAGACCAAGGAGAAATCCAGAGTGAAATGAAATAACTGTTTGGGGAGCAGATGGTGTAATATCTCATTCTTAAGAGATAAGACGAGTGAAGAATCTGCCTTTTCTCCTCAACAAGTTACATTAGTTATATTCTGTATTCCATTTCGTTCCTTGTGGGAGTGGTTTCATCCATAATTTATCTTTATTCAAGATGGGAATTTTACCAGTTTCCCATATAATGTCACTGCAGTTATCATAAAGATCTAGGACTCTCATGCCATTTTTTTCTTACCTTCTCCATATCCATATTTGCTCCCATCCTTCATATTCTGCAGATAAACATGAAGTCAGGGAAGTTGCACCATAATGTGATGTTAAAATATTTTGACAACTCCTAATTATTGGTTTCTGCAAGACATTTGGGAGATATTATATACTATGAGTAAAGGAAATCCCTTCACCCCTCCTTTTTGGCATGCTTCTCGTGGGCTATCACAGTTAGACCATCAATGAGAGAAGATGTAACTTTCAAATTCTTGGCAAATATAGCTTGGAACTTCAACCTTTCATTGGATTTAGCATCTAAAATCCAGATATGCTGCCCATGCCTCTCCCTCATGCCACTTCACCAATCCCCTTTCTCTGAAAACATGGTGTCAGTGTCTTCAGTGTCTGGAAACTTTTGGCATGGAAACCACCACAAAACAATGAAACATTTCCTTTTCATGTACATTGAGTCACGTCAACGTGCTTTAGATCTCGAGAACCCCTCCCAGAACTGTCTAAATGCCCCATTTTAAAGGAGGGCATTGATACAAATGTCAAAAACCAATGACAGCAAGGTTGATGCCATCCCAAGTTCTTAATCCCAACATGACAAGCCCTGAGTACGTCCAGATGTATGTGGATAAGGTTTTGTTTAACTTGCTTAGAAAAAGAACTTGGAAGACTACAATTGCAAGCAGTTTATTTAATGTATATATATATATATATAGTGGTTTACATCTCCAGGGGAAATAAAATCCGTCGTGCAAAAAGTAAAGTACAATGCATGGATTTTTTTTACGTTCCAAAAAGCAGATCCTAAGGTTTACTATTTTTAAAACTTTCATCAACTTCCAAAGATCCTCCCGATTATACTGTCACGTGGAAATAAGTACACAGGTCTAACAACAAATCCTTCAACTTTTCTCTTTAAATTTTTTTTAACGTTTTTTTATTTATTTTTGAGACAGACACAGCATGAGCAGGGGAGGGTCAGAGAGAGAGGGAGACACAGAATCTGAAGACAGGCTCCAGGCTCTGAGCTGTCAGCACAGAGCCCATGGCAGGGCTCGAACCCACAAACCGTGAGATCATGACCTGAGCCGAAGCCGGACGCTCAACCGACTGAGCCACCCAGGTGCCCCTCAACTTTTCTCTTTAAATATACGGTTCATTTTAATGAAAGAGGGCCTGGGTTAAAAATAAAAATGAAAGAAAAGGTGCTAGCTTTCTATCAAGCATATTGTTAGTGTGAGGCAGAGTCTAACCAGGGGACCCCTCTAAGTGACCCTGAAGGTGGTACACTGTCATCAAAGTATAAGGAAAATTTTCATTCTATCACATGTAAAATATAGCTAAAAAGAATCTCATATATGGTTATTTTAAAAAAATTTTGGAAGATTCATATATAACAATGTTTTATTGTCTTAAGTGGTATTAATATATCCATGACTCTGACTAAGTAATGAGGGTAAATATGGCTTAATCCTAATTTAATTTTCGCACAGCTAAGTGCCTGCAGAGAGCAGGCAAATTACCATATCTCTTTATTAGGTTCATTAAAACCACTGAAAGGTGATATTTACAATTAGTTGTAAAAACTTATTACTTTGGCTGAAACAAATCCAGAGTAGGTGATCAAGACTGTAACTCGTCAACATTTCATAGCCACAGTGCACGGAACACATTTCAGATAGCTCCAAACACAAAGCTCAAAAAAAAATATAACACTTTAACGTCCTATCTCGGGAAGTATCTACCCAAGTCATTGGGGGACTTTCAGAGATTCATTGCTTAAAATATGCTTATTAATATGTTTCTAACCTATACATTGGGATTTTTAATGTAGGCCAATTACCCCACAGATGTCAACTTTGCTAAGTGTACCAGTGTGTACTGATGGAAACACACTCCTAGGTGGCCCCATTGCTGACAAAACTGGCAGAAAACATAGTGTGCATGCACCCCAGACTTTGCATCTACTTGAACATACATCTTATGCCCCCATAGATATTTACAAGGCCTCCAAAAAGAAGACCGAGTGAGGCTTTCAGCCTCTTTTTGTTCAAGTCTCTCACAAGTAACATACCTGTTGCTATTGCACATGATCTAGATACTCAGAGGGCCATCCCTTTAGCTTAGCAAATAATAACTGGGAACTTACTACACATGGGCACATATCTGTGTTAGGTATTGGGGATGCAAAGCTGAATGGGAAGCTCTCCTAGCTCTGATCCTTCAGAGTTTATTTGATATAAACCGGAAGAGAGAGAACACTAAGTTGCTTTAGTTGACAAGAATGGTATGTCTGTATCAGATAAAACCCATCAATTAATGTCCAACTACAGAGTATTGGTTTGCTTTGGTTCTAGATCTAATATTTTTTAAAGAGGTATCTGGTAATTTCATTGGCTATCTGAAGCTTGTCAAAGTGACAAATTATTCTTGCAGTACTCCTCTGTTGATTCCAAGACAAAATATCGTTTTAAAATATGTTTCCTTGCTCTGCACTTCGCTGTGAGTTTACAGGACAAAACCACTAAGTTAACAACTGGAGCTGCAAAGAAATCATTCCCCAGTAATTAAATAAATCTCAAAACCTCTAAGGTTCAGCAAGGGTAATCGCCGGGGAGAGGAGATGGCAGGTTCCGCCTGTCACAGAGACATCTTTCTCTTAGGTTTTCTCCACTTTCCATTACTGCTGCCAGTGTATTCCCCCATACCCATTGGGTCCCTCAGCTGTAAACTCTAACTTATTCCCTTAATGTTAATGTGTGAACTGAAAAGCCCTCCTTTTTATTTTTTATTGGTAAAACTGAATTAATTTGGAAGTTCTCAACTCTTTACAGGAGATTAATAGAGAACAAATGGGAACTAAGTTAGAAAATAAAATAAGACAGGGGTGCCTGGGTGGCTCACTCGGTTGAGCGTCTGACTTTTGATTTCCACTCAGGTCATGATCCCAGGGTCCTGAGATAGAGCCCCATGTCCGACTCCTCGGGAGCATGGAGCATACTTGGGATTCTCTTTCTCTCTCTCTCTCTCTCTCTCTCTGCTTCTCTCCCCTGCTCATTTTCTCTCTCCAAAATAATTTTTTTCAAAAGAATAGAAAAGCAAACAAGAAGTATTTTCCCTGAGAAGGTAGAAGTGTTTTATTGAAGATAGCTTCCCTTAGCATCTGTGGCCTTATCTTGTTCAACTAGTTAATTAGCTCTAGAAGCTATCGTGGTTAGTTATGTCAATGGGGAAGGAGACCCAGAGGGAGAATAGCGGAGTTGCTAGATCTTACTTAGACAGTGTTGCTTTTATCTGTTTTGTTTATTTACATTTTAGAAGAGGTTCCCTTTGAAGAACATTTTCATGAACTAAGAATATTTAAAGCCATTACATAAACCATGTTGAACTAGCTGCTTTCTGGTCCATGTGTGGCAAACGTATGACATGAGTGCTGCTTATTCTGTTCCTTGCTTCCATGGAAGGCATCACTATACTCCTGCAATCCCTCACGGATTCCTGATAGAGCCTCAGAATCCTTCTCAACCCAGCACTTAAGACAGCTACAATGATTGGTCAGGAATTGGCATACTAGTTTAATGCAACTAAACTAGTTGTCTTTTAGCCCTTTCTTAGAATGTCTTAGTTCCAGCTCCAGGTCTCTTACGATATGTGTGCAAGAATGTCCTCTTCCCTAACACTCTCTGCCCAGTGTGTTAAACTGAAAGTCAAAAATCCATTCCACTTCCTCAATAGTTCTTATATTAACCTGCGCTCACCATTTCTTTTCTGAATGTTACCTTACATTTTTTATCACGTGTTTTTTGGAACATGGTTCCTATTGTATATACCATGAAAAATATTCCGGAGGCAAATACACTTGGAAAATGATATATACTATAGCCCCTTGTGAAGAGTAATAATGTGTAACAGCTAAGGAAAGAATCCAAGAAGTGCTGTATTAGAGAAACCTGTCTGATTTTGTGTAACCAAGAATTTCCCAAACTCCTTTGACCACAGAAAACTTTTATTTAATGACACTTTTTAACAAGTCCAGGAACACAATTTCCTTATTTAGACTTCTCCCTTCATTCCATCTTATTTCTGCCTCCAGAATCATCTTTCTGTTATTATATGGGGGATCACATCATCCCTGTGCTCAAACACTTTTAATGGCTTCACATTAGTTATACAGTAAGTCCAAACTTTGACTATCATATTCAAAACTGGAGGTGTCTTCTGAAATCCACTTTCATCAGCTGTAATGGCAAGGTAGACAACAATTCTTTGCACATAGTAGGTGCTTTGTGAATGAACCTGCCTCTCCTCAGCCCCAGGTCTTCCTGATTGCCATTCAACATTCCCACTCATTTTTATGTCCTTCTGCCTTGGATCAGCCTGGGATGTCTATTTTCTTTACCTCTGTCAACCAAAATTCTTTAATGTACAGCTTAAAGAACACTATAAGTGTGAAGAATTTCCTTTGCTTTCTCCATATCCGTAAAGAAATGAATTTCAACCTTAAATATGTTCTCATTACACTCTGAATATCTTTCTCCACCTGTTTCACTCTCTGGACATAGATGGAAACACCTGTAAAGAACTGGTCCAGGGCTTCTCGGTCTTGGCACTCTTGCCATGTTGCACTGAATGACTATTGTGCAGAACTGCTCTGAGAATTGTGGTGTATTAGCACCATCCCCGACCTCTACCCACCAGATGCCAGTACCGTCCCTCTCTCTAGATGTTGCCAAATGTCTCCAGAGCAGCGGGTGTGTGTGTGTGTACAAAATTGCCACAATCAAGAACCACTGTCTTAGATCAAACTTTTGCATCCCCCTAGCCTTGTTTCCATGCCCACCAAATAGTCACTGAATTCAACATAATTGAATATTCCTATTTGCCCCTTGAGGCTTTAATTGTAGTTGACAAGGAGAAAAGAAAATAAAAAGACAAGGAAATAAAATATTCCCCAAATGCGATCATTTGGGAATCTTGTGAGCATCATTATTTTCTAATTTTGGATTTATCAAAAATCAAACCTGAGAGGATGCAGGACCTATTCTCCACATTCAAAGAATACCTAGACTTTCAAAGTCTGCTTCTCATTTCTAGGATTTTGTTATTCAAAATTCGTCTTTTGTTTTGTGCTCTCTCGAGTGTTCAGTTTTGGTGAAGTGAATACACAATTGAGCCATTAGGACTCGTTAACTGCATTGATTTGTCTTTTTCTTTCTGTTTCTCTTTCATTAATGATACATAGCGATTTGTCTCCAGAGACTTTTTTTATCCTTTAGGAAAAAATCTCATATTTTATTTCTCACAAAGAGTTGTCTTGTGGCATGAAGACTCATCAAAGTCATAATTACGTTTCATTTGTCTGCATTGAACTGTCTGTCATCTGTAAGCATTTGAGCCTGGCACACATCATTCTGCATTTGTACCACATTTTTCCGAGTTACTTACCAATCTGAGATGATTTGTTTGTGACTATAAGATACTTTTGGCACTCTCTGCCTTTAATTTTTCCTGGCTACATAACAGTGTTGTTTATAATCTTCTAGCTGTCCCCGGGCCAAAATAATAATGATGCTATTTGTAATTTTATTTATAAAAATTGCTAAAAGATATTGTTTGTCATTAACCTTGATGCTTGTCCGCATACTCCATCTGCACCAGTGATTTCTAGGCTTTATTCACAAATACCCAACTCCCACTTTAGGTGGAGAGGATGAATTTAAAAAGCTCAAATGCACCCATATGTTAGGATCTTTATCTGAACCTTATCTGAATGATCTGGGCGTTCTGAAAGCTTCAAACTCTGAGTTGGAAATTAGAGAGCACTCTCTCTCACTAGGCCTCCTACGTTCAAAAAAAAAAAAAAACTGGCAAATTCAGAGGGAATTGGTACATGCACGGAACTTCTGTATATAGTCCTCTGATATTTGATTAAAATTACAATAGACACTCTATCACTTGGCTTTGTTTAGCATGACATATCATTTTGGACCCAAAGAGAATCTTAACTGAGGATCCATTTGAGAGTCTTCAGTCTGCAAATGAGGAAACCCTGGTCAGGAGGCATTAAATAGTTTGCACTTTTGAAAGAAAGATAAAAACCAAGTTAAAAAGAAAAAAAAAGACTTAAAAATATTTTCTACTCTTCTAACGTGACTCTCCAAGTTCAGGGTGAAATTTGACAATCCATGGCAGACATGATTCATTTTATCTGATTTTGCCTCAGCAGATGTACAGATGTAATTTTAACCTAAACACAAAACAATGGCAAAAGAATGGGCAGAGTCAGTTTCTCCCCTCCTCTGTCTTATTTCTGCTTTTAACTCAATTTTTTATTGTCCATTAATTCCATTTATAAAGATGATTAAATATATTTTCATAAGTATCCTCAGTCCTCTTGGCTCTTACATTCACTGGAAGAAGAAAGCCTGACTTGTAATCACTCCATGGTTGTCACTGTGTGTTTTTCCCTGTCTTAGAACTAAAATGTAATATTTGCCTCAAGATTTTCATTGACTTTTTCTAGTTTAATTGCGTTTCTTCCAAGAACACTAAAAAATTTTAAGAACATTCACCTTTCTAGATCAGTGTTTCTTGAAGGATGGCTGGGCAGACCATCTGTGCCAGAATCACTTAACATGCCTGCCAAAAATATAAAAACCTGAGAAGGCTCATCCCAAGTATACTGAATGCAAATCTCTGAACATAGATACCAGGTGTTTGCACCAGGTCTCTGATGTAAACGTCTGAGGTGACTGCCTCAGAAAGTGACTTCTAGATGCCAACCGTCGGACTAGATGGCTGGTGTACACTATTCTGGATACCTCTTTTCCTTTTAGACTCTGCATCCAGATGTCGGCGTATTCAAAACAGATCCAGAGTCTGACTCCTTTCCCTCTTTCCACTCTATAAGTCAGGCCAAGCCACCATCATCTCCTCCTATAGGGGATGCAAGGCTTCCTCACTGGTTTCCTGCTCCCATCCCTCCTCAACTTTAGTCTGTGTCAACCCAGCAGAGAGAAGGTTTTCTTTTAAAGTAAGTGAAGTCATACCCCTCACTGCTCATATCCTTTCAGGGGCTTCCTGTCTCACAGAGTAGAGGTCAAAGTCATCACAATGGCCCGCAAGACCCTTGTGTTCTGGACTTTATGAACTCCCACCGCCCATCCCATGCTGCTTGTGCTTTGCCCTCTGCTCTCCCATTGCACTGATTCCCTGCTCCTCCTGGACACATCAGACCAGCTTCCACATCCTGGCTCCCAAGCCCAACTGCCCTTTTCACTCTAGTCTGCTCAGCTTGTTCCCTTACTTTCTTCAGATCTTTGTTTAAACTTTCAGCCAGACTTTTCCCAGCAATCCTATTTCAGATGCAAAGGCTCAGGTGCCTAAATGGCCCACTCTGTTAAGCATTAGACTCTCAAACTCAGCTCAGGTCATGATCTCAGAGTTCCTGAGTTTAAGCCCCGCATCGGGCTTTGCGCTGATGGCACAGAGCCTGCTTGGAATTCTGTCTCGACTTCTCTCTGCCCCTCCCTGACTTGAGAGTAAAGTAAGTAACATCAGTTTCTTTGTATACATGGGTTTGTTCATAAGCTATATATTCTGTTTCATTGACATTTTTGTTCCTGCACATATGCCGTACTGCTTGTCTTATTAAAGAATGTAATATGTTCTAATATGTTGTAAAGTAATTCAACCTAAGCCAACCTTAGTTCTTTCATTAGAAAATTGAAAAAGTTACTTGCAGACCCTTATTATTCTATATTAATTATAGAAGGAGTTTTATCAATTTTCTATAAATATCTGCTGAATTTTTTTTATTGTAATTGTTCTCAATTTGTGGAACAATGTGGGAAGAATTGACGTAATCATGATACATTGCCTCATCCATATAAATGGTTTACCATTGTTCACTCAAAATTCCTCCTATGATTTTGTAAATGCCTTCTTCTCCATATCGTTAGTAGCTAAAAGTTTCAGTGTCATTAAGGGAGCATTTATCTTCCAGTTGGTTATTACAAGGAATAACTTGTTCTTGAAGGTTGGGCAGGACACGGAATGGTAGAGATAGGGCCAAAGCATTCCAATCAGAGGGCAGGCTCTAGTGAAGATCTGCAGCATGCAAATATGGGAAATATATATGAGAAGTGGAAAAGAGTTGGTTGTCTGAAGCCACAAATATCTGGAGAGAGCTTTTGAAGAACAAGAATAAAGCAAGTGGTGGAAGGATATAAATGGTGCGATGGGAGTTAGGTTTCAGAAGGAGTAGAGCATGGTGGCTGGAAGTACTGATTCTGGAGTCAAAACTGCCTGGAGCCTGGATCTGCCACGGATTAGCTGCCTAACCTTGGGTGTCTCTGTGCTTCAGTATCCTCATTAGTAAATGAGGATTATGATAGTGCCAACCTCATTAGAACAAAATAAAGATTAAGACATGTAGCACCTGGCATGGAATAAGTTAAAATGTTAACATTTTGTCATTATTGCTATTATTGTTATAAAGTGGAAAACTACTAAAATTGTTTATGTGATTTGCCTGAGGTTAGAAAACAGGTCAGTGGCATGGCTGCGAGTAGAGACTTAGGTCTCCGGATTCCTGCTTTTAAAATTTGAGACAATTTGAGACACAAGGGGCACCTGGGTGGCTCAGTCAGTTACGTGTCTTACTCTTAATTTCTGCTCAGGTCTGAACTAATGGTTGGTGAGATCAAGTCCTAGATCAGGCTCTGTGCTGACAGTGTGGAACTTGCTTGGAATTCTCTTCCTCCTTTTCCCTCTACCCCTCCCCCACCTGCACTATCACTCTCTCTCTCTCTCTCAAAATAAATAAATAAACACTTTTGAAAAATCCTTTAAAATTTGCAACAAGTTAAAAACAGAAATCAAACTGCTTTTAAAGTTTGTGGAAACAACTACTTACATTTTTTGGGGGGAAAATGGCTATTTTGTGCAATATTTTAAAGAGCCGACTAATATCAAAAATATGAACAGTGTAGTGCTATGAATGAGCTGGCATAGTATACCCAAACACTGGTTATATACATTTTAAAACAGAAATGATGTTTATGTACTCAAGAACTGAATTTACATAAAACACCATAAAAATAATTCAGAACTCCATTGGTCTTATAAGTAAATATGATGCAGATATACTTTCAAAAATCTATTCAAATATGCCACTGTGTATTGTTTTTTGAAGAAAAAAATCTTTTTTTTTTAATTCTTAATCAAATATTTACTTTAAACTATAGTAAAGATTTCAGTGTCATCTTTAGGAGTTGATGGCCTCTTGGAAACTGAGGAAAGAGCAAAAAAAAAAAACAAACAAGGATTCAACCTCAGGTTGATTCACCCTCAACAAAATGACCATGTCACTGAAATAAACTCAAATTTGAGATCTTTGTAGAAGGCGGTATATCAAGATAAACTGTGGAATAGATTTTAGTTTCTTTTGCAAATTTAAAAAATATAAGTAATTTTAGCTTTTCTAATGAGTACTATAAACATGAATAAGATTGGCTCATATGTCACTATCATTACACCCCATATCCACCTATATATGAGTTATTTCACTTACATATGAATTATTTCAGAAGTGAGTAATAAATAATGAGGAAATTTCTTTTGTTCTTTTAATTATTATTATTATTATTATTTTAGTTTTTTTAGGGAGAGAGAGAGAGAGAGAGCAAATCTTAAGCAGTCTCCACTCTTGGTGCAGAGCCCGAGGAGGGGTTTGATCCCATGAAACAGTGATGATGACCTGAGCTGAAATCAAGAGTCTAATGCTCAATGACCAAGCCACCCAGGTGCCCCTTCTTTTGCTTTTTTAAGTCAGCATCACAGTTTGCTCCTCCCTTGCTCACACATGTGCATGTGCGCGCACGCACGCACACACACACACACACACACACACACTGTTATTTCTTGTGTGTTAGAGCTGCATCCCTTGTAGCCTATAGAAGATAGGCCTCTTTGAGGACAGGAAACATGCCTTATAGACCTTGGATCTTCCAGAAGGCACTGCACAGGATAGTCATATAGTGAATCCTCAATAAAAACATAGTGACTTGTTCCAGAGAGGACTGAGATGATTTGTGTTCAGTGAGAAATGACTAACAATTTTTGACTGAAGAGGCTTTAATTTAGTTTAAGATGCAGAAAGCTTGGTGACCCATGGAGTATTACTTCCTACCGGGGGCTCACAGAAAATGTGTGGGTCAGTATAGAGGGTGGTTAGTGGCAATTGATTTGCAGATCTACCAAACAAGGTTTGGAGTTGTATAAATTAGATGATACGAAATCCCACCAGGTCTAATATTTTCCAAGAAACCAGTCAATATGAATCCCACCAACATATCCTTCTGTTTTGTCTTCAGACAGATAAAATTTCATTTACCCTTCCCCCACTCTCTGTCATGCACACCACAATCTTAATCCTTCTTCTTCTTCTTCTTCTTCTTCTTCTTCTTCTTCTTCTTCTTCTTCTTCTTCTTCTTCTTCTTCTTCTTTTTGGTTGTTCTCTCTATAACATTGCTAAAATAAAGTGTTGAAAGTGTTGAAAGCCTGAAAGATTTGCTTTGAACAGAACAGCACAAATTCATACACAAAAGCTGTTTCCCTGAATTCCCTCTGGACCTGATTCTAGGACCTCTATTCTTTGGGTAATAACTCTAATTTGGTTAATAACTAGGACAGGAATGAAAGAAAGAAAGAAAGAAAGAAAGAAAGAAAGAAAGAAAGAAAAAGAAAATTCAGAAAAAACAACTACCTATTTACAATCTATCTTTTAAATCTATCTTTTCATAGATTTAAAATCTGAAGTCCAAGGACAACTTTTTTATTCCATTCTTTTTTATATTTTACTTCTTTTGTTACTCTCAATGGAAATTTAAACCACATGTACACAAAAATATGTATCAGTTTGGCCTTTATGGCACCCTTGTTTCTCTTGGTCCAATACTTCTTTAAATTTTAATTCAAGGTAACAACCAATATTTTCAGTTTTCTTTTTTTTTAATGTTTGTTTATTTTTGCGACAGAGCATGAGCGAGGGAGGGGCAGAGAGAGAGGGACACACAGAATCTGAAACAGGCTCTGAGCTGTCAGCACAGAGCCCGATGTGGGGACTGAACCCACAAACCATGAGATCATGACCTGAGCTGAAGTTGGACGCTTAACCGACTGAGCCACCCAGGCGCCCCTATTTCCAGTTTTCCAAACAGCACACCATACTCTTTCAAATATATATAAAATGAAAACTATTGATCACATTTAAAGTTTTTTCAGCTAGCAAATTTATACCTAAAGCTTTAGAGATTTTAATTACCAGAATTTTAAAAATGATTCATGTCAACACTCAAACTGACAAAAAAAAATACAAAAAACAATTTTGAAGAAATGAGTATAGTCCATTGATAAATGCCTTTGTTGCAAGTGGAGAAAATAGACCCTTAGTCTGCCTTGGCTCCAGTATTTAACAGTTGGCATCTAATTAATTAGTTAACAAGAGTGGAGTCACACAGCGGAGCAATTCCCTTTTCTCCTGATTATGGATTGCATTTTGATGGTAAAATTGTTGGTTGTGTCCCTCTTTAGTGACAGATTTTGTGTGATTAATGCCTCTGGTATCTATTTTTCTTTGTTCCCCTTGCACAAAAGACGCCTGGAAATCAGCATCGTCAATGAAAATGTAGTTTTTACCCCTTAAAAAAAATCACCTTCCGCCTTCTCTTGTTACGGTTGATCTTTAGCTTGGTGTATTTGAAAATTAAGAGCAAAATGAAAGACCACAAAGTTGCTATATCTATTACTGCCAGTTCAATATAAATTATGGCTACACAGTTCTGAACCTCACTAGATGTTTTTTACACAGATGAGATCATTTGTAAAGAGTAGTTCATTACATGCACTTGTTTTAACAGAATGCCATTCAACAAAACATTTTTTCTGTAATTGACCTAAACATTTAGTCATTTAACCATGGTTCTGCACATTGCTGTTTGCTGACACCCTCGGGAAAGTACACCTGATTTAACAAGCATGTGCTCCAAGGCATGAGTAAGATATTTTTTTATACAGTTAATGTAAATATAGCCTCATTGTGCACTTAGCTGATGAGTTTGTTATACTCGTTTGTTTGCAAGGCAAAGGGATCTATTCAAGTTGCCTTGAAAACAGTGATTTATAGACAGGTTGGTATGTTCAGGAAGCAAGACTTCTCCAGGGACCTTGTTTTATTATCACAGCTTCTGTGCTCTTCTCTTGCTTCAGTTTCATCTCCCTGTGAATTAATTTCCTGTGCACATTGTGCTCTATGCCCTCCTATCTTTGCTGTCTCTGTGGACCTTCACTGTCATCTCTGAGTCATTCTCTGACTTAACTCTATCAGGTGGCCCAAACTCTCGGGTTCCCAAAGCCAAATCCTCAGGAGAGGACTCTTCCTGGCTCATCTCACTTTCTGAAAAGAGGCTCCAGTGATGAGAGGTCAGTTGACATGACTGTGGATTTCACTGCCCTGGAGGTGTGGCTCACTCCTGGTTTTAATCAGGCCCAGAAGGAGCATTATCATGGGGATAAAATATTGCTTCTGTAGCCAACTCCTTAAAGTTGTGTGGGTAACAGATGTCCCCTTGGACATCTCAGAAGAAGGGTCCTATATGGGTGATGCTATCTACTAAATATTTGTGTTCCCCACCACTGCAAATGCATATATGGAAACCTAATCCCGTGTGATGATGTTTGGAGGTGAAACATTTGAGTGTGATTAGATCAACAGAATGGAGGCCTCATGAATGGGATTAGTGCCTAATGAGAATAGACATAAGAGCACTTGCTTCTTCTCTTTCTCTTTGCTTTCTGTCATGTGAAGATACAATGAGAAAATGGCCATCTGTAAGCCAGGAAGGGGGCCTCACTGAGCACTTAGAGAACCAACAGCTTTGCTGATAAACAGGACCTGGGGTGTGAGTAAAGTACAATTATTTTGGCTTCAGCAGAATTGAGTTTTTGTTGACTGAGATAGGAAAACTGCAGGAGGCATAGGCTAGTTGAGGAGCAGTGGTTTAGTAGAAGAATAGTTTGGAATATGTTAAATTTGAGTTGCCTGTTAAACATTCAGGTGCAAATATCCTGCAGGAAGTTGGATATATATTTTAGGTGTGAAGGTCGGGAGAGAGTTACAGGTTGGTGATATAAATTTGGTAGTCATCAGCCTAATGGGTGGTATCTAAAGCCAGGAGACCAGATGAGATTACCTAGGGTCTGAGTTATTTAGTAAAGAGAATGGGTTCATTGATGTGGAAGACATTTAGAAACAGAGAAATGAGTGAGAAATAGACACTGCCAGAGTTGGTAGAAAGATAAAACCTTAAAAAAAAGAAAGATAAAATATTGCTGATGTGGTACCCCAAGAGACACAATTTAAGAGAATGTTAAAGTATGTAAAATGTTCCTCATAGGTAAAGTAAGATGCCAACAAAAGAAAAAAAAATGTTCATTGGATTTAGTAATGTGGAGGTGATATCAGTCAGCATGGGCTGCCTTAACAAACTACCACACGCGAGGTGAATTAAGCAACAGATTTTTTTCCCCTCACAGTTTTGGAGTCTGGACGTCCTCCATCACTCTGCTGGCAGATTTGCTTCTCTTGAATCTTCTTCCCTTGCCTTGTAGATGGTGCCTTCTTTCTGCATCATCATATGGCCTTTCTTCTGTGCTCACAAACTCCTGGTGTCCCTTCCCTTTCTTATAAAGACACCAGTCATGTTGGATTAGGGCTCCACCCTTATGACCTCATTTAAACTAAATTACTCGCTTAAAGTTTTATCACCAAATACAATCACATTGGGGGTTAGGGCTTCCAAATATGATGTATTTTGAGTGCGGAGGGGGTAGGGTCACTATTCAGTGCCTAAGAGAGGTCATTGATGAATTGATAACTATAGTTTTGGTGCTATGGAGTTGTGTTAAACAGAGCCGGACTGGAGTGGCCTCAAAAAAGAATGGAAGGAGAGAATTAGAGGCAGCAGTTACAGACAACAACTACAAAGAATTTTGTCATTAAGGGAGGGCAAGAAGTGGTGACAGACCTGAGGAGAGAAGGGAAAGGACATATTAATTGATTAATTAATATATATATTTGTTTTTTAATGTTTCTTTACTTTTGAGAGAGAGTGACACACACAGAATTTGAGCAGAAGAGAGGCAGAGAAAGAGGGAGACACAGAATCCAAAGCAGGTTCCAGGCTCCAAGCTGTCAGCACAGAGCCCAATGTGGGCTCGAACTCATGATGGGTGAAATCATGACCTGAGCCGAAGTCAGACACTTAACCAAGTGAGCCACAGGTGTTTTACTAGATGGAAAATATACAGCATGATGCTTGATTATTTCAAGAATGGGCTGCCTTTTGCATTGGGGAATTTTCTGCATTTACTTTGTATTGACAGTGGAGTAACCAGCAGAGCTGAGATGGGACTTTGGAAATAGGTGGAGGATAATTGATGGGTTTCTTCTGAGTATTTCAAATTTAGTTACTTATAGGACATTTTAAGATATAAAATTTCGTTAGTTGGTTTATATAAATATAATGTAGCACTTATTGATATAAACATGATCTTTTGTTTTCCTTTATAATGTTTATTAATTTATTTTGAGAGGGAGAGAGAGCATATGCACATGTGTGTGCATGGGGGAGGGGCATCGAGGGGGGAGAGAGAGAAAGAGAATCTCAAGCAGTCTCCATACCCAGTGCAGAGCCTGACTGATTTTGACCTAAGCCAAAATCAAGTGTTGGACGCTTAACAGACTGAGCCCCTCAGGCACTCCTGATCTTTCTGTTTTCTTAATGAAGATTCCAAAGGATGGACATTTTTGAAGTGCTTGTATACTTTGTTCCCTATAGACAGTTCAACTCAAATGTAAATAACCGTTTTGGTCCTTAAATTGCATTCTTTTATGACTGGTAGTGAATATATCAATATTTGATCAACTACATATATCAGAGAATTCTGAAATAATAATACTATGTGTTCCTTTTTATACTCAGAGGAGAAAGGAAGTGTCTGCTTATCTGGTGTTAGATATTTACTGTTCTCAATGAGTGTTTCTTTCTAGAGGTAAAATGCTTTTGCAACATGGTTTATTAAAAAGGCCTTGGAATTTGGAGCCAGCAAACCCAGATCTGTGTTTTACTGGCCTTATAACCTAGCCTACCTTATTTTATTTCTTCTCTTCAGGTTCTGCATGTGCACAATGGAGATAGTATTTCACGTTACTATACATATTATTTGAAACGATGCTTATCAGGCTCACACTTAGACCAACTTTTTCCTGAAATGAAAACCACAGTTAACATACAAGGGCCTTAGTATGTCAGATCCATTAGTCAATAACATGGTCTGGGATTTCCTATGAATTACTGATCTCAGGAATATGAACCAGGGTCCTCAAGATAGAAGTTGCCATTGAAAAGAAAAAGGGAAGGCAAAATTTCAGGAACAGGAAGTACGTTTGATTTAGGAACAGGAATCTAATGGGGATCAGAGATTTTAGCTGTGAAGTGCCAATGAGGAGACACAGAAAGGCCAGTCTTAAAATTTACGGTAGACCTACAAAGACAAAGTGAACTAGAGACTTCTGCTATTTCTACCACTGTAGGATAGCAAATCTGGATGTTTTTACCCTTGGCTTTCCCATTGTATAAAACCAGAGTAGCAGATTTAGAAGAAATTGAATGAAATCAATTTCATTCTTTGCTTTTATAGACAAAGGGATGCTTGGCCAGCAGTGGTGGGCGGGGAGGGCGAACCCTGGGAAAAATGCTGTATAACAAAGAAAACTCCTGTATTATGATTTATCCTTCCTTTAGTTTTTGGATATAGAGAAAGGTCACTATAAAGAAAGAGCAGAACATAAAATTCTTTTAGAGAATAAAATTATTCAGGTTTTCTCTTATCCCATCATTATTTTTAGCTACTTGCTGTGTATCAAGTTTCTTAATTATTCAGGTAGTGCAAATACGTCTTATTCTCATATACAGAATAAACTTCTTTCTACAAATAATAGGCAAAGCTAATTAGCAACTTACCACTCTTATTTAGGCCGGAAGCCACTTCTATTGAACTCTCTACCTTGGGAATATAACCTAGCTCTAGGAGTGTTAATTAATCTGTTCTTTCAATAGCCACACACTTTTAAAAGGTAAGGTTAGTGTATTGTCAAAGAGCCTAAGGGTTCTTGTTCCTCTTCCTCTAAAGGATTGGAAGCATTGTATTGTGTTTCTTTGTAGGGTTTTGTTAAAGAACAACTATGACTTTGAAAGCTGAGAAATTTGGAATGATTTAAACAGCTGAGAAATCGAGAGGTTTCTGGCTTTTATGTGATTGACAGGGAAAGAAAATGCCATATGTTGATGCAAATTAGAATCTTAAGGATCTTATAACTAGATAAGAATTCATCTACCTTTTATTTATGGAACACAATTGCACACATTTTGTGCCAGCAACGTGGGGATACAGTAAATATAGGGAATACAATTAATGTAGTCACATCCATTAGAACAGTGGTCTTCAAACCAGTTTCCATGTACTTTGGAGACTTGCAGACTTTCAGCATACATAAGACAGGTCAGAAAGTTCTACAGATATCCATGTAAACAGTCTATTTCATCCACACACTTTCCTAAAATATCTGCCTGAGATGGAATTTTCCTCCCCACCCACTGGAGCCCTTCTTACAAAATTGTCTCTTAGGTTCTGTCTGGAAGGTTAAGACCTCCGTGACCAAATAATGGTAATAAGAAAATGAATCTAAGGACTATGTAACAAATTTCCTTGTGAGTCTGGTGGTTTTTAATTAGTTCCTTAAAAAAAAAACAGGGATCTCGGGGCACCTGGGTGAGTCAGTTGGTTGAGAGTCGGACTCTTGATTTTGGCTCAGGTCATGATCTCAGGGTTGGTCAGATCTGCACCAACAGCGTGGAGCCTGCTTGGGATTATCTCTTTCCCTCCCACAAACATGGGTGCTCTTTCTGTCTCTCTCTCTCAAAAGAAATAAACACATAAGGAAATGTGAATCTGATTGAGGTACAGACTGAGGAGTTGTAAATATTTTTAGATGGTGGTAGATCATTATGTAATTTTTGCTGTAAAACTCAAAAGATGGGTCCATAAATTAAGTCTCACAAATCTCACTCATTTCCAACTACTTATTTATGGTAATAAAGTTTCTCAGTACCACATCTAAAATCAAAGATAATAATGAAAAATAAGGGAGAAAGCTTGATGCTGAGCCCTGTGTTATTCCGTCAACAATCGGCATTCATTCATTACCTGTGAACCTAAGGAAATAATAGATAATATCCCAGTCCATCTCGTCGTGGAACTTTTTACAATAAAGTTTTTCTTTTTATTTAAAAAGCTAATGCTTGAGATAATATTTTTTATAAAAAATACATTAGGATAAATTTATGCTGAGAAATGCATCAATAAATACAGTTGAAGAAAACAGCAACTCTGCACTGACACATTGGCACTAACAGGGAGGTGTGTGCAAATGCATTATCCAGACCTAAATGTCTGCAACTGGATGCTGTACATGCCCCTTTAATTTTTTTAATGTTTTTTAATTTATTTTTGAGAGGCAGAGAGAAACAACGCGAGCAGGGGAGGGTCAGAGAGAGAGGGACACAGAGAATCTGAAGCAGGCTCCAGGCTCTGAGCTAGCTGTTAGCACAAAGCCCCACGCGGGGCTTGAATCCACGAACCATGAGATCATGACCCGAGCCGAAACCAGACGCTTAACCGACTGAGCCACCCAGGTGCCCCTGTACATGCCCCTGTAGAAGCACCACTCTGGGGACAACTGGGTGGTTCAGTCGGTTAAGTGTCCGACTTTGGCTCCAGGTCATGATCTTATGACTTGCTGGGTTTGAGCCACTCATCAGGCTCTGTGCTGACAACTCAGAGCCTGGAGCCTGTTTTGGATTCTGTATCTCCCTCCTTCTCTTTGCTCCTTCCCCACTCACACTCTCTCTCTCTCTCTCTCTCTTAGAAATAAGCAAACATTTAAAAACAATCTTTTTTAAAAAAAAAGAAATACCATTTTGAACATGGTATTTGTCTTTGTCTTTGTTTAGGTAAGAAAATGAGTATATATATAATCACATATACACACTGATCATGACTTCATTTAAAAGTTACCAGACAAGTCCCTAGGTGGCTCAGTAGGTTAAGCGTCCGACTTCGGCTCAGGTCACAATCTCACGGTTCGGTTCCTGAGTTGGAGGCCCATGTGGGGCTCTGTGCTGAAAGCTCAGAGCCTGGAACCTGCTCTGGATTCTGTGTCTCCCGCTCTGTCTGCCCCTCCCCCACTAGCACTCTGCCCCTCTCTCTCTCTTTCTCTCAAAAATAAATAAACATAAAAAATAAAAATAAAAAAACAAAAAGTTAGCAAACAATACTGTAGAGACATGGATATGTAAATTTCTAAAATGCTGCATCTTAAATTTGGTTGGTAAAGACCACTTAGCTATAAGCATATAAGCGTTAAGTTCAGTCTTCCATGTAGAAACCAGATACTAAACTTAAAATAAATAAATAAATAAATAAAACCTCCTATTGTTTAAAAATCCCAGTTTAAGGAGTAGTAAAAATGCAGAGGTTTTTAACAGAGAATTGGCTGTACAAGACTACCTCCCTTTCACAGTATTTCTTTTGATTTCATATTTGAGTTATTGTTTATGCTATAGGATTTAACTGTTACAGCAGTAAAAGGCAAGTGTTTAGGGAAGAGGCAAAAAAAGGAAAAGGGAATAAAAAGTTTAACAAAAAATTATAAATTAGTCACTAATTAATTATAAATTAGTCACACTAAAATTATAAATTAGTCACTTAATGACTAATAATAATTATAATAATATCTTAATGCAGAAGAAAAACATAATATTTATAGATTTACAGTTATTGGAAATTTTAAAATTTAAAACTTAAATACACTTTAATTCATCTATGTATCTTTGTTGTAGGTTAGTATTACTGGGCAATGAATAAAAGACGTGCATTTATAAAACATATTATGTTAGGATCTAATTCTGCAGGACAAGAGAAATGAAACTATGAGGTTAAGG
Source organism: Cryptoprocta ferox (assembly GCA_028646485.1). Classification (NCBI taxonomy): domain Eukaryota; kingdom Metazoa; phylum Chordata; class Mammalia; order Carnivora; family Eupleridae; genus Cryptoprocta; species Cryptoprocta ferox. Next base: position 16,842,085 of record CM053560.1, read on the forward strand.
ATGAACAATTAAAGGATTTAAAATGAATGATGGGGGTTTCCTATTTTCTATTATTTAGTTTCAGTGGATAGACTTAAAACATACACTGTCACACACACAACACACTTTACCACTATTTAAATTCACAATTAGCAATTTTAGATGCCATTAAAACATTGTTGAGGTTTAGATGGCTTTGCAAATTATTTAATGGTGTTTAAGAGTGAAAGATTAGAAGAGTACCACAGGATAGAGAACTCGACCCAATGAACAATCACTTTCCATGTGTGCAGTGGGGTTTAGGAGGAAGGAGATAGGCACAGTGAATATGAGGATGTTGTAGTATGAAGGCCAGTTTACAGGGTAAGAGACACTCTCCTAAAAGGGGTGATGAGCAGGATTTAGCTGATAAGAGGGTGAGTAAGGAGTGGGGAGGGGAAAGTGCTTCAGGGAGGCAACAGCATGACTTGAAAGTAGAGGGACATTAGGTTCTAGGTTCTAAAACTAACTGAGTGTAATCAAGATTGAGAATGTTACTTGCTAAAGAAGAAACAAGGATATAGGAGTGGAAATGAGAGGATTTTCCCATCAGTTTGAAAGCTGAAGCTTGTTCATTTACCACTAGTGTCTACCTTTCAGGAGTTATGAATGATTGGCTTGAATTATGATTTTCTATTTTTCATTGAAAGCAAGGGTTACAAACATTTTCTGTAAAGGGCAGAAGAGTAAATATTTTTGACGTTGAAATCTCTGCTGCAACTATTTCACTCTGCTCTTGTAGCATGAGAGTGGACAGAGACAATATATAAATGAATGGACATAACACGGTTCCAATAAAACTTTATTTAGAGACATTGAATTTTGAATTTCAAATAGTATTTGCATGAAAAAAAATAATATTCTTGTGTGTTCTTGTTTTTAGCCCACCATTTAGAGGTGTAAAAACAAACAAACAAACAAACAAACAAACATTCTTAGTTCATAGATTGTGCGGGGGAAAAAAAAAGGCTGTAGTCAGGATTTGGTCCATGGGCTTTGTCCAGGCCTGACTTAGAGTATTTCAAGGATTTTTGTCATCTTCTATCTCTGCTTTTGAGATCAAACCACCATGGAATCCATCTTTTTTCTTCCTTCTTGACACCAGAATTGCATAAAAACCAAGATTGCTTGGCATATAGGTTTGTTTTGCATTTTAAGGCTTGCATCTTATTTATTTATTGATGTTTCTGTATGTGAAAGCCTTAGCAATACTGAAGTCCTTCATTTTAGCAAAAACTTACTGAAAGGGTTTATTCTCCTTAATCATTTGCATTTTGAATTTAAGAGCTTTTAGTCCTTTGTAGCAGCACCTAAAATTTTAAGTGAGGGTTGAAAAATGCATTGAACAATATCATATAGTGGAAAGACCACTGTATTTAAAGTTGATGACCTAACTTTTATTCTTCTCTCTACTGCCTCACCCTTGGGCAAATCACATAACATCATCAGGCCTCCATTTCCTTCTGTGTAACAACAGATGTGATTATATAGGCTTTTATTTTTGTCGTTGGATTGTTGTGAGGGTTGAGATAATGAATGTGAAATGTACAGCATATGGTACGTAAGTTAATTATATTTCAATTATTAATAATAGTAGCGTTTGTATGAATATTTTTACTTTTTACCTGTAATCAACAGAAAGCTCTGGCTAGATAACAATGGATCCTTGATAAGTTCTCTATGCTTTATTATTATTTTTGAGTCATAGATTAGGAGAACAAATAATCTAACCATTTGAAACTTGGTGGCGACCTCCATCTTGATCACTATTGTCTGGGAAGAGGAAAGCTCATCTCCTGGGTAGGGAGTCTTCTTCCCTCACTTGACTGAATCAAATAGCCAAGGAATTCCTGAACATGGTGCTAGCTGATTTCAGGTCCTGACTGATTCTCTAGTCTCTGCAGCCTCTTGTTCCTCACAACTGGGCCTTCTTCATTATGCTCTTATGTTAGGACTTTCCTGACTTCCAGAAGCAATTGGGACCTGAAGCAGTTCCAAGTTCCTTCCTGGTTTCTGGTCTGGAGTATCCTAAGCAATTATTTTTCAGTATCCCCAGAGCCTTTTCCCAGAGGAGCCTATCCACATCCATCATATTTAAATTGCATGCCCAGAGTGGGCCTCTTATGTCTCCTTCTAGGAACTTCTCTAAGCGCCCCATTTCCCTCTTGGAACTGAGGTTGTGATACTTGGCAGCTTCCTGTCTGGAGTATTCGTATCTTGCTCATGAATCCCAGCAATGTGGTGAGAATCCTTCCAGTCACTACCAGAATTCCTATCTCTTTGTATAGCCTATTAAGCCTCCACTTCTGGGAAGTTATTGACTTCCCCAAATTTCTTCATGGCTGTGTTTCAACTGTGTGCACTTGTCGCATTGCTCTGGATATGTGCTGTGGACATGTTTGCTAGGACTGATATTTGACATACCACGCTAAGTTTGCTCATCTGCAAAATGAAACCGATAGTACTACTTACCTCATGGGATTGATGCAAGATTGAAAAGAATTCAAGCACATAAGTGCTTAGTGGAACAGCTGTACAATCACTGCTCAATAGTGCTCAATAAATAATAGCTGTTCTCATTGTTGTTAAGGCTCTTGGATCAGTGTTTCCAAACTTGTCATCTGAGTCATGTAATTATTTTGCCTCAAAGGCATACTACCCGCACTACTCTTTCTTAATATATTTTCCATAGACTTTTAAAACATTAAATAAATATAGCCTTCTCCCAAGCAGTTATTAGATACAGGTTGCTTTGATATACCATCTTATTTCATGGGATCTAAGTAGTCACTAATTATAAAACACCATTATTTTGGGTAACAAGAAATAAAAGCACTGCCATTTAATCTAGGATCTTCCATTAATTTTAAGAGGCATTCAGATATCAGAGATGTTAAAATGCCAATATATATATTTGGAATCATGGATTTTCATTAGAATCACGCCCCAGCAATTTTTTTCCAGCACGACACACACTGTCTCTAGGAGTTCTTAATAACTCCTACAATTTAATAACCACTTGCACGCTGATGACTCCCAGCTCCACATGTCCTGGACCACCTCTGTCTTGAACTTCAGACGAGTTCTGTTTATCAACCTGCTCGACATCTCTACATGGATACCACAAAGACACACCAGACTCAGTATGTGCAAAATTATTCCCTTCTCTTTCCCCTCACCTGCTTCTTTATCTCTGTTCCTTGTCTGATGAATAGCAGCAGCACCAGCAAATAACTGCTCAAACCTGAAAACTGGGGCTTGTCTCTGACTCCGTCCCATTGGTCTGCAGGTAATTTGATTTAATCTCCTTTGCTTTTTCTTCTTCTTCTTTTTTTTTAATGTGTGTTTATTTATTTGGAGAGAAAGAGAGCATGAGAGAATATGGGAGGGGCAGACAGAGAGGAGAGAGAGTCCCAAGAAGGCTCTGTGCTATCAGCACAGAGCACAATGCAAGGCTCTATCCCATGAAACGTGACATCATGACCTGAGCTGAAGTCAAGAGGATGCTTAACCACCGGAGCCACGCAGGCACCCCATCCTTCACTTGTTTCTACATCACTCCCTCCAATGTCTTCATGAAGGCAACTTCAGCTTCACTCCCCCTCTTCCCTTTCTGGTATTTCCACCAGAGCACCCTGCCCTCAATGTAACTACCCTCTCCTATCACCTGCTCCACACTACCACCTCCCCTTTCCAAGTTGCAGATGTGCTCAGTTCATTTTACAGAGATTCAGTGGCTCCTCATTACCTTCAACATAAAGCCTGACACCCTCAGAGTGCCACTCGAGGCCTGTTATGGTCTTACTTAGGTCTTCTGTAACCCAGCCTCCCTCTTCCTTATCAGCCCCCTGTTCCCCACACATACACCCACCACACTCTTTTCTTACCCAAGCCAACCTCCACTTCCTCCTCCACTTGTTCTAGAACAAGCCATGTCCTCTCTTGTACTTCTTTGCAGTAGCTTTTCCTCTCTCCTTCCTTCCTGACCCTCCCTTTCCCTCTCATCCCCTTCCTGCCACCTACTTTCTTTTCCCAACTTCTTCCTTTTTTCTACTTCTTCTTTCTTCCCCTTTATCTTTCTCAGCTGTTGCCACTTCTAAGGAGCTTGCCACGCCCAAGTCTAAGGTAAGTGTGGCTCCTTTTGCTTCCAGAATCTTTTTTGTTTATTATAACTATAACTTCGACTGTATTTCTAGGTTATATTTGGCTGCTGCTTGACTGTCTCTCAACGGAGTGGCTTGCAGGTGAATAGTTTAGTTTTTTTTAATTTTTTTATGTTTATTTATTATTGAGACAGAGAGAAACAGAGCATGAGTGGGGAAGGGGCAGAGAGAGAGGGAGACACAGAATCTGAAGCAGGATCCAGGCTCTGAGCTGTCAGCACAGAGCCTGACGCGAGGCTCGAACCCACAAACCATGAGATCATGACCTGAGCTGAAGTTGGACACTTAACTGACTGAGCCACCCAGGCGCCCCAGGATAGTTTAGTTTTATATATATCATTCCAAATTTAGTGGTTTAAAACAACAAACTATTTATTACTATTTCTCATGCTTCTGTAGGCTGACTGGGCTCAGCTGCGACATTCCCACTTGGTGTCTCATTTGGATGAGTTAGAGGACAGTTGTGGCTGGAGTCCTCTGAAGGCTGTCCTGGGCTAATTCTCACCTCTGGTAGTTGATGCTGGCTATTTAGCTGTGAGCTCAGCTGCATTTGTCTGCCAGAGAACCTACATGTATTCTGCCCACATGGCTTGGGCTTCTCTTAGTATGACATCAGGTTCTTAGAAGGCCCCAAGAGTGAGGCTTCAAAAGGCCCAGGCAAGAGCTTCTGGTTCTCCTAATATCTGGACTCAGAAGTTCCAGAACTTCTGCTATATTCTATCAGTCAAGGTAGTCACAGAGCCTGCCCAAGTCCCAGGGGAAAAGAATAGGATCCAACCACTGATGGGAGTAGCAAGACCACATTGCCACCAAACACATAGGATGGGAGGTGTTGCAGTGACCATCTTTGGAAACACCATCTATCACAGTGGGACACTAACTTTGAGCTCTGTCTTCTCTGAGTCAAGCACTGTGCCTGGCACAAAGTAAATGCTAATAGTCCCCTAAACAGAATAACATATTGGTTAAAGGTATGGCTTCTGTAGCCAGATGTGCCTGGGTTTGTATCCTGGTGGTTCTGTTTTCCCAGTCCTGAGATATTTGATGAGGTGGACCTCAATGGTCACAGTGGTGAAATGAAGGTAGACTGTACCTCATTGTGCAGTGATGAGGCATGGCCAGGTTAGTATAAAGACCTTAAGACAGTGCATGGCACATATGCTCCAAAATGAGCTGCTCTGACTAGGAGGAGGGGGAGGAATTGTTTTCCTTTTCTCATCCCTTCTTCCATACCTTCCATGGACCAGTGGACAAAACTGGGCTGAGCCCCCAAATTTCTACCATAATTAAGTTCCTATATGGCACTCCATTTTAGCAATTTAAAGCATACCAAATATTCCTCCAGTGACATGGATAATACTGCCAGATATCTCAAGATTTGTTTGGTGTGTGCTGTATTCTCATTAGCTATGTTCTATTTATTATTATTCTCTATTAGCTATGCTCTATTTTCCTGATTTTCAAGAGTGTGATGTCTTATTGTTGGTATACCTGCTCACATCTGGGATCTTGTACTGGCTCTTTACCAAGAGAGTCACTAAATAGAAACACGTAGCATTTGGCAAGAAGTGTTGCCTCCTAGAATGGCACATCAACTTAGCTGGAAATATTTTACATAATTGGCCTGTGAAACTTTTCTTTCTTACATATATATGTTTATTTTTCTTTAGAGAGTGAGAGAGCGCGAACAGGAGAGGGGCAGAAGGAGAGGAAGAGGATCTTAAGGAGGCTTCACACCCAGCACAGAGCCAGATGTGGGGCTCAATCTCAGGACTGTGAGGTCATGACCTGAGCCAAAGTGAAGAGTTAGAGGTTTAATAGAGCCACCCAGGCTCCCCATGTGTGAGCCTTTTCTTAAACTCAGTTTCTTCAGGAGTTCTGAGCACCCTGAAATTATATGCGTATTTTATGTGCATGTTTAGAAACATATTTCTTCAGAGAAAGCCTATGCTTTTCATGAGGTTCTCTGAGTGATTCCTAAGAAAGAAAAAGTTAAGAACCACTGGTTATGACAATCTGGGCAGAATTCACTGATCCTTGACACATCCTGGAAGTTGTTTACATCTGACCAAAACTTTAATGGTGTATTTACTTAATACTTCCCTCACTTTTAGCAAAAAACAGGAGGGTAGCATTTACAAAAATCCCATAAAATCCGTTAGTGGTACTTCCCCATCGTAGTGGTGTGGACTGTGGTAAACAGGAATTTATTGCAGTGTAATATTGGTTTAAAAGTTGGACCATGGGAATTTATGGGCAGAGTGTCTGTCTCTGATTATACACTTCTCTTTAAAAGAATTTGAGGACATAAAAAACATGAAGAAAGACAACTCCAGACCATATCAATTAAAAAAAATCTTTCCCTTTTTCCAATACCGACATAAATACATGCACATACTCCCTTGTTCCCAAAATATATATTCTCTCATAAAATGCCACAGAATTATTCATTATATTTTTAAAGTGTTCTCAGCATGAGTGATTTATAGAAAGACAGGTTGATTTAAAAATGATCAGAGGCCCATAGGTTCTGCTAACTCACAGAAAAGCTTATAACTACATACTAGAAAATCCTATCTATATTATCTTCAGAGGCATAATTTCTGGAGATTTTAACCCTTAGTTAGCTTCTCTTGATCACAAACCACATATGATTTCAAGTTGGTTCCTGAAAGTTTCTTTTTAATTAAGACCTAATATTTATAATAATAACAATGATAATTATATTAGTAGCTTTTTATTGAGTGTCAATCATGCGCCAGGTTCAATGCTTAAGCATTTCACATGTATAATATCTAGTCCTTTATATATGCCATGGTAACATTCATCAATTGCTTCCCCAGATTTAGGTAAGAATGGCATTTCATTGCCTGCCTTTTAGCAGATGTTGACTGCTTGCTATTACAATTAGACACATGCACACACACGCGCACACACACACACACACACACGGTAATGTGTCCCATGAGTAGATGAAAACTCCTGCGATTTCCTCCATGGCCTTTATTTTCTTTACTTTTGTTAAGTATCTACTATCTTCTAGACACTGTGCTGGGTTCTAGATTATAAAAGTGAGCAAAATAGGCATTGTCCCTGCTCTCAAGTAGCTTATACTCGAATCAGGGTAGAATACAGTATGAAATGTGAACATGAATTTATGTGAGGCTGGGCCAGATTTATTTGCATCCTGCTCTTCAATGAACAATAACAAAGGGGATTATTTTTCATTCAACCCCATGACTTTTGGGAGGTATGATGTTGTCATTTCTTTCACTAAGTATGTCAGAAACACATTCAAATTAGTACAGGTGGGTTATAGCTGTGGTCATGGTAGACTAGAGTCACTTTTGTTAAATAAATAAAAAGGTTTGAAGACATAATTTTTCCTTGGCCATTTACAAATATTCTCACTCAACACAAAACATATACGTAGGAGTTAGACCTAGCAAAGTAGGAAATAGCAAGAGAGATTGATGGTAAGCTGAGAGCTGGCGTTCTGAAACTACCTCCTTGAAACTGCCTTGGGTCCTTGCTAAAAATGTAGACGACTATGCCCAACCTAAAATTTCCTCGATATAATCACTGGGTTTCACAATCCAAAATATACATTTAAATTATATGGGTGGCTTCCTAGATTAGGGAAAATGTCAAAGATTCAGCATCGTGACATGGAAACCTCACCATACCAAGTGTCAAGAGAACTAAATTTTTGGCCTCACATATGCGGCTACTATCAGGATGTCTTTGGGCCAGATCATTTTAATCATTTGGCTTCAGTTTCTTAGTACTCTCCCTCCACTTCCCCCAACTATTTCCATTACGTTGTATCAAAACATGACACTCCGATAAAGACGTATGAACATTATGCAGCATTATTCACAGACATGGGGTAAGAGAATTACAGATGCTTCAGCCAATCAATTAGTATCCAGCGAACACATAATGTGGGGGATTTTAGACATTTATAAGACAAGGTCAGTGTTCTCAAGAGCTTACCATCTGCTTTTTGAAAATAAAATTCATCTAAGCCAGGACAAATAATATAAGGCTGAAATGGTTAATACAGACAGGCACTCTATGAGATCAGAGTCAGTCCTGAGCCAGGATTGTCAGATAAGACGTCATCAAAATAGCCTTCAAATGACCCTATAAGGCCACTTAATTAAAAATGTTTGGAATTACTAATTTAATATTCCATACAAAAGTCCAGAAAACTGTCATTCAACTTTCAAAGGAGAAAAAACTATAGTGTAGAAAGAACACCCTTAAGTCAGTTGACCACAGTGTTAACTGAATACCAGCTGTAGACACTTAGAAAGACTATTACTCTAACTTGCCTGGTCATTATGTCTGTTAATGATAAACTATAACTATGACTTTTTAACTGGAAGAATCTGTCCTTGGATGCCGGCTGTGAGAGAGTCAATATTTACTGGTAGGCAAGGAGCAGCTAAAAAGAATAGAAAGGTGTATCTATAGGCTATGTAGGGCACAGATGGAGGGTGGAGAGGAGAATATCTACCTTGGCCTACTCAGAAAGCCTGGGCATTTCAAAATGTCACCCCAAAGCACTCATTCCTTCTTCTGGATTATGCTGTGGAGCTTGGACTGCCACGTAACTCACTTGAATGAGTCCTTTTGAGGATAGTATTATAGTCTGAGAAGCCCACATGGAAACACACACTCTAGCAAAAGAGGGATGAATCCTGGTGTAAGCCATCCATTGTCCAGAGAGCTAGGGTTTTTCAACCACTGGGCAACCACTTCTACCAAACAGACTAGAAGGCTAGAAGAAGGTTCACAGACTGATATGAAAGCTATGAACTCCTAAAGTTAGACATTGGGGATATCTATCTGAGGAGAGCCTCCTGTGAGATGCTTAATTCCTAGGATCTCTACCATCTGTTTTTGCAGATTCACCTCATTGTCACTTCTGTGGCTTCTAATGAAGGAAGCGTCTCCCTAAACATTCCTGGCTTCTTGCCCCACTCACTCACTCCTCCCCCAGAGAAGGGAAGGAGTGGTCAGAATGCTGAGTTTGGGGGCACCTGGGTGGCTCAGTCGGTTAAGCATCTGTCTCTATTTCGGCTCAGGTCATGATCTCCCAGTTCATGGTTTCGAGCCTTGCATTGGACTCTATGATGTCAGTGCAGAGCCTGCTTGGGATTCCCTTTCCCTCTCTCTCTGCCCCTCCCCTGCTTGTGCTCTCTCTGTCTCTCTTAAAATAAATAAATAAACTTAAAAAAAAAAAGAATGCTGAGTTTAAATTAGGAAACCCAAAAGCCCAGGGTAGCCCTTCTCCCTCTGTTCTGCTGGAGAATTAGCTTGCTCACTCAGAGGGTGGATTCCAGTCTGGGCCTCACACTCCACATTTGACAGGAATGGACCCTGATGTGGGGAATCCCAGGGTTGTTCAGTGTTACCTGGGCTTGTGGGCATATAAGGCTCATTCTAGGGGGCGCCTGGGTGACTCAGGAGGTTGAGCATCGGACTTTAGCTCAGGTCATGATCTTACAGTTCATGAGTTGGAGCTCTGCGACAGGTTCTGTGCTGACAGCTCAGAGCCTAGAGCCTGCTTCAGATTCTGTGTCTCCCTCTCTCTCTCTGCTCCTCCTCAGCTCATGCTCTGTCTCTCTCAAAAATAAATAAACATTAAAAAAATTAAAAAAAAATAAGGCCCATTCTAGGATTCACTGTTGGAAAGTGCATTGTAACCACTTACATAAGCCACAATTCTCCAGTCCAATTTTTATCAGAATAAAGCAGCTCTTTTTGTCTCCACTTGCTTGACTTTATTGTTTATCTCTCAATTGTTTCAACATTGGGCAGGACAAATATTATTTACTGAGCCATGTCCAACTTGGACTGTAGGAAAAATATATCTCACATACAGTTTTATATTATTTCACTCATTTTTTATTGTAATTCACTGAGGTCAGATGCATTGGCAATAAACATGTCAAATTGTTTTAGGTGTGGCCTCACATTTACCTGCCCACTGGAACCTATACGGAGAGCAGCTTCCCAGAGAAGCTAGTGGTGAGCCGAGAGAGGCAAATAAAGAAGCCATATTTCGTGAGTGATAGTTCAGGAAGTTTATAGGATAATACTTCTCCTTCTCCATATGTTCCAGAGAATGGTATACTTGGGGGAGGGAGAAGGTAGGCATTTGGGTTTCAGTAATGTCTCTACTTTGGAAGGTTTTGAATAAGTTTTGAGAAAACATCAACACTGTGTAGGTTTATGCTGACACCTCCAGAAATTTAGAAATAATCTTAGTTCTGGGTTTTCAGGAATGACAACCACTGCAGGGCATTTCCAACTTTGCTTGTCTGGTTTCCCAGTTTCCAAGACAATTTGGAACTGCATGGTTACCTCTAAGAGGATTTTGATAGATATCTGGTTTGGATGCAGGGCTTTGAAGGCTGAGTGGGTTGGTCTACTACTAATCTGAGTGATGCAGGCCACAGGCACTTCCAGAAGTTTTTAAAGCAAAAGAGTCCCAAAGATAAAATTCTGACAATTTCTGAGAGACTTAAGGTAGCTTCACTATGATAAACTGAGTTGTGGGTTTGGAAATATTCCCCGATGATGTGAAATCTCAACTCAGCTACTCAGCGAGTATATATGACCTTAAGCAGCGCCTTTAACTAACCTTTAACTAACCTTTTTTAATCTATAAAACTGGGATAATAGTATCTCTTATAGGGAGATAATCCGTGTGAAAGTGAACTGCATATATAAATGTTCAGTGTATATTAGTTAAATAAGACATGAGAAAGGACAGAACCTAACACCAGGAAAAGTCTTTTTTTTTTTAATTTTTTAATGTGTTTTTTTTTTTTTTTTTTGAGAGAGAGAGACAGCATGAGCAGGGGAGGGTCAGAGAGAGAGGGAGACACAGAATCTGAAGACAGCCTCCAGGCTCTGAGATAACTGTACGCACAGAGCCTGACGCGGGGCTCCAACCCATAAACCGCGAGATCATGATCTGAGCCGAAGGCTGACGCTCAACCCACTAAGCCACCCAGGATCCCCATGACCAGGAAAAGTCTTGAGTGACCACCCTGTCCCTCATTTCAAGGGAGAAAGGGATGATAAGTGTGAAAGGGTCTGAGCATTATAAAGACTCAGTGCTTGAAGGTACTTGAGGATATTTACTGCTGTGCTCTATTTTGAGAATCTTAAGTCTATAGATATTGAGCAATTTCTGGTACTCACACAAATCAGAAATTGTGGAACTAAGCCAAGAAGCCAAGAATATCCATCCCAATTTAATGCCTTCCCATGATGTTATGCTTAAACCTTTATTCTAATTAAAACAGCAATAAAGGCACAGAAATGTGACATCCCTGATGAGTGAGGAAGAATCCCAAAATTCTCTTCCAAAATTTTGTTACTGCCAAAGCCAAAGGAAACACATTGTAGAAACTAATTGTGATGGACAGATGAAAAATTCCTCTGGCTAGCACACTCCGATTTCCAGATCAAACACGTGAAAATCAAACGATTGAATTTATAAACAGGTTTATTCCCAGAATGTGGATTAATCTATTGTATTGGATTATGCTAGGGATAATTGTGTTATAACGTAAAACCATTGGCCTCCACTTTTTATCACTAGGAAAACCAAAACCAAGTTCATGGGACATAATTTAATGGAGGTCTTGCCATTTCTCAGACCACATTTTCCATGTAACATTTTAGATGAGTAGCAGAGAGACTTGTACATGACTTTTGATGCAAAATTCCTACTCCATTGACCATAAGGTACATTATTTATATTACCTTCATGTCTCTGGGAACTGTCCATAACTGGAAGACAGGGGAAACATCCTCACTTATCTGTGGGTACCAAAGGAATTATGAAGTTTCTGGAAGTTGAGACACTGAATTCAGGGTGTTCTCCATCATGGGAGATGGAAGTAATGATAAAGGAGTGACAGAACCTACCTCCCACCAGACGCTGAATGGTGCTAACCTAATTGTCAGACTCTTCACTTGGCACCTCTTGGGACTTGAAGCCATTACCTTCTAAATTTCATCTATAAGCTTCTTCCTTCTTTTCTACCATCCTGCTAGAAAAGTCCACAAGCTAGCAGGAAGAGGCAAGAAGCCACACACCCAGGAGAAGCACTACAAACATTTTCTGATCAAACTATTTGGCTGACTGCAAAAGACTATGCTGCCTTTGGATCTGTCAGCTTCTATCATTCAACCCCCTGCATTTGCTTATACTCACAATAATGAGACTTACATTTTTTCCAGGCTTTGTTCATTTTTACGTTATTAGGAATTGTGACAGGAATACCAGGCAATCGGATTTTAAACCTGTCAGCCCACAACATTTATTTCCAATCTCCAGCCCTTTTACCAGCTCTTCCCGCACTTCTGGGTGCTAGGCTTGGTGATGCTATTGACTCAACTATCGAATGAGCAGGAGTTTCCTGGAAGCACTTTTTAGTTCTTTGTTAAAACGTGGCTCTTTTCTCTTCTGGGTTTGTGAACCACTGTCTGACTGTGCCAGTTTGTTTGTTTTGGTGAAGCTGGGAAAATAACAGCTCGAAGAGAGCCTCTTCAAGAAAGAACATCTGCCAAGTCATCCTTGGAAGAAAGGAGATCCCAGGAGAAAATTGTCCTTGGATTCATTGGGGGCATCTCAAATTTTCAAAGCTTCAGAAGGTCAAAATGTCAGAGCATGATTCCACGCTTGCACATACACAGATAGTGATTTCTGCCTCCCCAAACATATGATGGGCACTACAAGCTAAATGTACTTGCTATATTTTCATCCCAAATGCATGTGTAACAAAGCCCATTTCCTTGTGAATTAAGCATTCTAAATGATAGTAAGTGCCTCTAGTATGCATCGAAAGGTTTTTGATATTTTAATTTAAAAAATAAGCAAAAAGAAAGATTTACAACTCACATATAGCTAACTTCACATCATATGCATTATGGATACTAGGGGAGAACACAAGAAACATTCACCATCACCAACATTTCCTAAACATGGGACATTTTTATACCAAAAATCCATAGGAAATACATAGTGATAATTCTTTAAATCAAATATATGGGCTTTTTGAAAATTGTTTTTATTTTTTCTCATTTTTGCCATGGACAGCTTAAAATGTAGCCATGGACCATAAGGAAACTGTCAGCCTATGCCTAGGAAACACTATATATTCTCTCCATTCACAACATAACGAAATTTCAGCCCTCTAAATTGAAACCGGAACACCATTTAAAGAGTGGCCATTTTCATCTCTGCTGATCCAAGTGAAAAAAAAAAAATCCAATGGTATTTGCGATTACTTTAATTAGCTAGTAAAAGCCATATTTGACTCTAAAGGTGTCATTAAACATTCCCCTTTGCAGTCTAATCTTTTCCAGAGCCTACACTGGCTTTTCTGAGATATCTTCCCCCTCATATATATGGTTTTTTGAAAAATGAACTTGCTTGGATTAGAAACATAAGAGAACCACCTAATCAGTTCTTACTCTTTCTACTTAAACGCAGGTTGATTTTCTGGGGACCAGGGACCCTTGTGTTTCAAATTTGTGTTTCTCTCCTCCAGGGGAATATAAAGTTGGTGTCTAAACAACCTGGCGAGGCTAATGGGAAATCGTGCAGCCAAAACTTAGCTTAGTGCTTTGAAAGTTCCCTTCTCCTTTGTTTTCTCAGTGGGTTACCACTTCCCTGTACCAGCCAACATTTTTAGGGACAGAGCACCTGATCTTTCAGGAATTATAAGTCCCAAAGGACTGCAGGTAATTTCTTTTGACTAGTAGGACCTCTTTATAGTCTCTTGACTAGGACCTGTTCTGTAAAAAGAAAAAAAAAAAGTCATCTCTTGCAGTATTTCATTTGGCAGAAAATTGCTATTCCAGATTTGTTACAAATTACCCATGGAGATAAACACATTGAGGGCATTTTATTTGAAATGCTGACTTTCAAGTTTCTCTACTTAAGCCGGTGCTTGTAGGAGATGATGTTTGAAAAAGGGATGTATAAGCTAACACCGTAGGATGTTTGAACATTAAAAAAATGTTTTTATTATTCTCATATCCAGTTCATTTAAAACACTCCCTTTGAATCTCAAAATTTGTGGTGAATTCTCTTAAAAATGCATTAGCCCAGGTAAAATTTTATATTTTTCATTTAAAATAAAACAAAAGCTAAAATAAGAAGTGCTAAGGTACATTCTCATGTACTAACGTTATCATTTTTATGTCACATTTGCTCTTTATTGTAAAGCAAACTGCCTTAGCTGGTAAAATATTTCATGGTTATCCCTTGTATCTGTTTGTTTTTTGAACGATATTTTAGGTGATCTTTGAGGATCTTGAGTTCAGACTCTTACATCTTCTCACTGGTTTTCAGAAAATCAAAAAAATATCACCTATCAAATACCTAAATAAGACCTTGTGCTTTCATTATAACTTAGCATTATCATTGTAACTCAGGGTAAAGGTGGATCATGGGCAAAATATGGAATTTCATTCCCCAGATATCAAATCCTAAAATACAAAAATATCTTTTTTTTTTTTTTTTTTTGCTGTAAATGGTTCATCCATCCTTTTCATTTACTCCATTCATGCTACAGGTAGTTGAAGGTAAAATCCTACAAAAATCATCATGTAGGCTGCTCAAGGCATCTTTATTCATGGGAATAAGTTCCATGATTATAATACTTTCAGTGGGTATGGATTGAGTACTTTTTGGGTACCAGACACTTGACTCAATTTTTTATATACTTTGAATGAGTCAATGCTCACAATTTCATTACCAATGTCTTCATTGCACAGATGAGGAAACTGAAGCTCAGAGACGTGACTATCATGGGATAGTCTCCACCCAGGTGATAGACAAGAAGCCACTTTAAAATGCATGCTTTTGACTTTTGTGCTCAAGTTGAGAGTCTGAAGAAGTTGCATGGATAAGTACGAATCTACGCATATAGCATTTGGTTCCGTGTATCTTCCTGAAAGCTGCTCAGAGCATGGAGGGGAAACATAGAGTTCTGGCCTCAGTGACCTTAGCACTCTGCACCACTGCCCAGAGGACTCTGTCTGCCTCTCCCAGCCCCTCCCAGCTACCCAGCTCATTTTCCAAACTTCCTTCTAGACTTGTCCCAGCCTCGCATCCTCCAGGAGATGTCCCTGTCTCACAAACTCAACTATCTCCCTACTCTGCACCTTCCTTGTCTGTAGCATCACCTCAATCTGCACTTGGAATGTGGCTTCAGATATGGGTTTTTATTTAGTTTATGTCATTTCTAGTTTCCCAGTCAGCAAATAATGCCCCTTGAAAGCAGAGTTGAGATGTTTCATTTCCATTCCCTTCTCGTCTCCTCCACCATTCCCTCCATTGTTTAGCCCTGTGTTTAAGGGCAGTGATCGTGAAACAGGTTCTTTTGCCTGTGTGATTATTTTAGGTGTCAGCCAAAGGGAATGACGTTGAGTTTTAGCAAAATGGATATAAGTTATATCTTCTTGTTTGGAAATGTAAGAAAATACATGTTCTTAGAATATCTTTTAGAAAAGGCAGACACCATTCTGGGCTATTTTGGAAAATCCTACCAACAAGCAGAATCCTCTCCACCCAACAAAGAATGAAGGGGCACCTCTTTCCTTCCATAAAGTTTTCTTATTCAGCAACCTTCTGAGAATAACTTGTACAAAGTCATTATATCAACACAAATGGAAAGTTTTAGAAACTTCTACGTTTAGAGCTATCTATTCCTTTGTGAATTAAAACAAAATACATTACTGTTTTTAATCTTGTGGTTTCATGTTAAAAATCCAGGCAAATTTAATCAAAAGGGGAATGGACATTCTCCTTTTGTCTTTCCCCTGGTCTACTCCTAAAAAAAATAAAAATTAAAAAAAGAAAAAGAAAAAGAAAAACCTCTGTGTTATCACTTTCTGAGCCAAAAGAAAAACACTGCAGCAAGGAATATCATCATTACAAAATACTGAAAGAGGGATTTTACATTTTAGAATGAGTGTTAAATCTTATGGTTTACTTCTAAATAAAGTTGAGCCAGGGCTCATGTGATTAATCTGCTGAGTTTCCTGAAGATATGCTCTAATATCTGGGGAGAAAAAAAGTATTTCCTGTACCAAAAGCATTTTTAATAGCTCTTCTAGTGAACAAAGAATGGTCACTCTTTTTTCCCAGTTCAATGTGCCAAAATTGCTGGGAAAGTTGTTTCTCATTGTTTCAGCATTAAGTCAACATTTGAAAAATTGAGATTTTTTTAATCAAAGTATTAATATCCAGGTCATGGGTAATAGAAATCTAACCAGCTTTGGTGCATTGGGCTTATGAAATTGAAACAAGTGATTCTGTTCATTATTAATAAAAATATATGGTTGTGTTTAAACTAAATATCAAAGTCTTGGTTGAATCTTAGGGACCAAGTGACTCCATGATATAAGGCCCCCTCGTTGCCCTTTTATGATTTTCTGCAGAGCTCTTCATACAATTTACAGCCTTGTAATCAGTGGGGTCCTATAGATCAAGGTGTAAGCAGGCTAAAATATTTTTAAACAAAAATTGTGAAACACTCCGTTGTGGCTTATAAATTACTATTTCTTCTCTACTTTTCTGCTTTCAGATTTATAGCATTTATCTGACACAGTTTTTTATATAGAAGAAAATCCAATTACTTACATTTATTTAAAAGAGATCTCTGGTTTAAAAATATCATTGCTGAGATGTTAAATCCATAAGCCCAATGCTAAAGTTGTCCTTGAGCAATGTAGTGTCTATTGGTGGTTAATACACTAAAAAAGTAGTTTTTCTACAATGTATTTGTATAGAAATGGGCAAGGTAGTGGGTATCTTTTAGTTAAATACATTACAGAACTAAATAGTTAACTTCTTTTTATTGCAAAGAGAACAAGACACTACAAACAAAAAAACTTGCGAACCTATTATTTTAAAATAAATAAAATTATTTATCCAGATCAGATGGATAGAAAGAAAGAAGGAAAGAAAGATACACAGAGAGACAGACTGACACCAAGGTATAGACAAATTCTTGGTCTGCTCTTTCTCATATTTGTCAAACTTTATTTGGAGTTGTTGAAATCCTGGTAAATTACTTGCCCAATGTCCTACATTATTGGACCCAAATGTTTGGAGATGTGATTCATTTTAGACTTTGAATATATAAATCATAACAAAGTTATGAAAGGAGTATTTTCTTGTGAATTCGGAATTCTGGATCTCATCCTAACATGGGATGCTATATTGGCATTAACTTGATTGGGCATCACTGATTGGAGAATGAGGTAGGACACGAGAAAGGGGAAATTGGCAAAGACTTTCAACATGAATTAATATTTAAGATATGATTGTGAAGAGGTTTAAATCTGTGAGAGAGGGAGAACCCTAATACTCTAAAGAGAATCAAGGTATTCTCAATAGCTTTCAAATCATTTCACATGATTAATTCATATTAATACTACATAGATTAAAGTAGTATCTGTTAAGTTTATCTTCTCTGCTAGACCAAGTTCTTTACTCACATTATATCATTTAATCCTAGTATACTTTTGTGCAACAAATATTATTATCCCATTTTACCGATGAAGGAACCAGGTCTTAAGTTTCTATAAATTGGCTTCTGAATGCAGAAGCTTAGAATGGCTTCTCACCAGAGCCTGAGTGAATTTCTGTCCTGTAACATTCTTGTCCTCTGAACTTGATCCCCACACAATCCTGTTGTTTGGCATCTTCCCCTAAATTTTCTAATAAACAAAAGAGATCTAACTTTTGTTGCTGCTTGGAGAAATGTTCACCTTAGTATCTTTATATCTTTCAGTGGGACAATATTTGTTAATAATATTAATGCTTAACATTAGTCTTTCTTTTCAGAAGACAGGCTATCTCTCTATGGGTCAAGCTTTCCAAAACTTGAGTAAGCTCAGTTAAATTATTCTCTAAGTGGCTTGAAGGTAAATTCAAGCAAAGTGGAATCTCTGGCAGTTTTGCAACAAAGGGCAGGAAGGGACTTTGGATTGATCAGGGATCTGCTCGTCTTCAGTTCCAGTCACTGTGCTGAGGACTTCACCTCATTTAAACTTCAGGGGAAGCTGGTCATTTAAGAGAAAACTGAGACTCAGAATAAAACAAAACAAAAACAAAAGAAAAGAAAAAAACCCTCGAAGCTGCCTAGATGAGGCTAACCCTAAATCATATGACAAGGAGGGCCCCTTCTGTGTCATGTTCTCCTTCATTGAAAACTCATAGAACAAGCATAACTTTAATGCTGTATCTGTTGTTCCCTCGAGCATTTGCAATATCTTGTCAATCCACTCAATATTTCAAGCGTTGCAATCTAACTTTCCTAATGGAGAAAGGAAAATATAAGAAATTTATTATGTGGGAAGGATAATAATGATTGATAACCTTAGCATTCAGGAATTCGTTTCACAAAACAAATATGCTTTTCTTTTGGTTGAAAAGTTATTAAGGGTCTACAGACATGGCTGAACAAAGTGTTGGAAAGATAGAGCTATTTTATAATTAAGCTATGGTGCTTTGATTCTACGTTAAATGGTTTAGTGAAAGCCAAAAAGCAGTATGTACCAAAATGGATCTTTTTTCCCCCAATGCGATGGCCTTTAATATTTCATGTCTATTTAAGCTTGAGATATTTAAAGAAAATGAAGAGAAATGCAAATATACTCCATAATGATTATGGTTTTCTTTTTTCTGTATTATTTTCTGCCTCTCTGTAAAGACAACATAATTTCATTAATTAACACAAATAGTCATAAAAACTACCACTTGCCATTGCGTTATTCCCATTTAATGTTTCTATAATGTTGCATAATGTGAAATTCTTGCACAGAAATACTCAGCCGGGAGTGTCAGCAGCTGAATTACCAAGTGTTGGCAGAGTATCTGTTAAAACTTGATGAGTGTAAGTTCTGTGAATAAGATGTGTGAAGCATGCAATAAGAGAAAGATGACCTATCTAAGACAAAATACATTTGCTTCTCACTTCTGCTGTTAGTAATAGTATTTAGCCTGTCTTATAGTAATTTAAATCAGTGCCCTAAGGCACAGAATAATTAGGTATCTCCTTACATGGTAACAAACGGCCCTGGAATATTTTGTTGTTGATTCTGTGGCTTTTGCTATTTTATCATTTTTTGTTAAAGGAAAGAGTACCTCAAAAGGGGGTAAAATGGAATGGATTGGTTCATTCAAAGCCCATAGACATCATTTTAGGTATCTCAGATTTATGAAATTAACTGTTCCCAGAGTTAGCATGAATTCTATTTACCTCAAATATCACTACCCTCTTTGCCAGGAACTCTGACAAGCTGAATAAATATATGAAGGGGGAATCTTGGAAGTGGGTAGACAGACTGGTGACTCATGACGGGGTCAGAGCCTTTGCTATTTGCTTAGAAACAGATCTCTTTCCCTGGCTGCCATGGGAAGGAAGCGATGATGGAGAAGGGTTCCTTCCAGAGAAATGTGCCCTAGGCAGCTGGAAGGTCAGGGGTTAAACATGTGCTATCTCAGCTACGCTGGGTGCAAGACATCAGACATCAGGAGAATGATCTATCAGGGCAATTAGTCAAACAGGCCTTGTGGTAGCCCAGATAGGCCTGGCTCTGTTTGCATCTGTTTATCACTTTGAGATAAGAATCCTTGTGAACCTTTTTGTTACCTTGAGAAAGCAGACACCTGGAAGGCAAACATAAGACAACCCTGGCTCTAAAAATTGATTTTGAAAAATGACCACAGCCCACAAATAGGATTCAATAATCTTTAGTCCTGGCTCTTAAAAAGAAGATGATGAAGAAGAATTTCTTGGTTTTTTTGTTTTCACCTACTTCTTAGTCTATTCTCCCACAAGCAGAAATTAAAGAATTGGGCTTCTCTTGATCAAATATGAAACTTGACCCAGATGCCCTGGGAAATGGGAAAGATAACTGAAATTATTGTGGTTTTCTTTTTTTCCTGAGACTTTCCTATAAATGCCACATTTTGCTGTGGTCCACAACCTGACCTAGATGTTCAAAAGATTTGTTTTTGTTTTTCTTGGTTCACACTGGCCCAGTGTAATGTTTCTTTCTTCTCTTCTGATTACAGACTTCTACAGGGCACTGATAGAACCTTTCCTTTGTCCTGATCCTATCATACTAGGTCACAGAGTCAAAAACTCATGAAGGGGATTTTCCGTAGAACTGCCTGTGACTAATTTTAATCGTAGTAAAACCTCAGAAGTTTTCAAGTTGATAGTTAATGATATATTTTGAACAACAATTTGCTATGCCCTGACTATGCATAGTCACACCTTGGTTCATGTGTTTCCCTGTGCCTAGCTTCTACCCACACTGACATAAAACTGCATTTGCCCTCAATCATATCCAGGAGAGGAGCATACTGTAAGAACACTGATACAAGCATTCTTGTGCCTCTTTCCCAACCCAATTTGAGCTTACTTCATGATTGAATGATCCCAACTGGCATTAACATTTCTGGTTATCTTTAAATCTAGTTTTATAAGCTGTACCTACCTTCCTTTTTTTTTTTTTTTCCTTTTTCCAGGCGACCAAAGCATATTTGGGTAAGAAGGAATTCTTTCTTCCCACCTTCTCATACCCACTCCTAACCAAAAGCCAAGCTTAACAGTTAGCTACCCAGATGTGTGTAAGAATCATTTGTATTCCTCTGACAGAAGCGATCTGTGTGACCTTGGGGAATTAAATTAATGTCTCTGAGCCTCAGTTTTTTTTTTCTTCTACAAGTTGGGAATAAAAGCGGGAGCTATTTTAAATGGTTCTTGTGCGGAGTCAAGGAAAACCAGGCTACGGTGCCTCACATGGTGGTTAGAACACAGGAAGCACTGTATAAATGACCGAGCTATGGCCATCACATAGTACCTGATACTAGATACATTAAGCTATAGGTAGATGAGCTGCCTTATGCTGCTGATATTGTAAATCCAAGCTTACATTCTGGCAAAAAAAAATCATGTTTTCCATAACAATTAAGATTATTATTTATTTATTGGAGCAGTTTTAGATCACAGCAAATCTGAGTGGCAGGTACCGAGATTTCCCATGTAGCTCCTGCCCCCTCAACATGCACAGCCACCTCCATGGTCGACATCCCCCACCCAAGTGGTTCATTTGTTACAATTGAACTTGTATCGGCACATCATTATCACCCAAAGTCCATAATTTACACTGCAATTCACTACAGATTAAATGTTTAGGGTGTTGAATATACTCTCAGTGGTATCCATCCATTCATTCAATTATTCATTATTGTTTCTACTTAGCAAATTTACTTTTCCCCAAGCTGTGACATTTATTGTGCTAATAAGATACGATCTAGCCTTAAAAGGCCTTATAATCTAGTGTTTATAATTTTTATCTAAAATCTATTATGTTTAATTTATTTTTGTAATTTATTATGTTTAGCACACTTCTACCAGCCGCATGTCCTCTGATCGCACACCCCAAGGATTATGACGTGCAAGTTTCTGCCAAAATATAAATGAATGTGTTTTCTGAACCCTACTATTCATCCCCACAGTAAGCACGAAAGGAGACAATTTAAAATCACAGCTCTGGTAATTTGCCTTTGCAAAGCATTTCAAATAAGACCCTTTAAAAGTTCTTCTAGACAGACGCTTGTCTTCATTTTTAACTTATTATTAGATTCTAAGAACACACGAAGGACCAGCCACAATTCAATCTGCTCTAGCATAGAATTTGGAACGGTCAGAACTGTTTTGGCCCTGAGATTGCCATTCAGACTTATCTTTCCAGAACAGGCCCTGATATGAAATCCTGGACTGTCAGCTCCAACTCTGTATGTAATAAAGACCCAAAGATATTGAGGAAATGAGTCTGGGTGAGGACAGGTATGAGCTTGCATGGACAGCAGTTTTCACGTCTGAATTTGAGTGGACCAGTCCAGACTGCCAGCGATCTTGTCAAGAATTCCATCTACAGGAGATACATGGTACCTGTCTTTTCAGAATGAGCTTCCTCTTTTAGGGAGAGGGTAGGGGTCTGGTAGGTGGCACAGAGGTGGCACACACATGGGCAATGAGGAATGAATGCAATGACAGCACCACTTTCCTCACCTTCTTTGTTCCAGCCACTCTGGCTTTCTCAGTGTTCCTCAGTGTGACACGTTTCCTTCTACTGTGGAAACTAAGATGTGCTCCTTTCTGTCCACAAGGCAAACTTTCACTTTAATCTGTTTAGTTAGAGAGTTCTCCTTTTCAGCTCTCAAATGCCAGTTAGTTCAGGGTTACACTTCTGATCTTTGGACTAAACCTGGTATTCTTCTCTTCTTTCATAACTTGTAATAATGTATGAATATGATTATTCAAGCAATTTTTGTTTCATGTGGTAGAGTTCTCACGGCTCAGATCTTGAATCTCCAGGGCTTTGTATCACCAATGCCTGATGGGTTGGAGATGTTCAATAAATGCTTGTGGAATTAAGGAAAGGATATATGTTGTAGTAGCACTAATAGAAAAAAAAAGAATTACAGGTCATTCAATACTTATACTGAATTTTCTAAGTATATAAAATGCTATGTGAATTAATCATATCTTAAAATTTCAAGAGTTTTGAAGACAATACAAAATGAAATAAAAAAAGAAAAGTGGCTTTATTGGGGATTGCAAAACCATATTGCAATTTTGGTAAATTAGCAAGGTTAAAATCAATTTAAACAGTGCTACTTATTCTTTTCATCATAACAATTTAATTATCTGGCTCTTAAGATTAATAAGCAGATTTCCCTTTTGCCTTCTATTTATCTTCTTAAAGGAGCCAAGTAAAATCTAAATTTGAATGGGAACTGAATTTTCAAGAATAACAAATAAAAAGCCACGAAGTAGTCTAAATATTTTAATCTCTACCTACAAACTGGGCCAAGTACAGGTACATTAATTCTTGCCCATGGTTTATGTTGTACAGATTTTGAGTCAATAATCTATTTATCAAACATGACATGCCTTCTGTAAATATTTTATGTTCCCAAAGTGACAATGGAGCAAAAGACAAATAGAAGTTTGAAAGCCATAACTGTTGGCTACTTTCAGATTTTCTTTGCTCAGATTAGTGAACTGATTCATTAAAGTGATATGGAAAAAATTAGGAAAATCAGATCCCATGCTGGTGAAAGGTGTGTCGCTAAAGATTTAGAATCAATCAAATGATTCAGGAGAGAAAAGATGAGTTAGAGAAATCGTCATCAAAAAATCCTGACTCTGCAATGATTTAACAGGCAGAAAAATCTAAGATACTTTGTGATCTTCATTTTATAGTAGCTGTAGAGTATACCATATTTTCAGATGAGTTATCATGATTTAACATTTAATTGGTAAGCATTGTCGTGCATGGAATGAGTAATGGCAGAGAGTATTGGCTCAAAGGAGCACGAACTATTGGTAGATAGAAGTAGAGCAGCAGGTGATGGATGAAGCCTGGAGAAGAAAGCGTAAAGGAAGAAACCAATGACAGCATGGATGAGTCAGCTACTGACCAGAAAGATAGGTCAGGAAAAACCTGACGGATGTCATGAGTCAATCCACCAAGGCCCAGAGATGATCCAATAGGCGAGGGGTCAATATGGCCACAAACTTCCAAAACAGTGGGTCCAGAGGCTTTGGGAAACAAGATGCTGACATTTCAAATCATTATCACCTTTTGACATCTATTTGTTCTTTCAGAAGATTAACAAACCATATTAATTTCAAATTTTCTATTATATATACATACCTACATACATATATATACATATGTACATATATACACATGCACACACACATATGTGTATATATATATATATATGTACAGACACACATTTGCACACACACATACAGTACTTTAGGTTAAAAGACACAGAGAATTTTAGTCAAGTGCATGACTTTCAGGGTGCCTGGGTGGCTCAGTTGGTTAAGTGTCTGACTCTGGATTTTGGCTCAGGTCACAATCTCACAGTTCCTGAGATCAAGCCCCGCAATCAGGCTCTGCACTGACAGTAACGAGCCTGCTTGGGATTCTCTCTCTCTCCCTCTCTCTCTGCCCCTACCCTGTTTACGCATGTGCTCTCTCTCTTTCAAAATAAATAAACATTAAAAATGTAACATGTCTTTCATTTTTTCTCTAAAGATAAAATGGTAGATCCTGTGATAGATATTTTCAGCTCCAATGTATTTCCATGATTTGTAGATTTGGGGATCATTTTGGTTTTACTCTTCCAATTCTCTCAATACTGTTCATGTGTCATGTAACCTATGTTCTGTAAATAGTTGGCCTTAAGAATCCAATATTTGTTGTGAAGATGAACTCCCCAAAATAATACTTTTAACTAACAAATATAGTATAATAAAATATAATTTTTGAATATAACAGACCTTCCCATAATGTTTGGATTTCTCAGTTTTCAAGGGCACATGCTACTCATACGACACAGTTGGCTATACCTTTGTAGATCAAAGCATCTAGGTTATGATAAGAGGCTTATGGTCTCAATAAGATTCTAGGGTTAGAAATTTGCATAAATTCATATCTAGCTGATCTCATGAGTTTCAGCAAAATCTCCAAGGATTGAAACTTAAAATGAATATACTTTTTTTTCTAGGCCAGTTGAGTCTTAATTATTTCAAGCCTGTATAGTAGTGTACAGTGTAATTAACTCTGATGTGTGTTTCACACCCAATTAGGAGATATTTTAGCACCAAGATAATTGGACCCAGCAGCACCTGGGAAGTGTAATCAAACAAGTTTATCACCACATATTATTGTCCTATGATCTTCTGTACTTTATGGTATGCATAAAGAGAATGGTCAAGACATCTGGGAAAATGTTGCTCATTATTGAATCTTTACTAAGACGTGCATCGAGTTCAAGGTATTCCTGTTTGTCTAAAAGCCTTTAACCTTTTCCTATGATTTTACAATGCTTGTGTTGCTTTTACTAATGATTTATCTCTTGCTTATCAGGTTGATGATATTCATTCACTTTCCTTGATGTTCAATGTTTTGTCATATATTCTTGATAATGAGGATAATCTGTTCACATATTTTTCCTTGGATTAGCTGGGGATCAAATACAAAACTGGAGTTGAGGGTATAAGCTAAATTCTGGAATTTTCAGATGCCATCAACCATAGGTTCAAAGGATCCACACTAGAAGCTTATGTCTAATAGTGTGACTTATGGACCTATAGACTAGAAGCTCAATAGAAATGCAGATTTTAGGACCATGGTCCAGGCTTATTGTCTCTTTGTTTTACTGAATTTTATTTTTTAAGCTTACTTCTATTTATTTATTTTGAGAAAGAGAGAGAGTGCGTGTGTGAGCGGGGAGTGGCAGAGATGCAGTGAGGCAGAGAATCCTAAGCAGGTTCCCTGCTGTCAGCACAGAGCCCAACCTGGGGGTTGATCTCAAGAACCCTGAGATCATGACATGAGCTGAAATCAAGAGTCAGACGCTTGACTGACTGACCACCCAGGTTCCCCTCTGCACTTTAAAAAGATCCTTGGGGTGCCTGGGTGGCTCAGTCAGTTAAGTGTCCTACTCTTGATTTCAGCTCAGGTCGTGATCTCATGGTTCATGGGACTGAGTCTTGCATCAGGCCCCACAATGACAGTGCAGAGCCTCCTTGAGATTTCCTGCTTGTGCTCTCTCTCCCAACAAGAAATAAACTTTAAAAAATAGTTTAAAAAATTAAAAAAAGATAAAAAGATCCCCAAATGATGCTTATCTATGCACATAAAAGTTTGAAACATATAGTCTAGCTAGTATAAAAAATCCTTTATGATAGGGCCTGTGGGTTGATTGTCTTCAAATTCCTGGTTTGCCCAAACACACAGTATGTATGAAAGGAAGCTAAGAAGGAAAGAAGGGCAAAAAGAAAGAAGGTAAACAGGCAGGCTTTGTACCTGGTGGTCGTGAGTCAGGCTCTTCAAAATAGAGGAAATCTTTAAGTACTATCTGAACACAGATGGTCTCAAAGTTTACCTACCGTCTCACCTTGATACCTTTTCTTTCTAGGCCTGGTGTTTCCAATTTGCTACTGACTCCAGACTTATCCAACCTGGTATTTAGATCTTTGGTTCAGGCCTGAGCTGTCCCTTATGAGTCCTGACCCTCCCTTGCCAACCCTATTATAATATGACTTTCTGGCTTTAGACATAGGCAAGGCCACAGCCATCATTTTAAAAAGAGATTTACCAAAAAGCAATGGAAACTCACTTAACCAATCCTGCTTAGAGAAAAGCATTTTCATCTCCTTGGGTTTTGTTGCCATTGTTGTTCTTGATTTGAGTAACATGCCGTGAGAAAATCCTGATGAAAAAGACACTCTTCATAAGCAAAAAGTATGGTATTCTTTGCTGCCTCATGCAGGAAAATCCAATTTTCCATAGCCAGGGCTTTTACACAAGGGAAACACACTGGAGTCCTATAATTCCTGGCTTTGTTCCTGTAGGCAAGTAAGACTTTTTTTTCTTCTCCAACACATTTTTGGGAGGAGGCATACAATCACTTATAATTATATTAGGGTATTTTGTTATTACATTAGAGTACTTTAAATGGTTTTTAATACTGAGTTTTGACCCAATTTTAAAACATCCACTGAGCCAACTAATAAAAAATATACTAATGCTAAAATTAAAATTAGTGGATGATGAAGACATGCTTCTTGAGAATTTAATGCCTTGGCCTATTCATTTGTGATTTTAAGTTCTTTAAAATTAAAAATCTACTGGGTGCTGGATAAAAATATATGAATATAAGCAAATATAAATAAACATAAATACCCATTGACTTTGAAGACTAACAATGAGTTTAGGAAAACAAAATGTGAACATAAACCATACAAGTAGAACTTGATAAATGTCAAGAGAGGCCTTTAGGCCTCAGAAATACAGGACCCTGGGGCCCTGGGTGGCTCAGTCGGTTATATGTCTGACTTTGGCTCAAGTTATGATCTCCCAGTTCCTGGGTTTGAGCCCCACATTGGGCTCTGTGCTGACAGCTCAGAGCCTGGAGCCTACTTCAGATTCTGTGTCTCCCTCTCTCTCTGCCCCTCCACTGCTCACATTCTGTGTGTGTGTCTCTCTCAAAAATAAGTAAAAATTAAAAAAAAATAGGACCCCTTCTCAGCTATGTTGGTATGTATAGGATTTGCACAGGGAGGATAGTTAAGTCCAAAGGTTTTAAAGACAAATACTATCAGAGAGCTGTTAACATGGCAGAGAAGTAGGGGCACCCGAAGTCCCCTCATCCTTCAAACACAGAAGTGTTGAGGCCAGAGGACTTGGAATTCCAAAAGTCCCAGCTGCAGAGTGATAGAGACTCTCCAGGGGCTCATGGGGACAACTTGGTGGGCCATATGTGCATGATTGCAAACTGGGAGAGAGAAAATGGGCAGCATGGGCATGCAGGGGAGGGATTCCCTTCTGCAGAGAGACCAAAGGAAGAGAAAGAGAGGCTGGGCAAGTGTAGGATTGTATTTGGAGAAGAGAAAAACCATGGACCAGGGATAAGAAAAAACATAGAAGGATCCAATCTCTAACTGGGAGGCTTTCTACCAACTGTGGCTGGCTGCCCTGTTCAGGCACCTGGGGAGGAAGGGAGCCAGCCCGAGCTAGGTAACTAGTTCAGAGGCACAGTCTGCACTAGGAGAAAGCAATCTCCTCCCTTGAATGCTGTGGGAACAAGGCAAAGAGCCATTGCAAGGACAAAGGACCCTGCTTGCACCCATGAGCCAGAGGCCCTTTATCCACAGTGCAGCACTTCCCCCGGATCTTTTAAGACATCAGGGTTTGAATTCCAGCCAAATGCCTGTGAGGCATGGGACACTGTGGATCAGGGGGAAAAAATGGCAGTCACACTCGTGCAGCACCATGAGGACAGCCTGAACAGTGGTTTAGAACACCAAGTCCAGGAAGAAGAGACTGGGTGTCTCCATTTTTCTCCCCTTCACCAAAAAGGTGCGGCGTCAGGAAACTGCCAAGGGGCCCCCAGTGGAGGTTGGACCTGCCCAACACCAAACCAGCCTCTCTGCACCTGGTAACTTTATCTACTGGAGTAAGATTGACACTGATCAACCAGACAGCCCCTCTTCCACACCAGTGCAGCCGCGAGTGTCAAGGCACTCAGTGTTTTTGCATTTTCTGATTTAATTCTTGGTCAATTCTTTATATATGAAATACATATATATTTTATATATATAATAAATATATATACATAATATATATTTAAATACATAAATATATGCATATACATATATACATAAATACACATATATAATATATATATTTATATACATAATGTATATTTATATACATAAAATATAAAATATATATTTATTTATTATATACTTATTATACACATAATATATGTGTATATATTCCTTTCCTTTTCTTCCTCTTAGTTCTTCCATTCTCTAGGCTGGTTATTCTGGTTGTTGTTTTTTTTTAAACAGACATAATTAATCTATTCTCTTTACACCTTTTCTGCATCTTCTTCTTTATTTTCCTCTCTCTCTCTCTCTCTCTGGATTAAGCTGTATAGTTTCTCTGCCTGCTCAATTTTATTTTATTTTATTTTTCTCCACCCCTGTCATTTCTCTCTTTGTATATGATAAGACTTCTTCCACACCACCACCACTCCTTTTTTTTTTCCCAGGGTTACTTCAGTGAACAAATCAAAGTACACCTGAGGAAGGAGATAAAGCAACCAGAGTCACAACAAGAGATAGCACACAACACACTCCAAAAACACCTCCTGAAGGACCAGGCCCTGTGTATGATCTCTCTTTGATATAGTAGTGCTCATAGGTGCAGGACACATAACAAGCTTTTAAAACATATAAGAGACAGAAAACTAGTCAAAATTATGAAACATAAGAATTCTCCTGAAAAAAAATTCCAAGAAAAAGTGACAGCTAAAGAATTGCTCAAGCAGGTATACACAATATACCTGGTCAAAAATTTAGAGCGATAGTCATAAGATTAATCACTAGGCTTGAAAAAAAAAAGGATAGAAGACAACAAAGAATCTATTGCTGCAGAGACCAAGGAACTAAAAAATAATCATGACAAATTAAGAAATGCTGTAAATGAGGTGCAAAATAAACTAGATGTGTGACAGTGAGGATGGAAGATGCAGAGGGGAGAAAAAGTGAAATAGAAGATAAAATTATGGAAAATGATGAAACCGAGAAAAAGAGAGATAAAAAAAATACTAGACCATGAGGGGAGAATTAGAGAACTAAGTGATTCAATGAAATGTAATAATATCTGTATCTTAGGAGTTCCAGAAGAAGAGAGAGGGAAAGGTGCAGAAGGTTTACTTGAACAAATTATAGTTGAGAACTTCCTCAATCTGGGGAAGGAAGCAAACATCCAAATCCAGGAGGCACAGAGATCTCCCTTCAGACATAACAGGAATATGTCTTCTCCACCATATATCACAGTGAAACTAGCAAAATACAAAGATAAAGAGAGAATTCTAAAAGCAGCTAGGGACAAACGGGTCTTAACCTACAAGGGTAGACACATAAGGGCAGTAGCAGATCTGTCCACTGAAACTTGGCAGGCCAACAGGGAGTGGCAGGAAATAGTCAATGTGCTGAATAGCAAAACTATGCAGCCAAGAATTCTTTATCCAGCAAGGCTGTCATTCAGAATAGAAGGAGAGATAAAGGTTTTACCAGACAAACAAAAACTGAACTAGTTCATGACCACTAAACCAGTCCTGCAAGAGTTCTTAAGGGGGGACTCTGTGAGCGGAATGCTGTAAAGATTATAAAGGACCAGAGACATCACCACAAACATGAAGCATACAGATAACACAATGACACTGAATCCATATGTTTCAATAATAATGGTGAATGTAAATGGGCTAAATGTTCCAATCGAAAGACATAGGGTATCAGAATGGATAACAAAACAGGATCCATCTATATGCTATGTACAAGAGACCCATTTTAGACCTGAGGACATCTTCAGATTGAAAGTGAGAGGATGGAGAACCATCTATCATGTTACTGGAAGTCAAAAGAAAGCTGGAGTAGCCATTCTTATATTAGACAAACTAGATTTTAAACTAAAGACTGTAACAAGAGATAATGAAAGGCATTAAATCATAATTACAGAGTCTATCTATCAAGAAGAGCTAACAATTATAAAAGTTTATGCCCCAATTTGGAAGTGCCCAAATATATAAATCAATTAATCACAAACATATGCAATCTTATTGATATGAATATGGTAATTGAAGGGAACATTAATAGTCCACTTACAACAATGGACAGATAGTCTAGGCACAAATATCAATAAAGAACAATGGCCCTGGATGATACACTAGACCAGATAGGCATGACAGATATATTTATAACTTTTCATACAAAAAACTGCATAATATACATTCTTCTTGAGTGCACATGAACATTCTCCAAGATAGATCATGTACTGGGTCACAAAACAGCCCTCAATTAATATAAAAGAATTGAGATCATACCATGCATATTTTCAGATCACAATGCTATGAAACTTGAAATCAACCACAGGAAAAAGTTTGAAAAACCTCCAAATACATGGAGGGTAAAGAACATCTACAAAAGAATGAATCAGTCAACTAGACAATTAAAGAAGAAATTTAAAAATGTGTGGAAGCAACTGAAAATGAAAACACGACTGCCCAAACGCTTTGGGATGCAGCAAAGGGAGTCCTAAAGAGGAAAATACATTGAAATCCAGGCCTATTTTAAGAAACAAGAAAAATCCCAAATACAAAATCTAACAGCATGCCTAAAGGAGCTAGATGCAGAACAGCAAAGAAATCCCAAGATAAGCAGCAGAAGAGAAATAATACAGATCAGAGCAGAAATAAACAATATGGAATCCAAACAAAACAAAACAAAAACAAAAACAAAAAACAAAAAAATAGTAGAACAGATCAATGAATCTAAGATCTGTTTTTTTGAAAAAATAAACAAAATTAATAAACCCCTAGCCAGACTTCTCAAAAGAGAGGATCCAAGTAGATAAAATCATGAATGAAAAAGGACAGATCACAACCAACACCACAGAAATACAAACAATTATCAGAGAATACTATGAAAAATTATATGCCAACAAACTGAACAACCTGGAAGAAATAGAAAAACTCCTAGACACCCACACACTACCAAAACTCAAATGGAATGAGATAGAAAATTTGAACAGACCTATAACTAGTGAGGAACTTGAATCAGTTATCAAAAATCTCCCAACAAATGAGAGTCCTGGGCCAGATAGCTTCCCAGGGGAATTCTACCAGACATTTAAAGCAGATTTAATACATATCCTTCTGAAGTTGTTTCAAAAAATAGAAATAGAGAAAAGCTTCCAGACTCATTCGATGAAGGCAGCTTTACCTTGATTCCTAAACCAGACAGAGACCCCACAAAAAAGGGGAATTACAGGTCAATATCCCTGATGAATATGGATGCAAATATTCTCAACAAGATACTCAAATCAAATTCAACAGCATATTAAAAGAATTATTCACCGTGATCAAGTGGGATTCATTCCTGGGCTGCAGAGCTGGTTCAATATTCAAAAATCAATCAACGTGATACATCACATTAATAAAGAAAGGATAAGAACCATATGATTCTGTCAATAGATGCAGAAAAAGCATTTGACAGAATACAGCATGTTTCATTAATAAAAACCCTCAAGAAAGTCGGGATAGAAGGAAATACAAAAGCCTTATATAAAAAGCCCATAGCTAATATCATCCTCAATGGGGAAAAACTGAGAGCTTTCTGCCTGAGATCAGGAAAATGACAGGGATGTCCACTCTTACCACTGTTGTTTAATATAGTGTTGGAATCCCTAGCCTCAGCAATCAGACACCAAAATGATATAAAAGATATCCATATTGGCAAAGAAGAAGTCAAACTTTCACTTTTCCCAGATGACATAATATTCTATGTGGAAAAACCAAAAGACTCCACCAAAAAGCTGCTAGAACTGATCCATAAATTCAGCAAAGTCGCAGGATACAAAATCAATGTACAGAAATAGGTTGCATTTCTATACACCAATAATGAAGCAACAGGAAGAGAAATCAGGAAATTGATCTCATTTATAATTGCACCAAGAACCATAAAATACCTAGGAATAAACCTACTCAAAAATGTAAGAGATCCATATGCTGAAAAATAAAGAAAATTTATGAAAGAAATTGAAGAAGGCACAAAGAAAAGGAAAAAACATTCCATGCTCATGGATTGGAAGAACAAATATTGTTAAAATGTCAATACTTCCCAAAGCAATCTACACATTCAATGCAATCCCAATCAGAATTGCACCGGAATTCTTCTCAAAGCTAGAACAAACAATTCTAAAATTTGTATGGAACCACAAAAGACCCTGAAGAGCCAAAGTAATGTTGAAAAAGAAACCAAAGTGGGATGCATCACAATCCCAGACTTTAGCCTCTACTACAGAGCTGTAATGATCAAGACAGTATGGTATTGGCACAAAACCAGACACCTAAACCAATAGAATAGAATAGAAAATACAAAATTGGACCGACAAATGTATAGCCACCTAACCTTTGATGAAGCAGGAAAGAGTATCCAATGGAAAGAAAAAGACAGTTTCTTTAGCCAATGTTGCTGGGAGAACTGGACAGCAATATGCAGAAGAATAAAACTGGACCACTTTCTTACACCATACATAAAAATAAACTAAAAATGGATGAAAGGCTTAAACGTGAGACAGGAAACCATCAAAACCCTAGAGAAGAAACCAGGCAATAACATCTTTGTCATCATCAGCAGCAATTTCTTGCTCAACACATCTCCAAAGGCAAGGGGAAAAAAAGCAAAAATGAACCATTGGGACCTTATCAAGATAAAAAGCTTCTACACTGCAAAGGAAACAATCAACAAAACTAAAAGGCAATTGACAGAATGGGAAAAGATATTTGCAAATGGCATATTGGATAAAGGGTTAGTATACAAAATCTATAAAGAATTTACAAGACTCGACACCGGAGAAACAAATAATCCAGTGAACAAATGGGCAGAAGAAATGAATAGACACTTTTCCAAAGAACACATCCAGGTGGCAAACAGACACATGAAGAGATGGTCAACATCACTCATCATCAGGGAAATAAAAATCAAAACACAATGAGATACCACCTCACACCAGTCAGAGTGGCTAAAATTAACAACTCAGGAAACAACAGGTGCTGGTGAGGATGTGGAAAAACAGAAACTCTCTTGCACTGTTGGAGGGAATGCAAAGTGGTGCAACTGCTCTGGAAAACAGTCCAGAGGTTCCTCAAAAAAATTAAAAATACAACTACCCTTTGACCCAGCAATAGTACTACTAGGAATTTATCCAAAGATACAGGAGTACTGATGCATAAAGACACATGTACCCCAATGTTTATAGCAGTGCTTTCAACAGTAGCCAAATTACAGAAAGAGCCTAAATGTCCATCAACTGATGAATGGATAAAGAAGGTGTGGTTTATATATACAGTGGAATACTACTTGGCAATGAGAAAGAATGAATTCCTGCCATTTGCAGCATGTGAATGGAACTGGAGGGTATTATGTTAAGTGAAATAAGTCAGTCAGAGAAAGACAGATATCATATGTTTTCACTCACATGTGGAACTTGAGAAACTTAACAGAAGACCATGGGGGAAGGCAAGAGGAAAAAATAGTTACAAACAGAGAGGGAGGGAGGCAAACCATAAGAGACTCTTAAATACAGAAAACAAACTGAGAGTGGATGGCGGGGGCAGGGTAGAGAGGAAAATGGGTGATGGGCATGAAGGAGGGAATTTGTTGGGATGAGCACTGGGTGTTTTCTGTAAGCGATGAATCATGGGAATCTACCCCCAAAACCAAGAGCACACTGTATACACTGTATGTTGGCCAACTTGACAATAAATTATATTTTTATAAAAGACAAATACCATCACTTTTTACCTGGAAATTAGGGGAAGGACTTGCTGTGGCCATTTCAGACTGGAAAAATTATTGAGTAAAACATGAGAGTAAAGTGATTTTTAAATAGCACAGCCAAGCTACTGCTTTAAAATTCACCATATTGCATCCTTGCACTTTTGAGACAGACTTATGGCTATGATATAGGAAAAAAGAAAAAGACAAAGAAAAGAAAATCTTCTACATCCTTCAATAAATGCAGATAGCTGTATGGTCATGGAGACCAGAAAACAAGTCAGCAAGAAATATATTTAAAACCATATTTATTTCAAAAAAGCAGCAAAATCTACCTATAAGAAAAAGGTTTTTTTCCATATGACAGTCAGACATTGTGTGGTTGCTCATGAGTGTTCATATTTCATATAAAACCCAAATATCTTTTCTTATTGAGATGATTGTTTTTCCATTTGTTTAGGCTCTTATAGATACATTTTTGGGGATTTTTCATTCTCTATTCAGTACCCATATGTTTAGTGTTTGGCAAATTTCCATAGATGATGCATGGGGAGAAGATTCATGATCAAGTTCCTGATTATTTGCTTCCTGTTGTTAATTTTACTGGAAGCCAAAACGGGGGTTTCCACCAATAAAGGTTTGTTTTCAATAGCACATTCCATTTCGAAGAAGAAGAAGAAGAAGAAGAAGAAGAAGAAGAAGAAGAAGAAGAAGCAGAAGAAGAAGCAGTAGCAGCAGCAGCAGGAGGAGGAGGAGGAGGGAGAGGAGGAGGAAGCGGAGGAGGAGAAGGATGAGGGGGAGAAAAAGGAGGAAGATGAGGAGGAGTGGGGGGAGGAGGGGTAGGAAGGGAGAGGGGAAGTAGAAGGAGGGGAAGAAGAGGAGGAGAAGAAGGGGGAAGAGGAGGGGAAGGAGGAAAAGGAGATGGAGAAGAAGAAGGGGGAGGTGAAGCAGGGGTAGGAAAAACGAGGAGAGAGAGGAGAGGAAGAAAAACAAAAGGATATTCAAGGTTTGGCTTTGGGCCTCATAGAAATTTCCACAAGAAGAAATCAAAACTTCTAAATATTGATCCTAAGAGTAGAACTTTTAACTATTGACCTCAGTTTCCCTGTTGAGAGCTTGTAATTATGCCATTCTAGGCAGATGTTGGTCAGAATGATTTCATATTAAATCAGCTCTTTGATGTAGAAAGTGTTAAGAGCGTATTGAACATCTCCCCGTTGCCTCTCTCTTTCTGGATTTGTTTTCCTCTACAACTATAGAGAACTTGGCTGTTGGATTTGCAAAGCCTTTGGAAATCTCTTTTCTTTGACTCTTTTGTCTTCAGTGTTCTAGCTCACCATCTCTTGAGTTTTCAGATTTGCAAGCAGCCAGAAAAGATTTTGAAAAACCAACAGTGATTGGCCAACGTAAACTACTTTCATGGACTATCAATGGCCTATAGTTTCTCTGGGTCTGACATCTTCACTCTCCTTATGTGCATGACTCAAGGCATAGACTTATTGCTTTGGGACTCCTGGGATGCCATTCTCAGAAGCAGATGGGCAAATAAATGTACACAATAGCTGAGAATCCAAACAGAGAAGCAGGTTTAATTTTAGAACCCACTCCCCATGACAGTATAAAATTTTAAAGCATGACTCAGTGAAAGGCTCTTTAGAACTTTAATCCTTGAAATATTTCAGTGTATGTGTGTGTTGGAAGAAGGTATTACTCATAATAAAATATTCTAGAATAAAACATTCATAGTGGGGAAAATGTGGAGATCTCAAGTAGTACTTATCTGAGTGATTAAGGTTGTTTAACACAACAGAGAACAACAGAGAAACATTTCCATTCACCGGAAGACAGGTAACTTCCCAACTTTTTTTTTCTTTTACTGGTGTGTAGATGAAGTATGAAATGTTATGACATGTGGGGCTTGCTCTTCACAAGGGTCAATGCTAACCAGGCAAGAGTCTTGGTGCTTCTATCATTTGATATACAGCTGTTTAAATAGAGTAGGCTTAGACAAGTAACCTGAAGGAATATTTGCCCTGAAGCTTGCTTCCTCAAAGGTTAAAACAAAAGTTTTACTTTCACAGTGGTGGAAAAGGGCACTGGGAATTTTTCCTCACCAGAGAGAATTGAGGAGAAAAGATAATAACGATGAACAGATTCAGGCATAGGCTTCCAGAATACATTTGTGCACTTCTTCTGTGTGGCTATCCTCTCATATGCCCACCCGATCCAGCCGGTGCTCTGCTTACAAAGGTAGAAAATATTTCCTCAGATCCTCATGAAAATAACCTCTCTCTCTCTCACGCTACCCTGGCTTCCTTAGATATTTTCCCTCCGAGACAAATGTCAGCACCTTACTCTGGATCCCCAGAACTAGTTTAAATGTATGCTTTTGTATGGATAGTTTGCTTCAACTAGAGTTGTTTGGGTCAAAACTTTCAGAGTGGAGAGCCAACAAGTGTAGTTAGTGTAAACAGGAGGAGTCAGTACTGTGCAGAGGGGGTTCTTCATCTCCTGTGGATCTCAGTGTCCACAGACTGTGAAGATTCTCTGAAGGTTTGCAGTCTTATTTTTTTTCCAGTTTTAAGGGCCCCATAGACCCTTTGATGATACCTGTAGGAGGCAGACTATCTGTGGTTCTCCTTGCTATGTGGTACCTAAATCTCCAGGCTTTTCCTATCTGCCAAAGTCTTTAATTAATCCTTTCCTTGTCTGTGCTCTTTCCTTTGCCTGGACATTTCCATAGTTCTCTGTGCCACCACAAATAATGGGGCTTTTATTCACACAATATGTATTTACACAATACAAAAATGTGTATTTAGCTGTGTGTTACTGATTTGATAACTACTCTTGTTGTTTTCATGCATCAGGGAATGCTGACCTATTCCTTCAAATAATATATTTGTCTTCAGAAAATGGAAGTTTTAGTAACTCTAAGGTAGATTTTGGAATATCCCAGGAGGCCGCCAGGGAAGAAATCTGGGGCAGTTACTTGAAATCACAAAGATTGTTGAAATATAGTGAGACAGGCTGCTTCATTCGCTGTTGGCAGGAAGGTGCATTGTGTGATCATTCCCTAAAACAAATGCAAGTTAAGAACCTTCAAAAGGTCTATTAAGTTTGGTCCAGTTATTCCACTTCCAACAGCTTATCTTCAGTAAATGATCAAAAGTTTACATAATTATCTATTTGGTAATGATGAATAAAGAATAATAATATTTTAATAATGCTGAGAGCTGCTTTTATTGGGTGTTTACTGCTTATTGAGTATAGACTGCACTGTGAAAAGTACCTGGCATGCCTTATCTCATTTAGTCTTCCCAGCAAGACTCTGAGCTAAGTATTGTTTCTACACTAACATTAACAGTGGGGAAAGGAGACTTAGGAAGGTTAAAATATCAGATTTAAATTAGCACAGCTGAGAAGCTAAAGGGGTAGGTCTTCTGAACTAGGTTTGGAGCTCTTGTACAGTGCACAAGCTACACACGTGTACATGGAAGCCGTGGTCTGACTCTAGTGGCTGCATTCCTCATCTCCGAAATCAAACTGCTTTTTCAAGAATGTGTCTTTTTCACAACCACAATTATCCAAGAACTCTTCTGCATTACCCTGGTTCGATACTGCTTTAAGTCCCTTAGGATCAATTGAGGTCTGTATGACAGGAGGTATTGGGAGAAGCAGAGGACCAGGAAATGAGACACCAATGTATTATCTCTTAGACACATGGTACTAATAGATTTCGTGGTCCCCTGTGTTTGGTTGAAGTCCTGAACATTGAGCCTCTGATTTCTTGTTTGCAAAATATGGCTACTGAGACCTTCTTATGTTATACGTTGGTTGCTATGATAAAATTAGGTAAAGTTCTACATTGAAGATATTACTGTATGAGATGCTTTGCTCCTTTGTAATTTCTGGAATTACATCACACATTTATCAAAGCTAGTGATAACTCAGGATAGTTTTGCAGTTATTTGAGATTGTAGATCAGTTTAAGCCCTAAATACTCTTTATACTTTTTACCATTGAACACAATAACATGGTATTTTTCTTTCATGAATGATCATCTCTTGAGCTGGAAATTGGAAAAGGAAATTGAGTATCTAGACTAGAAACTCAAAAGGTGG
Source organism: Cryptoprocta ferox (assembly GCA_028646485.1). Taxonomy (NCBI): domain Eukaryota; kingdom Metazoa; phylum Chordata; class Mammalia; order Carnivora; family Eupleridae; genus Cryptoprocta; species Cryptoprocta ferox. The sequence continues at coordinate 16,880,383 of CM053560.1, forward strand.
TGGGCTGTTGTGAAGCACGGAGGCTTCATAAGCATTTGATTATTGCCTGAAATAACAGCTCAACACCAATCAAATCATGATTAAAATCATTATAATCTGATGACACCATATTTTAAAAAGATAAACAAATTTAGAACTTTATTCAGAAGATTAACTGAGGGTAGATTTTGCATTTTAGCTGCATTAGTGAGCATATTAAAAAATTATCCCATTTAGAACTGTGAAGGAGTTGAGCTTTTTAAAAAACAAAATTCTGTTCAAGACGGTTTTTCCATTTTGTAATATTGCAGATGGTTAAAGAAATTAAAACCTGCTTAATATATATATTTATTTTTATTATATATATGTATATATATATATATATATACATATATATGCATATATATATATACGGAGAGAGAGAGACTTAATTCAACAAATGTCTTTTAAAATGTCTATCATGGGCTATATTCTTTGTTAGGTCCAGAAATTCAAAGTAGAAAAAAAAGACAATTCTCTGCCTTCAGGAATACTATAGTTTATAAGAGAAAATGGACATTAAACATTTTATTGCAAGTGATACAAATGTAGAAAGGGCTATATTTTGCCTGTTATAAGGTTTAGTGTTTCACCTCCAGGTGTCTATAGGGAAGTCTTTATGCAGTTGAGAATATCGATTCTTCATTGAGATAGAATTGACATTAATATTGTATAAATTTAAGGTATACAACTTTATGACTTTATAAATGTATATATTGCAAAATGAATACCACGATAAGGTTAGTTAACCCACCCATCACCTAACATAGTTACAATTTTTGTGAATGTAGTGAGAAATTTTTACTCTCTTAGCAACTGTCAAGTATAGAGTACAGTATTGTTAACTATAGTCATTATATTGTATATCCCCAGAAGTTATTTATCTTATAACTAGAATTTTTTACCCTTTGGCTACATTTACCTATTTCTCACACCACAACCCTCACTCTTGGAAGCAACCAATTTGTTCTTTGAGTTTGGTGTTTTCAGATTTCACATTTTAGTGAGACGGATTTGTCTTTCTCTGTCTGATTTATTTTACTTGGCATAATACCCTCAAGTTTCATCCATGTTGTTTCAAATGGCAGGATTCCCTTCTCTTACTGCCAAATAATATTCCATTGTGATATATATATATATTTCACATACACATACACACACACCACAGTCTTTTATCCATTTATCTGTCAGTGGACACAAGTTGTTTCCATGTCTTGCCATTGTGAATGATGCTTTGATGAACATAATGGTGCAAATATCTCTGAGAGAGTAATTTCATTTCCTTCAGAAAAATACCCAGAAGTGGGATTGCTGGATTGTATGGTAGCTCTATTTTTAATCTTTTGAGGAAACTGCATATTATTTTCCATAATAACTGCACCAATTTACAGAGAATATTGGTCTTGGTTTTCAACTTTCAAAACAAATGTTTAACTCTCTCTGCTCAAGTGATACCTAAAATTTGGGCTAATAGGTGATGGGTATTAAGGAGGGCACTTGCAATGAGCACTGGATGTTGTATGTAAGTGATGAACCACTAAATTCTATACCTGACACTAATATTACACTGTATATTAACTAACTGGAATTTAAATAAAAACGTGGAACTAAAAAAAATCTACTCATGCACACAAATAAAATAAAACTTATGGATACTTCCTTAAGTAGCAATCGAAATACATATCCTTGCATTGTATGTTATAAAACATTCTGATATTAGAAATTATATCTATTATAGATGAATAGATGATCTTGGAATCATTCTATTTACTTAGCCTTGTAAGTATTCTAATTATATCCTTGCATGAAATTAAATAAATACAAAATTATACACGTGGACTTTATTTGCAGAGGCCCCAACTCACTTATTTGTTCTTCAACATAATGGCATTGGCATTATCAATACACATGTATGATTTGAATATCCATTACTTTTTTATACATTGCGACTCAGATGCATACTCAGGTTGAGCCTCTGTTTCAGAAAACGACAGTAGAAAATATTTTTTAATAAATGTTATATTAACTTCTATAGGATAAAAATGTGCATAATTTATTACATTTCCTCTTTTTTTCCCCAGCTTCCAGGAGTCTCCAATTCAAAAGGCAAATGGATGATAAGATTACTTCGGTCTTTCCTAGTGATTGAGCTATTTGTATTACTTTTTAATTTATGGCTTTAATTTCCTGTTCTCATTCTAATGAGAATTGTCTTATTGAATATGCCTTTTATTGCATATCATCTCTAAACCATTTTTTATTGATAAAAGTTATAAGGATATCAATGAAATAGTTGCAACATCTCAAACACTTCATTTTGCCATGTACTGGTGTTTAGTTTGGTTGTTAACATCTGCCTCAGCTTTTGAAATATTTTAACCCACTGAGTAATTTAACATGATATACCTCAAGGCATCTTAACATCCAATTAATAAGCTATCATTGGGGAAATAAGGAAAGTCACAGCTAAGCAGCTCAAACAAAGGTATAGCCAGAGACAAAATTAATTTCTAAAATGGTACTTTCTCTTTCAATGAGAGAAAAGGGAAGTGCCACTGATTTATTAGTAATTGATTTAAAATAACCTGGGGTCGGTTCTGTTGCAGAGGTACATTTCACAAGTAGAAAAGATGAAAGAAATCCTCTCAGGTTTGGATTTATAGCTCAGCTTTTGTAATTCAAAGAAAAAGCATCACAAATGGAGTGGCCAGCTGTTTTGTAACTCACATGGCAGTCAATAATTCAGGTAAACATTAACTCAGAGTAAATCCAGTATCTTGGTACCTTCATGTCTGCAGGTCTGAAGAGGCCAATCTTCTTCTAAAGAAGACAAGATCTGTTTTTATCAGTGCTCTTAATAAAGTAAAAGCAGCCACCTGAATGGCCTGGCACACTCCCCTGGGAAAGTCATCTGTGTCCCCTCCTGTGGTGAGCAGACCACTGGGTTGACCCTGTCCTGCTCCTGAGATCTCTGGGACCCCCAGGCACTTAAGGTCAACTTTCAACAATTTTGAAAGACAAGTCTCCAACCCTGGAGAAAGTCATGTAGTATATTTCTTGATTAGATGCCACTAGCGTGGCAATTTACAGGAAGTGACATGGGTTGATAATTCATCATTCAATAAAATAAAATCTCAAAGATGGGAGTAAAAACATGAATGAATTCAATTGGTTTCTTAAAACACACCCTAAATCTCTTTCTTTTGATATTTTTAAGAACAAAATGACAACTGCAAAGGTTTTCTGTAGTTACTGCAAAAGCAGAGTCAGATACACCGCTATTATTGTCGTAATTCAAATTTCGTTCTTTCTGCCAGTATCTATTATTCATGGTAACCAGCAGCTATCCACCCTGCAAGTGCAAGTTTCAGAAGAGAGAATCAGCTATCTTTTGAGTGAATCAAGAATCTGCCAAAATGCCAAATAGAAATACCAAATACAAAGAAGATTTGCTGAAATATTTCCTCGAGATTGGTGTTTGAAGTAAAACTCTCGGCACAGTTAAAATTGGAAGCTTATTATTGCTCTGATTAGTCACTTGCTATGTGATGCAATTTGTATTTCCTCCTCCTCATCTTTTTCTTATATATTTTTTTCCTATGGATCATCTCCATTTGGATTAAAGTAAATTCTGCTATTCAAAGAAGTTAAGGTTTTTGCTATAACAACTTTGCTTCTAGTAATAAGGTTCCTTTAATAAGGCTCTTTTCATTGAATGAAACTCAGAGCAGTTAGAGGATTACATAAGATCCAAGTTTATCTTGTCATTAAAAATCAAAAGACATTTCACTTCTTTTGATACACCTACAGCTTTTTCTCGACACTTGTACTCAGCTAAGTGGTGGCAAGTTCCAGATTTCTCAAAACAACCCCCAAGTTCCTTCCCTATTCACCCTGCTTTCAATCTGGAAAATATCCTGGTATGGATTTCAGAAGTACTGCCTGATTTCTTAAGCCCTAGATGTTTGGTAGCCAAGGAATGTGTTACTATTTCTAAAGTAAATAACTGAGCCATCCAAAAAAACAAAAAAAAAAAAAAAAACAAAAAAAAAAAAAAGAAAGAAAGAAAAGAAAAGAAAAAATAAAGAAAAAACTCTGAATTAGAGTGATGTAATACTTGTTTTCATTCCATTTCCATACTGACTCTTTACCCTTTAAGGCCTCTTCTCCCCTAAAGGACAAAATGAGGATTTTTTAAAAACAATCATATTTTTTCCAACTTTTTCTTTCTTGAAGAAAGTTGGAAAAAGAAAAAAAATAATGATTGTTTTAAAGACAAAATGATTTAAATACAAAGTAATTTACATACCACCAAATTCACAGTGTAAGAACAGAATACAATGATTTTTTAAATAAATTTAAAGAGTGTCGATCCATCAGCACAATCCACTTTTAGAACATTTCCAACATCTTCCAAAATTCCCTCGAATTTTGTTATTTGTCGTCAACTAACGCTAGGCAACAGGAGGCTAAGAGGCATTTGTGGTACATCAGTCAGTGCCATTTTGAGGGCTGTATAATGGCAGAATGAATGCTTGGGTACTGAATTTATAATAAAATTGGAGCAATGGAAGGTGTTAAGATGGAGAATTATTTTGAATTCATAATAAGTAATTATGCAGGCTAAAACTTCATGGGGCACACAGAAGACAACGAGAGCAAATGTTTACATAGCGCTACTGCTGAACCAGGTTCTGTTCTAACCACTCTAGATAGATTTACTCATGTAATATACCCAATAATCCTATGAGAATGTATTGCTTCACCACTACCATTCCCATTTCTCAGGTAAGGAAACCAACGCTCATATAGATAAAGAAAATGAACGCATAAGGGATTCAAACCTAGTAAGACTCACTCTAAAATCCATGTGGTCGCTGACTGGTCTATTCTACTCATCGGTGTAACCTACGTTATAAAGCCTGACTAAGCAAAAGGAAAACATGGTGTAAGTCGGAGTCAATTGATTAACAATAGTTGAGGTTCTGGGACCCAGAATAAGCAGACCAGGAAAGAAGTGTCCTCCTGTGGTGCTGAGGCTCTTTCAGTCTGGCTTCACTACCCGTAACACAAGCAGACATGTTGGTGTCAAGTTAAATGTTTTGGTGGAGTGAGAGGGAAGCAGGAAATGGACAGGAACTAGCCAAGCACACTTGCAACAGCTGTATCTTGGAACAAGTCTTTTCTGTCATGAGCCCATGTGCTCCATTTCTGCAAACAAAGCAATATCTGCTAACGACTTTGTGTCCACGTTTAGCTTGATATTTTTCTATTCTCCTTTTTTCTTGATCTGCTCAATGAATATTTTCCGTTTCTTAGGCTCCCCCTCCCTATCCGAGCCCACCCTGTACTCTTTTTCCAGATGTGGGACACAACCACTTTTGGTCTCTAAACAGATTTCAGACTAATTTGTTTAATGGCTATGTGTTCCCCATTTTGCTGATACTGGAGGATTTTAGAAGTCTAAGGAGACTTCTATGGAAGCTGTTCCATAGTAACTCGAGTTCCAAGTTTGTGAATATATGTCCTGGCAGCTTCGCGGACCCAAGTACTTCCTGGATCTCAGGGCCAAAATGGGAAATGCAGCTGGGGCAGATGTTTTGGACTTAGAGTTGCCTTCTTGGTTTTAAAAGCTGAGAGATTCAGATCGTTTAAGGGTCTTGGCAAAGCTAAGCCAGGTGAAGCAATGGGAGTCGCACCAATAAATGCATTTCCATATACTCACTGCTCTGGGCTGTTAGGATTAATTTGGCAACAGCTTGTGAAATGGCCAGCATATTTGATACCTGATAAAGGAAAGAGAGAAAAGAAATGAAGATAGAGTGTTAGAGACAACCACAAACGTACATTAAAATTATCCCTTTGTGATGATATGCAAGCTTGGAAGATCTAGCTACAGGGAACAGATTCACCCATAATACATGATCTAAAGATACCATAGAAAAGGTGTGCTTTTCAATGGAAGCACAAAGGAAAGACTATCCATTCTGATAGTGTTTCTTTCCAAAGAAGTAAGTATCCATTTCTCATTATTTTTCATTAATCAAACCACACCTTCATAAAGTGTTGTGTTTCTGAGACCCCATATAGAGAAAAATTAGACTCTTGCCCATTTAATATCCATACAGTTCTCTTTTCAGCACATTGCTTAATTTTAGCTCTTGTTTTCTAGGATGAAATATTTTTTATCATTTCTGAAAAACAAAGGATATAAAAGTTTCCCAGGTTTTGTTTTTTTCTTAGCTTTCTAACCACAGTTGCAAAGCTTCCCTAATTCTTGTTTGAATAATTGCATCATCCCATGCAAGAGTACGTGCATCAATAACCAGTTTAAAATTGTGGTCTAGAATAAAGCATGCTTAACAAATATATAACAAGACACACAAAATAGCAAGCTAATGTTTATTGAGTGTGTGCAATTACAAAGCTCTCTAGACTGGGAGCTAGACTAGATCTAGCCTCGGGTTCTGATTCTTTTTTTAGCGGCAAGTTATACGACTTCCGGTTCCTTGGTGCTGCATCTGTGAAGTTAATTTTAATTATTAGGATGCATCTAGATTTAATCAGAAACCATCTCTGGCGAATGTAAGCAGAAAAGAAATGTATTAAAGGGTACAGGTTAAGGGTGGTTCATAGATCCTTCGGGATGACCACAGACAGACCTGGTCTAGGGAGTTAAGAAAGAAGAAACGACATTGGTAATTCTGGGAAGGGCAGGCTGGGGGACTGACCCTTTGAAGACAACATTCCACGATCTTTGGGCATGGCACTTTCCCACCTTGCACCGCTGAACCAATCAGAGCTCACTGCTAAAATTACTATCACTGCTCCTCTGGACACTGAGTGTAACTATTACAGCAGCCACCAAACTTGTCTGCAAGGATACAGAGCAACCTCTGCTCCTGCATTCCTGGTCTGGATGAAGAATGTCTGACTGACAAGACCTAGTTGCCAAGCCTATACCCCAACTGCAGTGGGGTGGGGTCAAGAAGGACTTAACACAGAGATCTTACTTTGCTCCCTTCAAAAGGTGCTAAATGCCCCCCAAATATAAAAAGAAGGTTGCATGGGGTGCGTGGGTAGCTCAGTCAGTTAAGCAGCTGACTTGGCTCAGGTCATGATCTCCCAGTTTCTAAGTTCAAGCCCCGCCTCAGGCTCTGTGCTGACAGCCAAGAGTCTGGAGCCTGCTTCAGATTCTGCATCTCCTTCTCTCTCTGCCTTTCTCCTGCTCCTGCTCTGTCTCTCAAAAATAAATAAACATTAAAAATTAAAAATAAAAAGAAGGTGCAGTAGTGCATAGACAAAAATGTGGATGCTAACAAAAGAAACATTTCAAATTCTAGCATCTTTGAGAATACTCATTGTAATTTGGGGGATGGTGTTCCTGAAAAAGTCCTGATTATTCCCTGTTAATGATTGCCTGTTGTCTTGTGTTTCTTAACACTATCTTATTTCACTCTCATTTATGCCCTGGTTTATAAAATAAATTATAGAGTCAACCTACTTACAATGGATAACATCATTTCACATACTAAGAGTATATATTTGCAATTCATTACTATGTTTGTACAGAATTTTGTTTATCTCAGATTGAGTTTATCTATAGCATAGTATATTATCCTGGCAATATCCCACGGTGTAGTCAGGGCAAGTCTTAACAGCTCATTTTTATAAGGAAAAAATTCTGTTACTTGACAAGGGCATGTCAGTGCTCATCTCTGCATAGCAGACAGGGCACTAGACCCTGCACCTTCTGATTGTTCCAATCAATGGTACCAAACATGCCACCTTCACAGTTATTAAAGCAGAATAACACTTTTAATTCATGAGGCCTGCTGAAGAAAGACAGAATGAAGATGGCTGGAAAAGTAGAAGGAGGAGTCATCATATTCTGTGCTCTGAGCCAGAGTTTCTTTTTTTTTTTTTTTTTTTGGTGGGGGAGAGGGTGAAGATGTCTGTCCATGCTTGGGTGTGGTGGATGGGTTCTTTCAGTTGTCCAGGCTGGTTGGGACCTGTGCTGTTAGCCTTAAGTGGACAGACTGCCTATCCTTTTTCCTATGGGACTGTACACCCTGATTTGAAAATGCTTTGGGTTTTTCTACAAGCCTTTGTTCTAAGCAATTGAGCAGAGATACTGTACTCCACCTGAAAGATATTTCTCACCTGTTTATTCATTCAACACCTATTTATTAAGTGTTCTGATGGTCCCCATGTGGTGCCGGATAAGACAACTAAAAGGATGAAAAGACTCACCTCCTGCCTCTGGCTAGTTTGTTATCTGTCCACTGGGTGAGGCAGCAAGCACAGGGCATACTCAGATCAATAAGGATGATCATGGGGTAGGTGCAGGGCCTGTAGGAATACTTAGAAAGGGCTCTTAGCCAGGTGGTACATGGGAGGCTTTTCAGAGCAGATGATTTTTAATCCTAAAGTTGTGGAAGGAGTTTTTCAGGCAAAGGGACAGCAAGTGAAGAGGAAACTGCATTCTGGATAGAATGAGTAGCTGTGCAAAGGCTGGGCACCCCTGGAGGCATCCTTCTTTATAAGACTTGTAGAAACTTCAACACAGCTGAAGAGCAGGTTCAAGGTGGGTAGGACTCAGAGACCAGGCAAGGAAGGGCCAGATCATGCATGGCCTTTTGGACCATGAAGGGTCTTCCATGCTAAAGCCACAATTTCTAATCCTATAGTAATATGTAGAAAAATAGAATTTTTAGGAGCACCTGGGTGGCTCAGTTGATTAAGCTTCTTACTCTTGATTTTGGCTCAAGTCATGATCTGACAGCTGTGAGATCAAGCCCCACACCAGGCTCTATGCTGACAGTAAAGAGCCTGCTTGGGATTCTCTCTCTCCCTCTTTCTCTATTCCTCCCCAGCTCATTTTATCACTCTCTCTCTCTCTCTCAAAATAAATAAATAAACTCTAAGAAAAAGAAAACTAGAATTTTTCTATTCTATTTTTAGTAACACTGATGATAATTGTTGACTGAAATAGCTCTAATGAGGATACAAAGCATATCTATTAAGCATTGGCTCTGTGGTAACCAATGCTCTAAGTACTTGATAGATATTCAATAACTGAACCCTCCAACAACCCATATTGCACATGAAGAAACTGAGACATAGACATCTTGCCTTAGGTTGTATAGAGCTGGGTTTTTAGCCCGTGTAGTCTACTTTCCAAAGCTTCGCTCTTAGAGAAAACGTTACACCTTGGTTACAAAAATACATTGAAGACATCTCCATAATGAGAATATGTTTACTCTAGGAGTTCATGTGAATGTTATTTTGAATTATTTAGAGTCACAGGAAATGGAGAAACATTACTCACACTTCAGAATCATCAGGTTAGCTATTATTACAATAAACTCATCTGATTAGAAAGCATATGTCCTTGTCCCTAAAAGGATTATTTCCCTTAAAGCATCTAACCATTCTGAGCTTTAGTTTTTGATTTAACAATAAGATATTGTTGTCAAATGAAACAATATGAGGACAAGTAACAGGGACATAGATTAGAATGTGATACTACATAGTAAAGGCATTTGCAACAATGTGATAAAGTAAGAAGATGGGACTTCTCCTGAGGTTTATTTGTAAAACAGTGGAGAATATGTTACCTTCTCAACCACTGTGTCATTTAGTTTCAAGTTTATTCATTTTTTACTTTTTAAAAAATGTATTTAATAAACTTGCTTTGAGATAGCTACTTTGTGTCTATCTCTGTCTTGAGTGTTAGAGACACAATGGTGAACATGGATAAGTCCCTTTTCTCAGAGGTCTTTCAGTCTTGTGGAAGAGTCAAACACAGTCATACTTAAGAATTAAAAAGCAATATGCCAGATATACTCATAGTGGAATGTATGAGTTAAGGAGAGCCCCAGGTAAGGGAACCTAACCCAATCTAACCTAGAGCCTCCAGAGAATTCAGTAAAGGTGAAGCTTCCAGATATTGCCAGAATAAGTAGCAGGGAAATGTTAGTTAAAGCAAGATAGAATTGGTTAATAGAAGACCAAGATGTAGTCTTCCCCCTCTGCTAATACACTCCATTGACTAGGTAAATTTGGGGAGCCAACTCTAGTTCTATTTTTTTTTCCCCCACTGGCCATATTCTCCAGATCCATTCCCATAACATCTCAAAACTTGATCAGGTTTAGTCTGGAATCGCAGAAGGCCCTGTGTACTTTCTACAAGGCTGTCTTTCCACTGATCATTATCCCAAATGTACGGCTCTTCATTAGTCCCCAATAGTCAATGCAAAGACATTCAGGACTCTGAATGGCTAGGCAAAGTCCAACACAAATGCTCTCCGAGTTTCCCAAAATCATCCTTTGAAAGCCATTGTTGGACACATGTTGGAATACATGATTTTTCTTAAGCTAGCATTTTCCCATCCAAATGTTCCTCCAGAGGGTTTATAGTCCAATGAGGGCTCCTAAGGGAGCACATGTATTTGGTTTGTTATCAAAAATACTATCTTAGAAACACATGCAAACAATTAGAAAAGAGATCATAATAATATCTTCTCATCCAAAAGATTGTGAAGGTCCTGGCATTGTACAGTATTTCCAAGAAGGATATATGGTCATAAAAATGCAGTTATCTATAAATAGGCCATTATACACTGAGAAGAGATACTTTGAGTAAGTTCCCATTTCACTATTTCCACTCTGTAGCTCATTATTTCTCAAGTTCCAATTGCTTTCTGACACTCACCTTGAATTCTTTCAGAAGGTTCATTGTGGTTCTCTAAAACTTCCAAACAAATTCAGTCTCCACACTTGGTTTATGGTTGGAATTCTAAATTGCCCTTCTGAAGTTCGTGTTTCCTTTCCTTAAGGCCCAAATCTCTTCTTCGTTCCATCACAAGGCTTTATCTCTGTTCCTTGTGACCTGGTTTTATGATGATATCCCTGGTTTATGGGTTTCTTTATGGGAAAGGTTTTGCACTCTTCATCCATCAGGGTAGGTGAAGCTGAGTTTTGGAAACCAACAAACCCCAAATCCCAGAAGTTACAAATAAGAAAAGTGCCTTTTGTTCCAGTGCTGCTCTGCAGATTAGCTGGGGATTCTCTGGAACTCTGGTTGACAGTGAAGCCACTAGCTGGAACCTGACCAATTGTATAGGCTGAGGGAAAGAGAGCTCTGGAGACTCTTGTACTGGCACTTGTATGCTTTATTCAGAAGGGGCATGTATCTTTGTGTTTGTAGCTACTTGGCTACTACCAGACCCATGATCCCCTCCAACCACAAAGAAACAAGGAAGTGCAACCCTACTTGTGCCCGGAAGTTGAAAAGCAATAAACATTTGGTAAACTGCACTAATGACAACCACAGAGCCCAACAGACTCAGATTTGACTGGGGGCTTTGCCACTAACTAATGATATATCTTAGTCTGGCAAGTGGCTTAGCTACTAAGCTGTTCATGTCTCAGCTTCCTCTTCTGCAGAGAAGGAGAATTTTTAATTCCCCAATGGCTTCTGGTAAGCAGTCATTGACTACAAAACTCATCTCATTTGCTGTTATCCTTTGGATCTAAAGAGTAACATGAGATTATCTTATTTCCTCTTTAAGGATATAAGCTTGCTCTCTTGAATTAAGCTCCTCCAGCATTAAATGAACATTAGGTGGAAACAGTTTACTGTCCAAATTGTCAACAGAACTGTAAAATGAAACCTTGCTCTATGATCTTTGTTCATTAAGGGAAGAAAGGAAAATTAGAAGGGGCATGGGTTGAATATTCAGGGATGTCAGAAATGCATCTTTTAGTCTCAGAAAAAAAATTGTCTCACAAATATCTCATACAATGTCCCTTGCAATTCAATTTTTTGAAAGAGTATTTTATTTAGTTCATTATTCTCAATGAAGTAGCTGTGTATGAGTCAGTGAATGGTGTTGGGTACAATGGATATGGTAATCATGTTCCAAACTCTGCTTGGTCAGTTTTAATCGACACCTTAGTTGTATCTGTTGCTATAGAACAGATTTATTCACTGTGTTTCAGATCGATGAGCATTACAAGCAATCAGGGTGAAGAGTTACAAAGCCTAGTGTTTTTCTTCCTTAGGCATAAAACAGTCAGTCAGCTTCAAGTCAGAACAGGGTAAATTATTCATTTTAATATTGTTGATTTAGGCCCACCTAAAGATATGGCCTTGCCGACCTACAATAAAACTGGCATGATTAAATATTTCTCCCATCCTGAATCTTTCTGCAGTTATTCAGGCTTTTGTGTGCCACCAGCTCAATAATTTTGTATGCATCAAAAGAACAGGCTGGGTCATAAATAGCCGTCATTAGTTGAAGCTGCTTTCACACTTAGTTTGCAATTTCCCATCTCCATAATTTAGACAATGTGTACTCTGTAACCAGATGTGAAATTTTATTATACTTCATGGGACTACTTAATATGGAGCTTTAATTTTAAATATATTATGGTGCTCTCTGGACTAACACTTGTCTAGCCATCTCTGAGCTGCATATTAAAATATTTTCAACTGCAGGTGAGATTAGTGTGCTCCAATATTAGTGTATATTGGATCATGTCCAGTTAATCATGTTCCTTAGACCAAGATGATTTTGACCTGGTTATTTGAGTGCTGACCCAATTTGGACAATGAGGCAAGGGATTATCATGCATTTTTTTTTCTTCCCCACTTGTAGTCAGAATTGAATTAATGGTCCTCGATGAAAGGGACCATCATGGTGCTGTAGAAAATTCGAAATTGGGAGAAGTTATGGGATCAGTCTTTAATTCTCAGCTTGATTTCCTCATGGTCCCTTTATGTATGCTTCATAAGCTATTCACAGCTCCCTTTAGTTTCCCAAACTCTTCAGGCCATTATGTCTTTGCTGTGCCATTTCCTCTGCTAAGAACGGCTGTCTCCATGTTCTCTTCTAACTAAACAAGTCATCAAACTTGCAAAACTCAACTCCAGCAATAACCCTTCCAGAAAGTGTTTCCCAGAACCTGCAATGTCCCAAGTCCATGTTCTAACAGATAGCTCAGCTCTCTAATAGACAGCACTTATCAACAATGTCTGTTTGATCCACTGCAATGCTAGATCTTAGAGACAATGGGTCTTTGGATTATTCAACTCTACAGCCAGGTCCTGGCTATGGCATGGATTTAATAAATACTTGTCGAATGAATGAATATTTTTTGAATTAATGGGATGAATATCATAGAATCATTACTTTATTTAAGTACTATATTTATAGGAAATATTAATTGTCAGCAAATATGGAATATTTCCTATATGCTAGACCCTGTCCTTTGCAGTCTATGTTGCAACTCATTCAAAGTGTGTAAAATTCCTATGAAATAGATACTGTTGCTACCCCATTTCACAGGTAAGGAAACTGAGGAACTGAAAGGAGAAATAACCTGCCCAATGTCACATTGCAAGTAAATGTTGGGTCCAGCGCTCACATCCAGTCTAGCTGCAGAGCTAGTAAATAAAACCACAACCTGATAACTCCTCATATTGTACATTTCTTTTTTTTCTTTCTTTTTTTTAATGTTTATTCATTTATTTTGAGAGAGAGAGGATGCAAATGGCAGAGGGGTAGAGAGAGGGAGAGAGAAGACTCCAAGCAGGCTCTGTGCCATCAGCATGGAGCTCGATGCAGGGCTTGAATCCATGACCCTTGAGATCATGACATGAGCTGAAATCAAGAGTCCAACATCAACTGACTGAACCACCCAGGTGCCCCCATGGTATACATTTCTACTGGTCAATGAAAAAACAAACTGAAAACAAAGTTCTTCCTTCCTGTACTTCCTTATTCCTAATGGCTGCTCTTTGCAGCTCATGTAGAAAATAAAGCAGTAACATGTTTCTGTATTTATTGTAGCTTTAGTAATTTCAGCTTGTAAATTTGCTTTGAAAGCCCTAGTGTTTAAATATTAATCAAAGCTATGGAACCTTCCAAGCAAGTGCTGTCAGAGAAAGATCAACATTAGTTAGATTTTTACTTGCTGACAAGTTAAAAATAAGCTTATAGTGGCTCTCCTACCTCCTGGAAAGATGTTGGCTTCTAAGCCCATTGTGGGAAATTTCAAAAGAAAATTTTGGCATTCAACTTTAAAGCTGATACATAAAAATCATGATTGTTTTCAAATACAAGCAATTTCCCCCATGTTTAGATAAATGTACGTAATGGATACAAGTCAGTACATCTCTATAGTCATTTTCCTAGTAATATCTCTTTATCTTCTGTTTTTGAGACTCCCAATATATTATGAAATTTATGACCAAAAAGCTTTATTAAATTGGGGAAAATTTAAATTTTTCACACTGGTTAAAGAAATACCTTTAAACACACAAATACACAGTGATACACTTGTGCTTTTTCCCCAGATAATAATAGGATTTATAAACATGTTATTCCAATAAACAGAATTTATCCCATGTTATTCTGTAGCTCACTTTACTGGTTACAACATTCAGAGTATGTCATTTGACTTTGGATCAGTTACTTACACTGTCTTTTACTCCTTTTCTTATCTGTAAAATAGATAATCATATGAATTATTTTATGAAATTAAAATGCGTAGAACAGTGCCCATGAAGGGAAAAAATTCAATAGATTCTTCTATTGTTATTGGCTTCAGGCAAAGTGGTTTTATAAATGCACAAGCATTGGAAGGATGACAAACATCTTTTAATATGTCAGACTATTTTTTGTGATTATAAGTATGTAATGGTCTGCCTGGGCTGCCATAACAGAATAGTAGAAGGTGACGTAAACAACAGAAATGTATTTTCTCACAGTTCTGGAGGCTGGAAATCCAAGATCAACCAATCAAGGCCGCCATCAGTGCTGGTTTTTGGTGTGACTTCCCTTCCTGGCTTGCAGATGGCCTCCCTTTTGCTGTGTCCTCACATGGTCTTTCCCCTGTGTGGGCATACTCCCGGTGTCCCTGTTCTTATAAGGACATCAGATTCATGGGATTAGGACCCCATCCTTATGACCTAACTTTAATTACCACCTTAAAGGCCTTATCTTTAAATACAGTCACATTAAAGGGTTAAACTTCAATATATTAATTTTTAGGGAGATATAATTCAATTCATAACAAGGTAGAACAGCATTTGGAGATAATAATACAAGTCTAAGAAGTCTGAGCCTGAAACCCTTTATATAAGGTCTTGGCCAAGTTACCCTCTGCTCACTCCACTGGAGCTTTTTAAGAGGTCATCACCTTGCCATTTTTTTTTAAAATTTTTATTTTAGAGAGAGAGAGCATGAGCAGGGGAATGGAGTAGAGGGAGGAAGAGAGAATCTTAAGCACATGCTCAGCACGGAGCCATGGGGCTTGATCTCACTGCCCGAGATCATGACCTCAGCTGAAATCAAAAGTGGAACACTTAACTGACTGAGCCACCCAGGCGTCCCTCATTGTCATTTTACATAAATGACTTCACCTCCTGTTCAGCGTGCCACTCATTAATATGCCTTCCTATTGCCAGACTGTGTCAACCAGAGGGTTCCATGGTATTTTCTGTAGATATTATTTTATGTTATTATCTTATCTACCTTATCTTATCTTCTGCAGGGTGGTGGGGAGCTCCATTAGTACTTAACACCAGAAACTGAAGGGAATGGGGAACAGTGAACCATTTTTCTGGGCACCATCAGCTTCAAGCATGTCAAGAATGCTCTTGAAATGGTTTTGCCATCACTGGAATGGTTGTAGGGCCACATTATCAGTCCTTCATTTGGGTAAATGTGAAATAACTAAGGCTTCGGAAATAACAGAATGATATAATAGGCTCTCCTTCTAACAAACTTAATCTCACCCACAATTATAATAAATATGATTTGTGTAATGAAGACATTTATAATTGAGAATGAAGAGTCTCTGATCAAAAAGCAGTAATGACTAATTTCACATTGTGCAGAATAATCCATTTGTCAGTAAAAACCTAACTCTCATGCTTACATTCCCATTATGCTGTTTATGATAACTGTCCAGAGTTTCTGATGCCAATTTGTTATTTCATGTAATATTAACAACTCATCACTAAAATGAACAGTGAGCTACTTTTCTGAAAGTCTGCAATACTGAATTATGATTAACACCTTATAGTAATTCACTTTAAAAAAAATCCATTTCCTTTCTCAAGTCTGCCAATATTCAAAATAAATTCCATCATCTCCGTGTGTTTGTGTAAACCTCATATGAAACCATCATTTCATCTTTTTTAATATGATTAGAGATTCCACTTAAAAAAAAATCCAAACTACTGTTATGGTCTAGATAAACTAAGTAATTTATTGGCCTTAATAGGATCTTACCTATTAAGACTAAAGATTAATTGTATTTATAGAAAGTTCCTGATGGGTCACGTTTTCATAAATACTGAAAAAGAACTCTATTGAAATAATATTTTTTGGGGTGCCTGGGTGGCTCAGTTGGTTAAGTGTCCGACTTCGGCTCAGGTCATGATCTCATGGTTTGTGGGCTCGAGCCCCGTGTCGGTTTCTGTGCTGAGAGCTCAGAGCCTGGAGCCAGTTTCGGATTCTGTGTCTCCCTCTCTCTTTGCCCCTCCCCCATTCATGCTCTGTTTCTCTCTGTCTCAATAATAAATAAACATCAAAAAATTTAAAAAAAAAGAAATAATATTTTTGGTCAATATTATAAAAATAAAAGGCAAAATGAAACTATAGTTAATAGTGGACAAATGTTACTGCATACAAATCTAATTACTACAAATACAGTGCTTGAGCGTTATTATTAATTGCTGGTTTTTAACAGAGCTTATAACCAAGCTTCTTACAACATACGTCCTTTGGTCTTCCTTCTTTTCCCAAAGTTGAAAGACCCAAGTAAGTAGCAGAGAAGTAGCTCCAGAAAGATCTTCAGCCAGCACACTTCTGGCAGCTGGGTTTTCTGGCTCAGCCCTGGGGAGACTGAGCCTACAATTTATTTCCAAGAAAAGATGAGTAGAGCCATGGGAGAAGGAATTGGGTGTATGAAAATTCAAGCAAGTGCTAGCATGAATCTGGGCAAGTGAGACTTTGGTCCCTCACTGTGGAGTCCTTTTGTTGTTCTCTTTCACTCACATTTAAATAATGACAATAAACCCAGCAGGAACTGTGAACTTCTTTGATTATTGGCAGTGTATTTCCTGGTCTCCAGTGCCTTTCAGCACCTCTACCTATAATTGGGTCTTTGTTCCAGCCCCTGACTTATAGTTTCCTTTTCCAAGAAATCACTCACCTTCCCAGCATTTGGAATCACTGTTTTATGACACAATAGATGGAAAATAATGCATATGCTTTATGATCCTTGAGGAAAAAAAAGAGAGAGAGATTGGGAGAGAAATGATCACGAAGGAGGATTGTCTGGCTTTGGAAAGTCATCGCCAGTTGGCAATTGTTAGAGAATGACTCAGCAGTCTGGCTCTACCTTTCAGACAGGTTTAGGTAAACGAGACAAATCAACACTGAGGCTTATTCACATATAGGCATGCCTGGATCAGCCAAGCAGCATCAGTACACAGGAAGGGCAAAGATCTACGGTTGCATCAGGCAAATCCTACTTTTTACTATTTGTAATACCTTGATTTTAAACTTCCCATGGAAACCTAGACTGTCCAATTATATTGAAGTATATAAGAATGAATAACTAAAGTGCACTTCTTTTAACTCCGTATTTCTTAACACTATGTGTTTATTTATTACTAAATGCCTGAAAAGTGACAGATGGGAAGCGAGGCATTTAATAATGATTTAAGAGTATTTATATTCATTTTGGCAATGAGCAAGTAGAGTTCTAGGAACCTAAAGTGGCTTTCTTTAAGTCATACTGCTTTTTTATGCAAGAGGTGATACAAATCTTAGTATCTTTTGTTACTTAGCCTTTTCTCCCCTCATTTTGACTGTAGATTATTCAGTAATATTCAAAACATTGGTTACCTTGCATGTTTTGGATACCATTGTTACACGTCTAGTGTCTGAGATTGAGAACACATGCTGTGGATAAAAAGAAAGAGGGATGGAAGCTGATTGGGTCTTGGACAAGAGCGCTGAGCCTTGAGCCAGCTCTGGAAAAACTGATCTCCAGTCTCCTGTCATGCATGACATTTACATGTCCCTCTTGTTAACTAAAATCAATAGATTGACATTTTCTTATTTGTAAGAATAAGAACTGCTAGAATAAAATGGTAAAGATAGCATAATGATAAGAGGAGGCAAAACAAACAAATAAAGCCTTCCAAAAATAAACCCATGCATGCTGAACATATTCCAGTCAGTGGGACCCAGGTGTGAGGAGGCTCTGTTTTGGATTTATACAATAAATTCTTAAAATTTTTACCAGAAATGCTAGGGCACTCATTATAAAATCATTCACTTTATAGCACTGTGTCAGGTATAGGCATTGTAAAACAGTGTGATCGAGGCTCCATGGTGGAGGTGTTACGGACTACAGATTCTGTCAGCGAGAATGTATAACTCAAGTTGTGCCCAGGAGGGCATCACATGATACGACTGCCTTGAGTTTCTAACTTCTCATTTCGCAAGGAGTGAGCAAGACTTAATTCCATTGCATTTTCTCTATCAGTAACGGTTTGTAGACATCTGTTTCCAAGGATACCAGTGTTGACTCATAAATATTAGATTTGCCCCATAAAGAATTTTCATAGAATGCAAAATAAGATGTGACACTATATGTAAACCCATCGACTGCCACTAACAAAAGTGAAAATTTCTTAAGCGCTTACTATTTTCCAAGCACTGTGCTAAGTGTTTTTTTTTTAAATGTATTATGCTATTAGAGCCTCATACCCTTGTGAGATAGGACTCTTATTATCTTGTGTGTGTGCATGTGTGTGTGTGTGTGTGTGTGTGTGTGTGTGTGTATGTGACTTGGAGTGGTGAAATCACTGGCCTAACACCATTGAACCAGTAAGTAGAATTCGGCCAGGAGTTGAGTAGGGAGGAAGCGACTTAACCTCTCTGGTCTCCTGTCAATTATAATGATTGTATCACTCATAATCATTTTTACACAACTTGTACATCAAACCAATAGTTTCTGTGATGATTGGTAGTTGTGTATTTCTGTGTAGTATTGCTAGAACTTGAAGATCTAGGATATCGTATAATTGAAAGAAGATAGACAATACCTTAGCTGTGATTGATGTAGGAGACGGGATGGAATTCTAGTTAGGGGCCTGGCATGAGGCACATGAGTTTTTGCCACGTTCTCTTCATATGCTACCATGGGTACCTGTGCAAGGTTGGGGGAAAGGGACAAGGAATTAAGAAGAGAAGCCAAGTTGGTTCTTCTTCTTGGCATCTCGCATGTCACCTCCGAACATTTGGTCATGTGGGAGGTAAAACAAATTAAATACTTAGAATTCAATAAAGCAGAGTTTAAATTCCATTCTACCATCTTCTAGCTCTTGGCTTCCTTATCTACAGAACTATGAAAATAATGCCTATTTCATAGTGTCATTGAGGAGAGTTACATATATTTGTGTATTTATTTATCAACCAAACTGCTTGGCATAGAGATGATGGTAAACACTAGTTATAGCTATTATATATGGATATAGATATAAATATAGATATAATATATATTAATGGTACATATATAAGCTATTATATATCTAAATAACACATATGCTGTAATAATACAATGGCTTTCTCTTAGATATTAGTAGTAATTATTGCCTTGCTAACTACTAGTTTATTGTCTCACTTTGACTTTCAAATCTCACTTGTAGGTTCTGGTTCTTAATGACTCCACTAGGAGTTAATTATTTTTCTTCCTTCATTATCAGCTAAGAGAATTTATCAACTGTATCGTCATTGTTTGAATTGAAAAATAAATATATTTTAATCAAAGTGCTTCTAAGCTCAACCAATTCATGTCTCTAGCATGCTACTTTTTCCCTTTAAATATTACTATTTTTTTCTCAAATTATGACTAAGAGAAAATGCTATGATATTTATGTAAAGCTGTGGCTTATAGTTCCAATAAAGGAATTATTCAAACTTAGAGTAACACTGGTTAGGTAGGTTTGGTTTTAAGATGATGTGCTTATACTATTGGGGTTTTACCCAAAGAATACAAAAAAAACCCCACTAATTTGAAGAGATATATGCACCATTATGTTTATTGCAGCAGTATTTACAATAACTAAAAAATAGAAGCAGACCGAATGTCCGTTGATAGCTGAATGAATAAAGATGATGAGGTATTATATATATACATATATATAATATTAGTAATAATTATATATGTATACATACATATATATAATGTATGTACAATGGAATATTATTCACCCATAAAGAAGAATGAAATTTTGTCATTTGTAACAACATGGATGGAGGCTAGAGAGTATAATGCTAAGAGAAATAAGTCAGTCAAAGAGAGCAAAATACCATGATTTCACTCATATGTGGAATTTAAGAAACAAAACAAAGGGGAAAAAAAAAGAGAGAGACAAACCAAGAAACAGACTCTATGGAGAACAAACAGATGGTTCCCAGAGGTGAGGTGAATCGGGGATGGATGAGATAGGTGGAAGGGATTAAGAGCACCCTTATCTTGATGAGCATGGAGTAATGTACAGAATTGTTGAATCACGGTATTGTACACCTGAAACGAACATAATATTGTATGGTAACTATACTGGATTCAAAATAAAATAGAATAGAATAAAATAAAATAAAATAAAATAAAATAGTATTCAAAGCCCTGATATCTAGAGTAACCAATAAATTCAACTCTTTGTTCTACAGAAAAAAAAAATATATATATATATATAACAAAAGCATATATAGTTATAGAGAAAGAACTGGACCACATGATAGCTTAAGGAAACTTCTGTCTTAAAATCCACAATTTTGATCAGTTTAGATAACTGTTCATGGTTCATGATGATCCCTCTCTCATTAGATGTCTGGACAATTAAATAAGACAGCACATAGACAGCATGTAGCATAGAACCTAGTATATAGTAGATGGTATTGTATGCTAGCAATTACTAATATTGTTTTCTCTGTTATAGAACTACACCTAAAGCTTTATAAACTCTAATGATATGTGATGGATGCATTAATACAGGATGTTTTCCTTCTGTAGCAGTTAAGAAGCTGTCTTTCTCAGCTTCAAATCCATCCGTCTATATTTTGCTTTGTGATTCCTGGAACAACTCCACTTCTCCGTTGCCAGCTGGCTTTTGTTAGGCTTTGCCAACAGGGGGCCTAAGACAGATGCTGGAAAGTATGAGGAGGAAAAAGGGGCATGTTCATAATCTGTTGTTTTTACCAGGGCCACCCTTGAAGTTCCTCTTTCCACTGGCATTGACAGTAGGTTCTAATGGCTAGTTTACAGGGTTTTTTTTTCACATCCTAGAAACAATGTCTTAGTGCCTTTCAGCTTTATCAGAACCAGCTAATCTAGGTTCTGACTTTAGAAGGTCCTTCCTCCTAATTTCTGATGTGCAAGCACTGGCCAACCAAGGTCCCTCTGCAGAGCTCTGGGTCCAAACTCCATAGCACCCTCCTCTAAGCTTCTAGATTTTAACAATACCATCCTCTTCCATTTGTTTCCTGAACCCTAGGGATGATAGTTGCTCCTCCCAGTAATTGCTTTTTTATTTTTGCAGTTTTATACCTTTATTTGATAATCAGCAATTAGTTCTCATCCACACTAACAGTTTGTAGATTTTTGAAAGGTGTGACAGGTACGTAGGTAGCCAACATATAGAGCTTGTTTAGTGAATCTTCATCCTCATTACATTTTTTGGACAACTGAACATGGACATGGTAGGGAACATTCCTTTTTCCTTTGGCCCAGACAGATCTGTTGAGCCTGGTGTCAGTGCACACATCTGGAGTTCCCATTTCCTTCGTAGCAAATATCCAGATCTCTTCGAGTCCCCGAGGGGCAACACTTCTTGAAACCCCCTCATGGATGCAGTCATGAATGTTGATGGTGTATTCTCTGGTCACTACCACATTGATGGCAGACAGCCTTTCTTACTACCCTTCTTTGCAGGAGCCATTCTGCCAGCCTGGGTTGGAAAGGAAGAGTAATTGCTTTTATAAATCCATAATGTCTTCCTTTTGTCTTTCATTGCTGCAATATCTGCTTGACAATTATTTACAACAAATTCTTGTGTTAAGATAACTAGAGGTTTGCTTGTTTGTTTGTTTGTTTTCTCCTGACAGGGCCCTGTCTGATAAACTATCCCGTGTCCTGCCCAGGGCATGATGCCCCAATAGAAAACATTGTGCGGGCTGGTGAGGTCTTTTACTATGTGCAAAGCAATTCTAAATGGTGCTCTATAAGGTTCCAGAAGGTCAGAGTTCTTAAAAATTACATTTGTTTTTCTAATAATTGTAAAGTTCTCATCTTAAGATCTGATAAATTCTCTACCAGTTAGAACCTTTCAATATAAAGAAAAGTTCTCTTGGGTTTATATCACCCAAGAACACTTTGGGTAGGGGAAAGCCATGCTATCTAACTTAAATTTTGTCAAGAAAATAAAAACAGTGGGATTTTTTTCTAGAAAAAAAAATCACCTAAAGTTTAATATGTAATTTCTAAATGAATTTGTGGGCTGTTAGTGATGTGGGGTCATTTCTGTTATATTTGGAACTTATCTTTCTTTCCCATTCCACACTCCTCCCAATTTTATCTGTAGTCACATCTTTTCTTCTTAAACACATACTTGCTATGGGGCCGACTATGGTTAGAAACTAAAGACAATGCTAATTGGGCAACTATAAGAAAAGTAATGATTCCGGCATTACAAGTAAAAGCATAGAAAATGTTGGAAAACATTAGGGAGGAGAAAATGAGCCAGTATCTACCCATTTTGAGAATGACTGGTCTCAATACAATCAAATAGGCTTCTCTTCTCATAAAAGTCAAATAAAAACTTAAAACATAAGGGTTTAAGGCTACCCTATGCGGTACATTAATTAGTTCATATTTGAATAGCTTTTGTACAGAATTAGTCTAAAAATCCCAAATAGATCTCACAAACTGAGTCACCAGTAAGATGGAAATGGGTTCTTCGTGTGTCATGACTAAAAGGAAATTAGGGATAGGCTGGAGATTTCCACTTAACTTAATCAGTTTGGGATGCGAATCTAATGTGATAAATATTTGAAAAACATTTAAAACTAAATCTAACAGAAAATACCACTTTTTAAAAGGGAAATGAGAGCTGTAATACCAATTACTTTGGTTAAAAAAAAAAAAGCAGATTTGCACTTAGGTGGAAACCAACTAAAGTATACTTGTAATGGGAAACAGAAATTCTTTCTCATGTGATATCCCAGTTTTACTTTAGAGTCAAACAAATTAATTAGACAACTACATGGCAGAGTATGTGAAGTCATGTTCTCTACTTTCTATAGATACTAAATTACTATTATTTGGGTCCTTTTTGAGTACCTTAATGGAGTGCTTGACTTTACTAGTTAGATTAATGATTTGGCCTTCCAAGCCATTTATCCATTTACTAAACTGATTAGTATACTTGTATATTTCCTAGTATAGATTAGATATTTACTGAGGTTCTTATAATTACCCTATTTTTATTGATTAAATTTTGTAAGATAAACAGCATAGTCCAGTAAACCCACAGAGTTTTTGGATTACAATCTGGGTTCAAGTCATGTTTCCTTCAAAATAAAGTACATGGCAGAATCATTGAGGGTCTCAAGTGATATAATTCTCTAGAATATAATCTTCATGAACACAGAGATCTTTGCTCACAGTCTAACGCAAGAGCCTAGAACAATGCCTGGCACAAAACAGGGCTTGACATAGTTAAAACTGAATGAATATATATTGGCTGTAAAACTACAATGTAAAATCTAAAAAAGTCTATGAAAATATTATTGTCTCCTAATATACTATGATGGAGAATCTGTTATTGAGTGCCACTGAAGCAAGATAGATAATTCCCACCCTTTCTTAAAAAATAAATCCTACCTTCGTTTTGCATCCTGATAGGGTATAAGGAAGAACGTGTTGAGGTGCAACAGTGCTTTCTCTAACTAAATCACAGTAAAGTACAGAAGAGTAACTGTGTGTGTGTTTGTGTTTGTCCATGTCTCCGTGTGTGGACACGTGTGTTATGAGTGTTTGTAAGTATACGTTGCTTACTCTTTTAGTCTTAAGTCTCTCAGACAAAAGTGCAGTACTTGTTTGTGAGACTGTTAGTACTATAGCACCAGCCAGATATATAGGACTTGACTTTGCTAAGTCTTAATTCAGCATTTTCCAAGACCACCTATCATTGAAAGTTTAAAATAGAGGAGAAAGAAAAAATGGAAGGGAATAAAACTAAAAAAGATTTGTGCAATAGGTAGAACTGCTTTCTATAAATCCTGCGATAATAAAACAAATTACAAAATGAATTCACTTTGCCTTCTGTTTTTATGGCTTTGCCTTAACTGGGTCTTCTATCTTCTCAAGTTCTTACATGAGACACTGTATTTTGGGAACACCAAACTGCTCGTCAGTCTATGAATCCTTTGTACATTTTGCAAAAGGCTATATATTTTGTAAGTCTATGAGTGGGAGGCACTTCTTTCTTTATTTGATCTCTCTCTCATAACTCTGTCTAGAAGCCTAATATGCTACTTTTCATCAAATAAGCAAGCCGCTGTGAGGGATGACCTCTTCAGAGTCAGGCAAAACCTTCTTTAACTCTTTCCTCTCAGGAGATCTTATTTTAGGAGAAGAACCAGAAATCACCTGTAAAGACTTGGGATCTGAGTATGTCCAAGGATAGGGATCTAAGGCATGATCTAATCAGTAACCCCTATAACCCTACTTTTATTTTTCTACCAGATCCAACCACCAGATTCAGGGGAGCTTATTGGATGGGGTTATAAAGGTTTACCTTAGTCCTAATGGGTTTCCAACTTTCATATTTTGCCCTTCCCTCCTGACCTTGTGGCAAAACAGTCATCAAGGCCCAAAGTATACATTAAATTCATTACTGCATTCTCTTGTTCTCAAGAGTTCCCAGGAGCTTCTGAAAGGGTCTAATATACCTCATAAAACATATTCCATTTTTGAAAATATGAGGCTAATAGTTGCAAGAAGATGTACCAAAGCTCTAATTGCTGGTAGAGAGGAAGGCAGTAAAATAATACAATTTGTTGGAAACTGATAGAAAGGAGTGTGGCCCAGGACATCACTAGTTTGATATCTCAGGTGTTGATAACACTTTAATCAATTGGTTATGTTCTTGCAATCGTCCCATGCAGCTCTAAAGGTAGGATATTTTATACAAGAAACTCAACATAAAGCCTAGGTAACTAAAAAATCACCAACACCACCACCACTACCACCAACACCAACACCAACACCAACACCACAACAGCCAATCTTCACCTTTTCCATCCCTTCTACTCTTATACTCTGTCTTTTAATTTATGAATGTCTAAAAGTAGTCAAGATTCAGAGGCAGATGTGATTCAGAAGTGGGGGTGGGCATTATAGAGGTTTGGGAACATGGCACTCTGAGTGTTACAGATCAAATTAGAGCTTTTTTATCCTCAATATTTATTTAAAGAACTCCTTGCATTGGTATTGTCTTAGTCTGTTTGGACTGTTATAACAAAATACCACAGACTAGGTAGCTTAGAAACAACAAATCTCTTTCTCACATTTCTGGAGGCTGGAATGTCCAAGATCAGGTTGTAAGCGTGATTACTTTTTAGTGCAGCTGAAGCACCTCCTAAATGCCCTACCTCCTAACGCTGCCATCTTTGGGGAGTAGGATTTCAACATGTGAATTTTGGAGGGGCAAAAACATTTAGATTACCTGGTGGCAGGTATCATCTGGTGTCTTGATTAATAATTCAGATGCCTGGCCCACAACACATATTGATAGGATTTGAATTTTGGGGAGTTGGACTTTGTAACCTCCGTGTTTAGTAAGTGCTCTGATAATATGTTCATTAACATTAGGAGACCACTACTGAACTATTTACTGCCCTTAAGGCCATGTCAGTAAATGAGGAAAGATCATTTGTTTCCTCAGCTCCCAGATCTTCTGCCACTTTGGATATAAAAGCTCTATATTATCTTTCTCCTTATTTATTTGTACTATCTCCTGCTTCAGATTTTCATCAGCACCCTCAGTCATGCTCTTCCAACAAGCTCATGGTATCATATGGTCAGTTTTTATGTGAGGTTTAAGGAATTTAATGATGAGAAAGTTTGCTAATCACCTGAAATAAAGAAAAGGGGTCTGTAAACTGACTAGGCTCACTCCCCACACCTGTTGTTGTCAGGGTTACAAGGAAAAGAAACACATTCAAATGAGCTCAAGTCAAGAAAATGGAGCTGGTGGAAAGAAAAAGGGAAATTACGGAATGCAAGAGCGGGAAGGGCAACCAGGTCTCGGAGTCCAGAGAATGACCAAGCAAGACATTTGTATCATTCTCTAGCTCTTCTCCTCTTATTCCCTCACCTTCTTCCTTTACGCTCCTTCCCTCCTTTCTTCTTCCTTTCCTTCCTTTTTTCTTGCAAGAAATATTTGTCAAAATCCCTGCCAGTGTCCTAGAAACTGCGGATACACCAATGAACAAAATACAAAAATCACTTCTCTTATGGATTCTATAATCTTGTGTGCATGAGTATAAGCAGACCGTAAATAAATACGGATAATATAAAGTATAGTGGTTACTGATAGATTCATTGGAGAAAAATAACACAAAAGAGAGCTAAAGAGCTAGGAGATGCAGTTGTTAGTAGATACCAGTCAGGGGCGCTTGGGTGGCTTAGTTGGTTAAGCTTCCAACTCTTAATTTTGGCTCAGGTCATGATCTCATGGTCATGAGATTAAGCCTGACTAGCTGGGGGTGGAGACTGCTTAAGATTCTCTCTCTTCTCTCTCTGCCCCTCTCCTGCTTTCTCTTTCTCTCTCTCTCTTAAAAAAAAAATATCAGTTACAATCTGTCACCTCGACTTTTCTGTCCTAATTTTTGTGACTCTTACTATTTGTTTACCCTTGCTCTAGGTCTTTGTTTCTCTCTCCCTACCACCTCCTCTGAACTTCAACTGTTTCCATGTGTTTTTCCACATGAAAGCCTTGCGTCTGTTTGGTCCACATGACCTTTTAGCTCAAGTGCTTATGGATAACTGCAGATTAACTTTGGTGTCTCCTAGTACACATCCCTAGGAAGCTCTGACAGTTTCAGTTGGACTCTGTCTGGACAAAGCCCTTTCTACTGGCATTGGTCCATAAAAGTCTATTCAGCCAATGGATGGATTCTCTTGGTTATATAGTTTTACTTCATCATGGAGATTTATCTACAGAATCTTGGAGGACTCCAGTATAGGATACTGTACTTCGGATATATACTCTCTTTTGCTCTGTGTAGAATTTATTGTTTTGGACAAATGATTAAAGATAAAGACCCAGTTCTCTCTTTCTTAGAAGAGAGGAGGACAAGTAAGCAAGAATCACATGTTATTTTTGGTAGGCAAATATTTATAGCAGGAAAGAAACATAGAATTGATAGTATTTTGAAATATTAGTATGTGATATTTCCTTGAAATTTCCCAATACCTTTCATTTAGGGTATATATGTTTAGCAGAAATACCAAAAAAAAAACAAGATCAAAACTCATTTTTCATCATCAAAATAGACTTTTAAAAAGTACTTTAGAGATAATAGGGGAGACAGTTTTCTTTAAAATTTTTAATGTTTATTTATTTTTGTGTGTGAGAGAGACAGAGTGTGAGCAGGGGAGGACCAGACAGAGAGGGAGACACAGAATTCGAAGCAGGATCCAGGCTCCAAGCTGTCAGCACAGAGCCCGATGCAGGGCTCTAACTCACAAACTGTGAGATCATACCTGAGCCAAAGTCGGATGCTTAACCGACTTAGACACCCAGGAGCCCCAACAATTTTTGGTTTTGATTGCAATTTTCAAGTTTTCCAATATTAAAAACCATGAGTGCAATTGACTGGGGTTTTAAGTAATTAGATTGGAGATAGACATCTCTCTCTGTTTTTGTGATCACAAAGGAGACAAAATCTATGTGAGTTGGGAGCAAGGAAAGCAGTGAAATGAGATGGTTGTACAGATATCTGAAGAACAGCTCTGAATCCAGCTACACCCTCCCTCTTTGGAGCACATCCCAAATTGCTGGTGAGGACCTAGAGCCAACAGACCATCCACAGACTAATGCCTTCCTTTGCTGGGTGGAATGTGGGAGGCAGAATATTGTTAGGCATCATTTCCCCCATCTACTGCTATGCCAGAATGATAAGGCACCAATAGAGTAGAAAATGCAGCCTGCTCAATCTGGGCAGAGTTCTGGAATGCCCCCCAAGTTTCCTTTTACCACACAAGATGGAGAGAAGAGCATCTAGAGATTTCTTGTGGTTTCCCAGTATGCCAAGGGATATGAATGTAACTGGGAAATGGCCAAAGGAGCTGAATATACTTCATGGTAGTGATCCCAGTGACACCAAATAGTTTCTGAAATGACAACCAGTGATACCATGGGAAATCGAATACCTTACTGGCGAAAGACCAGAGGAGCTCAGACTGGAAACCAGATAGAGTGATGCGCACCTTAGTAGATACTGGATTTGTAGGTGGGACTGGGAAAAAGACCTGGACACTGAGTAAAACTCATGAAATTTGGATCGACACAGAGAAGTAAGAGCAAGGGCAAAATCTGGACTGAACTGGGTTTACCAAAAAGGGACTCAAGATTGGGATCTTGATAACAGGGGAAACAAAGTTTCCAGACAGAAACGAATAGAAAAAATTTTAAACAGTTACATTCTTGGCACACCTGAACTTGTGGCTTGGGAGATTCATGCCAAACACACATGTCTAATTCTAAACCAGCTTCACTTTAAACAGAAAGCATTTGCTATCTTTTATCAAGGTGACTCATCATATTTCTCTGACAAATGGTACACGTTTGATAATCTCCTGCACATGGCCCCACTGTAACTAAAAGTATGGTAACTGGAGAGAACCTACATTTCTTTACTGCTTGATTATTTAAGAGGATTGTAATTTTTTTATAAAATAATTCTGATTACACATCACAAGTTATTGTAAACAGCTGTTTTAATATCTTAGCCCCTGAGCCTTCGATGCTAATTCCCACATTATCTTTGATCTACACGTCTACAGTTTAGTCTGATGGGATCAGTAGTGATTAAAAAAAGAAATGCTTGCCCTTTCTTCCTTCTATGGCCATCTCTTCTCATTCTGATTTAGTTTTAGCTACAACCAGGATACACCTGCCAGATCAGATTCATGTGCTAGCTATTTCACCTCAAAAATTTACAATGCTGCATCAATGTTGAAACTCTATAATAAGCCTTTAAACGTCTCACCCTCACCCCACTCCAACAAACTCACAACACTGGGGTGGAGAATGCCACACCCTATTCTTGGTAATCATGTCCAGGCCAGACCTTGCACCGCCAGCAGGATGCAATGAGAATGGAAAACAAATGGATTCCAAATTTCTAAAGCATAGTGTACAAAGCAAAGAGAGGGAAAGAGAGCATGTGCTCCATCCCATCCTTTCTCCCTGTTAGCCCTGCCAGACATTCCCTTTGTTCTCCTTTCTATCTCACTGAGATTAAAGTGCTGATCTCCCCTTTTTGAAAATGATGTCACTTTTTTTTTTCTTGCCTTGGCAGAGAGCAAGTTCATTACAAATCTGCTGTGTGACTGATGGCTTTGAAGAGATAAGGCAGAGGGGGGAAACACATTTGGGAAAGGTATGAAACTCCAGAGACAGGTTGACAATTAAACTGGCAGTAAGAGAGATGATGAAGGATAAGGAGAAACAGAGGCTGGGTGTAAATATCTCCCATATTCTCATTCACAGCCACTGACAAACGGTTTTTATTTCCTTCATAGTTTTATCCCCAAACAAGGCCATGGACTAAAATTCATTTTGTGCTTTTCCTGATGAGATGCCTACCCTTTTGACGACATTGTTTCAGTCAGGCCCTCATGGATGTATTTGATGTTCAGAGTGGGGAAGACATTTCCTTCTGCTGTCAAAAAAGGGAAAATATTTGGTACTGAATCTGATTCACTATAATTGCTCATCATTGGACTATGTGGCAGCTTATATAAGAAGCGCTTCAGATGTAAAACCAGGTTGAAAGCATAATACACATTCTAATGCCATTTATGTGGTTTAAAATTATTAGTGACAGATGCAGAGCTTGGGAATTTAAAGATCTTCTTTCATCCCCCAGGTCCAGTCATGGCGGAGCCAATGGGCTTACAAGCAGTTGCAAAGTCCAATTTTTTGAAGTATAAACATCTAGTAATTAAATGCATGCGCACAGGGCCCCTAATGGTGACAGCATCTTATGAAAATAACACTGTCATCTTTATATCTCTAATTGGATTTCAGCTCTAAAAAAGTCCTCGCTGGGGCACCTGGGTGGCTTGGTCTGTTGAGAGTCCAACTCTTGATTTCTAGTCAGGTCATGATCCCAGGGTTATGGGATGGAGCTCCGGCTGAGCCTACTCTAGATTTTCTCTCTCTCCCTCTGCTCCTCTCCCTCACTAGCGCTCTCTCTCTAAAATGAAATGAAATAATAAAATAAATAAAATAAAATAAAATAAAATAAAATAAAATAAAAACTTTTTTTTAAGTACTCATCTTTCCTATGGATGGATATTCTTGTATAGATCAAAAGATTATTTTACTGTATTTCTGGGTTGGGGATGGGGGTTGGGAAGTGAGGAGAAGTAAGTAGTATAAAACGAGCTGGACAAGGGACCACTGAGACAACTGTTGGTCAAACCAGAGCCCATATGACAAGCCAGGATTTATAGTTTCTCTTTTTCTGTGGATTTTTTGTTCTCTGTTGTTGCTATCACTCCCCACCAGCCTTGGCTTCATATTTCTAAGTACTAATAGAAATATGCATGATTAAAGATCATGACCTGAGCCAAAATCAAGACTTGGATGCCTAACCAACTGAGCCACATGGGCACCCCTCAAACACATATATGTAATTAAATAATTATAACCAAGTTTCCCCTTGGTTTCAAAGAAACCCTTCCCAAAAGTCAGTACTATATTGTTATATCTTCACTGGCTACCCATTAACTACAAGATAAAATCCCAGACACATATACTTATACCTACTAGTTTCTTCCAATTCAAACATCCATTTGATGTTCATTTGATTCTCAATGAGTATCAGGTTCCTGAACACACTTGTTTGTTTCACCCCTTTGCTCATACTTTTTCCTCTGACTGGGATGTGCTCTTGCCTATTCCACATCTCATGAATATCTCCATTTGCCTCCAGTCTGAGCACAAGTATGACTTCTTCTGTGAACTATTATTCAGGAACAATTGATCACTCTTTCCTTCTGGCCACATTTTACTTTCTATTTATACTTTGAACTTAGCATATTTATTGCATTAAAAAATTTATATGTCAATATCCAGGTGGTAGGGTATACCCAGAAAATATAAACATGGCTAGTCAAAAGCTAGTGCTCACTTTATGAATGTTCAGTGAATAAATGAATGTATACAACCTGGTGTTTAAATGCCAGCAAAAAAATTTCAGGGCTGTATATCTGCTTTCTTAGTTTCTTACTTAAGGATGGATCCTTGTCCTTAGGAAATAAAAACCCAAGGAGGTTTGGAATTAATAAAAATCAATACAAGATAAATAAAAACTGTTTTAAAAGGGCCCAGATAGGAAAAAGGTGTGAAATTCAATGATGTGTGATAATTGCAATAATTTTCTGTGTCAACAATTTCTTTTTATTCACCATTCATGAATATTATTATTCACGGTGTGTGAGCAAAATGTCCTTCAGAACTTTTTACCCAGTTTTCTGATTCTGTTTGTAAACAGAAATAAAATCAGTTAAAGCAAACTAAAAGTGGTAATGAAAATGTCTTCAATGTAATCAAATACATGCATCACTCCAGATTGGAAAAGACTACCTGTTTGATATTTTAGAAAATCCTATCTAACTTGGGAGTCTTTTTTTGTTTTTGTTGTTAGATGTTCTTGCTTGGTTTATTATTGTTGTTGTCATTGTTATTTCTGTTTTTTTTGTTTTTTGTTTTTGTTTTTGTTTTCGTTTTCAGTAGTTGATGGTTCGGTACTGCTAGTTCAAGTTTGAGCCTCAGGCTGATTGTAGTTGAAAGCGAGTGCTTCCATGAAGCTGGTGTCTTGAACTTGGCAGGCGCATTCTTATCTCCACTGGGAGGAGGTGAATGCCAGGAGGGTGCATGCTGTTGAATACGTTAGCAAACATATATTTTTCTATTTCACATTTTTCTCATTCACTCAAGTACTTAGCCTATCCACATGTTTTAGGACTTTCTGACTTTCTGAGCTCATCTTTATATTAGTGCCAGAATCAGCATACCAATGGCTAGTATTACATGTGGAATTCCAGAAATCAAGGGCTCCCTGAAGTCTTGGAAAATTAAAGAATTAATGGAAATTCTCAGAGTGTTGCTGGAGCAATGATAATTATTTGGTGACCCCAGTGCCAGAATAACTTAAAGATTTAATATATGCCATATATTTTAATAGATAGTATGTCTTTTAACACCATCCCTTTTGAGTGGTAGAAGGAATCAAAATTCTCACTTGAGGTCTATTAAATGTTTTCAGAGTATAGAAGCAAGGTGGAAAAATATTTAGGGCTAGGGAGTACAGACTCTGATTTAAGCAATGATTCTTCATGTTACTCCATTTCACCAAACAACCTTTAACGAATGGCTGTCATAAAGTTTAAGCAAGATTAATATTGGCAGACTTTTTTTTTTTTTTTTTAAAGAATAACAAAGCATTAGCTAACAGCAAGATGGTTGACTGGATTTGGGTACTCTATAAGTGGAAGAACCAAGTTACAAAAGAGATCCAGAAACAAAGGATTCAAACGCAAGTTGTTTATTTGGAATATGGTTCTGAAAATACTGAATATTGATGCGAACAAGTAGAACAAGCAAAAGAAAGTCAGAACAAGCAAAAGAAAGTGAAGAAAATGTGTGTTACAAAGAAAACTCCCAATAAGGTGAACTGCAACTTAGCTCTGACAGGAATCTCTAGGAGCCAATGCATCATATAAGGCTCAGTCATCCCAATTGAGGGGTGAGGCAGCCATCACTGCCTGACACCAACTCCTGTCAGTCTCTGTATGAAAGCTGATCTGGGGACTTTCCTCTCCTGGTGTTGCCACAGACAGACTGGGTACCTATGGTGGGATAAGAGACAAAGACACTGGAATTTGGGAATTGGCTTTGCAGGTGCTAACATGGTGAGACCCAAGGGCATGTGGGCCTGGCTTTGACAAACTTGCTTCCATCTGCTGACAACATTCATTCAGAAATGAGTCCATAATTATCAATTTCTACTGTAATAATTGGTGAATCCTCCTCTAAGAAGGCAAGATCCCAACCGGGCTTCCAGCAACATCCATAGCAATGTCATCACTATCACTTCCTAAACAATTCATGGATGGTTCAAGAGTTATAATAACAAATTGTGGTGAAATACTGTGGAAGACACTATAATCACGGCCAACACCCAGCAAACCAAAGTAGTGTTCACATAGCTCTTCTCAAAAGGCATCAATTATATTATATAATAATTCAATTATTATAAGTCTTATAATTCATGTTGATGAAATTATAATAGGTATTGAATAATACATATTTGTGGAATGAATCATTAATATTGTTGTTGGTATTTACTATTATTATGATTTTTCTTTCAGAATCACACGACTCAGCTTTTATTCTAGAAAGAGTGGATACACTTCTGAGGCCAAGCTGAGATTGCTTTATCTGAATTTACCTGGAGATTGACCAGGAAGTATAAATTTGACTCTGTGATATTGGTAAAGATGTTTATAGGTGTGTTATAAGCACCACTTATATCATAATGGGCTCTTTAAATTTCTGTGATGTTCTGATGAAATTTCTTGGCCAGAGCCCTTTTCTAAGATCATTTTCTACATCAAATTGTAGTCAGTTAGGAGGTGGTATTTAAGACTGCAATGAGTGTCACAGAGCAAACAAGACAATGCCTTCGCCACGAAATTCTGTGAAAATAAATATGAAGAGAGTGGTCCTGGCTCATTAGTACGAGCAAGAACTTCCCCATGAAGTTGCTGATTTTACTGGAATATTTTAATCTAACCGCTAACAGACAAAATTGATGTTAGATGCTTACCAATACATTAAACAATTTCAGTTTCTCTTCATCTTGTTTTTCATCTCTTTCATATTTGAATTGTTATATGTACACTTTTGTAAGCCATATCAGAATATTGATTAGAAGGAAATAATTGATCCCAGAGCTTATCATGGCAAACTTAGGTATTCAAAGACGCTCATGAGAAAGCAAGACTCCTCCTCTGTGAACTGTATCTTCTTATCTTTTAAAGATAAATACCCAGCCAATAAACTAAAAAGGTATTGCACTTTTTAACATGAACAAAAGTGATTTGATTGCTCTAATCACACAATCCATTTATTTTTAAAACACAGGCTATGGGTGACTCCTTCAGTTGAGCGCCTGACTCTTGATTTAGCCTCGGGTCATGATGTCTAGGCTTGTGGGTTTACGCCTGGAGTCAGGCTTCTCACTGAAACTGCTGAGCGTGCTTGGGATTCTCTGTCTTTCTCTGTCTCTGTCTCTGTCTCTGACTCTGTCTTTCTCTCTCTTTCTCTGCCCCTCCCCCACTCATGTGCATGTGCTCTCCCTCTTTCTCTCAAAATAAATAAATAAATAAATAAATAAATAAATAAATAAAACACAGGCTACACATAGTTTCACACTAGTGTTTTAAGCAGCTTCTCTCTTTCTGTTCTATAGAATTGTTACAAAATGATGTTAACTCCATCATCCAATGAGAAATGTTTGTTTTTGCTTGATTGCTTTTATAGCAGGAGAGTAAAAGAAAAGATGAAGTCTGTCCCCCTCAATGTTTTGTTTGGTTTTATATTGTTCTGTGTTGTTGTTGTTGTTGTTGTTGTTGTTCTGAAATCCCTCTGGTGTCACAAATGGAACAGAAATGTTTGATATGTGTCTATGATTATAGTCCGGCAACTAGGTTCCCCCAAGGGAGCTGTACATTTAATTGACCCATTTCTATCTCCTAGTGGCAAAGAGAAATGACTCGGGTGAGGGCTCCAGTATCAGTTCTCGTCTCTTTTAAGTCTTCACCAACAACAAAGAAGCAAGGGGGCAAACAAGCAAACCTCAGCAACATTCTGAATATCAAGATTGGATAGAAACCAAATTCATCGTACTTCCATGAAGTAATCACTTGACAAATCCAGCTTTCTGATTAGGAATTTATACTGCATTGAAGGGAAAAATTACTTCCCGTGTCCACTATATCAAGGACCCGGATGCCCAATGAAACCTTAAAAGCAATCGAACAGACAAACAAAAACCAATTGTTTATATATCCCTTTGTTCTCTGTATGAATGGATGGATTGGGGTGTTCATATTTTTGAGCATTAATTTAAGAAGTTCCATCTGCAAACTCATGTGTTTCAGAGAGAAGCCTTCATTTCTCCTGGATTCAAATTCCCAAAATTTGTCACATATGGAAAGTTTCATTTTTCAGTGGAATTCTTATTATCAAAGACAGCTTTTCCGAGGAAAGCAACACTTTTTTTTTAGACAAACCCGATTTGTTTGCATATAAAATATGATGCGAAAATTAATATTGTACTGTGTTTGCAACACTGTGAAAATATGGGACTTTTATTTTGACTAATTATACATCTTAACTTACGTATAATGAAACGTTTAGCTGAGACATATTCTTGCTGTGGACTTTCTTTTTAAGTAGAGGTGTGAGTTTTTCTATCTTGGCTGTGTTCCAATTTGTGCAATAAAATTACATTTTCTTTTTAAAAAGTCCTCTGCTTTGAAACTACTTTCATTTTCTTATCTAGAGTTCATATTTATTGAAGAGACGGTGGGAGATCACAATAAGATGATATGGGCCACATGGGCCGTGGAATTCTTTGAAATGAAAAAAATGGTTATTATAAATATTTTCAAAAGTTACAAACTACAGCCCCTTGGGCTAATATGCCCTGAGTACTCTTTCTGTATGGACCTCTAGCTAAGAATAGTTTCTACATTTTTAGATGATTGATAATAGAAGAATATTTCGTGACATATAAAAATCCCATCAAATTCTATTTTCACTGTCCATAAGTAACATTTTATTGGAACCCAGTTGTGCTCATTTATGTACATATTGTTTACAACTTTTGTGCTACAACTCGAAACAGTTGAATAATTACAACAGAGGCCGTATGGCCAGTAAAACCTAAAATGTGAACGTTTTGGCCCTTCACAGAAAAAGTTGGTCGGTCCTGATCTCTCTGTCTCTCCTATATATATATACACGTATATATACATATATATATACGTGTATATATATGTATATATATATAGATAGATAGATAGATAGATAGATCATAAGTGTATAGATCTATCATGGATTTATCTATACTTATCTATAATCTGTCATAGATCTATGATCTATCCTAGATTGTCTAAATCTATCTATGATCTCTCTATCAATGGTCTTTTCTAATATCTGTGGCCTAGTATTTACTTTCTAGCTATCAGAGCTATCTAGCTATCTATACTATATTTCTATGATCTATTTTTGATCTATCTTTACCTATACATTCATGACCTATCTATGATTCATTTATATTTCTCTCTATGATGCGCCTATTTACAGCTATATCTCTATATAAATAGAAGAAAAAAAGAGAGGGAAGGATTAACCATTTAATAAAAAATTTGTAACTGCCATTTAATCTAAAATGTGTTTGGACATGTTTATATTAGTATGGAGAACGAAACTTATAGCAATTGCTATTCTTGATGTAATTTACACTTCACATAAAAATGAGCAGACAGGAGGCTCTGTTGTGTTGCCTCATGAGCATGTTACTAGCCCACCCTCGTTTAGGTAGATCTACTGCTTCCAGGCAAAGATGTGGTTTCCATCGTCAGCCAGACTCTGAAGTTTAAATGAACTCCTTTTGAACATGCCATTTTTCTAGCTCTCACACAGCCTCACACAGGCTCATAAAAAGCTTTAAATTTACTACATTTCTAAAAGGATACAGTTTGTGAGTAGGTAACTGTCACTTCTATATAGACATTGGTGAAATATATTCACACGGCAAATCAGTTATTCCTCTCCTTTGACCAGAGATGGAAAATTATTCGATCACATAAAAACCTTCTGATTTTATTTTATATTTTTATAGATGAAAATATAAAGTGGACTGGAGACCTGGGTACTTGTGTCTCTTAAAATGTCCTTCCACTAATTTTAGTGGCAAAATAGCAAATATTTATGCATAGAGGACCATTCTTGTTTGTTTCATGGTTATAGCCACATTCTGAACCAGGAAAACCACACAGAATGGATGTTTTGCATTCTCCCTCTATGTGTCTAGAAAGTGCTATTTGGGGAATAATCAACTAGAAACTTATTTCATAATTTAATTTACATGTAGGATGGACTAATATTAAATTGGAAAGAGATAGACATTTTGGCTATTATTTTTTCTAAATAACTGTCACTCAAGACTTGTACTTATGAATACCTGATGTAAGTGGATGGTACTTTACAATTGTAATGAATAAGCAAGCATAGTTATCAAAAATAATTCTTACTAGGTAATTCAGGCTAATATCAAGATGACCTAGTTAGTGAAGACGTTAAGTATCCTTTAATGATTTAAAATTTTTTAATGTTTATTTATTTTTGAAAGAGAGATTGACAGAGTGTGAGTGAAGGTGGAGCAGAGAGAGGGAGACACAGAATCGGAAGCAGGCTCCAGGCTCTGAGCTGTCAGCACAGAGCCCGATGTGGGGCTTGAAGTCACAAACCATGAGATCATGACCTGAGCTGAAGTCCGATGCTCAGCCGACTGAGCCACCCAGGCGCCCCTCCTCTAATGATTTTACATACCACGGTGTTACAGACTTTAAAAGGCAAGCACACATTAAATCTGCTAAAATAAATACCTTTCATTTCTTATTCTGAGATCGCCGTTCAGGTAGGCTTATATGATAATAAGGACTCAAACATTATTTGCTTTGTGTGCTATTAATGATCATTTTTCTGTGTCGAATGAACTGAAGATAAAGATCAACTCTTTAGGTCTGAAAGTGAAGTGCAATCTTTCAGGAACGTAGGGAAGATTCATAAAAGGAAATGGGGGGATTTACATTTCAGAATACTGCCCAATCCAGGGGAGACAGAAGCTAAAGCAAAAGCCAGGGAGGCCCCGTGAGCTGGGCCGCCATCCTATCAGGATCATTCTTCCCCTGCCGATAGTTTGTTCAGCTAATGCCATTTGGGAGCCAGCTTCTGTACCTACAAACACTTCAGAACAATCTTTATTTGAATACAGTAAAACTGAGGCTTGTCTGCAAGATGCCTCGTTCTCTACTGGTATGGGCTTTTCCAAAGTCGGATAGGCTTGGGGCACTTGGGTGGCTCAGGCAGTTAAGGGTCCAACTTGAGCTGAGGTCATGATCTCCTGGTTCGTGAGTTCGAGCCCCATGTCAGGCTCTGTGCTGACAGCTCGAAGCCTGGAGCCTGCTTGGGATTCTGTGTCTCCCTCTCTCTCTGCCTTTCCCCTGCTTGCACTCTGTCTCTCTGTCTCTCTGCCTCTGTCTGTCTGTCTCTCTCTTTCTCTCAAAAATAAATAAACATTAAATTTTTTTTTAAAAACCCACAGAGTTAAACAGGCTTTCGTTTAGTTCATTTCATTATAAGATATCAAAACAACTGGAATGTGGTCAGAAAAGATACTGTCTTGAAGAAACAAACTATTTGAACACTATTCTTTTACTGAAAACACATCACACAATTTTTTTACAAAAATAGAATAAATCTTACAAAAAGTATGTTCTTAGGAGAAAAACTATTATTTGATTTTTCACAATATGTGGTATCTGGAATGTCCTGTTAAACCTAAAAG
Source organism: Cryptoprocta ferox (assembly GCA_028646485.1). NCBI lineage: Eukaryota > Metazoa > Chordata > Mammalia > Carnivora > Eupleridae > Cryptoprocta > Cryptoprocta ferox. Next base: position 16,919,436 of record CM053560.1, read on the forward strand.
GTGTTCGCTTATTTTCTTTCAAAAATAATTGCTTAAAAAAAAGAGCAAGTGCAAAAACAGGTAAAAATTTTGATTTAAATATATGTGAAAAAGATTGCCTCTTTTTTTAATTTTTAAAAAAATTTTTAATTTACTTTTGAGAAAGAGAAAGACAGAATGCGAGAAGAGCGGTAAAGAGAGGGTGGGAGACACAGAATGTGAAGCAGGCTCCAGGCTCTGAACTGTCAGCACAGAGCTCAATGTGGAGCTCGAACTCATGAACCACGAGCTCACGACCTTAGCCAAAGTCAGACACTCAACCAACTAAGCCACTCAGGTGCCCCAAAAATTGCCTCTTTTAGCCCCTTGGATGCATATACATGTGAAGAGTGCATTTGTTTTTCTTACCAGATTCTATGTGTAGATTAAAAAAAAATAGCCTCTAAACATTGTTCTCATTACGTTTTAGATACATATAAGTTATATCTATGTTTTCTGTTGTGAACTGTGAGAATGAATCCTTCATGTGACTATATATACAACAGCTCCATTTTTGTTCAAAATGCTTTGGGATTATAAGGCAGTTTTCAATCCTAACTTGTGTTTGACTAAGAAAATCTTTGGGTTGGTTAGGGCTAAAAGCACCACAGACTTCTAAGATAAATTAGTTTCATTTTTATTTTTATGACTGTATTGCCAGCTTCTCTTCCAAATTACATTTTTAATAAATTTGATCTATAGCCGTTTTGAAGGGTGAGAGCCCATAAACACATCTTTCTGCTTTAATTGGCTTTATAAAGCATTTACTCAAAAGAGCAGTTTTTCTTCCCAATTGTGTTACCAGTTTTGACAAGTGAATCTCCAGCCTCTCAGTTCTAACTGAGCTCACTGCTGAGGATGACTCATACCCTGTGGGGCATTAAGATATCCATATTTCAATGTGTACTAAAAAAAAAAAAAAAAATGATTTTTTTTTCAGGGAGGTTGTGTGATAACCACAGATAATGTTAACATTCTAATTTCTTTACAGTAACATGTATATTATATTTTACAAATCATGGCCCCATTGTCAGATCAATGCTGTCTATAACTTTCCAGTAAAAAATCACACCTTTTATCATAGAACAAAGGCTTGAGCAAGTTTCCCACTCTTATTTATGTATATACTCCTCCCCCAGGTGATCTCATCCAGAGTCATGAACTTACACTGATCTCAGCGCTCATGATTCCCATGTGTCGATCTCCACCCTGGTCTGCCCCTGGGTGCTGGCATGTGTCACCCCCTGCCTCTTCTCTTTGAATATCTAACTGGTACCTGAACTCAGCATGTCCAACGTGGAGCTCCTGAACCCACTGGCATCCTATCTTCTCCATCTTAGTCCATAGACCCAACATTTCATATTCAGACCCCAATCCTTGCAGATATCTTTGACTCCTTTTTCTCTCTCCCTTCTTCCTCATTTAATCTATTAATGACTCTGATGGACACTATTTTCACAGTACAAACACATACACACAGAATCTGACCATGACAGAACATCTATATTATTAACACTTGGATTAAGCCATAGACTTCTTTCACCCGGACTGAAATGCACTACTGACAAATTTCCCTGCTTTCAGTCAGTTCCCCAAATACCAGCTGGAGTGACATTTGATAATGTAAATTAGATGATTTTAGTCTCTTACTCAAAAGGTGTCAATGGTCTCCATCACACTCAAAATGAAATCTAAGCGCTGTGTGCTATCAATGCCTACATGAGCAAATTGCTGTTTCTTGTTGCTCACCTCCGTCCTTCCTATTCCTCATCACATTGCTCTATGAACAGTGAACTTCATGCTTTTTGAGAGTAAGCCAAAGCCATTCCTGTCATGGGCTGGTTGGGTATAGTATGGGGTTCCCCCAATAAGCAAACAGGACACAGTTGGAAGCCACAGCATTCCTTTGGTGGATTTTGGGTGTGTTGGGTGGGGGGAGTATGTATGGGTCCAGGTGGATGGGCAGGAAGAGAATGGACTGGAATGCCTTGATCATCAGGGGAAGCTCAGAGGATGGCAGCATCCACTGCTGCCTGGACCACTCTTCCCTCAGGCTGGGCTCTCGGGATCCTGGGATTTCTACGGAACTGGCAAGGGGTCTTGGGATGGAAAAGATCTGAGTGTTCCAGGTACAGAAGGCTTCTTATCCCAGGAGTCTGACTCATGCCACCTATCAAACAAACCCCATTCCCTACAGATGCCCTCCTCCCTCTCAGCTTCTGGGTTTGTTTGTTTTTTTTTTTTTCTGTCTGGAACTTTCTTCCCAAGATTTTTGGATGATGTACTTTCCTACTTCATGTGTCAGCTCAAATATCAACTTCCTGTGGAGGACTTTTTTCTCTAATCTAGCACTTTTATTCCATTGTGCCACTTTATAATCTTACCCTTCTAAATTTTTTCTGTACAGTTCTTATCACTCTCTGACCTTTTATTATATTCATGTATTTTTCCATTTGTTTATTTATTTTTGCCTGTATCAATAGAATGTCAGCTCTATGGTAGATGGAAGGTCGTCCTTTTTCCTGAAATACTTGTTGATCCCTTGAAAGAACAAACTAATCCCCTTCATGTGAAAATACTTGATTCTACTACCATGAAGATGGCCACTAAATATGAGATATGGAAATATAAGTTAAACCTAAACACCTAATACAAGGCCCAAGATGGCAAATGTACTTCCTGCCGTGGTCACCATTCCCTCATGAATTACAGAGATGCAGAAGGAGAGGTAGAGAAAAAGTAGGAAAAGAAATGTTAACGCATTGGTATTTTGGGCGAGATGTCAGATACTGACAATATGCGGAGTCAAAAATAAAAATCAGGGGTGCCTGGGTAGCTCAGTCGGTTAAGTGTCCGACTTCGGCTCAGGTCATGATCTCATGGTTCATGAGGTCGAGCCCCACGAGGGTCTCTGTGCTGACAGCTCAGAGCCTGGAGCCTGCTTCAGTTTCTGTGTCTGCCCACTCTCTGTCCCTCCCCCTCTCACTCTCTGTCTCAAAAATAAATAAACATTAAAAATAAATAAATAAATAAATAAATAAATAAATAAAAATCAAACATGAACATCTCCCTTCCAGTGGCACATAGAAAGGCAATTGGGTTACACTGCAAAGTGAAGATCTGGAACCCATTGATGTTTTATTTGTGATTTGCTATACAGACTCAGGAGTTACAGTGGACTGAATGTCTGTATCCCCCTGAAATTCATATGTTGAAATCCTGTATTCCTAATGCGATTTGTATTAGGAGGTAGAAGCTTTGGGAGATCATTAGGTCATGAGGGTGGAGTCCTCAAGATGGGAGTAGTGCCCTTATAAGAGGTCGGAGAGGTAGCTAGCTCTCTTTGCCCCCAACTGTGCATCCAGGATGTCAGTTGCCTGCAACCTAGAAGGGGATCCTCACCAGGTTTCCACCAGGCTGACACCTTGATCTCCGACTTCTGTGAGAAGTAAATTTCTGTTGTTGATAAGCCCCTCCTTTATGGAATGTAGTCATAGCAACCTGAAGAGGACAACAGCCATATCTCAGTAGTTGCAAAAGTTCCTTAGAAATATTTTAACAATGTTTGCTCTTCATTCCACCTTTGGAATGTTGCTACTCCAGCTCCAGCTGACTCTGCTCAGGTGAACATATATATTTTGCAGCATAGCGACTGGGAGCAATGAGCTCTCTGTTTCTTTCTTTTCTTTTCTTTTTTAAAAAATTTTTAATGTTTGTTTTTGAGAGAGAGACACACAGAGCATGAGCAAGGGAGGGTAAGAGAGAGACGGAGACACAGAATCACACAGAGCCTGATGTGGGGCTCGAACCCATGAACTGTGAGATCATGACCTGAGCTGAAGTTGGATGCTTAACCGACTGAGCCACCCAGGCGCCCCAAGCTCTCTGTTTCAATAGTAAGAGAAGAAATATTCATTTTCTTCAGATGCACAATAAAAAAATTATTTTCAAGATCATCAGGATTAGTGATGAATAACAATAGGGTTTAGGAAACATCAGTCTTGCCTAATTTATTTCAATGTGCGTTTACAAGGCATTGCTTTTATGAACTTATTGTTAACTTACATGGATGTTATCAAAACATTTAGCATTGCCTAAGCCTCTTGGTCAGAGAAAATTGAACAATACAGCATCTACATCACATTATATTCAAAAATTCAAGTGATAAAAGACACCTTAGAAAACTGCCTGGTATGTAGGAACTCAGTAAACATTAGTGATTATGATTGTTAATACATTAATATAATTAATTATAATTTAATGTAATATCAATATGTTTACTACTTTAGATAACTTTTAGCTATTGGTCATATAACTATTTACATTCTTAATTTGTTTACAATAGTCTTTTCTTGATGTCTAAATTGCCATAAATTCTGGGTTGATCACACATAAAAACTTTCTATATTATAAAAAATCACTTAAAGCCAACTTTAATTAGTCTAATTTCTGCCTATAGAATGACTTGACATTAGTATTTACTTTTGAATCCTTGCTGTCAAGTTAATATAAATACATTAACATATATATCTGTTAATTTATATATATAAAAATATATAAAATATACATAAATATATAAATATATAAAATATACATATATAATATACAATATATAATATATAATATATACATATATAATATATACATATATAATATATAAATATATAATATATACATATATAATACATATAATATATAATACATATAATATATACATATATAATATATAATATATAAATATATAATATATGACATATATAAATATATATAAATATATATATATTTCCTGCATTTTTTACCATAGAAAAATCAGGAAATACAGAAAGGAAAAATATTGCCTTATAATATTTTCACGCAACTCACTACTATGTTCCTCCAAAATTTTATTTTATTGTATACCTAAAAATGTTACAAAAGTGGAACTCTACAAAAGTAGCATCATGTCTGGATTATCTGTTCATTTCTTTCTATTAAAATATACTTTAAAATTAATTCTATGTGAGCTTTACTTTATTATTTTTGCGGTTCAATGACATCACCTTGGAACATAGAAAGATAGTATGCCTTTACAATCAAAGTATAGACAGAATTTTAAAAGGAAAAGAATGTGCCCTAATGAAAATCCTCTAATGTGACCTTCCAGGATCCCTCAAGGAATGAATACATTCTGGGTATACCATTCCCAGAGTGATCTTTGTGGAAGGACGGTGACTAGGTCTCAGAGCTGCTCAATGTCATGGTTTAAGTTTCTTTATCAATTTCTTTATACAAAGTGGCAATGATATACTTGAATAGCAGCAAAAGAGAAGTCAAGTAAGACTTAACCTATTTTAATTATGCATTATTCAGAAATAACTATTTCCCTAACAAGAATTTGGCCCCCAAGTCGCAGCTCCGTGCTATTAGCATGGGTGTTTGACACCCAGCTCAGCTCCCGAGGGTTCAGGTGCTCAGACACACCTTTGCATGATACTGTACAGGATTCTCTTTAAATGATGAGTGGAAATCATGCCAACAGTTTTTTTTCTTTCCCTTTTTTTATTTGTTGCAGCCTCCTGCTCTACAGACAATACACCCATCCTTCAACTATACAGCTTCAATGTAATTGTATTTCCCTTTATTTCTCACTTTTATGTCTTTGTTTTGAAAGGCAATGGTGTGTAGATAAAAGCTTAGGAGTAAGATAGACAGCGAATTGAATTTCAGCTCTACATTTGCTTGCTGTGTGACCTTGGACGAGTTATTTAACCTACCTAATTCTTGAGTTTCCAACTTGTAAAATGAGAAGATGATATTGTTTATAATTTAGTTGTGAAATTTGAATAATAGAAGACACCGAGATCATCTGTCACCCTATGCAGCCTCAATAAAACTTTCTTCTCTCTCCTTTTATTGCGCTGCACTGTCTCCATATTTTGTTGTGATCTTGTCACATATTTTACATTTTCTTATCTCTTTTGCTTTCATTATTTTCCGAATGATCTCAGCTGCCTAAGATAGGACGAGGCCCATCCAGCTTAGCATTTCATCTTTACATGTATTTTCTCTCAAGTTCGACATGTTTTTTTCCTTTGGAAAAATTCTGAAGATTTCACATAGAAGTATATAAAAAACAGCTTCACTCCAGTCCCTTATCAATTTAATTTATATTCCATCTTTCCGTAGTACGAGACCTGATATATAACTTTTTCCCCTACATTCCCAACTTAACTGACATGTCATCCTTCCTGCAAGATTTCCTTGACCTGAATGGTGTGAAACAACGTTAGCGATGCTCGCCTTTGTCGTGACACCAGAGTACAATCCCCCAAATACCTTATGACCCAGAACTGCATGGGCTTCATGACACCTTTTGTTACACTAACATCTTTTCCAGTAAAACCATTTTAATCAGCGCAGTGATGTTTGCCAATTCTAGGTTCTGATGTCTTCTCAAGCATCCTTTAAAAATATCATCAGAAGATTCTTCTTTTAGTGTATTAGCTGTTTCATTTTTACTCAAAGCATTTCTTTTTAAACTGAACTAAGGTGTTCAGTTTAAGGTCAGACCACTAGGCCTGGGGACACCTCTCTCTTTTTCAGCTCACCAATTTCCCGGTTTCCAGGTTGTGAGGTCTCGCATCGAATCAATGAGTTCTTCATGTTTGACTTCCCTGGTAGGAATCCACATACATTTCTTTAAAAATCTCTCTTTTAATTTGAAGCTGCTTAATTATTCATCCTCTCCTTCTACATCTTTTTTGCCACCCACTTCACTCTCTGAACCCAACACACTCTCTTTATGAATACAGTAAGATGTTTGTGAAGTTGGCCTGTATTTTTGGCCTAACCTTCTTTCCTTTTTTCTTTTTCTTTGAACCTATCAACACAAATGACCTTCATTTTGCTCTCAGATTTGTGCTCCAGGTCTCAACCTTGTTTTCTCCCTGCTGCTCTCATTAAATGCACTTGCCACTGGAAATGCCTTGGTTGCTATTAATTCTTCTACCTTCACTGCTTCTTCTTGAGCACTTCCTCTAGAATTGTCTTCAACACTCCACTAGACTCTGATGTCCTGACAAAGGAAGGAGTTTTTTCTCACGGTGATATTTCCTCTGGTATTTGAAGCATCTTCTTGCTCTGCAGGAATATCTTCCTCTTTAAAGTACATTTTTCAGTTTATCCAGCTTTTAGGGAAGCTATTGGAGTGATGATTTGAAAGGCAAACTTTTCTGTTTTCTTTTATACATAAGCCCTAAACATCGTTGACTCACACTTTATGAGTATTTTTCCAGTCTTTATGCATGGGTGTACATGTAAATATTTTAAATTCTGTACCTGTTTCAGACTAATTTAATATATTTGCATCCTCTGTTTAGTTTTAGTTATTTCTAGTCCTACCATTTTTTCCCTAAATGAATCTTATATTCTCTCCAAGTGAAAACCTTTTTATTCTTTAAGAAAAGGAGATATACCTTAAATAATCTATCCATTTGTATTTCTGCCATTGGCAGGGGAGAAGCAGGTGGGTGCAGCAGGTGTCATTAAGTTGAATCTCTCTTTTCCCACAACGTATCTCCATAATCATGTGACTCAGACTTTATGCACCTCTCAGAGACTCTCCATGCCCTGTCCAGCTAATGCAATGGCTCCAAATACTGTTCCTCTTTTACTTTATTGTTACTTTATTGTTACATCTATTTCTTAGACTCACAATATTGTTACCCTTTTGTTGTATTGTTACCTTATTGGTCTATCTATTTCTTAGACTCACAATAAAACAAGTTTATTTTCATTGGACTCCAAAGGCTTTAACTCAATCTTCTGTCTCAAATACCTGCTTCTGTGGTCTTTTCAGCTGATAAGCTCACATGTCCTACTTGTCCTTTAGCATTTTATATCAAACCTCTTCCTCCCTTTCTAAGAAACCTCAGAAACCGCAGATTCCTCACATTCATGAAGCATAATATTTCTCCCCAATTTCCTCTTTTTCTTTTTTCAGACTTGAGTTTCAAGTATTATGGAGATTTTTGTGTGTTTTTGGTCATCATCCCTTTTATTTATTTAGCCATAGATTTGTTATCTCTTTTATGCTCTTTCTTTCCTTTCTCTGTAAACTTTTGCACATTTAAGTCTCTAATGTGTGCGTTCTCCTTCCTTCTAAGGAAGCTCTCCCTTTTCTTTCTATACCTCTTAAACATCACTTGGTATTTCATTTGCTTTTGTTTATCTTTCTTATTTCACCCCTACTCCCCACAATTCTTCTATTTTAATATTTCCTTAATCTTTCTGAAGCTAATTTTTTACTGTCTTCTGTCTCAAATTGCCCCTGAATAATGTTCCATATCCAATAAGTTCTGGGACCGCTTCTTATTATGATATGCTTTTAAGAACTTGCACAGACATGCCACTTTTCACTGCAAAGATTATAAAAAGCACAATAACATCAGCCATTAATATTTATTGAGGGCTTGCCACCGTTTATTGAGAGCTTACTATAGGCCAGTCCCTCTGCAAAGTGTTTTACCTGGCAGAATTCTCCAAAAGGTGCCATTAGCCCTTCATCTTACAGATGAGAAGAGTGAGTTTGCAGATGAAATTGTGCAAGTTAGGTGTAGATTGCCTAAGGTCACACAGTGAGTAAAAGGCTGACCTAGGATTCCAACTAGCCAGTCTAACCTCAGAGACCCCCAAGAGCGACCCTTCTCCTGAGTCGAAGCTTTGTTTAAGCAGCATTATGATGTGGGGCAAAATGGGAAATTAAAGGCTGACAGAGGTCATTCAGCTAATGTGCTAGAGGTAGGGAGAGAATGTGGCAGCATGGAAAACACACTTATCAAAATGGTTCAGCCGCCTCCACTCTAAGAAATCTGCAACTCTCCAAGGGGTGTGTCAGACTTTTCTCTCCCTAAGATGAGCAGAAGAGGGAGACAAGTAAACTTTAAATAAAGCAGCACCTCTCAGTCTTCAAAATAAATAAATTAATTAAGTAATTACTTAAACAAATGAACAAAACTCTTTTACAAGTCCTTTGCTTGTCCCAACTCTGCCTCTTTTATATCTTCTGTGGGTGTTAGGATCTCAAGATATCTGAGGCATGAGCCATGACAGAATTTGATCCTATCACGGGGCTTTTACGAGGATTAAATAGGTTGATATTTGTACATTTAATGAAATAGTGGAAGAAAAGATTAAGAAAAGATCACTAGACTTTGAATTGGAGTCATTTATTCATTAGTTAATGAATGGCCTTGGGAAAATCACCTAAATGAACTTGATGTTGTTAACTATGAAAATATTTGCTTCAGGGCACCTGGGTGGCCCAGTGGGTTGAGCTTCCAACTCTCGACTTCAGCCCAGGTCAGGATCTCATGGTTCTTGGGTTTGAGCCCTGCTTCAGGCTCTGCATTGACAACACAGAGCCTGCTTGGGATAGTCTCTCTCCCACTCTCTCTCTTTGCTCCTCTACCACTCACTCTTCTCTCTCACTCTCTCTCTCAAAATAAATACATAAAATAAAAAAGTAAAAGTGTGTGTGTGTATATATATATATATATATATTCCCTCATGGAAGCAAAACATCCCATTTTTCTATTTTATTAGGACAATGTCAACTCCTGAATATGTGCTGTACAGAGAAAAAGAGTGAGCACCCTGCATGCAACCAAAAGGCAACAGCAAGTTACAGGACACCACCACACTGCTGCCACTGTGAACCCAGTTTTATTGATCAGAAGCTACAGCTCCTCCTTAAATAGTGCTAACGGTGTAAAAGTTTGGAGAATCAGAGAAATCTTGCTGGTTTAGGTTCATCAAGTTACCAAGGAATATCTCAGCAGGGCAGAGAGATGATAGAGAACCAGGCTTTGTTAGGAAGATCTCCCTTTATCATTCACCAACTGTCATTTTTTTGGCTTCATATTATAATTAGTGATATATCTACCATCAGACTGTGAGTTGTTTCTAGCCAGAAACTCTTTTCCCTCAGAGTTTCTCAGCACCAGCAAACACTATGCCTTTCATGTGGGATAAATATAAATGTTTGTTGAATAAGTAGAAGTACACGCATCTTTCTAGGTTTGTATGTATATACTCATTCTAACATACTACCTTCCAACTTATTTTCCACTGATCCTAATACATGTTTTAGTTCATAAGATTCCAGGTTTTCTATAGACTATATTGAGCTCTATTTATAACACACACACACACACACACACACTCTTTCTATCTCTTTCTCTTATGCACACCTTTATCCCCAAGGAATTAATCAAAGCAAATAAATCAAAGTCCAGAGAAATCAGAAAAAAATAAATATTGAAATTTAGTCCCTAATTAATATTTGTAAATCTAGTATTATATTTGATTACAAGGTCCCTTAAAATGTATTAATTGTAACAAGTAAAGCTTTATGATCAGTAGCCTTTACTGGCTACATGTACATTATAATCACTAAATCACACAAATTCCCAGAAACATGATGGTGTACCTATAGGAAAATTAATGCTGAAATAAAACCAAGGTCTCCAAGTTGGTTTTTTTTTAACCAAATTGTCCATATCAAGCACCATTTCCCTTCGATAGATTTGCTGCCCCTGATGATAGAACTTACATGCAAGAGACTAAAGTAAAAACTACAGGAAAGTAACAATGAGCAAATACAATTCTGTTGTGACTAATTCTTGCTGATAATTGATGTGCTTAAGTCTCACAAGAATGTACAGTTTTTAGCAATTCTTGAAATTCTTAGTTGTTTTCAAGGAAGCAATTGTAATCACTGGATGGGAGCTGACTGAATCTAAGGAATGATTATCCTTTTCAATAGGAAAGCCGAGAAGAGCTTGATACTATTTGAATGCTTCCTAAACCCTATTTGAACACTTCTCAGATTGAACTCACTATTTTCTTCCAGAAATGTGCTCTTCCTTTTATGTTTCTTGTCTCCATCAATACATTACTTTACTTCTAATCAACAAAGCTTGACAGTCCCGAATTAGCCTTGATTCCTTCTTTCTTGTCACCAGCCACATGTAATGGATCAATTATACTAGAAAATGCTTCCACGCCTTGCTTTTCTCCCTGCCACGGGCCCAGGCCTTTGTCTTCTCTCTCCTCCTGCAATAATCTTCTAACTGGCCATCCCCTCTCAACTCCATTTTCAGTAATACCACTGGATTTATCTTTCTAAACGCTAATGTGCTTACATTGCTTTCCAGATAAAACATTTGTTTTTAATGAACTCTTTTTGAAAGCACAGGTGTCTCAGTGGCAATGTCTACCACTGGCTGCATCTGGCCAACCGGCATGTTATGTTTGGTCCATAGTGTCAAAAAAACAAAACAAAAACAAATGCTATGGGTCAACAGTTAATAATTTGGAGAATTGACATCTGATACTCACTGCTTTTCCTGAAAAGGAGTAACAGATAACATTGGGGTAACCCTCCTCTGCCAGGCTGATTTGCTGTCCCTGCATTATCTTCCAAATGTGAAGCTTCTCCATTTCCCTGCAGTCCCCACTACTCCCTATTATCTCCATGTCTCCTTAGTCATGAGAACATTTCCTCAGGGTCCCGTGTCATGACTGTTTTACTGTTGTTTCTTTTATAGGCAACCCATTTTCTCGGCTGTATTCTGATGCCCATCTTCTTTAGCACAGTATTCAAGGCCCCTGTAAACTGGCTTCATCTTCTTAATCTTAATTTTATCTTCCTCTATCTCCCAACTTATGCTTTAGCCATTATCAAACTGCACTCTAGTCCTAGAACAGGTCTAAGCCAGGGATATAGAATACAGAATAAGCCCAGAATGCCTGCAGGAAAATTTATTTTAATTAGTTCTGTTATTTTGGATGAATACCAAAACTTTCTGTGCCTTGGATATTTCATTTGTAAACTAGAGACAATAGTGCCTTCCTCATATGAATGCGGTGAGGATTTAAAAAGTTAATACATGTGAATACTGTATTTTTAACACCTCACGTGTGCTCAGCAAATGTTTATGATTGTTGGTTCTCCACCAAAAGTTTTACTTGTTACCTATTTTATCATCTGAATATCAAGCTGAGTGCTGTACAAATATTCACTGTTCAGAAAAAGTTTGTCACTTAAAAGTGAAATTCATGAATTGTTCTTTGCTGTGCCTAATAATGATATGGTGAGTTAATCCTAAAAAGCATCATGTGAAATCCATTTACCGGAAAATTAAAAAAAAAATTAAGATGGAAATGCTATATTTTTTTCTAAGAACAATTAATGTGGCAGGACAAGCACCAGCCTGCCAACACAGTGACCCTGAACTTGTGCCTCTGACTTCCTTTGCCATATCCATGAGGGGCAGCTACATTCAAATGAAGCGGGGCCACATAGGCAGGGCTCCTAGAAAGTAAATACCTGCTAGTGTGATGCTGTGGTCACACAGCCACTGCCACTGAAACATGTATAAGGGTGAAGATGGCAGTATCTGCCATAGGGCTAGGGACAGTAATTTATAAAATTCAGCACTGCTTTTGTGTGGAAGATTCAGAAAGTAGTCATTCTTCTTTTATCCCATATCCCCTCCTTATCACTACAGCATCACTGAGCACTGCCATGTAGCATGCACACAACCAATATTTGCTGAATGAGTAATTAAGCACGTGTAATATGCCTAAGGTTAAATAGCCAAAGGGAACCACTATTTCAGTCTAGAATATTTTGAGTTCCATTCTTGGTATCCTTCATTTCTTCTTCTTTTTTAGTGTTTATTTATTTTTGAGAGAAAGAGACAGAGAGAGAAAGAGACAGAGAGAGAGAGAGAGAGAGAGAATAGAGGAGGGGCAGAGAAAGGGGACACTGAATCCAAAGCAGGCTCTGAGCTGTTAGCACAGAGCCTGATGTGGGGCTCAAACCCAGGAACCGTGAGACCATGACTGAGTCAAAGTTGAACCCTTAATCAACTGAGCCACTCTTGTTTTTCTTTTTCTTTTTCTATGTTTTATTTATTTTTCAGAGAGCGAGTGAGAGCACAAGTTGAGGAAAGGCAGAGAGAGACACACAGAGAATCCCAAGCAGACTCCCCATTATCAGTGCAGAGCCTGAGGCAAGGCTCGACCTCACCAACCCTGAGATCATGACCTGAGCTGAAACCAAAAGTCTGATGCTCAACTAACTAAGACACCCAGGGACTCCAGCATCCTTCATTTCAACACACCTCATGATGGATGCTTCTCATTACCAATCCAGGCAGGTTTATTCCAGTTCTACTGAAACACTTATATTTCATTCAGCATCTCTTACAGTTCTGACCTTACATGATCTTCCTTCATACCTAGAAGTGTTTTCTCTGATTTCTATTCTTTCTTTTTTGAACAGAATTGACGTTTCTTGTCCCCTCCTGCCCCCTCTTTTGGGTTGTGGGCTTTAAGTCTTTGGTCCCAGGGGCAGTCCCATCTGCATACTCTTTGTATATCACCCCTTATTCTCTACTCACATCTCCATTCACAGAACATGGGCTCCTTGGAGGCACGGAAGTTGTAGCACTGTCTTTTGTAGCCCCAGTACCTAGCACGATTATCAGTAAATTATAAATACTCAGTGGATATTTGTGGCATAAATGTGAGGAATTAAAGACACAAAAGTCCTAATGAGTGAAATTTGTAACTACAGAGATATCAGAATATAGAGTCAACAAATTGCCAGATTCATGTAATAACTTCTTGTTCAGGACCCATTGTTGCCCACTCCTAATACTTACTCTCTTGTCTTTAAACTCCGTGCTGGCCCCAGGAGACAGAAATGATTAATTCCCAGTGCCTTTTTTTTTTTTTGCCTGTGCTCTAGGCTATTTCTTCCACTTCCTATTATAAAGTTAGTTTGCCACTACTCCTGATTTTCATTTTTCTAGCTCTGGGCATTGTTTCAAGACTAAAAACTTTCAACTTAAGTAGAGGTTTGTAGTTTCTCCTCAAACTAAGAGCCAGCATATGACAACAAGAGGAGGAATTTCAACAGTAGTTGGTCACGAAATAGATGTAATCTTGAGACCACATCAATATTGTCAAGCGCTCTTGTAGGCAAAGGTTGAGAAATGCATCCACGTGGGAGGTTTGGATTCAGAAACCTGGAAGGTACCAGTTTAGAGGATCTGTGAGGAATGAAAAAACTATCAATAGAACTCCCTTATGACCCAGTAATAGCACTGCTGGGGATTTACCCAAGGGATACAGAAGTGCTGATGCATAGGGACACATGTACCCCAATGTTCATAGCAGCACTTTCAACAATAGGCAAATCATGGAAAGAGCCTAAATGTCCATCAACTGATGAATGGATCAAGAAGATGTGGTTTATCTATACAATGGAATACTACATGGCAATGAGAAAGAATGAAATCTGGCCATTTGTAGCAACGTGGATGGACCTCGAGGGTGTCATGCTAAGTAAAATAAGTCAGGTGGAGATGGACAGATACCATATGTTTTCACTCATAGGTCTAACAGGAGAAACATAACAGAGGACCATGGGGAGGGGAAGGAGGAAAAAGAGTTAGGGAGAAGGAGGGAGACAAAACACGAGAGACTCTTGAATACTGAAAACAAACTGAGGGTGGAAGGGGGAGGGGGAAATGGGAAGGGGGGTGATGGTCATGGTGGAGGACACTTGTGGGGAAGAGCACTGGATGTTATATGGAAACCAACTTGACAATAAACTATAAAAAAATTTAAAAGAAATTGGAACTTCAGAGTTTGAGTACAAAACCTATTTCTTTGGAGAAAGGAGGAGGGTATGCTTTTATTTCCAGCCTCAGACTATCTCATAAGAAAGAAAACTCAAGACTAGGTGAGAATTGTGTGGCTTCCTTCTGTCAAAACATATTGCTACTTATAGGCTTAGGATGCTGCCAATAAAACATTTCTTCAGCCCTCGAGGTTCTACAAGAATTGACTCTTGGATAAGATTATTGTTAACAGCACAAGTGTTGATATAGCCACAAGTTAATAGCTACTGGCAAACAGCAGCCTTTTTTTGTTCTGTATGAATAGTTCTTCCTCCACTGGTCTGCCAAACCAAGCACATTTGGTGTGTTTTCAAAGTGGCACACAGGAGGTCAATTCATTAATCATTCTCAAAGAGTGGGAAACAGAGACTCCTGTCTTGGAAACCACTGGAAGTGTAGTTCTTTCTGTTTTCAGTTTTCAGCTTGTATAGGTGATTTTTTTCTCCCCTAAAAATTCCTTCCTTCCTTTTCTTGCATCCTTGAGGGCTTGTACATGTCTCACTTCTTTATGTGAGAATTCAAATAACTGCATCACCTTTAAGTAAACAATTCAGTGAGATTGGAAGAGGACATTTTTTTAAAAATCATAATTTACTCTATTCACATGTAGTGTATGAAATAACTTGATTAAAATCTATCTTTCCAAATTTTCCCCCGTTATGAAAGCCACCTCTGAAAGAAAGAAAGAAAGAAAGAAAGAAAGAAAGAAAGAAAGAAAGAAAGAAAAAGGAAGGAAGAAAGAAAAGGAAAGAAAGGAAAGAAAAGGAAAGGAAAGGAAGGGAAAGGAAAGGAAAGGAAAGGAAGGGAAAGACAAAAAGAAAGCCACCTCTCTGGGCATACTGGTATGCTCGATGTTTAACCCCTACTTACCTGTCTTAGGAGGGTGGGACATAAATGGAGATCACTTGAAACTTCCCTCTGGTCTTTGAGCTTATCTTGCCAGCATGGGCTTCGGTGGCAGATTGACTTGGTTGGAGGTGTGGCTCTAACTCTTGGTATGAGATGATGGATAACTTACATAACTTCTCGAAGCCTTGCCTTCCTATTCTTTAAATGCATATAATTATAGGAAGCTACCTCTCAGGGCAATTATGAGGCTAAATTTGATAATATATGTAAAATATTTTAGCACAGGAAGGAAAGTTCTTCATAATCTTCTCTCTCTTCTCCACCCCCATTCCTTCCCTCCCCTCATTATTCTTTTTCTTCCTCTTCCTTCTCTTATTCCCTCTTCTCCTCATCTCATTTCCATTTTTCTCATACTCCACATCTGAAACTTATCCCTTAACTCTACTTCCTTATATGAATTTCACTAAGA
This sequence comes from Cryptoprocta ferox, assembly GCA_028646485.1. Taxonomy (NCBI): domain Eukaryota; kingdom Metazoa; phylum Chordata; class Mammalia; order Carnivora; family Eupleridae; genus Cryptoprocta; species Cryptoprocta ferox. The sequence goes on from CM053560.1 coordinate 16,935,507, forward strand.
AACAATACATATTTATTTTATTGGGGGCCCTAAACAATGAAAGGCCAGGGGCTTTTTCTTCTAGCCTGAGTTCTATTTTCATTGAAAATAAACAAGTATTTTTTTTTTATTTTCCTGAGGCTTCTAACTAGAAAGGTCTCTGATTTTGGATGACACTGATGCAGCTGGCTCTTTTGTTTGATAGAGGAGATTATATAGCTGGGCGTCTAGCATAATGTCAGATGGAACACAAGAGGCTTTCCTTTTTGCTCTCCAGATCTCTGTAAATGTCCTATTTGTTTTGAAGGTCAGAGAGAGTGTGGGCAGTGATTGACTGCAGAGCATATGATGCTTGCCCACTTAGATTTGAGGCTTCCAAGGCTGATCAGGCAACAGAACTCTGACATTTTGTTTGTTTCCATGTGAATAGAAAACTCAAACAATAAAGTGATTTTGAGGCTCCACAATATGTGGTCTTATCTTCCCTTATAAGCATCTCCCTCTCCAACCCTATCTTTGCTTTGAATGTCCAGTTTGCCTGCTGTCCGCAGCCGTCTTCATCCCTTTACCTGAATCCACTGTAGCACCTGCCTAATTCCAAGCACATTCATTGTTTCAATCAAAAACAGACCAAACCAAACCTACCCACTTGAGGAAATAGTTTTCTTTCATTTAAGTTCTATCTCACTCCAGCGCTCTCACTCCCTCCTGTAAATTATCTGGCTTCCTTGACCCCTCTCACCTTGTATATTTGATGCATAGGCACATTTCTCAAAGTGTAATTCTGGCTTCTTTTAATAGATTTTTTTCCCAAGAAGAAACTGATTTTTTTTTCTTGGTTATATTGCAACTAGTTACTGGACTAAATGAACCAGATCTAGGTGGGCCCAGGTACTAAAGATATCCCCTGGTCCCATATCTGTAGGGGCCGTTATGCATACTAGGTGTGGCTTATCTTCTAAGCAGGAACTGGGTACCAATGTAAACACTTGTCCCCATAGAGAGACCTGATAGGTCCATATGTGCCCTAATGTCCTTTCTTATTCTTCAACTGACTTTAAATTTCTCCAAACATTTCTTATATTTGCAATTAGTTATTTTTCATACATAATGACATTCTTTCCTTTTCTTGCTATTGCTTTCTAATGCTCATGTCTTCCCGAATCTAACATGTTCTTTTTTCTTATGAATATTTATGGCTTATGTTTCTCACAAAGTCAGGTATTGAGAAAACCATTTAAGATCCATGGAAAAATAAGCACAAAAAGCATGGCAAGCAATGAATACTGCTCACTCTAGAACTGAAAATGGACTATTTAATGATACCACACACACCTGGGGCTGTCCTCTATCAATTGTCCATCTCTCTGCCTAACTCTTACCACAATACCAGGCACACAGTGGGAGCTGCATATCTGATGAGTGGATGACTGAATGGGTCTCCTTTTCTTTTTAAAATTGGAGCCAAACACAGGCACAGAAAAATGTTTGGCATGCATGTGATGATTTCACACTGGAGCAATTTGGTTGACTCAAGCTAAGGATGTAAAGGGATGTTTCTATACTTGTGAATTGAATTATACACAATTTTGTATATTATAGTCAGGCACTTTCATACATTAAGAGTAACACTTTAATGAATAGGTAAAACAAACAAACAAGCAAATAAACAAACAAAACGTGTGTCCACACAAGGTTGCAGAATTTCAGATTCAACTTCCATGAGAACAGGCAGGTGAAGCAGTGTGTTCAGCACTTGAAGCATTGTCCCATAGAGTTATTTTGAATCCGGTGATGCTGGTTCAGATACCGTGGAGTTTTGTCTTTAACACTTACTAGCTGCAGGATATTGAGGAAGACCCTTAACCACTTAGGGGCTTGGTTTTAGCCATCCATACAATGGGTATTAAAAACTACTGAAACTAGATGATTTATTTGAAAATGTTGTTGTAATCTAATGATTAGTTTATTGAGCTATTGGTTAGTATATGTAAAGCACTTAGAAAAATTGCTGGTAAATAGTAAACTTGCATTCGTTTTTGTCATTATTGGTAGTAGTAATATTAGCATTACAGAGTCAGATTCATGTGTATGCTGCCCACAGAAGCAGAAGTATGCTTTGTAAATAGTTGCTGATCAATAATTAAGAAGAGCTCCAACTCATGAAATAAGCACATAAGTTTATTCTTCTGGTTCATAGTAATTCCATAAAGTTTTTGCATGAAATTGTGTTTTTCATTTTCTATTTTTCACTACTTGTAAAGGTCAACATAGCCCACATTTATTTCCCAACACTTTGTTCCAAAGAATAGAAAACACCCCCTAAACTCACTGTACTGTAGACAATGCACAGAGACTGTATTTTTCATGAGAAATCATATATTTTCTGGGTTCTTCACATGTTTTTTAATAACTGTCTTAGAAATAACTGCCAGACTTGAGGACATTCTTGAAGTGGGTGCAGTAAGGGATGAAGGCTGGAATGAAAATCTCTGACTGTTGCTGATTGTGTGTGGTCCTTCCTCCCCCTGGGGCCCCACCCTTCTCCTCCAGAAGACTTGCCAACCGCATTCCACCAAGAAGAAATAATCTCCAAGGTGGCATTTTTCTCCCCAAAATGTGAGAAAAAGCATGCCTACACGAAGAGTTTCAGGACTGTTAAAAACGGGTGACAGGTAAGGCTGATGATTCTTATCTTCTCGTTGTAAATTCTGTGGAAGCATCTCTCCATTCTGGTATTCCAAAGTGGTGTGGTAGTACTAAGAAAGTATAACTGCATTCATTCAGCCATTCATCAAACATTTACTGAGAATTCATTATGGACTAGGCAATACAGTATAGCACTGTGGGGGGAAAATGAATGTTACATAGTCCCACCCCTTGAAAGTAGTGGGGAAAAGCCAAATTATATAACTGAAGCACAATAGGTAAGTTTTTTAAATGTGTGGTATGTGGAGAGTGAAAAAGAGTAGTTCCTGGGACAGACAAAGATGATGTGCAAAAGAGGCAAAGTATTTTGCAGCAAAAGAACAACAAATGCCAAGATGAAAAGATTGAAGTAGCATAGTTCTTAGGGAGCAAATAGTAGAAGCTAGAGGAGGCTGCACACAGGTGTGGCTCAGGAGACATGGTGGAACCTATAAGCAAGAGCCCATTGTGAAAGAGTTCACCCACCATCCTAAAGCATTTGGAAGTTCTTAATACTGTGCAATGGGAAAAAACTAAAGATATTTATTTATTTATTTATTTATTTATTTAAGTAGGGGAGAAAGGCAGAGGGAGGGAGGGAGAGAAAGAGAATTTTAAGCAGGCTCTAGGTTCAGCATGGAGCCTCACATGGGCTCAATCCCACAACCCTGGGATTATTAACTGAGCCAAAATTAAGAGTTGGATGCTCAATGGATTAAGCCACCCATGTGCCCCAATTAAGGAGGTTGAATACAAAAAGAGTTAAACTGTTTTGCATTTCAGAAACATGAGTCTAGCAACAGTTTTAAATCTGGGTTCCCTCTATGTGTATATGTTTGTGTGTTGGGGTAAGAGGCTGGATAGAGTTGAAGTGGGTTGACCAAATGGGAGGGTATAATAGTAATTCTACTGAGAAATGATAGTCCTGGACTATAAGACAAAGAAGGATACAAAGGATAAGATGGTATAGGGTGTGAAAAAAGAGTTAAGAATGACCTCCTGACAAATTCCTAGAAACACAAAACCTACCAAGACTAAATAGAAAATCTGAATATCACTGTGATAAGGAGACTGAACCAGTAATAATAATAATAAAAAATCTCTAGACAAAGAATATCTTAGACTTGATGGCTTCACAGATGAATTCTACCAGGCTTTTAAAGAACTAGTATCAATGCTCCTCAAACTTTTCCAAAACATTGAAGAGGAAGGAACACTTCCTAACTCCTTTTATGAAGCCAGCATTGCCTTAATACCAAGCAAGACAAAGACACTACAAGAAAAGAAAACTACAGACCAATATTCCTTATGGGCATTGATACAAAAATCCTCAACAAAACACTAGCAGAACGAATTCAGCAGCATCTTAAAAGAGTCATATACCATGGTCAAGTAAGATTTATTTGTGAATGAAAGTATGGTTCTGTGTATGAAAACTGATCAGTGTAATACACTACAGAATGAAGAGAAAACAAACAAACACATGAGCATCTCAATTAGTGCAGAAAAAGCATTTGGAGAAATTTAACATCCTTTCATGATAAAACAAAATAAGATAAGACAAAACTAAAACAAACAAAAACTTCCACAAATTAGGAATTGAAGGAGGATACCTCAGTGTAATAAAAGTCATATATGAAAAATCCACCTAAAATATCATACTCAATGGTAAAAATCTGAAAGCTTTTCTTCTAACATCAGGAGCAAAACAAAGAAGCCCACTTCACCACTTCTGTGGACCATACTACTGGAAGTTCTAGTCATAGCAATTAGGCAACAAAAAGAAATAAAAGATGCCCAACTTGGAAGAGGAAGCAAAATTATCATGCTTCACAGATTTGATATTACATGAAGAAAACTCTAAAGATACCACAAAAAAAAAACCAAACAAAACCTGTGGGAATTAATGAATGAGTTCAACAAAGTAGTAGAATACAATATCAACTGACAAAAGTTGAGTTTCGTTTCCATACACTAATAAGGAACAGGCTGAAAAGGCGATTAAGGAAACAATTCTGTTTATAATAACATCAAAGACAGTACGATACTTAGGAATAAATTAACCTAAGAGGTGAAAGTCTTGTAAAATGAAAACTACAAAACATTGCTGGAAGAAAATAATGACTTTTTTTACAGAAATGGAAAAAAATCCTAAAATTCATATGGAATCTCAAGGGACCTAAAGTAGTCAATACAATATTGACAGAATAACAAATCTTGAGGCCTCACCCTTCCTAATTTCAAAATTTACTACAAAGTTACAATAATCAAAACAGAAAACATAAATATCAGCAAAGTAAAAAGAGAGCTCACAAAATGGGTGAAAGTATTAGCAAATCTTATATCTGACAAAAAATTAATATCGAAAATATAGGGAGCTCCTAAAATTCAACAGGGAAACAAAGAATCTGATTTTAAAAGGTCTAAAGGATTGAATAGATATGTCTCCAATGAAGATTTGCAAATGGCCAATACATAAAAAGATGCTTAATGTCATTGATTACTAGGGAAATGCAAATCAAATCTATGGTGATATACCGCTTCATACCCATTAAGATCACTAGTATAAAACAACAGTAACAACAGCAACAGAAAATAAGTATTGGCAAGAATGTGGAGATATTGGAACCCTTGTAGCATAGCATTGCCATGAGAGAAAACAGTACGGTTGTTCTTCAAAAAATTAAAAATAGAATTACCGAATGATCCAGCAGTTCCACTTCTAGGTATACACCCAGAAAATTAAAAGCAAGATCTCAAAGACAATTGGTACATGTTTGTAACAGCATTATTCCCAATAGCTAAGATGTGGAAGCAACCTAAGTGCCCACCAACAGATGAATCGATAAGCAAAATACATACAATGGAACATTATTCAGCTTTAAAAAGGAAGAAAATTCTGCTCACACTCCAACATGGATGAAACTTGAGGACATTGTGCTAAGTGAAATAAACCAGTCACAAGAAGATAAATACCGTATGCTTTTACTTATATAAGCTACTTAGAGTAGTCAAAATTATAGGGACAGAAAGTAGAACCATAGTTGCCAGATTACTGTGTGGGGTGAGAGGTATGGTAAATGGGGAGTCACTGTTCAATGGGTAGAGATTTCCAGTTTTACAAGATGAAAAAAGCTATGAAGATGGTTGGTAGTGATATTTGCTCAACATTATGAATGTATTTAAGGCCACTGAAGTATACATTTAAAATGGCTAAGATGATAAATTTAATGTTCTGTGTATTTTGCCACAATAAAAAAATTGGAAAAATGAAGAAGGATGACCTGGATTCTGACCCATACTCTCTGGTACCTGGTGACGTTCATCTTCTGATACAGAGATGATGAGCTGGACTGAGAGTACCTTCATTTTACCTTTGTTCATTTTGAGAAAACACTGGAACTTTCATGCAGGCAGTCAGCATACTGGAGTTCATAGGAAGGTATTTTTCTGAAATACTGTGTTATCTGGATGGTCATACATGAACCCATCTCTGTGTGCAAGTTATTGCCATAGTAAGAAGATTCAAGGGATTAATGAAAAATATAGGCAGTGCAGTACAGAGGGTATGAAATAGATCCTTCTGCTATACTGTTCAATTCAATTTCCATCCCCATAACTTACCAGCTATTTAACCTTGAGGAAATAGCTCTGAGAGCCTCTGTATTCTCATCTATAAAATGGGCCAATAGCACTACCCACCTTAGAGCATTATTATAAAAATTAAATAAATGAATAATTGTAAAATGCTTGGACCAGTGGGTAATGTAAAGTATTAGTATTATTAGAGATTATTATAATGAATGAGAGACACAAGAGACTGCAGTGGGAGAAAACAAGAACATTAAGAAGAGAATCTGGGGAGCCTCAGCCTTTAAAAGCAGAAGAATGAGCTGACAAAAAATCATAAAACAGAGAGACAGAGGGGAAGAACAAGGGAGACCCAGATTAATTGTGTTACTGAAGCCAATGGGGAAAATATTTTCTGGTAGTGTTTAATATGGGCTGATGCTGACACATAGCTCAAGTATGATTAAAACTCAGGAGTGCCCTTGGATTTGTCAACATTGATGTTTTTAGTGGGATACTCAGATCCTCAACAAGATGGCCAAGATCAGAGGACTGGGGATGAATATAGGATGAACAAGGATGTAAAAACACTTGCTATGTGGTGTTCTTTCGAGAAGTTTGACAGTGTGAGGAAGGAGAAAGGTAGCTGGAGAGACGCACAATCTGGAGAGAGTATTTTTGTTATGATTATTGGTGATCATTGCTGTTGTTGTGTCATGGTTAGTTTTTTTATTTTGAGAGAGTGAGGCAAGCACGTGGAAGCAGGGGAGGGCAGAGAGAGGGAGAGAAAGAATCCCAAACAGCTTCTCTGCGCTGTCAGAGCAGATTGCAGCGTAAGGCTTGATCTCATGATCATGAGATCATGACCTGAGCTGAAATCAAGAATCAGACGTTATGCAGACTGAATCATCCAGGGGCCCCTTTGTTGTTTTTATGCGAGAATCATGATACACTTATAAAGCAAGCAGAAAGTAAGCCTGAAAATACACAAAAGAAAAAGAAATACGAAAGAAATGGGGATTTTCTTTTCTTTCAATGACACCAAAAAAATGCCCGAAACATCTGTTTTCCCTACATCATCCAACCCCAAAGTGAATTCCTGACAAGGTCCTAACAGTCTATACTTTGAGATTTATGTTCTCTTATGAGCAGACATCAAACTGAGGTGAATCTATACCCTTTGTCTCTCCCTGTAGTCCTGTGGTTTTAGTCTGTACTAATACAGTAGCCATGAGCCATCTGTGGCTATTTCAATTAAATTTTAAATTAAATTAAAAATTCAATTGTTCAGCTGCACTAACCACATTTCAAGACCATGTGGGTCTTGTGGTTCCTTCTTAAGGAAGCCTAGGTACAGAACACTTTCCTTATCACAGATATTTCCTTTGGATCATGCTGTTCCAGGAGAGGAAACAATCCCCATTTCTCTCTGAAATTTATTACAGAGAGAGGAGATCCCAGTGCAGCTCACATCACCAGCCTGTTGACTTTGAACCCTGCTAGCTTCCTCCCCAAGTGCTCATGGTTTTTTATTCGTTCTCTCTGTGGAATCACTTTGTCTTTTAACCTCTAACAGCACCCTGGGGTGCCATTGTTCCTTTGGAAATACTCTTCATTTACCAGGGGCCCCTCCCTTGAAGACTTTGGTAAACAGTGTCCGCCATTGACTGTGGAAACACTATGCCAAACCATCCTCTTTGTTAAGCCCTATATTCTACCCCAGCATGTGTCCACTCCTTGTGCAGAATCTACTCCTGGGCTCTTTCCATTTTAAGTCAAAGGCAATGTGGCAAAGCAGTTTGGCAAGTGGACCAGCGGCCACAGCATTTTGTGTGTATAACATGGACAAGATTGGTCCCCTCATAGATAGTCACTTACCCCACTGGTGAAATGGGGGTGAAGACAGGGCTTCAGTGGGTTTTATGAGGATTATGTGATACAGATTTGTCACATTCTTAGTGGGATACATCCTACATTACACACTGTCATTTCTTCCTTCTTCCCTTCCCTCCTCCTTTTTCTCTCCCTCTCTCTCTCTCTTTCCTGCCAGGACTGTGTCACAGGATATATTTGATTACAAGTCCAGAAGCCTGAGTAAGCAGAAGTTTAAATGCATACTGCTGTGCTACTTGCTGTACAACGTAGAAGCTGGTGGGAGATAGGGGCTGGCTGTGGTACACTGGCTGGAGAACATGGCTTCTAGGATGTCTTGGCCTTTCCTTCATGCTGGCATGAATGGTGCTGTCCTTAAGACTGTGATTCATGCTGAAGAAAGAGGAAGACCTGGTGCTTGTCTAAGCAGGAAAAAGTTTTCCCCAGAAATCCCTAAGGAATCTGGAGGGTTGGTTTCAGCTGCCCTGTCTTCATGGTAGAGAAAGGCAGGGAAAATGGGTGAGAGTGAACTGTAGTGAAATGACCTATAGATTCCTCCACAGTATAAGAGATAAGTTCCTGTGTGTCCAGTTTTCTTCCCATGGCTCTTCTGTGACTTCATTTCACAGGAATTCTTATCATTCTTTTAGATGTGTCTCAATGGCCATAGTAGAAATTCGAGAATCCCTTGTCCCTTCTTCCCATTGTTTTGGGAACCTCACTCCACCCCCTTGTATCTTCTACATTCAACATGTGGGGCAATGATACATAACTGATAACTTAATTTTAGGTATGTTTCTATCTGAATATAATCATTATTAAAGACTCTGGATTTAGTGACTATTCATGTCTTCTTAAAAATTCAATCAATAGCCATGTGGTTAGTTTCTCTCCACAGCTCTGACTCTGCATACTTGAGTGTGCAGATTTTACATGTTAGAGTCAGAACATGCTTTTTAACATAAACCACAATACAATGGCACAAAAAACACTTTTCATAAACAGAGAATCAATACATTCCATTTTGTAATAATTTGTCTTCTTTAAATATTTTCTCATTTTTCATATCTGTGGAGTCCGTTTTCAGACTAAGACCTGTTTATGATTTTTAAAAATATTTATTTGAACACATACAGGCACATTTGTCGACATATTTGTATAGCATATCTTAGAAAGAGTGACTATTCTTATTTTTAACCTTTTCACATTTTATAGTTTTATTTATTCCCATAATTCCTTTAGTATTTAAAAAGATGAAAATATTAAGAAAAAATGTATAGCTCAGAGAGGATTTGATATATTAAATGCTTTCTAACTTGGAGATCCTGTGAGTAATGTCAAAACTTACAGCCCATAAAGAGTTTCATTGTAATGTTGAACATAAACATTTCCCATAAGTCAAGACTCCTGAGTAAGCACTCTGTGAAGAATGTTCAAAGACCCACCATACTTTCGACTAAGCAGTACCAATGCTAAAGTTACAAACATCTGTTTAGAAGAATTTTCCATTAAGGACTGTTTGTTTACAAGGAAAAATCGAAGAAACTGTCAAGTGTTTACTATTACATCATGCTATAGACTTTCTATACCTCTGTAAGGCCCAAGGTTACATGAGCTCGAAAACTCCTAATAAACTGTCACTGAAAGGTGCTCCATGTCACACAGTGGACATTCCTGGAGGTTGTGTGTTTAAAAAAGGACAGCTCAGTCAGACTCATACAATGGAAATCATAATTTTAAACACAGTTTTAAAATAAAATCTGTACTGTGCAGGTCTCCACTAAGTAATCTCTGTTGGGGGCAAGAGAAGACAAAGCAAAGCAAGCAAATCCAAACAGAGCAAAACAACTCCAAAACAAATATGATTCTCAAAACAAGTGGGAAGGGGAATGGTTCTCAGAACCATAAGCCACATATGTTAGTGCTTGTGTCTGTGCTTTGCAAGCTTCCAAAAGGAGAATTTCTCTAGAGCGAAGTATCATGCACCTAACAAAACCATATTTTAGACAGGAAGCCAGTGGTCCCTTCCAGTGGTATATCAGCTTTTTGAGAGAAAATCATCTAATCAGTGCTATAAGCATAGTAAAGAATGGGAAAGTATAGGAATAGGAGAAAAGACTCAGAGTTTAGTTCTGATTCTGGTCCTCTTCAGTATGTGACCATGGGAGTCACATAAGCTGTCTAAAAACTCAGTTTCATTAATTAAAAAAAATCCACTGTGATATGCCAATCATGGGATTATTCCATTGTGAGAGGCAAATGCTGGCAGATGCTTACAGAAGTGCTTTGTGAAATGTAAACACTGAATGATTATTTTGTAATCTTTTTTTAACGAACTGTACAGGAAAATAAATAAAAGTTTTTGAACAACAAAAAAAAATCTGGATTTTGTACTTTGGCTTTAGTTGAAATAAACGAAGATTTATTAAGTCTTTTAAACAGATGGAAATATTAAGATATTTACCACAAGATTTCAAATAGTTTCCCAATGACTAAAAGGTCATCTACTTTTTCTGTATTCCCTTGTGCAACTCAAAATAATTTTCCTTCTTTGTTTGTTTAATATGTTATCTAAAATTGGGGCTACCCATGTTACAAATTTCCAAATTCTACTCTACGAAATTCCCATACTTCTACTTCATCCACTACTGTTTGTAACCTATAGATAAAAAGTACTCAAGGGGCGGCTGGGTGGCTCAGTAGGTTAAGTGGCCAACTTCGGCTCAGGTCATGATAATACAGCTCCTGGGTTCTAGCCCCGTGTCAGGCTCTGTGTTGACAGCTCAGAGCCTGGAGCCTGCTTTAGATTCTGTCTCCCTTTCTCTGCCCCTCCCCCACTTGCACTGTGTCTCTCTCCATCTCTCAAAAAAACTGAATAAACGGTAAAAAAAAAATTACTCAAGATAGGCTGGGGTGCAAACCCAGCCCATTGGCTTCCTATCCTGAGGCTATCATCAGCAACACTCATTTTTATTGCAACAGAAAAGTACTTCAAAGAAACCAAGTTAAAAATATAAATAAACAAAAGGAAGTCACCACTTACCGTGTTAAAGCTCCATTGTCTATAACTGGATTTCTTTCCAAAAACTCTGTTTGTTTTCATGAGGTTACATATATTGTTATTCCAAAAAAGAATAACTCTCCTAAATTACCAAATTTATTTTAATAAAATGACAAATCCTAGGAGGTACATCAGGCTTGATGCTTTTCTATAACTGAGTCTGTGCTGTCCCATACTCTAACCACCAGTCATATATGGCCCTTTAAATTAAATTTTAAATTAATTAAAATTAAGTAAAATTAAAAACTCAGTTCTTCAATAACACTATCAATATTTCATGTGTTCAGTGGCCATTCATATGTGTCTGGAAGGCTGCCATATTGATTACTGTTACAGAACATTTTCCTCAGTATAAGAAGTGCTATTGGGCGGTGCTTGAGCAGCTCCTTTCCACTTGGTCCATGATGGCTTCACATTAAAAATGAAGAAAAGAAATAACAATGACAAAAAAATAATTCATGGTAACATAAAGTTCAGATCTGGGAAGAACAGGAAAAACTAAATGTTTGGCTGGCCCAGATTTCTGCCTTCCTCCAAATGAGATCGTGTTATTCATATCTCCAAGGTGAAACAACGTGGGCCCATAAATACCAGGTGACTGGTTCAAATTCATACTGAATGGGTGTCAGACAGGAAACTTTCACTTGGGTCCCCTTGTCTTATTGCAATGTTTCTTTTTTAATATCACATTGATCCTTCTCCATGCATCATGCACCCTTAAAAGACAAAACCCAACAGGCTTTAATTTTATTGACTTTAATGATAATTCCTTGTAAAATTGAAAGCAAGTAAGAATATGTCTATGAAAACACATACACAATAAAGCCGTAAACAAAAATCCACCTCATTATCATATATCACCCATAAAAAATAAAGCTAAAAGTAGCACGTGTCTATGTTCTACACACAGCAGCATATACCTTAGGTATGTCATTTCACTAACACACATTTTGACAACATACATAACAAATTAGCATTATTATGCCACTTTCATAGATGAAGAAATGGCAACTTAGAGAGGTCACGTAGCATCCTCCACACTAGATAGAACCAGGTGTCCTAAAATTTAAATCCAAGTGTGTTTGACTATAAAAACTCATTTCCCCTTGCAGAGAGCTTCATAGATAATCCTCTGTGAAAAGTGATCTGCGGAAAATGTTCTCTAAGTTTTTATCATCTCTAACATTACATAAGATTGTGTGTGTGCCTGTGTGTGGATGTGTGTGTGTCAGAACAATGTTATTAATACTGTTCATTTATCTTCTCCAATTTCCATTCTGATTGGCTTATTCCAGGGCAATTAACTCATATGATAAATATAACAGAAGAGGAGTTAGGGTAAGATGTACAAGAAGGAGAATTTATCAATTTATTAAGCATAGATTTATCAAATATAGAGAGCAAACAGCTCCTCCTTGCTGTCTCTGCTCCAACTTGCTCTTGCTTTCTCTCTGTTTCCCTCCATCTCTCTTGCTCATGTTCCTTCTGATAAAGTTCAGTTTTTCAAGTGTGGGTAATATTTATATCTAACAGCAGAGATGTGTCTTAGGATTAGGAGTGTGGATGTAATACTCGTTTTTTCATTGCAAAACAAAACAATGGAAACCAATTTATTGAGTGTTTCTTATGTTACGGCAATCGTGCCAGGTTTTAGCTATCCAAAGATAAATCCATCAGCATCTGTAGTGCGAGGGGCATTTCCAGTATGTAAGATAAGTGATGAATAGAAACAATCCCAAACCAAATGATAACAACATCGTAAAAACCCTTGAAATAAAAGGCTTTCTGGGACAAGTGTCTGTTGAGAGATTACAATCGCAATATGGATCATCATGCTGTTTATTCAAATAAATATTCATTCTACTGAAAGGGTTGTGGTAGTAACAGGAATAAAATGAGGGTTCATTTCTAATATGTGCCTCATTCTCTCCTGCCTCATGCTGGGTAAATGGAGGAGTGTCTACATAGAATGGCAGTGCTTTTTCACTTTGCCATATGTTTCTTACATGTACTGCCTAATGATCAGTTTCCTTTTAGAACATGAATGATTTGACTCCTACCTCATCTTATCTTGAAACACATAATGAAATAGATACATATGTTAGCAAGTGTCCGAACATATTGAGCAGGCCCATCATTATTCACAGAATGAAAATGTTAACATCGCGTTATGGAAATATGAAGAACGTTGCATATTAATGAAATTCTTTTATATTAAACGTTCACAGGCTGAAAAGTTGTCTCTAGCTTAACTGATTCAAGCAATGAATGGAGCATATGATCTAGAGAAACGTTCTCGTCAATATCCTTATTTCTAGACCAATGGTAATCCGAGCATGTCTGTACTGTTTTCCAGATGACCACCAAAAGTACTCATGCCTCTGGAGCTATTTTTCATAATGCTGTATCTTTCCATTGATCAAATGCCGAGAGACTTGATGATTTCAAACCATGTGGTAGCCATACATTGGCAAGGGGAAATAGAGACCTTCTTTTAGCAGCTGATTAGCAGATCTTGTTAGAGGTTTGCACGATTCATGCTCATAGAAAAAGTCAAGAGCTAACACCACTGCCTACCACTTTATGTCTCTGTTTTACTTATTAGATTTTCATAAACCCCTATTACAACCAAATTTAAACACCAAATACACAATATTAAATGTTAATTTAAAAGAACTTGAAAGAAATCATATTACACCTTCAAGTACATTTAATTTAAAATGCTAAAAGCCAATCGTTTTCCTTATATACTGTGTTTGCTTTTTTGGAAACAGGAGTATGCAAGCTGATTTTCATTTTTATTAAGTGAATACTTATAATTGTGGGATTCTCAGAGAATCAGAAAGTAAAACCCACATACCATGGGAAAAGAACAAGTTCTTATTACTCAATAATTTATCTTCCCAAGGCTTGCTAATCATTTCACCCAACAACCAATTGAATCTATTTAAATATAATCTTCCTTTGCAATATTTCATGGATTTGAAAAAATAGTTCTCAACAATTTTCTAAGAAAGAAGAAGCATTGAAAATTAGTTAAAGTCATAGTTAATTTTTTTAAATGGGGGGGGGCCACACTGAGTGAGCACAGTCTTCCATTTTATTATTTATTTATTTTCTTTTACCTCAGCACTTTGGTTTTACAATATGCTTTATTGTATTTTTCCAGCAATCCTTGGGGAGATGCATTTATATAGATTTTATTTCATGATTTTTTTCTTTTTTCTTTCTTTCTTTCTTTTTTTTTTATAGAAGACTGTTGGAGAAGTAACAAAAGTCACTGTCTCAGTTCAGAGTAAGGAAGTGATAAGGCTATGCATCAAAATCCATACACAGCAGATCCGGGGCGGGGGTTGGGGGGCTTTCATTTTCTGTCTCCAAGTAGCCTGGGCACACAGAGTATAATCATTTTAGTCATTTCATTCAAACCCCTCAAACCTTGGCCCACAGACACAGCTTCTTACTGCTTCAGACTGACCACTCGAAATCTCTTCCTTATTCCCTTTCAGCTCTACAACCAGCCAGTCATGCAGCAGCCACTTGAGTGTGAACTAACAGAGTATCTTTATAGTCACTTGAAAAAATCATGCCATTGGGTTAATGACCCTTGGAAATTTAAATGACTTGGTTGCCTTAAACTTTGGATTTACTTGGTAGTGAAGATCACTCTCTATTAGTTAATGCATTCATTTGGCCACAGTGTGGACATTTCCCATTCCCCACCCCACCCCACAATTTTACAATATTGAAAAGAAAACAGAATTTATGCCAGCCTAAAATGTTAGCAAAGTGACCTACCAGACTTTAAATAATCGAAATGATTTATTCATGTTAGTTAATTTATTTAATTTCAACAGATGTTTACTGATCATCTTTATCAGAATATTAAGTTTCTACCAATTGACTAAATACTAATCAATGAATACAACAATGATAAGCCCATCCCAGACTAGAGAGGAAAATAATGGTAAGAAGCTCCTTGTTGGGTTAAAGTCTTAATTCATAGTTTGATTTTAGCCTCAAAAACCACAGCTCTATTTATTATAACCCCTACATGAACTGATATTGTTTTTTAAGAGAGGATATTCAAATTCATATATGTGAATTAAATTCACACTGGAAATCTTTTAGTCATTATGAAATTTTGGGTTACAAAGGGATATTTGCAACTCTCTACTCCTTGCTTTCCCCATTATGGTGACTTTGGTTCAAGTTCTCATTGTATTTGCAAAACTTTCTGAACTTATATCTGTCTTTTGAATTTTCCCCCATACATCCCCCTTTCATTGCAACACATTGCAACAGAATGGGCTACCTAAACTCTGGTTAATTTTATAACCCTGCTTTAAATTCTCTCTTGCCCATAACAAAGCCCAAGCCCCTGAGCCTGGCCCATGAGGCCACTAATAATATGCTTTCTTCTCTGTCTCAGTTTTTACTCTTTGCCAACACATACATCTGAATAGTTAGTTTCCTACATACATAAACATACATATGTACACATATGTACACACATAGCATTTTTACATGCACACATATGTACACACACACACACACACGATGTATGTAGCAACTCTTGACAACTATTAACACCAAACTAACAGAGCTGACTATTTCAACAGGAACAATGTGAGCCAGCACAGTAGACGTGTGTGGTAGCTGTGTGTGGTAGCCGTGTATAGTAGGCCTGCAGGTGATGAACAGGTTTTCTGGTCTATTTTCTATGAAATTTTGGTAACTGGGACTGACTTCTTGGCTGATAAAGCTTCCTTGAGGGTTTTTTGATTTGCTTTTATTTTTGTTTTGTTTTAATATATCATGTAGAATGGAATAGTAGAACCTAAGGAGTAGAAAAGGCCATTAGAGAATTAATCTCATAGGGATAATAAAAATGTGTGGCCTTAATTTGTACATCAATTTGGTGAAGCTGTAAAAATAAATGATTTCCCCCCCACATCTTTGTAAGGCTTTCTCAGCTAAATAAAACATGTTAACATGTGATTGCTTTCCAGAATCTTCCTAAAATAGTGAGACTACCCCTCTTCTCTCATTTATCTCTTCAGCCTCTTTTAGTTACTTTATAATTAGACAAATATAATTGAAAAAGAGTTAAATTGGTAAGAATTTATTCATGTACACAGATGATCATTTAAGGATTATGTAGGGACCAGAATGCTGATTAGTTGATTTATATAAAAATATGTGGGGTGGGGGATTTTAACTGCTTTGCAGAATATAGTCTAAAAACTCAAATGTTATTGATCAGCTGATATATTCTAATGCTAGCTATGAAAAAAGGACAACTGAAATAAAGCAGTCACCATATATTAGGTCTAAGACTTAAATTATTCTTGAGTGTGTAAAATAATCAATTACTTTTTTTTTCTTTTAAAAGCCAACTTATTTCCTTTAGTGCCAGGAAAGTTGATATAAACCAAGATGTACTTATGTCAAGCAATATTGTCAAAAGAAGCAAGCAAAATTTTAGGAATGAACACCTTGAAATTTCTATTTTAAGATTTCTAATTAAGCATTCAGATTTAGCAATGTATTTTCTTGAGATTTCATTTAAAACATTATTTTAGAGACATTCTCTGGAATTCATCTGAGCATATGCTAATCTTTTCATTACTTCTATATTTATTTCTTTTCATTACTTCTATATTTATTTATCTTGTACCTTAGCTGTTTTCTATTCTTGCTTTAAACCTCACATTTTGTCTCCAATCCCAGCATGCAGCAGTAATGGGCTCTTCTTGGAACACAAGAGTAATTTTCAAGGTAGTTATTTTCCAATGTAATGTAGAGAAGAGAAGAATCCACATCAGGACATACTTACAAAACAATTTCCAAATTAATAAATCCCATGAATTTATCACTTTAATACATGTGATAAAGCTATATATGAGAAATAAAGTTTTAAAAGACCGGTACCTTGGGGCACTGGGGTGGCTCAGTCCGTTAAAATGTCCGACTTCAACTCAAGTCATGATCTCGCAGTTCGAGAGTTTAAGCTTGGTGTGGGCTCTGTGCTGACAGCTCAGAACCTGGAGCCTGCTTCAGATTCTCTGTCTCCCTCTTTCTCTGCCCCTCCCCTGCTTGTGCTCTGTCTCTCTCTCTCTCTCACTCTCAAGAGTAAATAAACATTAAAAACATTAAAAAAATAAATAAAGGAATGATACCTTTTCTAAATTGATTGACTAACTTGTGAGGCAAGTCTGCAAGTCCTGATTCATACCCTTGAAAAGGTTTGGAAAACTTTCCTCTGCAAGAGATGTTAGCCTCACCTGTAACAGGAGAGAAAATGTCCATCTTGCCCAATTCCAAAGCCTGGTTCGAGGATAAGAACTTTATCCAGATTAAGAAAAAGGGTCTTAAATTCTCATTATTTCACTGGGGCAAATTGGAGTAGTTTGACTTTATGATTAAAACCAAAACTCTTCAAAAGGATTGTGCTCGTAGGTTTCCATTGACAAAGAGAATCCCCAAAAGGGTAAGAAAGGTATTCACCAAACGTCTTATAATATCTTCTGACCTTTTGAAATCACCTTTTTCTTCCCCTCTGAAAGAGAAGGAGATTGATTTTACAATGTGTGTGTGTGTGTGTGTGTGTGTGTGTGTGTGTGTTTTAGTTTTAAGGACAAGATAATATTTATGATCTATTTAGACATTCATGTGGATGGGATAAAAGTTGGAAGGTGAGTAGGTTGTTGTCCTTAGAGAAGGAAGGAGGATTACAGCCACCAAAGAACCATTTCCTATCCATTCCTATTTCCCAACTCCTTATGCCAGCCATTTTGAGAGTCAGGAACACTGGGTTTATTTATTTTTTTGTGGAAAACCCATCTGGGTTCCAGAAGGGAACTTAGGAATTAAAAAATGCTCAAATGCAAGACGCAAGTAGTGATGTTTCTATACAACCCAACCACTTTAGTTGGTGGTATACAGACATCGCTACTTAAAACCTCTTTTCGGACGGTCCAGTGAAATAATGCCCCCCCCAATTTCATCCATTATACTAATACCAATTGGTAGCATTATCAGTTGCTTGTATAGTATAAATTTAGGCTTCTAACATAAAATGGATGTGTAAACATTTTTACTTAGGAGAAACCTAGCTGCCTTAATCAAGAGATTAAAATAGTGTTTCTGATATATATTTTTTTGTTTTTCCTGAGTATTTCTGTTTTTATTTTGGAAAGTCAAGTTTGTAGTCCTTTATTACTACAAAGAACCTTACAGCTAGCTAAGAAAATACTTAAATTTTGTGGGAAGTTTTAACTTGCATTCAACTCTAGAAAACACTTTGTGTACTTATCTTGATGAGAGACACAGGAAAAATGGAAGACACATCAGGGATTATGTGGGCTCTTTGATCCAATAAATATTTAACAAACAGTTCTTTTTCTTTTTTAAATATATTTTTAAATCATTTATTTCATCCATCAAGATATAATTTAAATTAAAAAAGACTGGAGTTTAAAATCTACTTAATTTTGAGGCGCCTGGGTGGCTCAGTAGGTTAAGTGTCCAACTTCAGCTCAGGTCATGAACTCATGGTTCGTGGGTTTGAACCCTGCGTCAGTCTCTGTGCTGAACTCTTGCTTAGATCCTGGAGCCTGCTTCAGATTCTGTGTCTCCTCTCTCTGCCCCTCCCTCCCTCATGCTCTGTCTCACTCTGTCTCTCAAAGATAAATAAATGTAAAAAAAAATTTTTTTAAATCCTACTTAATCTTTAAAAACTGCAAAAGTTTTTCAAAAATTAAAAAAAAACTGCTCTGGAAGGAAATATTGTTTTTTTAAAGTATCATTGATAACTTGTAGCTTTTGGTTAAAATATTTATTGAGTTTCCCAGTGTGAATTTTTAAAAGGGAAACTAGGGGGAAAAATCAGAAACAGAATGCTATTTAGAATAGGGTAGTCATGGTAATTCATTGTATTTAAAATATTTTCAAAATACTTTTATTATTCTTATTTATTTTTAAAAATTTATTTATTTATTTTGAAAGAGAGGGAAAGAGGCCGATAGGAAGAAAGAGAATCCCAAGTAGGCTTCATGCTCAGTGTGGAGCCCAATGAGGGGCTCAATCTCATGAATCGTGAGATCATAACCTGAGCAGAAATCAAGAGTAGGATGCTTCACCAACTGAGCCACCCAGGCTCCTCTAAATACTTCTAAAATCTCAAGTGGAGGGACACTTGGGTGGCTCAGTTGGTTAGGTGTCCAACTTTTGATTTTGGCTCAGGTCATGAACTCATGGTTGGTGCATTTGAGCCACGAGTCAGACTCTGCACTCCCAGTGCAGGGTCTGCTTGGGATTCTCTCTCCCTCTCTCTCTCTCTCTGCTCCTCCTGCATTCCCTACAAATGCAAAAAGAGAAGAAAATTATTTAAAAAGGAGAAAAATGTTATGAAAATATTGCTAAACAAAACAAGTGTTAATAACAATAAAATACAATGTTTCATTATCAAACATTTAGCAAACTTTTAAAAAGTTAATAATCTGGAAAGTAATTTGAAGTAGTCACTAAAAGCTTAAAAAGAGCTTCATGCCCTTTAAATCAGTCATTGTATTTCTAGGAATCTGTATTGAAGAAATGACTAGACATGTGAGTAAAGATTTATGTAAGAATATATTCTTAATAAAATTATAGTTGTAAAATTTTAGAAACAATAAATATTCAATAATGGATAATGACTAATAAATTTTTGTGTACCCATATGATGTATGGTTGGTAGTAAAAATAATTTTAAATGTAATTTAAAAATTAAGCTTGATATTTCTATCTTCAGAGTTGAAAGCAGTCCCTGAAAGCAAAGTACCACATATGTAATCTTTCTTAAATCATGGATAGATAGACGGTAGAAAGATTATAGAAAGATGATAGATTGATGATAGAAAGAGAGAGAGAAAGAGGGAAAGAAAGAAGGAAGGAAGGAAGGAAGGAAGGAAGGAAGGAAGGAAGGAAAGAAAGAAAGAAAGAAAGAAAGAAAGAAAGAAAGAAAGAGAAAGAAAGGAAGGAAGAAAGAAATGGGCATCTGGGTGGCTCAGTCGGTTAAGCATCTGCCTTCAGTTCAGATCATGATCATGAGTTCAAAGCCCCACTTCCAGCTCTCTGCTGTCCATGCAGAGGGTGCTTCAGATCCTCTGGCCCTCTCTCTCTATGCCTCTCCCCTGATTGCTCTCTGTCTCTTTCTTTCTCTCTCTCAAAAATAAATTAAGAAAAAAGAAAAAAAAAGAAAGAGAAACACACAAGGCAGATTCAGGAAGGCAGTACTTTTCATGAGGAAGAATATAAAATAAGAGTTATAGTTTGGTGAAAGAATATTATCCCTTCAAGAGAATTCCTAAAGGGAGGGAATTATTTGCACAAAAAGCCAAAAAGGGGTTCTTAAAAGAAAGGAATAGAAATCCCCAATTTTTCCTTCCAGGATTCCAAGATCATATATTTGCTATATATTACTGCATTTAAAAAAAAGCATCCCAAAATTTAGTGGCAAAAACCACCACCATTTTAGCTGCTCACAATTCTCTGGTAGCAGTTTGAGCTGGGATGATCTGGATGGGTCCTCGGCTGGTCACACTTGGGATCACCCGTGTGGCCATAGTCAGCTGGGGTCCTGGCTACTACTGAATGGTTAGGATAGCCTTGTACATAAATTTGGAGTTGGGGGTGTCTGTCAGGTGTATCTTTCTCTCTATGTGGTCTCTCATCATCAAGAATGCAAGCTCAGACTTCTTCTCGTAATACATTCAAAGAACAGAAGTCTCAAAATGAAGATACAAAGCCTCCTGAGGCTTTGCTCAGAAGGTACAAAACATTGTTTCTACATGTTTATTTGGCCAAAGCAAGTCATAGGGCCAGCTCACATTTTAAGGGAGGAGAGATAGAGTCTATCTTGATGGAAGAGTCACAAAATCACATTGAAAAGGGCATGCATGCAGGGATGGAAGGAATTATTGCATCAATCTTGGAAATCTGCCATAATAGTATTCCCCGTGTTGGTAGACTGGAATGGTATTGATGAAGGATCATTGGCTGGAGTAGACCTCAAAGAAAAATTCTTTATTGTTAGGGAGAAGACCAGAATGTTAATCAAGTCACATCACAGTTCATTCTTATAGGAGAGGTAATTTGTTATTAGATATGGCTAAGACTTGAAGGCCCTTTGGATACAACAGTCTAGATTTGGAGGAAAGTAATTAAGCATGTTTAATGTACACTAATATGCCTATCACCTTGGAAGACTGAGTGTTTGGTAGTAGTAAACACCATGTAGGAATCTGGACAAACAAGATTGCTATTGCCATGCCAGTAGACCAATATCTACTGTGCTATTCAGCAATGGTGTCATTGGCAGATATAAAAAAAAATGGCATGTAAACTAATCAGATTATCTATTTCTTTCTTTCTTCACCTGGCTGGATTGAGTAAGAACTCCTTCCCTGCCACCAATCCTGCTTCTTGGAAATTCAAGATAAAGATCCTGTGTGAATGATTTTGGACTTCCTGCTAATAGAGAATGAGTAAGAAAGAAGATAAACTGCTAACATTTATTAAGTTTTTACCAAAATCAGACACTTTTCTAATTCCTTAGAAATATTATCTCATTTATTCTTTTGAAAACTCCAGTGAGGTAGGTATGATCATCCACCTCTTTCTTATTCATATGTGCATATAATATATGCGTATTGAATTATAAGTGTTCCTTTTTGCCATATTTCCTATTCCACCATTTTACTGTAGTGTACATTAAAACAGTACTAGATCTCAGTTCAAGAGAAGTCCATGCCCTGTTGACTCATTCTTGTCTTATAAACTGCATACTGGGGTTATCTCAACCCACTGCTTCATATCTGACCTGCCTGGGTCCCCATCTTACCTGAACATGAATCATCATAATTATTGCGAAGATGTGCTCATTCCTCCATCAGTCAGGTTCATGACCTTGCCAACTGACACAGAGCTGGACAGAGCAGTGAGGCAGAGGAAACACAGGGTGCTCTGGTTGCCTGGGACTGCCTGAATATTCATGCCTTTGTGACACCATCATTTGCCCTATGCATCTTGTAATGCAAACACCTGCTTCCTTATTTGAGCCTATAATTCGCAGAGTTACTATGCTGTTTCAAGCCAGCGCCTTCAATCTAAGCCAGACTGCGAACTTGACTAGACTCTGTAATATGGAAGAAAGTTGGCTGTATTAGCACTCAGGATGGAGAGGCTACTGTGTACTTGTTTGAAAGAAGACATATGGAAATCACAGGGTATATGGCAAAGCATATATTTTAGTGTTGATGTAAGGAATTTAAAAAGTGATTCTGACATTATATCCCTTTTTGGGGTGGAAGCCTTCTATGAAATATGTTGCTCCTGCTCTACTTTTATTATCAGTGGGAAAGCCGAGGCAGTGAGAAGTTAGCTCACTCTGCTGAGGTCATATAAGTCATAAGGGAGGTGGCAGAATTTGAACACTTGCAGTCTGCAAGAGCCCACACTTTCTGAAATACGCAATTTTGGGAGATGAACTTGACAGGGAATGATGGTGGATCAAATACTGGCCAGAACATGAAGGAAGGTGAATTGTCAAGATGAATACGCCATGGTACCTCCTCCAAGATAGAAGGGGGACGGGCTGGGAGGAGAAGGGCATGCTGAGTTTAAGACGCCATTAAGACACTGACGTAAGCATCAGGAACCCCAAATTTGACACCAGTGAAGTTTTCTTATGAAACCACAAATGTTACATATTTGAATGCCAAAGAAAAGTTTGGGCTGATTTAATAATACATCTGGATCAATCAGAGTCGGATATATACTTTTTAAGTGCTTAACTTACTTAAACTTCAAGTTGAACAATTCATGAAGTTCAACATGCTAACTTGTGTCATGTGGTGTTTTCTTCAAGGTAGATTCAGTTAAAGAAGAGGCTGAAACTGCTATGTAAATCCTATTAGTGTGAGGTCTGTGCTGTAAGCTGAGTGCTTTTACTGTAGTGGAATTTCACTGTATCCGGTGTATCCTTTTCCCAGCATACACAGTCTTGCCTCCTAACTCTGTCACAACCTCTTGCAAGTTATTCAGTGTCCAGTGTTGAGTTAGCAAGGGATGGGAAATCCCTCTAAAGATTAAGGACTCCGGGGCACCTGGGTGGCTCAGTCAGTTAAGCGTCCGACTTCAGCTCAGGTCATGATCTCAAGGTTCATAGGTTCGGGCCCCACGTCAGGCTTTGTGCTGACAGCTAGCTCAGAGCCTGGAGCCTGTCTTCAGATTCTCTGTCTCCCTCTGTCTCTGACCCTCCCCTGCTTGCGCTCTCTCTCTCTCTGTTTCTCAAAAATAAATTTAAAAAAAAAACATAAAAAATTAAAAAAAAAAAGATTAAGGACTCTGTGAGTACTATTGCCTGACAAGAAACTATCGAAAAGAACTGAAAGCGTATAATCCTGCTGGTTTTGTAGACAGCATTAGAGAATGAGAAATTGGCCCTTACTATGTAAACTATGAATTACAATTTTTTATCTTCATCCTTGCACATATCCTAGAGTTTAATTATACTTTGTTCATTATGAATGCCTTGCCTGGAAATACTCCTACATCCTTTATATTGAAATATTTGTGATATTGACATCTAACATTGGTCTTGTGGGGAGAGGAGGGTGGAGAGGTAATAGGTAAACAGCTTTGTGGTTTTAAGATTCTTTGGGAAGGCCAAGAAAGGATTGCGTTAATCACTTTATCATCCTCAATGTTTTTACTTCTTTCATCAGTACCTTCTCAATCCTAACTTGAAGTTAAAGAACCAGGTGAAGTATTTGGAAGACTTCACAGAAAACAAAATAAAACACACATGAAAAAATGAAAATAACCCCCTCCCAAAACTGTAATATATATTATATAGATATATGTATATATTATATTCACTCTTTAATCTTTTCACTAACTTCTCTGTGCGGGTGCTGATTCCTGATACATTCCTTGTACTCAAAACTACCTCACAGCATCTGCTTCAAAGAAGTCTATCAGTAACCATCTCAAATATGATTCCAATCAAATAAAGCTTTAAATGCTTTAAATTTAAATGCTAAAAACAAACAAACAAAACAAAACAACCTGCCATAGCTAAATCAGGGTCTGGGGTTCCCCCCTCCTTCCCCGCTGAGCTATGGCAACCAGGCACCAAGTTTGGAAATCCTTTCTCCATTCCAATCTCCTAGTGACAGTTAGAAGCAGAGGCCTAGAGGGCGTTCGTGACCTACACTCATGCTGAGCATATGGATAGGGTCTGAGTCATGCTCTTCACTCCATTTTGATACTTCAGGGCTGCTCCAGGTCAGTCACATGTAATCTCTCAAATTCACTCAAATTTTAAGTCCAAATGGTATACAATGAATGTTATAAATAAATCCACTTCTGAAAGTCACGTCTGCTTCAATTCCCATGTAGCCTCCTTAAAGGATTTGTGAAGAGAAGTTTTGTAAATTAGATGAAAGCAGACTAGCTGTGTCAAAGAACAAGGCTTAGTCTGGTTAAGTAATCTCTCTTGCAACTTAATAAAACTTATTATGATGGGACTTTGGATCTCAAAGAAAATGAAATTCTCTCGGCAATTGTGACTGACCAGCAGGTCTTTCAGATGAGCGCATATCCTTGATTAAAGGATTTAGGCCATGCTATGAGCTAAGTCGAGGGTCGCTGAGGTTTGCAGCTCAGGTGCCCTGGCTCAGAGAGATTTAGGGTTTAAAATATTCCATTCCAAAGCAAGTTATGCATGGTCTGCCTCAGGCAGTAGTTTTCAACTGAGGGTGATTTTGCTCCAGGGGACATTTGGCAATTCCTGAAGATCTTTTGGTTGTCAAAACTTCTGGGTGCCAGTGGCACCTAGTGGGTAGAGGCCAGCTATGTCACTAAACATCTTACCATGCAGAGAACAGCTCCCACAACAAAGAATCATCTGACCAGAAATGTCAATAACATGGCCTTTGAGAAACACTGTTTTAATACCATTGTCCTGCCGATTTAACAGAATTGGCAAATGGCCCCAGAATGAGGCTTGGAGCAGGAACTCCAAAAGTGAGATTTGCTGTCTTGAGTGAGTTCTCCTGGTAGAGGTTCTGAAAAGCATTTTGACTCAGTGACTGTGCTTGACTGCTTAGATCTTAATGCCACTTGCCTCCCCAAGGCTCATTAGCTAGAGCTCCTGCTCATATAAATGGGAGTTCCATGAGCACACTGGAAGAGAGAGGTTGACACCATGATGAAATGAGGCTTGTCAAGTTTGTTGTAATTAAAAACAGTCTGATGTCTGTCCCCTGTAGAAATCTAAATGCTCTTAACAGGAGTATCTATATGATAAATAAAAATGGCATCAAATTAACTATGCTTTTTGAAAGATCAAAACTAAACATTATTTATTTAAAAAGTTGTCTCTTAGTTTTCTTTGGAACTAGTATGTTTCATCAGATCCTTTACATATTTTCCCCATTTTACTAGCTGGAAAGAACATTTCACTTTGGCAACATGTCTTTGACTGCATTTCCATATTCTCCTTCAAATTTGAGGTTCAACAAAACACAACATTCCTATTAGATAATCATTCATACCCAGGTCCTTCTATGTTGTGCATCCTCAGTCTTCTTGAAAATAGACTGGTGTCTTCTAGACACAAAGTATGAATAACTGCTGTGATATTAGAGATGCAAAGGGAGGCATGAAATCAGGAAAGATGATCATCCAACTCAAAGTGGTAAAAAAAAAGCTGCTAAATCCAGCAATATTTGAACTGAATTTAGAAAGCTAAATTAATAAGGTAGAATAAGAAAGGGAGATGGTGTGAATAAGGAGGGATGGATACAACTCAGCATCTAAGGAAATACTACAAGATAGACATTTCAACAAAAAATTCCAAATATATTTTTATTTGGGCTAATGTTCCAACTTGGATTCAAATAGAGAAATAATATAGCTTTATCATTGCCTTTGGCTCCTATTAAAAAAAAATCATGCCACCCTCCCCTTTTTGATTCTCCCAGGCAAAATTTCTGTTAATACTGAAATTTTTTTTTTTTGCTTTATCTGCTGACTTTTTTTTTTTTTACACCAGAGTGAAATTCATTTGAATAATATTCAGGAGGTTTCAAAGTAATAGAAACAGATTCATTTCTGAATGAAGGCTAAACAGTCTGATCTGTTCACAAAATTTTCAGATATATTCAAATTTAATCTTTTGAAATAAATACAGAGAAAAATACTCCATTCATTGAGCTAAAGAACCAGTCACCACAGCACATTCTTACAGAAGACCTTCTCCCTAATATTAAGGAGCCACCTAGGAGCTGTTTATCTGCTTCCTTTACAGCCACCCAGCTGTTACTTCCATTTGTGGTCTTAGTGCTAATTGCATAATGTCCCTAATTTATACCCGCTGGTAGATCTGATCACCACATTACCTGGAGGGTAAGCTTTAATTAGAGAAATTTCTGAACAAATTGTCTAAAGAGCTTGTTTAGCATGATTAAATGCAAGAGGGTTTTGCCCCCTCTTTTTTTTTTTTAAAAGAATGAACACTTTATACTAAAACTTTGCAGATAAAAAACATCGGTTCTAATTAAAGCCCATCAAATGAGCAGCAACATTACCCAAGAAAACCACTTGAATTCTGTTGTGTACAGCTGCAATATATATGACTCAATGTTACATTTATTCAACAGCTTTTGGCATTTCTACTTTGCTTCTGTCAGAACTAACAAGGTGAAACGGCAAACTGATTGAAAAAGGATAAACTGTGAAAAGATGATACACTGATGTGCGATGCTAATTCAGCTGTAGCTTATGAAAAGAGATTAGAATTGCATGCCTTCTCACCTGCACATCTCCTGGCACTTGCACAAGCCAATATTAAATTAAACCTTCCATATTGCTAATAGGTAGCAAGATTCCATGTGAATTAATATACAATCATTTCAGATTCAACTGAAGTGCAGATGAGATAAATATCATAATAGGATCAACAAACTTTGAGAATCCAAAAAAACAATTAAGCTCAACTTCACTGTTTAGATGGAATACTTTGGCTAAATGTCAATGTCATAACGAAATGCAATAAAATGTATTTGGGAGAGTTTAGAAAGCTCGGTCACTTCTTTATCAGCCTATGTGAAAAGTCTATTATTCTTAATCATCAGCCTTTTTTTGATACCTCCTTGGCTGGATCTTTGTTAGAAAATACATCAAGTTTAGAAATTGTATTCACTGTTTGAATACATAAGCAGGACATAGTAAAGTGTGATTGATTATCTGATTGTTTTGAGTAAACCTTTGAAAAGGACTATTTTTTGTATCCTTATCACCAACTTTCTTTGTGAATATTAGCAGTGGCTACACATTAAAATCACTTTTTCAAAATGCCAATGCTCACCCTAGACTAACTAAATCTGATTACCTAGAGGTTGGTTGCAGACATACGAATTTTTGAGCGATGTTCCTCATACTTCTGGTGTACAGTGAGTGTTGAAAAACTACCAAACTATATAATCGTTGATTAAATGGCAATTTAAATAGTAATTTTTAATTGGAGCTCTTGATTGAGAGTTTAAGTACCAAGGTTATCATCCTATCTTGGCCACTATTTTATGAGGTGACCTCAAGCAAATCACTTAACTTCTTCTGGATCCAACGATGGGTAATTGTTTATGTTTTTATTTAAGCTAAGGAATTAATTTTATCATATGTCCCTTACCTTTATTGTGCACTGCCCCAGAGTAGAATGTACAATTTTCATATACTTTTGCGTTCTCTTGTCATTAGGATACAATCTGTGCTGAAGTAAGTGGCAAGTAGAGAGATACGGTGCCTGACGACAAGCTCAGCAGTACTTAATACAGCCTCTGCCTTTACCAGTAAGTGGCCTTCTCCCTTGTCCACCATGGAAACATCATAAGTATCAGTGATGTTGCAATTCTGTTCTCCCAGGGGTGTAAAAGGACAACTAAATTTAGAATAAGCTGGACGTGTATGAAAAATAAGCACGTAAATAAATTCTTATTCATTATCTGAGCATTCATTGACTCGCAGACTAATGGTTTGATGAATTCAATGATTCATTCATTCATTCACTCATTCATCCAACGCTTCACTCATTCTTTCATTCAACAAATATATATTTACCAAGTAGCAAGTCAAGCAGTAGGCCTACAGCATCAGAGATCCCCAGTGGGACTGAGCCCCACTTGCCTATAGTAATTACCACTCAATAATATCACACACCCTTCAATGGTTTCATTTCTTTACATCTCAGGTTTCCTCGGATTAATGGACATCAATTCTAGGCCGGTTGGAGGAAATATTTGAAAAAAGAAGCTATCTTTTCTCTAGGGTTGCTCATAAAATAAGATATTCATGCTAAGCAGCAAGCAAACATTATGTCACCAGGAAGAAAGTTTCTTGAAATTCAGTCAATGAAGAGGAGGGCCATGTGATAGAAAAAGTAAGACTGACACCATATGACATGATTGAACCCCAGGATCCAACTATACCCACAGCTAAGTTTGTACTTATCATGTACATGAGTCAATATATTTCCTTGCTTGGCTTAAATAAGTTGATTTATCATTTGCATATAAAAGAGATGTAACAAATACTACTATAATATCTTGTCCCTAAAAAGGTTACATCTTTACGACTCCTTGCTTTTCACTAAAATTTATTGGCTCATTCATTCATTCATTCATTCTAATAAGACATAGATTTAATATAAGAAAATGACTTTCTTTAGTACTCATCTGAATAATATAGCAGATCTTAAAATGCTCTATTAGCCAGCTCAGGTTGCTATACAAAATATCATAGACCAGGTGGGTTAAAAAATAACAATCGATTTCTCAGTTCTGGAGGCTGAGAAGTGCAAGATCAAGGTGCCGGCTCATTCAGTTCATGGTGAGAGCCCTCCTATTGCTTTGCAGATAGCTGCTGTCTCACTGTGTGCTCAGACGGCCTTTCCTCCGTGAGTGTGTGTGAAAAGAGATCTCTCTTCCTCTTCTTATATGCCCACCAATCCCATCATGAATTCCTTACCCTCATGCCGTCATCTAACCCTAATTAACTCCCAAAGCCTCCATCTTTAAATATCATCACATTGGGGCTTCAAA
This sequence comes from Cryptoprocta ferox, assembly GCA_028646485.1. NCBI lineage: Eukaryota > Metazoa > Chordata > Mammalia > Carnivora > Eupleridae > Cryptoprocta > Cryptoprocta ferox. Next base: position 16,964,823 of record CM053560.1, read on the forward strand.
GCATGAATTTTGGGTGGACATAAACATTTAGTCCGTAACAGATATGTTCATGGTATCAAAAATATGATGAGTTTTTTAAACTCAATTTTAGAATTTTTAGGGGCACCTACATGGCTCAGTCATTTAAGCATCTGATTCTTGATTTCCCCTCAGGTTTTGATCTCACAGTTTGTGAGATAGAGCCCTGCATTGCATCTGCACTGAGCACAGTGCCTGCTTGGGATTCTCTCTCCTTCTGTCTCTGCCCCTCTCCCGCTTTCTCAAAATAAATAAATAAACATTAAAAAATAAAATAAAATAAAATAAAATTTCTATGTCTGTGCATCCTGTAATTTATTTTTTGTGACATTCCATCTTCCCTCTATAAAAAGATAGATGGTCAAGAAACTATCTTACCTAAAAGAGATTTAGAAAATTTGGATTCTTTCTATATATCTAAAATTAGTTTATCTAACAAATCAGGGTAAGTCAATCTTTGGATTTTTTGCATCCTTTACAGGTAATAATATAGATGTAATTGCAAAAGCTATGTAGTTTTATGTTATTTTTCCATTTTATACCATAAGAATTTTTTTATTATTTCAAGATCTTGTCTTGGTAGTAATTAAAAACAATAAATTTGGTTGATAGAACACTGAACTGGTGTGCCAGAGTTTGCATCCTCAATTTATTTTTGAACTTTTTAACAATTACAAATGACACTGTGAAAAACAGCCCTTTAGTATTTAGATTCGCTCATGTTCAAGATTATTTGTTTTATTTTACTAATCAAAATATTATGAGTTTATTTGAAGCGTGTATATATTCTAAAATGGTAAATTGATTTACAGTGCAATCAATGGTGTATGTTGTTCTTTATATTATCAACCTTTACCACCTCTGGGCGTTATTTGTAAGATTTGCTGATATTAAAGAATACATATCCATAGTCAATGATGGAAAGAGCATAGAAAAGTATAAAGAACTAAGTAAAAATTAGCCATAATTTCACCATCCTTATCCCTTCTCTTATTACTTTTTATAAATTTGATTTTATGAAATTAGTATCATACTGACTATACAACATTGACTTTATTTAAAAAAATAACAGTTGGGGCACCTGGGTGGCTCATTTGGTTAAGCGGCCGACTTCGGTTCAGGTCATGATCTCCCAGTTTGTGGGTTTGAGCCCCTCATCAGGCTCAGTGCTGACAGCTCAGAGCCTGGAGCCTGCTTCAGATTCTGTATCTCCCTCTTTCTCTGCCTCTCTCCCACTCCTGTTCTTTCTGTCTCTCTCTAAAAATTAAATAAACATTTAAAAAATTAAAAAAAAATGTCTACCAAGAGCTTTTTCCATTAAATCAATTACTTTAAAATCCATCATTAAACTATTGTGATTACTAAATTTCATAATTATGATCAAAATTAAAACACTTTTATTGGTTGGAAGCTATTTCTAATTCTAGTTCTCACAAACGTTGCAATGAGAATTTTTTAATGTATATTTTTATCAACACATTTCAATCATTTATTAAAAATAAATTTTTAGGGGCACCTGATTGGCTCAGTCAGTTAAGCATAAACTTCAGCTCAGGTTGTGATCTCACAGTACATGGGTCTAAGCCCTGCATCAGGCTCTGTGTGGAAAGCTGCTTCAGATTCTGTGTCTTCCTCTCTCTCTGACTCTCCTCCTACTTGCACTCTCTCTCTCTCTGTGTCTCTCTCTCAATCTCTCAAAAATTAAAATAAAACATTAAAAAAATCTTTATAAAAATAAAGTTTTCAGATTTAATTGTATAGTTGTATTCTGAATTCTTGATGTATCAAAGAGAAATTATCATTCAGAAAATCTTAGTATCCTTTTTTTTGACAGTCAACCAACTGAAGAGTTGGAAGAACACGGAAAGAAAACACTCTAGTCACTATTAAATAAAACACACATATACAATATATTAAAATGACTTCCTACAGTCTTAAATTAATCCTCTTTTTTAAAAGTTTTGTTGTAAGCCTAAAAATACGTGAACATATGGACACAGAAAAATCATGAAAAATAAACAACAGTAGTTATCAAAACAAAGCATGTCATATATGCCTAATTATTTATCCAATAATCAGTTTTGGTGGTCATATTAGAACAAGCCATGAAATTTTAGGTAGAGCATTTGGTAGAATTTCACACAGAAACTAACATGAAAATATTTCATATGACAAGTTGTCAAATCAAATTGTGTTAAGAGTCTCCTGTTAATCAAAACAGAGCCACTTTCATAGCTAAGCCACTATTAAGTAGGTATTTCACAGCATAATGATCATTGTTTTTAATTCTTTCTTTGCTAACAGAAACTATATGCGAACAATTCCAGGCCCTATTTAGAAGTCCCTAAAAAGACATCCAGGAGTAATGGGAGAATCAGGTGAGACTGTTTAGATGCAAGTGACAAACACACCATTCACTGAATTAATGTAAGAAAGAACTCTAGGAACGTTGCCAAATCCAGGCACGCCTGCATCCAAAGGTTCACCTGATGTCATTGGGATCTCTTTCCTCTCTCTCTCTTCCCCACCCCTTCCCTCCCTCCCTCTCTCCCTCTCCATCTCTCTCTGTGCTCTAATTTCCTTGGTTTAAACTTCATTCTTAGAGAATTTTTTTTCTAGCAATAGTAGAATACACAGCTATTGGCCATGTTCCTTGTGGTCCTACCCTAGTGAGAAAAGACATAGAGTTGTTACAAGTGATGATTCTGGCTGGCCCAGCTAGAGTATACCAACCCCTATCTCCATCCCTGTATATTCTTACAGGGCACAACTGAGTCATCTATTCCTAACATACCAAAGGAGATGATGTAAGGGGAGGAAAGTGGTGAGACTATCCCTTAGCACATAGATGGAGATGATGGTTTCTAAAAAACAAAACAAAACAAAATCCAAAAAACCCCCCAAAAACCAAAACCAAAACAAAAAAATCTTTCCAGAAGAAGTAGGAAAGAATGAAAGCAAAAAAGCACACATTCCTACAAAGGTATTGAATAAAAGCAGAAAGGGTATTTGGGAGATTTTGGCCAGATCACAGCCACATCCTCGCAGCCAAAGAGTGAGTTCATACTTCTATTATTTTTATTTTTATTTTGAGAGACAGAGAGAGAGAGAGAGAGAGAGAGAGAGAGAGAATCTCCAGCAGGCTCCATACTGCCAGTGGGGTGCCCGATGATGCGGGGCTCAAACCCACAAACCATGAGATCATGACCCAGGCTGAAATCTAGAGTCAAATGCCCAACTGACTGAGCCACCCCGGCACCCCTGTAACCTATGTTATTTTTCAAATAATTGTTTAAAAAGTTCCTACAGTATGCAATTAGTCATCCATGAATTTGACATTTTCATCAGAGGAGACTGGGGAGTTTGCATCTGCTTAAGAAATGTCTAGGAACATGCTGAATATACCAGGACTCAAGTGCAAGTTAACAGAAAACCACATAATTGACAGGATCTTCTGGGAACCAACTGCAGGTACAGTGAACCCTGAAGAGGTGCAAAGAGTCCAAAGTAGTCAGGCTCAAGATATCAACATAAAGTAGATCATCACTGTCTGACTGCTGAGTTTAGATCACAGTCACTTTAGAGGAAAAATAAAATGCTTGAAAGAATAAAAGTGAGAATAACTAGCTGAATCCTATTGGCTCTGTTTCCCTGGAGAACATGGACCAATACACTTAACTAAAATTAAGGGGAGTTTCAAGGAATCTGTTGCAAGACTGAGTGATGCTAATCACTCAGTAATTCATGAGAAATTAGGTAGACAATGATAGAAAATATGACAGAAATTTGATAAGAGTTTATTTATTTATTTTTTTTTTTTGGAATTTTATTCTAAAATTTTATTTTTTATTTTTTTTTCCCAGTGCTCTTCCCCACAAGTGACCTCCACCAAGACCATCACCCCGCTTTACCTTTTCCCCTTCCCCTTCCCCCCTCAGTTTGTTTTCAGGATTCAAGAGTCTCTCGTGTTTTTTCTCCCTCCCTCTCCCTAACTCTTTTTCCTCCTTCCCCTCCCCATTGTCCTCTATTGGGTTTCTCCTGTTAGACCTATGAGTGC
>CM053560.1:16969397-17118529 GCA_028646485.1 Cryptoprocta ferox
CTCCTTCCCCTCCCCATTGTCCTCTATTGGGTTTCTCCTGTTAGACCTATGAGTGCGAACATATGGTATCTGTCCTTCTCCGCCTGACTTATTTCGCTGAGCATGACACCCTCGAGGTCCATCCACTTTGCTACAAATGGCCAGATTTCATTCTTTCTCATTGCCATGTAGTATTCCATTGTATAGATGAACCACATCTGATAAGAGTTTAAACTTCAGAAGTTTTAAAAAGAAATATGGAACCAAGTCTGTATGGAGAATCTCATGCTGGGCTTGGGTTCAGAGGTGGGTAAAACAAGAGAGGGAAGTCAGTAAGGAAAGGAGAACAGCAGGGAAGGTAGGGCTTGAGCAGCATTCAGGACCCAGGTAGGTAGGAAACAAAGGGGAAAATCCCAGAAGGAAGACTGATGTGAGAGGATGTGTGTGGTTGAAAGAGCTGATAACAAAGTGGGCTGGAGCTAGATGGAACAGTGAGGCATAAAGTTTGTCTTTGGAACGGTGGACAGCACACTCTGTTCTCTCTCCGTCTCTCTTTTGAGAGAGAGAGAGAGAGAGAGAGAGAGAGAGAGGGAGAGAGAGAAAGAATCCCAAACAGGCTCTGCACTGTCAGCACAGAGCAGGATACGGGACCTGAACTCACGAACCGAACCATGAGATAATGACCTGAGCTGAAATCTGACTGAGTCACCCAGGCGCCCCTCTTCTCTCATTTTCAAGAGTTCTCCCTGCTCCAGCTATTTTTTGGCATCTCCCTTTTTCTCTCATAATTTACCTGCTCTCTGTCTTCCATTCATTTAGGGTTCAACTTCCTATTAAAATAATAAAATTGCAAATAGGCTCTAAGAAATCATAGGTGCCCTTCAGTTGGAACCTCTATGCAATGCCTTAGACCATTTTTCAATTGACTTCAGCCACCATTTACTGAGTATCTACTAAATGCTAGGCACCTTGCCCAGCACCATGGGAGAGATGAGAAAGACAGAATTTGGGCTCATGTATAGAGATCAGAGTAAGGTCATAAACTCACCTGATAAGGGATCATTTTAGTGTTGCAATGATGAGAAAGTAGTGATTAATTCTGCCGAGGAGAATCAGAGACGGCTTCATGGAGGAGCTGACATCTATAAAGGAGGATCTGGAGTGGGGAAAGAGTATATTAACTAGAGAGAAAAACATAAGCAAAGCAGACAAAACCCAGACTCTCCTGGGTATTCAGGAGAGTCGGCAGGTGACATTAGCTGTGGGTAGGACAGGTCTGCTAAGCCGATGGAGAAGCCATTGAGGCAACTTGTCAGTGACCCCTTTAAACACACAGAATCTGAAGTGCCAATCCTTTAAAATACTTAAGATAGTTTCTTCCTACAAAAACTAGATCTATAACAGGCCATCTAACTCTCTGTAAAGTAATAGGCTTTCCATACCTACAGGCCCCTGTCACAACTCTGCTATTAGAACATGAAATCGGCCATAGAAAATATGGAAATAAATGGCAATGGCTGTGTTCCAATAAAACCTTATTTACAAAACTAATCAGCCATTCTCCAGGTCATCAGTTTGCTGACCCCTGAAGTATGTTAAGACAATAGTTAGATTAGAAACTTCTGCAAGGGAGAGGGAGGAAAATAGTCTAATATTGCAGAGCCATAATTTAGGCCAAAAAGTGGCACGTCTGTCTGTTTGATATATCAACATGCCCAAGACTTTTAATGTCCCTAAAGTAATTTTTCATAATATTTCAAGTTGTATTTACTAAACTCAACATAGTAATTTTTTTTCACCTTACTGATTTTTAAAACACAACTTTCCATACGTTTTTAGTTAGAAAGGATTAGATACACTTTGACAGCAATAAGAGGTTTCAAGCCCCTCTCTCAAAATGTTCTTTAGTCTTATCTTCCCCTGTGGTAAACCTAGAAAATACTTTTCAATAAAAAATCACTTTCCCTATATTACAGCTCCCCCAGATTTGCATTGTATTCCCCGATGTGTTTACCTCTTTTCTTTTCTTTTCTCTTTTCTTTTCTTTTTTTTCTCTTCTCTTCTCTTCTCTTCTCTTCTCTTCTCTTCTCTTCTCTTCTTTCTTTCTTTCTTCTTTCTTTCTTTCTTTCTTTCTTTCTTTCTTTCTTTCTTTCTTTCTCTCTTTCTCTCTTTCTTTCTTTCCCTTTTTTAAAAATCTGTACAGGATGACAAAGAAGGAAAAAATAGAACTTTCTGGGAAAGAAGGTGTAAGAAGGTTGAGTGGCCAAGAGATCAATGTAGTTTTCCCTAGAGCTTCCTAGGCAAAGCACAGAATATGCAGATAAGTGGGTTTGCTTGTCAGAGAGTGATTCAAGTTGTGTCTATATAATGCTATCATAGATGGGAACACGGGCTTGATGTTTTTTTTCCACTTACTCAAATAACTACTTTGACAAATTTTCCCACTCAATTGACCTTTGTTAGAGGTTGTAAAAATGCAACCTGAAGCACCTTTGAGACCACATTTTTTTTTGATCCTTTGCTTTTGTCCAAACAATGGCAAACAATTTAACTAAGGGCTTTATTTATTCTTTTTGTCCCTTGTGACTTTCGTTTTCATTTAGATGTTACAATATTTTCTACAGTTTCCTTATCTCTCTTCCAACTGCTACTTTCCCCAAAATAGGCTCATATGAGATTCAGTCATGACTCTCTCTGTGTTAGCCACATGAATTCTTCTTTATCCCACTTCAGTTTTGTGGTTGATTTGCTAATTGTCCCAAGTGCAAAATGTCTGAATAATTAAACCTACTTTCTAGGATGCTATTCTATTCAGCTTTCTCAATAGTTCTGAAAGTGTTGTCAGATTAAAATGTGTAGGTAAATTTAGGATACTGATGATCATGCTGAACTTTGCAGATTTAAAAAGTTAATCTAGAAATTCTTGGTATTTATGGGAGAATAAAATAATATAAACTTTCTAATGTATGAAGAACACATTACTTCAATTTTCCACAAAAGGGTTAAATCTGATTTATGAGCAATATTATTTTTTCATGTTAAATTATTATAAATTAATATATTATAGATATATGGTCAACCAAAGCAGCATTTTCCCCAGCTACTACATATGGAAATGTTTTCCTAAAATATATATTTGCCTTTTCCACTGGCCTCCTTATTCAAAAGCAGATAATCAATCTCCCTCCTCGTAGTACCATTTTGTAGGTTAATTAAAGAGCTAGTAGCCTAATTCAAGGTCATTATTTTAGAGTGCCTTCTGAATTTCCCTATTCATCTCTTTCCTTTGTGTTTCCTTTGTGATTTAGATATAATCCATCCTGGCATTTCTATTTTAATGATGTGTTTATGGGTTTCTATAATCCTTAAGTGGTGAACTTTTCAAAAGCCAGGGTCATGTTTATTAATTTTTGAACTTTTGGTGCCTAGAACTGCAGCTGGCAACCTGGAGGTAATTAATTTCCAAATGCATACATGTCTAGTACAATGCATAAGTCAGACTATTAACATTTCCCAGTCTTTGGGGACAGGTACTAGAATTTGGTCATTTGGTTACAAGGTAAATTTACCTGTAGGATACAGATAGGTAAATAAGAGAAGTTATTTCTGTAATTGAAAGGTGCTCAATAGTTAACATACTGTCATTTGAGAGGCTGGGTTTGTTCTAGCTTTATTATTTATTATTTGTTATTTATTGTTTATTATTTATTATTTCTGTGCAGATGAGAAGTCCTTCAAATCCTGATCCACTCCACTTCAGGTTGTAAGTGGAGAGCTACAGATTAAAAGGTTTCTTAACCAGCCCACCATTGATTTAATTCCTGAACATGGACAATGTGAGCTTAATTATCTTGAGACCTTTCAAAGGATGCTGACATTCTGTGATTGGAAACAGCTACTGCTATACATAACTGACCTTTCAGAATAGAAAGAATGCAATTCACATTAGTCCTGTATATTTTGCCAACAGATTTACTTTTTTTAAAGTTTTTATTTTACTTCTAGTTAGTTAACATACAGTGTTATATTGGCTTCAGGCGTACAATATAGTAATTCAACAATTCCATGCATCACCTGCTGCTTATCACAACAAGTGCACTCCTTAAACATTATCACCTAGTACTGGCGAGTTAGGAGGAAATATATCTTCATAGCTAAGAGCAAAGAATGAGACAGTATGAGTTCTGAGTTCAAATCTTGAATCTTACTCTTACCAACTATGTGCCCACTGGGTACTAGTCATGTAAAGTGACTTGGTAAAATAAATCAATACCTGATGATATGGTGTTGTGAAGATTCAATGTGATATAATTACCACATAGCCACTGAGTGCTCAACATGGCTTCAAAGGAGAACAAGAAGACAGACAAGGTCTTTCTCATCAAGGAGTCTATATCCTATTGACCCTCTAGAGTTAATACATCTAAAGACTGAGGATAGTGTTAGACATGAAGTAATCATTTTGGTGTTATTAGTATAAATGAATAAATCACTCTGTCCTCCAACCATGCATTACAGATCACTCTTATATCACAAGTCCCAGATAGTCAATAGAAATCTGCACTGCTAAAGTTTTGTGTAGTTTTCTGGAAGGGGATGTGGCCAGAGGCTGCAGACATCTTGGACTTCAGGTCTAGGGGGAGCTAGTATGGTATTGCACTTTCCCAGACCATGACCTTTCATTATTTGACAAAGAAATTCAGTTTGCATTTTTGAGGTTGATAGGAAGCAATACTTAATTTCATAACCTTGACTCATATTCTTTCTCTTAGTGTTTCTAACAGGACAACTAATATGTATATTGCCTGATTGAAAAGAGGCTTTATTTGACCCAGACATAAAGACTCCCAATATTCCCTTAGTCTTCAAAATACAAACAATTAAATGCTTGGAATGTGTACCTTACAAGAAAAAAATAAAATAAATGTAATAACCTTTTATTGGTAAACAATCAATAGCCTACTAAAAGTTAAACTAGAATATCTTCTGATTTTTGTATAGGGACAAAGTTTTATTTTGGACTTTTAGGATTTTTCAGTAGATCTGGAATAATTATAGAATATATTTTGGAGGTAATATATTCAGGAATAAAATAATTCAGTGTGCAATAATTCAACTTGATAAATAGGTTAATTGTAATAATGCCTGGTATGTAGATTTTTTTACACCAAGACTTTTGAAATTTAGAAAAACTCACTGTATTTATGTTTGTCACTTAAAGAATTTAAGGGGATTATTAATATTCAGAAACACGTACGAATTTCCATTGAGGGGTTATAATTTAGTGGCTATAAAATAAGCATTGGCATTGAAACTCGGCAAACTTTGTTTAAATCTGGCCTTTCCCACTTTGTTGTTATGTGACTTTAGAGAAATGATTTAATCTTGATTTTTCTTATCTGAAAAATAGGGCTAATGATACTGAATGCTTTAGTAGTACAAAAAGTGTTCCACAAAGATAATGGAGAACAAGGGAATTGGACTGTACATAACCACTATCTGAGAAGATTTTTTAAAAAATAACAAAATACTGGGGTGCCTGGGTGGCTCTGTCAGTTAAGCTTCTGACTTTGGCTCAGGTCATGACCTCACGGTTTGTGAGCTTGAGCCCCGCATTGGGCTCTGTGCTGACAGCTCAGAACCTGGAGCCTCCTTCAGATTCTGTGTCTCCCCCTCTCTGTGCCCCTCCCATACTCATGCTCTGTCTTTCTCTGTCACTCAGTAATAAATAAAAATGTTTAAAAAAGTAAAAAAAAAAATAACAAAATACCTATACCTCCAACCCCTAAATTTCTGTTATAATTGGCTCTGGGTTAGGCTGGGACTGCAGTGTATGTACATTTGTTTGTTTGTTTGATTGTTTGTTTGTTTAAATCCAGAAAGACATAGCCCCTAACCTTTATGGGGTGGGCTTCATAGTAGATGTTATAAATGATGTAAGTAATGAAATAAATTGAATATGAGATTTGGAGCCAGACAGACTTGTCATGACTTATACTACCTATGTGTCCTTGGAGAATAACTATTTCCCCCAGTCTCAACTTTCACATTGTATAAAATAGGCACTGAAGTTAATGCATTTAGCTTTAGACAGTGATTTAGGACTGCCAGATAGTAGGTGTCCCCTAAATAATATTATTCTGCATAACTAAAAACTGTTATTGCTTATAGTTTTGCCTCGAAAATATGCTATGGCTCTGATTCTCTGGGTCTACAAATACCTAATCACACAGGTATAACTGTATAATACAACTTTCCAAGGTTAAGAAAGTTCTCAAAGGTTAAGAAAAATCACACTTCTATCTCATCAGTGTTGGGGGCAGGGTACAGTTCTAGGCTTCTTTCTGGTACCAACTCACTATGAGAAGGAAAGCCAACAAAAGCAGATGAAAAAGAGCCAGCCAGATGTCTGCGGCTGGATACTCCCCTTGCATCCTTTTGGCTTCTATAATATTGGTTGCCTCTTGATCAGCTGACTGCCCACATAGCACAACTGATAAGTGCCCCCTCGCTTTTTTTTCCTTGAGCCCCGCAATCTCGGTCACCTGTGCAGCTGATAGTTTCCAAGCATAAAAGTAGGCCAACGCCAGGGCTGGGGGCTCAGCCTTTGGAGGTGACTTCACTGGGCCGGCACAGGGGCAGAATAAACACTCTTTTCTGATTCCCCAAGTGCATGTCACTTGTCTCTTCCTGGGCACCAAGTATTTGCTCTAACAACTACTACTCTTGTCTGTACATCTTTCTAAAAATATATCCATCAGTCATGGAATTTGAGGTGTTCATAATTGATCTATATTTCAATATACAGATGCAGCTAAACAGCATTTTTTATGATTTTAGTTTTAATGACCATTGTGTATGTTTTAGAATTTCATCTTACATCTTGTTGTATGTAATGATGAGTCAAACATGTTGGTAAGCATGGAGAAAAGAAATGACCCAGCAGATGCCATCATCCATATCAATTTCAATTCAAGTTCTACTTTATTTCAGCCTAATACTTGTAAACCTAGGGTCACCTTATATAGGCTCTTAGTTCTTAATTAAAATATCACATTGCCTAGAGGAAAAATCTACTTTTCCATGTTTTTCTCTGTTCCAGAACATTAAGATTACAGCTCTTGGCCTAAGAGATTAACCTTATATAAGCACAGAATATGATTTTCACCATATCAAATCTGGTATTTATCATTTTTGGCAGGTTCCAATTGTCAATGAAATTTCCTGGAATATGTAAAAGAAAGACACGGCATATAAAACGCTCCTGATTTATGGTACAAGCCTTGGTTTAGAAATTATCTTGAGGGAAAATTTGGCTTAATTGTTATTTTTCTCTTGATTTTATACCTTAATGTGGTTAAAATAAACACTTTAATTTGAGCAATTAATTAAAAATTAAGGACCTGTTTACTCCACATGAAGACATAATTAAACGTACAATTCCTCAGTTCTTTTCCTTTTTTCAGGTTCTTTGATTTTGGCCCAAATAAGAACATATGTATAAACACTAAAAGAAGCCTCTTTATCATGAAAATATAAGATATGATTATGGAATATGAAGCCTATTCCCAAAGCTTTACATAAAATTCAGAATTGCGATTCACCTTCAAGCAAGCTAAGAAATAGTCTTCTACCCCTATTTCAGAAATCAGGTTCTGCTGATCTTAATTTCATAACAGTGGAAGTTGAGACAGATAGGGAGTGACTAACCATTTCACCCAGAGTCCCGCTTTTATGTTATTTTCCTCCTAGGTGAGACCTTTCCCAAACTACAATTGGATTGAGGATTATTCTTCCAGGAATACCATATTCATTATATGACTACTATTCTGTTCCATTTCATTAAACCTAGAATGAACTCCGTACTCTCTGCCATCTGGGCATAAACCATTTGTTCAGCCTCAGTTTTTTGCCTACATTATTTTCTACTTAAGCCAGATGCCCTGAATGTGTTCCATGCATTCTTTATCCTGTGTCATTCCATACATCCTTCCCCTTTTTGGAAGGGCCCTCCTCCTACTCTATACCTAGGCAGAACAGTCAAAATGCCAGGTCTTCCACACAGCCTTTTCTGATCATGAATTGCTATAAATTTTCTTGTCTTTTTATTTTATTTTTTTGATCTTTAAATTAATCTTTACTGTTTAATTAGTCCATACTGTTATATCGTTTCATGTGTCTGCTTTGTTTCTCTTCAATTACTCTGAAAATTACTTGAGAGTAGATCTAGCAATACTTTTTCTCCTAAACTCACAAGAACACAAAACTTTTCTTTTTTAATGTTTATTTATTTATTTTTAGAGAGAGAGAGAGAGAGAGAGAGAGAGAGAGAGAGAGAGAAAGAGAGAGCATGAGTGAGGGAGTGGCAAAAAGAGAGGGGAAGAGAGAATCCCAAGCAGGCTCTGCATTGTCAGTGCAGAGCCTGACTCCAGGTTCCATTGCACGAACCACAAGATCGTAACCTGAGCTAAAATCAAGAGTCAGAGCCACCCAGACATCCCCCAAACCTTTCTTTTTCAACATATTTTTTCAAGTGCTTCAGGAACTCTGATAGATGTCCAGGATGCATCAGAGAATACGGTGTGCCCATTTGCAAAGATGTAAGAATTGCTGCTTTCTTTTCATAGTTCACTCAATTTTAGAAGAATGAAAGATTTGGCTAAGTTTTAATAGGCAGGTGATTATGACACACCCAATGAAGTATTCAGTTCATTATTAGTGAGTCTTATCAGTTTGACTTATTGTTAGAAACTCCTGGAGGGAAGGAGTAAATAAAACTAATAGTTACAGGAAAACACACACTTATATAGTCCTTTTCATTTAAATTTCACAGTAGATCTTGCAAGGTACTTAACTTCTCAAAGGCTGCCTTTTAGTAAAGTAAAAAGATAAATGCATCAGAGGGTAGATATCCTACAAGAAAAGTCTTGGTCTGTCTGTCCATTATCATTGAAAGTAATTTCTTATTCAGAGACAAACGACATCTATATTTTCTGAATCCAGTTCTAATTGTCTGGAATATCTGGCATGAGAAAGAGGTTTTGGCTCAAACAAAACACAAATTACCCTCTCAATCAGTTGACCATGATTTTGGTTGAACATTGGTATATTGTTTTCTAATAATTCTCTAATTCTTTGCTACCTCCTGGGAATCCTCTGATTCCATTCAATTCTGACACTACTGGAAATTACAGCAGACCACAGAGGTAAAGGGTGAATTCAGTCCCACAAGACTGCCCTTGCTTCACATGCCAGCCACAGGGTCCCCAGCTATCTGTAATTCTGCCTGACTGACTATAAATTCTGAAGTTCCTTTGACCCACTGACCTTCTCCAGGCATGATAATTCACTAGAGTGACTCATAGAACTCAAGAATGCTCTATACTTATAATTACAATTTTATTATGAAGGAAGCAACTCAGGAAATGCCAACTGGAAGAAATGTGTAGGGCAAGGCATATGTATATGGTAGGTGGAAGGACATATAGAGATTTTGTCCATCTTCTGGCATTCTACCCTCCCAGCACATTAATGTGTTCACCAACTTAGAAGCCCCCCAGCCCTCTCTGTTCAAATGTTTCTATTGAAGTTTCATGATGATAGCATGACTAATTGAATCATTAGCCATTAGTGACTGATCCCAATTTTCAGATTCTCTCCCCTCCTCAGAATCAAGGTTGCTAGTTTCAACCTTCTAATTGGTTGGTTGGTTTTCCTGGCAACAAACTTCCATTCTAAAGGTTTCTAGGGACCCAACAAGGGACGTCTCATTAGCATAAACCCAGTATGGGCAAAAGGGATTCCTTATGAATGAGAAAAGATACTCCTGTCACTCAGGGAATTCCAAGTGTATTAGGAGATCTGTGCCAGTAACCAAGACAAAAACCAAATACATATATGATCTATATTATGATATTACAGTTGGAAATACTATGGAGCATATAAACCAATGGCTGGGACTCTCTGGTAATTTAATTGAGCTGATATAATTTATTTGGAGTGGAACCCCATCATGGACATTTTTTAAAAGATGTCCGGGTCATTCTAATGTACACTTAGGGTTGAAACTATTTTTTATATATAACAGGAGTGGGAATATTACATCTTTGATAGTCAATTGTAAAGGGTTTGTTGAACTATGGTCCATGCACTATGCTAGATGCTTAGGAGATAACGGTAAACCAGACACGTTTCTTTTCATATGGAGCTTTAATCCAATAGGAAAGTCAGAGATTACATATATATGGCAAAGAGAATGGAGCTGGGGAGGTGAGGAAGTGAGGAGTAGGGCCAGAAGGGGTTCCTTAAATAAAAGGCATTGATGGGAAATCTGAAAGAACAAATAAGAGTTAAAGAGAAGCGCGAGGATTGTTTTTCTTTTTTCTTTTTAAAAAAATATTTAAGTTTATTTATTTATTTTTGAGAGAGAGACAAAGAGAGTGAGCAAGAAAGGGGCAGAGAGATATGGAGAGAGAGAATCTCAAGCAGGCTTCACACCGTCAGCACAGAGCCTGGTGTGGGGCAGGAGGATTGTTTTTCTTGGCACTCCTCAAAGTGAGGTTCACGGGAATGGTAGCATCAGCATCACCTAAGAGTTGTTAAAGATACAGAATATCAAGCCCACTGAATCAGAATCTGCATTGTGCCCAGGTGAGCCCTATGCAAAATCAAGTTTGAGAAGTACAGCTTTTGGCAAGCCCTCCAAAAGGAACTGCTTATAAATTCCTCAATGAAATCCCTAAGGTAGCCTTGCTTCCTGTCCTTAAGAGAACTAATCATACAAATATTCCTATAATTCCATAAGCTACCATAGGAATTTACCAATAAAATTACTTTGGCTAAACTAGTAAGTTTCATATTCTATTGTCTCTAAGATAAGTACCTAAGTAACATACAAGATATTCCATTCCCAAATTGCCAAAAAACAATGATTAAAACTGAAATTATGTCTCACATTTTTAATTCAATATTCAATAATATATTCTAGCATCTCACACATGATCTGAAATATTGTTCCTTTCCTTCATAATTTAATGTATATATAATTTTAAACCAATTAGTTTTGACTGATATTCAGAATTTTGTGCTTTTGGTTAGATAAATATTTTCTATCCTCTCTTCAAGTGTTTAGTTCATGAAACTAATTACCTATTTACTTATGAGTTAATTACTTATTGTGCAAAACACTCCCAAAATAATAGCTTAAGACAACACTTACTATCTCACATTTTTTGTTGGCCAAGCTCAGGAGTGGCTTAATTGGGTCATTTTCACCTTCTGAGATTGCAGTCAAGATGCTGACTAGAGAATTGCAGTCATGTGAAGGCTTGCCTGGGTTGAAGGATCTGATTCCAAGAAGACTTGTACCTATGACTGACACGTCAATGTTGGTTGTTGGCATTAGCCTTAGTTACTCACCACATGGACTTCTCCATAAGTGTCCTTGAATATCTTTATGTCAAGGACTGTGAGAAGTGATCCATTTGATAGAGGCAGAAGCTACAACATTTTTCTTGAGCTAACTTTACAAGTCATTCTCTGTCATTTCTGCAATATCCTATTGATTGCCAGGTCAGCCCTATTCAATGGAAAGAAGGAGACCAATAGGGATGTGATGTGACTACCCAGAGGAGAGAATCACTGGGATGATCTTAGAGACTAGCTAACACTAAGTTCATATTTCGTAGTGTTTCACATTTATACTTCCAACTACATTTTTTTAAATAATGAGAACCAAATGTAATAATATATCAAACATTCTCCAAAGATAGTGACTTCTTTGAAACTGACAGTTGGCAACATTGTATGATGGGTATTTTAATATATATAATAGTAATGTTAATAATATAGTATCTGACATTAATTAATAATAATATATGGCAAGCACTATTCTAAAGGCTTTGTACATATAAATGAAGTTAATCTTCACAACAAATCTATGAGGTCGATACTATTTTTCTCCCTATTTTGTAGAGAGTCACAGGGATATTAAGGAAGCAGTGTTGTTATTTTCTCTCCTCTCTATATTAAAATTCCTAACTACTATGACTAAATACATAGATGGTAGAAACAAAGGGTTAATGACTAACAATGAGGATGGTAAGAATATGAAATGTTTGAGGATTAAGGATCATCTCTATTTACTGAGATCCAGTGTTGGAGAGCAAGTGTGCAGCTACAAGAAATAAAAAGAACATAGTTTTAGCCTTCAGGATATTTGAAATATAACCAATTAAAGAGGAAACAATTCAAAAACATTATTATTTTGTGTCATTTTTTAAAATGTTCAACAAATCATTACACATGTTTTTAGTTTATTCAAAAATATAATTGAGCACCTACTGTATGCTAGGTACTGTTGAAAGACCTGTGACATAGCAGTGAATCAACCAAACAAAAATTCCTGCCTTCATGGAGTTTATATTCTAATGGGAAAGAGACAAGTATTAAGTCAGATAAATTAGTAAAGTATATGTAGATTGCATATTGATAAGAAGTAACAATAAAGAATTAAGCAACGGAGAGGGGCAAGAAATGTGAATGTGGGAGAAAGGGAGGCAATAGAGATCCAGGGAAGATTTTACTGGGTGGGTGACTGTTGAGTGAATACCCAGAGGATGTGAGAGAGCTAGGTCTGGAGGAAAATCATTTCAGGCAGAGGGAACAGCAAGCACAAAGGCTCAGAGGTATGCATATGTAGAACAATTCTGAGGAACAACAACAAATGGTCAGTGGGATTAGATCAGAGCAAATAAGGAGGGAGAAATAAGAAATGCATTTAGAGAGTTAACATGTGGGGGAGTAAGCAAAGATCATGTAGGACATTGAGAGTTGTCACTACTTACTGTGACCACTCTGCCTGCTGGGCTGAGAATATACTGAAGAGAAACAAAGGTAGAAGAAATAAGCCCATTTTGCCATTGAAGTAATCCAGGTAAGTGGTGGTTATGCTTGGTCCAGGATATTGAGAAGTGGTAGAGTATGTCACAAAAGGAATGGAATACCCCATTCAAGATAGCTCACCTTAACAACAACAACAACAACAACAAAACATGATCATGATGTTTAAGGGAGTAAATTAAGGGATGAGGTCAACAGCTATGAACTGGTGACATCCCGATAGGAGAATCAGTATTCATTTAAGATTGCTGGTTGATGGTTTTGGAAAGTACCCAAGCCCGCTACCTACAAAAGAAGCTGATTTTTAAGAAAGGAATTTTTATGTCCTACTGAGTTACTGGCATGAAGTTCAGAAATATAAAGATTTTAAAAAGTAAAGGGTACTCTGAAGGTTTAGAGGAATGTTCTTTAAAAAAATATGCTAACTGACTGATGATCAAAGAAAAAGTTGGCAAATTCTCCTGGCAGTCAAATAAAAAGAAAAAAAAAGATCAAAGAATTGATTTGTTAAATAAGGTGAACTTATTCCTAGAATTTTCAACTAGCTATTTACAGACACGTATTCAAATGTCAAGCCAAAATTAAAGTGGATATCAATAATTTCTCTCAAGAATGCAAACATGCAAAATGTATGGGACAAAAGAATGTGTATCAATAGCACACAGTCCCAGGGTTGTGAGAGATTCAGTGCCTGCCTTTGACATCTCCACAGTGGTCAAAACAAAATATCTTACTAGTAGGGGAGATTAGACTCTTCCAAAATGATCATTCCCTCTATAAACATTTGATCGTCTGTGAACCAAATGCTAATGAATTATTTCAAACACTTTTTAAATGCTTTTCCTCTTTCAACATATGCAATCAATAAGTCTAAAATGGGATAACATTCTAAAATTGAGTATTCTAGACCTGGAAAGAATCACAGAGATAATTTAATCTATCTTCCTTTACCCCCACCCATTTGACAGATGAGAGTGGATAGAAGTGAAGCAATTTGCTTAATGTATATGACTAGCTAGTTCCAATGTTGGTACTGAAAAGCAGAGAACTCTTTCAGTATTTATGTCTTTATCTTATGCTTTCATAACCACAGTTTTCAAAAATTAATTTGTGGTGTTCTTTTTTCATTAAATCGTGGAAAATGCATATGTTTTCCATTTGGAATCACATCAGAGTCTATCCACAGTTCTGTAGGCCGGGTGAAAGGGAAATGTGTGAGGATGTCATTTCCCCCTCTTGCTATGGAAGTGTAAATCCAAGGCCACCTCACCCTGAAAGGCCACCTCACCCTGAACATTCCTAGAATCACATTCAGACAAGTCTGCTTCTTTCACACTTGTATCCTCAATGCCACACAGAACCTGGGGCATACAAGATACTCAATACAATGCTGCTAAGTCAGTGAGTAGATTTTTTTTTTAATTTTAGAGAGAGAGAGAGAGAATGCTTATATGTGAGTCAGGGATAGATGCAGAGGGAGAGAAAGAGAGAATCTCAAGCAGGTGCCATGCTCAGCACACAGCCCCATGTGGGGCTCAATCCCATGATCCTGGGATCATGATCTGAGCCAAAATTGAGAGTTGGATGCTCAACCAACTGAGCCACCCCGGCGCCCCACGAGTAGACTTTTCTTTCCTTGATGTCACCTGAACCAGGAAACCTAGCAGAGGGTAAATCACAGGAACTAAACAGGAGCTGTAACTTTCAGTGCCTTCTGGAAGACAAATCTATCTTGGTCGAGGTGGGAGTGGAGGCTCTGAAAGGAAGAATTCAGTGATGGTACTTGACTCTACCTTAGCCTAGACTAAGACAGAGGGAAAAGAAAAGATAAAGACTGTGTGGTGAATGCCTCCTCCAGATCTAAGAGGAGAGGAAAGTAAGTGCTGATGAACAGGAATAAATGAAATGATATGGAAAGAAAATCGAACCCAAGTTGCTATTTCTTTTAACACTGCCTGTAAGGTGTTTTCCTCCTATGGTATGTAGGTTAAAAATGCCTTTTTAGGCCACTGTCTTCTGACATTCTGGTTCTTATGGAATTCTACCTACTCAGCCATGCTCCTAATCTAAACCATCAATTTCGAGCAGTGAAAAGGAAGTATTGATGTGTGCCCCCCACCAATGCAATAGGAACATATACATTCAGGTTATTTGCCACTATAGGTACACAACAGTAATTTCACTTTTCACTGCAGATTGTTTTCAAAATAAAATTTGTCAAATGGAGAGTAGTAAGACTTCAAAATCCCTTCACTATGCCAGAGCTTTCACTTTAAAGTTTGATGCAAAGAGACATCATACCATATAGCTTCATGACTGCCTTTAAGTGTACTGCCAAAATGCAGTTGACCTTTAGAATATTTAGTAATCATCTACATCCTTCTGTCCAACAATGGACAGGTAATAATTTACAGGCATCTAAGTGACTATAATGGAGTCCTTTTTATGTATCTATTTTTTTTTAAATTTTAGACAAACAAAGAGAGAATGCAAGAAGGGGAGAGGGGCAGAGAGAGGGAATCTTAAGCTGAGCCTGGAGCCACATGCGGGGCTTGAACCCATGACCCTGGAATCATAACCTGAGCCAAAATCAAGAGTCAGGGTCTCAACCAACTGAGCTATCCAATTGTCCCTGAGTCTTTTATGAAAATGAAAATTTTAAAAGTCAAGATCATATTTTATGTGTAGTCCAAGCTCAGCTCATTTTCGATCAAAAGAGAAACATCTGCAGTCACTGACTTGAATCTCTTGAGCACACACAAGGATGTGTGCACAAATATATATATAAAGATGTGTCCATAGAGTGCTCAACTGCTTACATTTGTGCTTACGTCTTCTTTGCCTAGATCCAGCCCTGGAATGAGGCACTTGCTTTGAGTGCAAAATTTAAGGGGAGAAAAAACTCATCAGTCAAGGTAGAGATCAGTAACTCTGCTGTTCTGAGCCATTATATATAAGGAGTCTGAAGTAAAAGGAAAAAATCTGTAACCTTGATTCTATTTTCATTTAAAATGTAGAGATTTTCTTCATTATGGATTTTTTTGCATTAAATTCAATTTTTAAAATTTTGTAATTAAATATTTATTTTGATTGTTGAATGTTTTAATTAAAGTTTAATTGACTTAAAAGATCTTATTAGTTTCAGATAATGGTAACTAGATGTACAATGGGGATCGTTTGTAATGTACAAAAATATCAAGTCACTGTGATGTACACCTAATTACTGAGTTTTTGATATGCCTTAAATTTTGCCCTTAAAGCAAGTGCCTCATTCATCTCATGCACCTTATCCTGGTATCAATGCCACTTCAATGATTCTGCTTTATCAAAGACAATGCAAGAAATATTCAAAGATTTAAGGGTTTCATTCTATGGTTTCAATTCCTCCCTCAATGAACAGTAAGAATGTTCAGTCCGTGAATGTTACCTCCAGAAGAAAAGTTTAAACTAACACATTTGCAGCGTATCAGTATGAACCCCTAAGGTTTATTAATGGCCTTGAGGATCAAAGAGTATATATCCAGTTCTGAACTTGAGTCTACTTTATCACATACATCCAAGAACACATCTGAACATATGCAATGATGGAGAACATCACAGCCCATTCAATTGAAATCTATTAGAATGTTCTACACACTGAGCCATACTGGACTCTTTCTTCCTTAAGTGTTACACTTTGGTTCACGTTGAGTCCTTTGAGCTATTCTTTAACAAGACTAATCCTAATCCCATTCTACTAGACTCTTTTAAAATATGAAGGCACACAAAATTGGCCTCCTCTTAAAGCAATTAATTTTCTTGTTGGACATTTATCCAAAGAAGATAATAATTATATATTTTTTATTAAATGTTGTTTTGGAACTTGAATTCTAAGGAAATAAGAAGGAGCA
The DNA here is from genome assembly GCA_028646485.1 of Cryptoprocta ferox. NCBI lineage: Eukaryota > Metazoa > Chordata > Mammalia > Carnivora > Eupleridae > Cryptoprocta > Cryptoprocta ferox. The sequence continues at coordinate 16,986,167 of CM053560.1, forward strand.
TCTTAGTAACCATAACCATCAGAATTCCGTCCTCATATTATTTTGTAAGAGTGTTGATGTTCTCAACCATGGCTGGCCATCAGAATCTTCTGATGGAATTTAAATAATATGAGTGTTGGGAACTAACATTTGAGAAATTTGTCTCTTTAGATCTAGGGTGGAGCCCAGGCGTCCTTGTTCTTTAGAAGCTCCCTAGGAAATGTAAATGTTCTGTAGGACTGAAAACCACAGCAGTCTACCACTCAGATGAAAAGGAACATCCACTCCTCCTCAGCTTCCTCCAACTCAGGCAAGGAAAACTGCAGGTTAAAATACGTTATTCACTTTCATAAAGCAAGTCCTTTCTTTGCTTTTCAGCTTCTGCTGAAAATGGCAATGATTGTATTATTGTCAAAAAGAGATTATCTGGGAATTGACTATTTTTTCCTGGATTGCTGGTGGGGTATAAAAATTAGTTAAATATGGTGGTCCCCTGAAGCACTATGTGACAGGTGTTCTAAAAGCCGGAGAAATTTCAGTGAATTTTATGAATTTTAACTAAGGGAAAACATTTAATTATCTTGTGAAACACTGTAATTAAAGATAACAATAAAAACACTTTACATCAAACATTTTGTGCTTGTGTTGCTATCTCTTTGAGGCCTCATGAAAACTCCATGAAAAAAGGAAATAAACTTATGTATCTATTTATATATCTACTAACTCCAGTGACCTGTCCATACAATTCTAGTACCAGCTATAGAAGACAAGCATTCTAATGTTAATATTATCCATTTAACTTAATAAGAGCTACCATAATCATATCAGTCTCTATGAAGTATGCTGTAAAGTATTTTAGTGGTTTAAAAAAATATATATTAATTCCAAACAGGAGAGTTAAAAAAATACTACAAATGAAGCAGATTTACATAATCTAACATTTCTGTTGGGCTTTTAATTTGGCTAAAAGATAAGACATTTTTCTAATTATTATTTTAGAATAAACGTTCATTGGCTTAATGAAATTTTACTGAACCTGATGAACAGTTGATTTCAGACACAAAAGCTGAGTCCTGCAGGAAGGGAGAAAAGCATGTGTGGTCCTGCCGGCTGTTTATTTGGGCAGAATCAGAAGCACTTTTAAGTCTGGCTCTATTCCCTATTTTTTAAACTGTTTTCCATTTATAAGCACATAATGGCCGCAAGGAAATAACTTCAGGTTTTGTACGCTACTCTGAATTGGTTCTTTCATGAGAAGATACCCTGGATTTGAAACCATTCCTTTAATGGAGAATAATTTTGATTCTAGGATCTATTAGACTTATGAGTAAGGATCATGTGGCCAAACATTTTGCTAAGAACTCTAGATTCAGAGATGAATAGGACATAGTACTTAATTTCACATGTATTTTTTCTAAGTCCCACAGAGACGACCTTTGTATGATGGTGCTAATCAATTTCACATTCAGGGTGGCTCCTGACTGCAGAGTGGATTCTTACATGGATCAGGAACAGCTCCTCTAATCATATGTAATGAGACCAAAGTCAGAGAACTGTGATGTCTGAAGCAGAGTATCCTAAGGCTTGAGCACCGATCACTTTAAATGTTTCAAGGCTATGTACATTAGCCCATCTCATGTGGTGGTTTTGTTTTGAGTTCATAAAAATTAATAAAATTAATAGCCAATATAGAGATATATACACATTTTAGCGGCGCCTGGGTGGCTCCTTCGGTTGAGCGTCTGACTCTTGATTTCAGCTCAGGTCACGATCCCAGGATTGAGTCCCATGTCAGGCTGAGTGTGGAGCCTGCTTGGGATTCTCTCTCCCCCTCTGCCCCTTTCCCAAATAAAAAAAATTAAAATTAAAAAATGAAAATGATATCTAAATTTTAGAACAAGAAGTACTACCATCCTGCTTTCTAAATAACAAATTGATTTAATAAACCCCACCATTTGTCAAATAATATCAGGAGTTTTATGCACAGAAATTAACCAATGTAAGATATATTTATTTATTCAGAACTGATTTTTTGGAAATCTCTTTCTGAACTTGCGAGACTCTGTTAAACAAATTATTGTTGACTTGAGCCCTTTGAGTCATAATCGAGTTTCATTGTAAATGCAGGTTTGACCATGCCCCTTGAGCTAGAAAATGCACATTGCCTACTCCATCTATAAAATTATCAGTAAGGAGAGCAAAAAGGAGATATAAAATGTGAAACATTTTCACAGAAACCCACCATGCTATAGTTGTCCGGCATGTCATGTTGGATTCATTTCAACAAAAAACGGCTTTCACAGAATGCCCACCAGACATGTTCCCACAGGCTGTTTTACCATCTGTAGTATTAAAGAGTATCCATTATGGGTGCCTTGGGGCTAATCTTTCAGAATTGATTACAAAATGTTCATGATACATTACCTCAAATGGAATTATTGGCTTTAATTAAAAGAAACAAAACAAAACAAAGCAAATCCCTCCAAACGGTGGCCTTAGTAAAGCAGAGACAAAGAATAGACCATGCTATAGGCTTTACATCTGGATTGAAAGAACTCACACACATATTCGGTTATGATAGATCTCCATTAATAGAATTTCTTTGACTACATAATGGTCGTAGAAAATTTATGCATAATGTAATCTACTCTAGACACCACTTTCTCCTTGATTTATTTATGCAAAAAGGCACATCTCAAAATCCATAAGTATCCAGCTCATAAAAAAGGAATGATGAGGTCTCCTCTTTTCTAAAATTTGGCATTTAGATGCAGTTGAAAATACATGGAAAAGAGCAAACAAGTTCTGAAAACCTGTATTATGAATACATTGATTTCATATAATTTATGAACCAGAGAGTGAAGATCGTAAGGGTATTTTAAGTTATTGCCTTAGTTGTAACACTTTTCCCTTAGGTGTTCTGATCAGTAGCTATTCAAGCAAATTTTAATTTTTATAAATTGAGGTAATTTTTATAACCTTAAAAAGCTGGAAATACCAATGTGATTGTACAGCCAGTGTTTGGAATCCTAGGTTTAGATACTCACAAGCACAAATAAATCCTTACGTGGCTTCTAATGTGATTATTCCAGTACTTTGCTTTCTGTTTTATGCAGTCTTTCAACTCCTCAAAAAGCACGATTCTGAAAAACGTATTCTCAGCCTCAAATGACAAATTATGTTCCAATATGTTATCAAGAGGAAAAGGAATAACTATTATGCAAATTGGATGCTTAATTGCTGCCCTCTCTTACCCAGAAAAGCTTGATTTGGAACCAATCCCGGAGGTCATTTAGTCAGGGAGTCATCTCCCACCCCCAAGAAGTCATAACACACACTCTATGAGGCTTATCCCAAGTCCATACGTGTGACATATTGTGTGCAATTGAACTCAATGCCTCCGATGGAACACTGAATGGCCGGAATGTCTGTGGTACAATTTTGTACAATTATGTTGGGTCCTTCTACTATCAGACATTCCTAAATGAAGGTAAGTCCTTCTTGTTGAGGTGGACATTTATTGTTCCTCTGTCCACCTGAAGCCCACTCCCTTTTCCTAGTAGCGAATAATTTTTCTCTCCCATTGGTGTCTGCAGTCCTGGTGCAAACAGGCTAAAACGCTCTTCATTCCCCTCGAGAGGCCGCAGCAGGTGTTCTTCACCAGATGCTTCCTCCCTCCCAGCCCCAAGGACAGCCATGTGACGTGACCATCCCCGGACACTAAATCCTGTGAAGAGTGGAACGAAGATGAGTAGTCAGACGAATAATTGAAGGTTGTCAAGCCACTGCAGGGCCAGGATGCTAATCAGATGGTTGCTGCAGAGTTTTGCTGCCGGCCTCCAGATGGCCTTGCCTCCAGCCTCTTGCTAAGTCAGTCTCCAGGTCTCCTTTTCTTTTTTGTGACTCCTGATATTTTTCTCATTAATTTTGTTTGTTTAAGGCAACCAGAGTCTGTCTATATTACCGGTAAGAAAAGAACTCTGTTATCAGAATTCCCAGAAATTTCTCCCTTTGTTCCTAAATTTACTTTCCAGAATTTGTCCAAATTCATAAATCCTGCTTTTAAGTGTAAAAGCCTATCTTCTTCCTTCTTCGGGTCAAACACATAAACTTCCCATTACTGATATTTAGATTATTTAAATTTTAGGTCTTAGACAACTCTGATCACATTTCTTCTCTGGGGATTTGACCCATATAGAACTTGGAATTAAGTAAAACTCATAAGACTCCTTCCTAGGTGGTTTGTGGTGTGTGTGTGTGTGTGTGTGTGTGTGTTGTGTATATCGTGTATGTGTGTGTGTTGTGTATGTGTTGTGTGTATGTTTTCTTTTACAAGAGAGATGAACTTGTTTCAGTGCTATTACCTTCATAACCATGTGTGACCATGTTTAGTTAATTACAAACTAAATTTACAACTTTAATTTTTGACTATTACACTTTGTCTAATGAATTACCTCTATTAATTTAGCAGCTACCTCTTATTATTTAGATGAAATATAATATTATTTCTCCCAAATCTTCATCGAATTTACTGATAAAAAGATTGACTAAAATGGATCCTTGTAGTAAATTGTCAACAAAGTGCTTTCATGTGATTTAACAGTCAATGGCTTTTTGATGAAGTTGTTTTAAAAACTGAATTACTTGGGGAATCAGGGTGGCTCAGTTGGTTAAGGCTCTAACTTCAGCTCAGGTCATGATCTCCCGGTACATGAATTTGAGCGTGCACCCTCCCCCCCCCGCCCCCGGCAGGCTCTGTGCTGACAGTTCAGAGCCTGGAGCCTGCTTCAAATTCTGTATCTCCCTGTCTCTCTGTCTCTCTGCCCCTTCCCTGCTCAAGCTCTGTCTCTCTCTGTCTCTCTGTCTCTCTCTGTCTCTCTGTCTCTCAAAAATAAACATTAAAAAACCACTTTCATGTACTTAACATACATCACCATTTAACCATATCTAAATATCTATCTACAAATCTATTACATTTTAATTCACTCCCTATTTCTCTACAATTCCTCCATCAGGTACAAAATATTCTCTTTAACTAATAAGTAGCTTTATTATTAACGGGAAATGCAGCATAGTAACTTAGTCACAGATGTAACATACATATATAAGTGAAGCAAGTTTCAGAAACAAGATTTATCCTTGCTATATGCAATATATTGTATTAGTTTCTATTCTATTCTATAGTATTATTTTTTAAGCTAGTCATATAAGATTGATGGATTATATCAATATCGATATCAACTTCTTAGCTGTGGTATTGTACAATAGTTACATAAGATGTTACTATTGGGAAACATTTGATAAAGAGTGTGAGAGGTCTCTGTATTGTTTCTGACAACTGCTTTCGAATACATAAATAAAAGCTAGTCACGAGCTACTAAATTTAGATTGTGATCCACCAATGATTCATCAACAGAAATTTATGATATTAACAGGCACTAACAGAAACATGAAAAGATACATTAACAAAATAGTAATGAATAAAACAAGGGTGTCATCATTGTTTTTCAATATTATAGTAAGAGTTTTAGTTGCTGGGGTGCCTGGGAGGCTCAGTTGGTTAAGAGTCTGACTGTTGATTTCAGCTCAGGTCATGATCCAAGGGTCGTGGGATCAAGCCTCACACCAGGCTCCACGCTGAGTGTGGGGTCTGCTTAAGATTCTTTCTCTCTGCCCCTTTCCTCTGCTTGCATTCTTCCTCTCCCTTTCAAAAAAAAAATAGAGAAATTCATGTAGAATACACTGAAATGTAGAAACAGTACTATCATTTTCAAATTATAGGAATATTTATATGGAAAAGTGTTAAAATATAATTGCAAAATTGGCAAGAGACAGAAAAGGATGATTCACAGAAGAAAATAATAACTAAAAAGGTAAAATTGTTTAATCTTACTATAAATAAAATCAGATATTGGTTTTTGCTTTTAAATAAATGCATTTAAGAAAATTCATTAAATTTAATATTTCTGTGACTGGCAGGTATGACTTCCAGCTGCAGTTATTAGGTGAAATTGGTACAAGACTTTTATTTTATTTTATTTTATTTTATTTCATTTTTGCTTATTTTTGAGACAGAGAGAGACAGAGCACGAGCGGAGGAGAGGCAGAGAGAGAGGGAGACACAGAATCTGAAACTGGCTCCTGTCTCTGAGCTGTCAGCACAGAACCCAATGCGGAGCTCGAACTCACGAACTGCAAGATCATGACCTGAGCCAAAGTCGGAGGCTTAATCGATTGAGCCATCCAGGCGCCCCAGTACAAGACTTTTAGAAAGAAATAGTAAAACTGTTAACTTATATAACTTTAGCACATACTCTTTTTCTTAGTATATATCTGCTTATACTCTAAGAGCATAAATAACTTGGGAAAGGATTTATATAATAACTGTTTTTCACAGTTAAACTTGTAATATAACAAACAAATAAATAAGGGTTTGGCCTGAACGTCCAACAGTAGTATGTTGTTTGAATACATTTATGGATGGATTATTTATAGCTTTAATAGTGCCTTTCACTAAGAGTATATAATAACAGGAAAATAATAAAATGCAATATTAAATGAACAGAAGGAAATTTGTTAGAGGGTTAGTTGTTATTTCTGGGCAAAGGCATATGCATGTCTGCATCCTCTTCTTGAAGGACACGAGCCATAATAGATTAAGGCCTGCTTCAATGACCTTTAAACTAAAGTACCTCTTTAAAGACCCTATTTCCAAATACAGTTCATTGTGAGGTACTGCAGATTAGGATTTCATCATATGAGTTTGGGGGAAACATCACTGAGTCCATAACAGTACCCTAGAAGATCCAGTGGTGCTATCCACACCCAAGCCAGTCTGCTCTTACAGAAATAAATTGCCATGATTCATAACGAGAGAAGATCAGTTAGTTGACTCCACTTGATATCAAAGCACCAAAGCTGTTGTGGCTCATTAAGTTGGGAGATTTGCTGTCTGGGGTCTTAAAACAGCTGCTGCAATAGATGACCCACCAGATTCCATAGATCTAATGGTGTGAACTGATGGGGAAGAAAGCTGATATACAGGCTTCTATATGTACTTCAGAGAACGACCCATCAGTGTGAATCATTCATGTACGTCTTTCTTTGTGACCCCAAAGAATCTGTCTAAATGGACTAGTTCCATATTTATTAGATTTTTGATGAGAAAAACAACCACGACTAAGAACTCTGACTGTTAGGGACAAGTCACTCTCACAGGAATAGTATTACCATGCTTGGTAGATAAAGACAATACTTAGGAAAATTCTGTCAACAACACACACAAGAGTTTCCACACATGAATGGTTAGCCTGCCTATAAAACCCTTAGCTGTCCACAAGGAATCATTGTCGAAGATTCTGGAAAGCAACCTATTGTACTGTAGACCACTTGAGTTACATAGAAAGAAAGACTACTGGGTACACCAGCAAAAGAAGAACTACTTCGATGCTTCCAAATCTTTTTAATCACCATCCTCTTCAGGAGAATGTCTGTAATATACAGATATATATATATTTATTGTTAAATACTATACAGATATTAGTGCCTTTATATATTAAACACATTATAATGTATACAAAACTAGAAACTAAGAATATTTTTAATGTATTTTTTTTTTATTTTTTAGAGAGAGAGTGAGACCATAAGCTGGAGATGGGCAGAAAGAGAGGGAGTCAGAGAATCAGAAGCAGGCTCAGCACTGTCAGCGCAACCCAACATGGGGCTCGAACCTGTGAACTATGAGATCATGACCTGAGCCGAAGTTGGATATTCAACCAACTGAGCCACCAAAGTGTCCCTAGAAATTAAGAATATTAAAAGAATATGAACAACTACCTTCAAACAGAAATTCTAACCCTTAGTTCCTAAAACTCTGTGGTCAGTGTCCATGTCCCTTGGAGTGTATACAATCCTTTTTAGGTACCTCTGATCCATATACATAATACCATATTATAGATGTTCAGTGCTTAAATATATTTACCCCCCACCGGTGACAATCTACATGGAAATTCCAAAAAAGAACTTACCATAAAAAGTAGGTGTGGATCCTTTTATCTTTGTTTATTTCCTCATGAGTTAAAGTAGTATTCAGCTGTATCAGAAACAGAAGACAGGGGCACCTGGGTGGCTCAGTCGGTTAAGCTGCCGACTTCGGCTCAGGTCATGATCTCACAGTTCGTGGGTTGGAGCCCCGCATCGGGCTCTGTGCTGACAGCTCAGAGCCTGGAGCCTGCTTCTGATTCTGTGTCTCTCTCTCTCTGTTCCTCCCCCACTCCTGCTCTGTCACTCTCACTGAAAATTAAAAATAAAACATAACAAAAAAAAAAAAAGAAACAGAAGACAGTATATAGCTTTAATGTCATATTGGACCTCTCCTTTAAAAATATTTAGTCAGTTTAGGGGTGCTGTGGTGGCTCAGTAGGTTAAATATTCAACTTTGGCTCAGGTCATGATCTCATAGTCATGGGTTTGAGCCCTGCATCAGGCTCTTTGCTGACAGGTCAGAGCCTGGAGCCTGTTTTGGATTCTGTGTCTCCCTCTCTCTCTGCTCCCTTGCACGCACTCCATCTCTCTCTCTCTCTCTCTCTCTCTCTCTCTCTCACAGACACACACACACACACACAAATAAATAAATATTAAAGTAAATAAAAATAAAAAAACTAAAAAATTAAAAAAATAAAAATTTAAAAAAATAATAAACTAATAAATAAAAATAAAAAACATCGTAGAATGATCCTAAGAAGATATTTTCTTAACTCTTCTAATGATTCTTAATTAGGGGAGAAATTTGCACACTTTTTGTTACTAATGGCAAGGTTGCAAGGTACATGTCACAAAAAAACCATTTCTAAATCAGACAATATATTCTATCTTAATTAATTCATTTTTTTAAATGAGGCAAAATTGGTGGCTTATAACATTAGGCCTATGAACACGTTGGTCTCCCCTTTGGATTTTATGTTTGGTTTTTATTTGATTTCTGACATGTGAAGTTTTATGATTTTTTTCCACTGTAGTTTTTGGTTGTTTTTCAGATATGAAACACTAGCGATAATCTGACTACATCTTTTTTCCAAAGGTCCATGTGTGTCTTCCCAGCTGTGAGTCACCTCTGGATGCTGAACAGAAATTCTGATAAGTCAGTCTACAGTAGCAGCATTTTTTTGCCCAAGAAGAAAGAACTGAACCTGTTGAAGAGGCAAAGACCCTCCTGAACTCCAGCCTTTTCCAGGCCTTAGAGAACATTTCTGATTCGAGCCTCCACCCAAGGAATACCCCACTATTCATGGAAGAGGAGGTTTTTAACTTTCAGCTGATGAACAGTTTGGGAAGTCAGAATAGAAAAGAGCTGGGTATTTGGAATAACAGGCAATATGGCCACAGATGTATCATTAGCCATTAGCTTTTGGTATTGGCAATTCTATAAAATGCACTTTCTCTCTCACAGTGCCATGACTAATTTAATTTAAGTCAGGCTGGAAGACTATTTCAGGTGAAGTAAAACCAATTCTTTGCAATAACATTTCACTGCAGTGTACTCATATCATTTAGTATTTATTTCAAATTCCATTTGCTAGAGCAGGACACATATAAAAGTTAATGCTGTCCATATACTTTGCAGTCTAAGTGCCTTTGACAAATATATGTCATACTTGTCCTTTTAGTATCAACACTGACAGTTTGTAAAGTAGTTAAGGTAATATAACAGTAACACCTTCACATCCATACAGACATGATGAGTAGAAGTATAAAAGATAAAAAAATGTTTCAGGGGCACTTTTGAGTGGCTCAGTTGGTTAAGCGTCCGACTTCAGCTCAGGTCATGATCTGTGGTTCACAAGTTCAAGCCCTGTGTTGGGCTCTGTGCCGATAGCTCAGGAGCCTGGAGCCTGCTTCAGATTCTGTGTCTCCCTCCCTCTCTCTCTCTGCTCCTCTTCTGCTCATTCTCTCTCTCTCTCTCTCTCTCTCTCTCAGTCTCTCTCAAAAGTAAATAAATAAAAATTTTAAATAAAAAAGTAAGTTTGATGTCAGTGAACTTTGCTTCTGAGTAACACCTTACTCAGATTTTCCATGAAGTTGGTAAAACTCTAGTGTATAAAATAGACTCATCTGTCTCCAAAGAACAGATGCACTCAAATTAGCATAGGCAACAGGGATTATTGTCAGACTACAAGGAGATGTAACCTATGCTGGACAGCCTTGCTTGAGAAACCAGGAAGGTCAGGGCCTGCCACTCTGGAACTTTGCTGTTAAATTGACTCAGCTATTTGATCCACACTATCAGTTTCTAGTTGCCAAATTCAGTTTGTCCTTCCAGTCTATATACAGAGGGAATATGATTTACTTAGCTCATATTTTCACAGCCTTCTAGTAAGTACCCACTGCACTGTGGGCCATTAAGTCAATGGAATTGCATAAAACAGAGCACTCGGTGAAATGTTAGGTATTAGATGAGGTTGAGGATTGCTGGAGCACAGATTGGTGCATCCAGCATACCTAGTTTCCTGAACTAACCATCTGGTGGGCCAGATCCAACCAATAATTCAATTCCACCAGTATCCAAGAATTTTGGTTCTAGCTTGGTTGAGGGAAAACATACCAACATGGTGACCCCCATGCCTTTCCTAGTGAGTCTGCATCCAATCTTAAACTGTCTCTAGACACACATCCTTCTTGTTGCCATCTTCATGCACACAGTTAATGGTCCATGTCATTGTCAGTTTCTCCTGGAGCAACTGGTTTTGGCTTAGCCGCTTCACTAGGTCTTTGAAATACAGATGTTTCCAGCTTATCAACCTAGAGAAATTATTCTCCAGGAGGGGGAATTTGTTTCCCAGGGGACATTTAATGATGTGTAAAAACATTTTTCATCATCACAACTGAGTGAGTGCCACTGATATTTATTGAGTGGGGCCAGGGATGCTACCAAACATCCTGCAATACAGAGAATAGCCCCTACAACAGAAAATTATTGAGCCCCAAATGTCAATAGTGCTGAGATTGAGAAACTTTGGTCTAGAGGCATTCGGAGACTCACATCCCCGGAAAATATACATGCAGGCTAATTTTGAACAGTCTCTGAATTAGAGAAAACCTCATGACTCAAAGGAAACCCCTCTGATGAACATCCACTCTCACAGGATTGGCCATCCAAGATGACTGTTCCCCGTGTGTTGCATTCCTTGCCTAAATATTAAGGCTCTGGCACATCCGCATGCACAGACTCTAATGCAATTGGGGAACGATTTCTTTTGCCCTTTGCTCTTCCAAAGGTCAGAGAGCAAAGCAGAGTACCCAATTCTACATCTCCCCAAACACCTTCCCTGTTGCATTCACATAAGCTTAGAAGCCTTCGTGCAAATAAGACTCCTCATGCCCAGTTAAGAGCTTACAGGTCAAGCTCTCATTAATCCTCAGTTACTTTAGTGACTTTAGGGAAGTTTACTCAACTTGATCTTCACATGTGCTTGAAATTCAAATGAAGGGGTTGATCAATCTAGGAAGGAGCTAACATTGCTTTCTGGATGTTAGCTATATGCCGGACCTTGTGCTGGTTTGGAGTAAATTGTAAGACTGAAACATTTACCCTTTCATTGATTATATAACTGTGTCTCTCACATAAAATTTGTGTCCACATTCATGAATGTAACCTTCCCCTTATGCCGATGGTGGCACACAATGCCCACCAAGGGTATCTGGGGCTCACTAAGTATTTACTGAACATGTGAATTTTTCTCAACTTTTTCCTCTTCCCTAGTACAGATGAAGAAAACATTCACATTTCCACACTCCCATTAATAACAATAAGGTGGCTATGCTTAAATAGATATGCAGTGGGTTGTATTCAAATATGCACTGAGTGGGAAGAAAAAGAAGAGAGGGATGTGAGAATTTGACAAACTTGTCCAAGTATATTGGATTCCCCAGACCTCCAGTTGAAAGTGACCACTATATACTTTCTTACCAATATCTCACTCAGTGAAGTATTTACTAGATTCCAAAGCATCTTGAACTTTTTTTTCTGCCTCACTACCTAGTGTATCTTTTGCTCATATGTTTTTCTAAAATTAGAATTACAATAGCAAAATAATAGCCAGTGATTTTGAGCGTTTATTAGGTACCCATAACTGTTGATGAGTCTATGTATTCATGAGGTAGCTACTGTTACTTACCCCATAATACAAATGAAACAACTGAGGCACAGGACATCCTTAGAAGGTTGGACACTGACAGACTACTTCTAGAGACTCAACTACCCTCTTTCTACCCAGATCTCTTCAGTTCCAGTTTGATCCTCCTTTATGAATCCAGTTAGCTACATGTCTCAGGGATCTGCTCAATTCACAGCATTATTTCCTACATTTTGGAAATTCGGTGTGTACTTGCTTATGGTTTCTCTGGTGTGGTTGTGTTGCATACTTGAATTTGTGCACAGGTATTGAAGAGTGTGATCTCCCACACTCGCTTCACCTTTCCTTCTCTTTCTAGTTCTTCTACCACTATCCTGACCACCAGCAGATATTCAAAATCCTGTTGCTTGTATTCAGTATTTACAAATAATCAAATGGACTCCAGAAGGGCAGAAAGCAATTTAAAACTTTTTTATGTCTTTTATTTTTTTTTTTATTTTTGAGAGAAAGAGACAGAGAGTGAGCAGGGGAGGGGTAGAGAGAGAGAGACAGCGAGACACAGAATCTGAAGCAGGCTTCAGGCTCTGAGCTGTTTTCACAGAGCCCGACACGGGACTAGATCACACGGACTGTGAGATCATGACCTGAGCCGAAGTCGAACACTTAACCGACTGAGCCACCCAGGCGCCCCAAATAATTTTAACCATATTCCAGATGAGATGATTTTTTTAATGTTTAATTTTCTAACACTAGAGACCTGAAGAACTGCCCTATATCGTCACCCAGAATTTACCGTCAGGAGAAGTGAGCCCAGCCAGTCCAGGTGACATGGGGAGGAGGTGATGGACCCACTTGTTGGGGGTCAGGCCAGCACGCAAGAAGCCTTTCCTCTGGGTACTTGGATTCACGCCCCTAACTCTTCACCTTTCCCTCCGCTTCTCCAGGTTTCCCCCTCTTATATAGTCATTGCCTTCATTGAAAAGGGACAATTTCAGAGAATTTTCTCAGAGACAGCAACGCCAAACCCCCTTTGCCATCTGCTCGATATCACCTTCCTGTTCCTATAACAATTAATGTTACTTTTTTTATTACTATGTTTTATGCTCAAAATGTTTTGTTGAAGTTTTCCCGGGGTTTCCTGGCAGACATGAGGATGGCATATGTATTTCATTGACTTTATTCAAAGAAAATTAATATACTCATGAAAAACTAAATGTTACAAAAACATCATTAAAAGGAATATGTTTGTTAGGTGTGTGCTCCTATGTGTCTGTTGGAATCATGTTAAATGGGTGCTTGGTTACCAATAAATATGTGACTTATGAGGCGCCTGGTGGCCCAGTGGATTAAGTGTCTGACTCTTGGTTTCGGCTCAGATCATGATCTCACTCTTCGTGAGATGGAACTCCATGTCGGGCTCTGTGTTGACAGTGTAGAGCCTGCTTGAGATTCTCTCTCTAACCTCTCTCTCTGATCCTCCCCCTGTTGTACTCTCTCTCTCTCTCTCCCGTAAAATAAATAAACATCAAATAAATAAATAAATAACTATGAATACTAGTGGCAGTAAGATATCCACAAATTATGTATGTGATGTGCCATCCACACATACTCATGTCCTTGTTTACTTGATGTTTCCAAGAAGTTTCCTCTGGAAGCTCAGTAGCACATGATAAAAGTTTCCTATTACACAGTAAAAAGTCCTCTACCTGCCTGAATGACAAGATATGCTTAAAGGACATGGGATGCTGATGTATTTTATAATTTACTTAGGTAATGACAGAGAGCAAAGATAACCCCACTAATGTGATGTTTTGTCACAAAAAGAAATGTTGCAAATATAATCAAATGGCTTAGAGGATGAAGCAGCTGTATAGGCAAGGTTGGGGAAGGCTGAATACAGAACTTTGGGTCTAAATGTTGGCCACCATATGCAAACTTTACAGCTCGCTCTTCCTGAATAAGAATTTCTGTGCATGATTTAAATGTCATAAACATTTTACAAGTCTTCCCTAGCAGCAGATTTCCTGTTTTGGGAGTTAAAGGGCAAGTGTAAACCTGAGAACATGCTCTACACATGTACGACAGACATAAAAACACACAGAATGACCTTTAAAAACATATCAGGATGACCATGTCTATCTTGAAGAGAAACACTGCCAGATTGAATCCACATTTTGATGGAGTCACTGATATGTAAAATCGGAAGCTCTGAAAATATAGTAGTCTCTTTTATAATTAAATGGATAATTGTCTCAGGTTCTGTGAGTTACCTCTACTTTTTTACCATTCAGAATTTCTTCTCACTCTCTCTTTTTTTATTCCTAACCCAGAAATACAATAAGACACACAGTTTACCCAGATAGAATAAAGTCTTTTCTAATTAGTTTCTAATGTACTACATTAACGTGGTTACGTTTACAGGTTGATTATGGCCTGCACAGTATAATTGCGGGAGCCAGCCATTTAAAGTAAATTTCCTGCCTTCAAATGACATGGTCAAGTTCATATTACCTGCCTACTGGTTTGGAAAACCAGGAAGAGGGAGAATATGAGTGAGAGAGAGGATACCTGGCAGGGTGCAGTAGGAAGAAAAGACTGAATGATGAATGGAAAGCAGATTATGTTTGCTTCTTGACTTTGCCTGGGGGCCAGAAAGAGGTATAAATATCAAATAAATGCATTTTCAATTTTGTCTTCCCTTTCGTCTGCCAGACTAAAAGAAACTTCCCAAATGGTTTATTTATCCACAGGGTAAAAGGCAAGCTCTATAGGCCATAAACATAGACACAAAAACTTTAAACCTGAGAAATAAACTTAGACATTTTTTTAAATTTCAGATTAAGGTCTAACCTGGTTTATTAGCAACAGTAGTTGGATCCACTCAGGAAAATAAAAGTTGCAGGTGAATAAATCTTGATGTGCCAGGACAAAACCCAACCTATTTGTAACGTGGCATTCTTGTGTTTTCTGATGCTTTTCCTGATGTCCTGGAAACTTCATTCCCAAACTAGAATTGGAGAAGGCAGCAGAAAACATATAGCCTGAAAACGTGGACCATGACCCCATAACTGCAGCATTTCAAATACCTGGAAATTATGTTCAATTTGGGTGGCTGCTATTTGGAGTGATCTTGTTGCCTTTCACTAATTCTAAAATTTTTTAATGTTTATTTATTTTTGAGAGACAGAGAATGAATGGGGGAGGGGCAGAGAGAGAGGGGGATACAGAATCCAAAGCAGGCTCCAGGGTCTGAGCTGTCAGCACAGAGCCTGTCACGGGGCTCAAACCCACGAACCATGAGACCATGACCTGAGCTGAAGTTAGACGCTCAACCAACTGAGACACCCAGGTGCCCTTACCTTCCACTAATTCTAAAAGAGGTGATCAGCAGAAAAAGGAAAGCAGTTATACACTGCTCATCGGCTTTATATTCAGAAATCTCAAGCATAAAAGAATGTTTTCTTCTCTGCTTCAGATTGGAGCCCAAAGAATGTAAATCTTAAACATGCCGGAACTTGAGAATTAAGCTCTTACATATTTGGATACTCAAGTTATTTATTTTTCTAAGAAACATTTTACAAAGCTCTTTTTTAATGTCTGAGCCAGCAGCACAGCCTTCTGTATATTGAGAAGATATAAGCCTAAGAGAAGGATTGTTCCAGAACACTAACTGAATTAAGACCATCAGACATGCCCCAAGACCACTATGGAATCTAATATTTAACATCAGGAAAGTTTATTTTTCCATGTATCCTTCTTCCAATTACTGTATATTCTAGCTCTGCCACTCCATGTAACATTATGTAAAGAATCCTCTATTAAAGTCATGGCAATAAACTCTACTGCTTCTGGTCCACTCTACATGGGATATACACCCTACACATGTTATTCATTTCAAGTGCATTTCGTCTGTGGTCGCTGTCATTGGGTCTAGATAACATATAAAAGCATGGAAAGTAATGTGATGCAGAAGATATTATTAATATTATTATTTTATCTGCATTTTTAATCCGGCTTGCAAGAATGTTTTTCATGTCTGGTGAAAAACGAGACTGTAATACTATCACTGGACAATCTGTTAATAGCCAACATCAAGGAAACGTAATTCATCTGCTTTGATAACTTGGTTGAGGGAGTTTTAGAAACCACTCTGAAAATTAGCTGTAATCCTCTTGGAAAAAAGATGTGATTATATGAGAGAAAGGAATTTTCCCACTGGATATGGCTACTTGTTTAAGCATAATTATATAATATTTTGAAATTGCATTCTCTCAAAAATTTAAGTAAAATATTAAGTATGGGGCTTTATTAGAATCCCAAAGCTTATTATTTCTGTGCTGGGCCAAACTTTATTCCAGACTCTGTACCTAACCATGAACTTTTTAAGATTTTATTGTAAGACATTCATTTTTGCATATCCTCTTTGTCTTGTTGGGTGATATTTTTAAAACAATATGTCTTATTTTATCTACCACATTAGAAGACTGCAAGATCTCTATAAAACAAAAAAAAATATTACTGGGGACCCAAAACACATGAGACTAAGTATATTTTATCATCCTATTTTTCATATTGGACAACACAGTGCTCCATCCGTTTATTTCTTGTTTGTGTATCACCAATCAATTCCTAGCATTTTCCTTTGACCTGGCATATAGTAAGTGGTCAGTACATGCTTATCAGGTTGAATTATTGCTGAGTTTTTATTCATTTAGTGGTATACCCATCAGCATAAAAAGAATTCCAGTAATCTCATGCATTTTAAATTTACATCTAGTTTCTATTTTTAGGTAGTAACTTACTTAATTGGTCAAAGCTGGTCTAATCGTAAGTAATAATCTCCTGAACTATTCATAGCATTTGTTTCTCAAGATAGACAAGAATTTGTTACTTTATTTATTTTCATGTTTTGTTTATTTAAATATTAGTCTTCATCCATTCTATTACTTATGCTGAAAGAGACAATGAAGTGAGTTATTAAAATACAAAGCTTGAACAGAGTAAGATTGCTTGCCACACAGTACAAGGACCTTTCTTTTCAACTAAATTAATTACATTAATTAATCTTTAAAACTAAATTAGATGCTCATATAAATAAATGTATGGTACACCAAGTTGCTTGTTATTCACATGACCCACTATTTCTCAATTCTGCTGACTTATGTATTTTCTTTCTTTGGCTCCTAGAAGTGGCATATGTGTGTGCCGACACAATAGGCAATGAGGAAAAAATTAAAAATAAAATAAATTGCCTTAATATGCCTTGAGTTGATAAAATGAAAAAAGTCTATGTTGATAATGTTGCTTCAAACACATACTACAAATTATTATTAGATGAGATTTTCCAAAGATAACATCTTTCCCTGGAATATACATAGGGAATCAATAATAAGTTATGATCATGATAATATTACTCAAAGTAATTCTACCTTTGTGGTATTTGAAGTTAATACTACAAAGGTAGAAGTTTAGTTTAAATATCTGTATCTATATTTGTATTTATACCTATATCTATGTCTATATATACATCTATATCATCTATAACTATACCTATATCATCTATGTCTGTATCATCTGTATCTATATTTATACCTATAGTGTGATTTATAAATAAATACCATTGAATTTTTATGTCTTTGCCTCCATATTGAACTGTGTTCCTATTAAATACTGGTGGTACCCATCACTCAGATTCTGGGAGCTGACTCTTGTGGTTATGCCATAAAGATGATACTTTATGAGTTTGGCATAATGCATGCAGTAAGCCTTAGGTGTACTGGGACTATACTAAATTCATTATTTTTTCACTACTGCACAGCAAAATGCATTTTAGTTCCCATCCAAGTTATTTATGTCTTAAAATTAGATGTAATCTTTTCAAAGAAGGAGAGAGAGATATTGGGGGGAAAAGACCAGATGTAGCATTTTCAGCTTTCCATTTGTGCACTGTGTTCTGGGACCCAGGGACCTCAGCAACACAATTAAGGCTGTATTGATCTGCTCCTGTCATTACATTGTAGACAGACTGACTGGGGGTTTGCAGTTTACACATTTATGTGACTTCACCTGGTTTGGGGTTGTTTTTAAGTGAATCTAGAGTTTCAAAAAGGTGTAAAATTGACACTCTCTGAGGTCCTCCAGGCTTCTGTGAAATAGTAGTAAAGGGAGTGCCTGGCTGGAGCTTCGGTTCCAAGCACTAACAGGAGATCAAGGCAGGATAGCAGGGAGGCAAAGGACCAGGCCTTGAGGGCAGAGCATGAGTGCAACCCCTTCCAGAACCTAGTATCCATGTTTGCAGATGGTAATGCGAACTGCCTTTCCCTTAGTTCTCACTCCTCACTAGGCTCTGTGCAGAAGTGCCCTGTATCCACCCTTTCCATTTACACCTCACAATAAACCTAAACAGTGTGCACTGTAATCCTCATCTTGCAGATGAGGAAACTGAGGCACAGATGAGTAAATAATGCGTTTCTTGCCACATAGCTACCAAAGGACAAAGCCGGCATTCGCATCTGGCTCTGTGCCTAAAGCCGGTCCTTTCATCTACTACTCGCCAAGTTCGCTGTTCCTCAAATACATTGCTTGATTCAGCCTGTTTCTCTGGGATTTCAAGCCATTTTATTCCTTTAACAAATAGACCACATTACCAAAGCAGCCTCAGTCTGAGTGTGTTTGATACGTCTCCTCTTGAAAGCTCAGTTTTTATATTTTTAATTTCATTTGACTATAGGCAAATGGGTCTCAACCCAAGTAAATGTCATAGTCCTTCCTCCACTGTGGACCAAAGGATTTGACTTTTAGCCTTCATAAATGACAAAAGTTAGTTTGGATTCCTTATTACTTTTTTTTGAAAAATTATTTGATTCTTTTCCCCTTGTCATTTTTTTAAAAAAAATATTGTTTTCTGTAAGATTTAATAGAAAGTCCACAGTGTAACTAGAATACAAAGATGGGTCAGTAGAAGGCAATACTGTTCAGCTATCTAGAGAGTTCTGTGGGATCTCCCAACACCCCTTCTCCTGCTATTGTTATCATTGTGTCATTTTCGTCATCATCATCAATCATCATCATCATCATCATCATCATCATCATCATCTATATACCTTCTCCATTAAGTGTCACCACAGAAGACAATAACAGAGACAGGGCTATTGGCTATGTTTAGGAATTAGACCAGTAGGAGTCTGAATTCTTACTTAACACTCTAACTCTGGGTTTTACAATGATTAACCTCTTTAAGTGTCAGTTATCTTATCTTTAAGCAGGAATGATAATTATATCAGAGCATCAACTCTTTCTTTGGGGATCTCAGGTTTGTAACTGCAACAGAACTGTAGGTGCTGCCATTTGAGAGAATCTTGCTCTCCCTACATTGCCAATATAAGCATGTGAAGTAATTGGTCCTCTGATTACCATTGGTAAGAAGAGGTCTGGGGAAGTTAGTGGGTGGTTAGACTACAAGAGAAGAGTCTGGAATTGTTTGAACCATTCGTTGGTTGTTGTCGTAAGTGGTTGGAAGGAAAAACAAAAAATGCCAGGAGTTGAGCTCATAGGGAACACAGATGACCTTTATTCCACTGTTCTTGGTCCTAGGGACCATGTTTATCAGCAATGAGAGATGCTCAAAGTCAAACACAGGTCTGATGTTCATGACATAGTCCATGCTGAAACAGATCATTTCAGGCTCTTCAGCAATTCATGCTAAAGACTTACCTAGACACAAGACTCATCCCCAGAGTAAAATAACTTTCATGAGGGAAGCTTTTGAGGTAACACATTCAATTCACCTAGGCATCCTGCCAACCAGACGCATTCCAGTTCCCAAATCACGCTTGTAGAAGGGTGGAGCCCTGTTATCAAATACCGCAAATTATAACTTGTTCATAAGGAGCCCGTGTTACCAGAAGAGTAAGGTTTGCCCTGTAAATTCCTTTTTGTCATTCTCATAAAATCTCCTTCCCTGAGGCTTTTCATGTCAACCCAGTCTCTGGAGAACTGCCCAACCATCCACACTGTCATTTATCCTATAGCACCTTTGTTCTCAAAGTGAACACCTCTTTGAAGCCAATAAAGACTCAAATTCAAATATCATCATAAATTGTTAAAGAAGTAAAAGAAGTGAGTCCATGTGAAAATAAACAGCTATTGAAAAGGCAAGAGGCAGCAACACATATTATTTTCCAGCCAAAAAACGTGATTAAATGGAAAGATTTTCATGAGGTGCTCTAATATAAGTGAGCCGGGCCAGAAGATGCATGAGAGGATTAATATTACCCCAAAAGAGTTGAGATGACTAGTTCTTAACTCTTTTTATCTTCACATGGTGCCTACAGTATAATTGTATTACTTTCCTGTTTCTGCTGTAGCAAATTACACAACCCCACAGCTTAAAACAACACAAGCTTATTATCTTACAATTCTAGAGGTTAGAAGTGCTAAAATCAAGGTGTTAGCAGGACTGAATTCTTTCTAGAGGCTGTATGGGAAAATCCCTTTCCTTGACTTTTCCAGCTTCTAGAAGTTCCCCATATCCTGGGTGCTTGGCCCCTTTCTTAATCTCCAAAGCTCATTGGTACATCTGATTCTGTCATTGCATCCCCTGTCTCTGTGGTCCTGTGGCCTGCCTCTTCTGACATCCCTGTGATTACATCAAATCCACCTGAATAATCCAAGATGTTCTTACTGTAAATTCCTTAACCTAATCATATTTACAAAGTCCTTTTTGTCATGTAAGGCAGCATATGCACAAGTTCCAAGGATTAGGATATAGACCTTTCTGGAGGATTACTATTTTGCCTACCATACGAGTCAAATGATACCTATTGAGCACTTACAAGTCATATCTTTCTTCCATTTAAAAGTATTGAATATCTCTAATAGTGTGAACAATTTGTTTGGTTTTAGTAACACAAAAATGAGTAAGACTTTGTGCCTGCCCATAACAATAAGAAAATTATCTAGTACTTATTAAGCTCTTGACATATACCAGACGCTCTGGACATTTAATTCTTTTAATCTCCTGTTAAGTCTATGATGTTATGGCTCTATTCCTTCTCCCATTGTACAGCTCAGAAACCTGAGTTACCAAGAAGTAATTTCCCAATTTAAACTGGTAGTAAGAGATAAAACTAGGATCTCAACCTAGTCAACATGTCCCCAGGGCTGTCATTTACCTACTTTGCTGCTAGCCAGCCCTCTTTATAGTTCAATATCTACTTCTTGTCAGTATAAATCATTCAGACTTCAGCTAATTTTGAGAACAGTTCCTGGCACATAGTACATACTCTGTAAATCATAATGATGGCAATGATGATGATGATGACATTAGTTATGATAATGATGCCTCGAAGAACAAATTGGCTACCTTTATAGGGAAAGGTTTCGCTAAAGAAAGCTTGAGCTCTAATGTTCACTTACTCATTAGTACTGCCGGGATATTACACCCAAATATAGAAGTATCAAATAAAGGGGAGTTCCAGAAGATAGTTACTGATGAAGAAGAAAGAGAGTGGCCCAGTTCTCAGTTGCCATTTTTATCTGAAGTCTCTGCTATCTGCTCTTGGAATGAACAGTGTATTTGTCCTATGGCTTCCCTAATTATCAACTAATTAAGGAAATGATGGATAACGGCTGTCTCTTTCCAATAGCACAAGATAGGTGGGCCAGGACCCTATGCAAAGGGGTGTGACAAATACACAGCTTGGCATCTGCCATTAACAACATAATCTCAGCTCCCAACTCAGTAAACCCAGCCAATCTTTTAAACTGTCTCGTGATTAGATTTACTCGAATTATGCCCCCTCTCAGATGTCCAAATTCAGGAAATTCTGCATCTCACAGTTGAGCTAAATATATTGAAGAACACAAATTAACATCTCAGTTTATTAGGAGCAACAGAAGGAAATGTCCATAAATTCAAACTCAGTCATAATAATTGGATTTCTATTTACCATCCTGGGAGGTATCATTTTACAAACAGGGAAAGAAAGAAAATTATTTTAGTTGCTACCATAACAAAATGGACCTCCACAGAGATCAGCCCCAATATTTTGCTTACTTTAATTATTTTGTTCATTTTCTCAACCACTCCCACCCCCACTCCAAAGGTTCTGGATTTTAAGCCTGAATTTTATTTCAAGCATATGATTACATTGGCTTTCTTTTTGCTGTATTTGTTTTTATTTGTGAGTCTACTAAAATGAATAATATTTAAGCCTTTGTACAAAGGTATTGAATCAAGCCTAACTCTAACAACTTACAAACCAGATGATGCTGAAAATCACCTTTTCTAATAAGATTTCCAGCACAAATGTATGCTGGAGAAGCACATGGGTAATCATTATGAGAGCTGTACAAGGCTTATATCAGAAAACCTTAAAGCTTGTAATAACTAGTTTGAATGATTTGGGGACACAACTCTGAAAAACCTTTCAAGAAAATTTGTCATTCATTCACTCAACCCTTATTTAGTGAGTGAATGTTATTAGTGGCAGTATGCTATGGAGGGGATATATGAAGCCAAAAATATTTCCTATCTTGTCTTTTGCAGAAAGTTGGCTAATTCTTGCCCTAGAGGATCTGACCTCATCTCTAAGAAAAGAGTGTCTCCTTCAGGTCTTTGCAAATTTCCTTTACAGTGAGTTTCCTTCTGCCCTCACCACATGCACATACCTCATACATTTGCTGTATCTCTTCCACATTTTAATTTTTCTTTCTTATCACTATCTGTATTAGTCAGGGTTCTCAAGAGAAACAGAACCAATAGGATGTGTGTAGATAGATATATATATGCATATATATATACATATATATATATATGTAGAGAGAGAGAAAGAGTGTGTGGGAGAGAGAGACTTATTTTAAGGAATTGGCTCATGCAATTATGGAGGATGGCAAGTCTAAAATCTTCAGGGTGGGCTGGCAGGCTGAAGATCCAGGGAAGAGCCAATCTTGCAGTTCAAGTCCAAAGGCCATCTGCTACAGAATTCCTTCCTGCTTGGGGAAGTCAGCTGATTGGATGAGGTACAACCACATTATAAAGGATGATCTACTTTATTCAAAGTTCACTGATTTAAACGTTACTTATATCCACAAATATCCTCACAGAAACATCAAGGTTAATGTTTGACCAAATATCTAGACACCATGGCTCAGCCCAATGGACACATAAATTAACCATCACATTATCTAACACATTTATATATTTAAATATCCTCTCCCACCTCTAACTTAACAATAAGTTTCACATGGAAGGGATTTTTGTTTGTTTTGCTCACTGTCACACATCCCAAGTGCCTAGCACATAGTTGGTGTTCAATATATATTTGTTGATAAAACAAATGGCCTTCAATAACATATATACATGACCCTCAGGATTATATATTCAGCCTAGACCTTGCCCTCATCTCAAATAAGTATATCCAGTGATCTTATATGCATCTCCTCTTAGATTTATAAGAAACCTCAATATACCCTGCTCAAAATTGAACTCATGATCTTTTTCCTGACACCTCCCTATCTCACACTTCCATCTCCTTCAGAGAGTCCTTCTCTGAGTCCCCTATTTAAAACAGCAAGTCCTCTTTCCTTCTATCTCTGCTTTGCTTCCCTCAGTCATACTAATCATGATCTAATCTGCTTTCTATTACACTCATTTACTTATTTGGAGCCAGTAAACCCCACCCCATAAAAAAGTTAATTGGAGGCACAGAAGTCTTCCTTTTATTTAAAAAAATTTTTTTAACTGTTTTGCAATTTACTGCTATATACCCAGTCTCTAAAACAACGGCTTGGTGCATTTTATTGAAGTGTGTATGTCAAATCCTAATGTATAAAAATGAACAAAATATTGTTACTCTAGTTAAAGAGCATGTGAGTGGATGGAAATAATGCCACACTACCACCCACCTGTCCCAAAAACATCTTGGTGGAACTAGAGACACTTTAGTATATCCTGGTCCCCTTCCTACTGGAAGCCCCACCATTCAATATGTAAATCACATTATAAGGCACCCATACTCCACATAAAACATAATTTTTGGCTGTAAAACTGGACTTTGAAATAAATTGGCTGTGAGTAACTATGAAAAGTTGATTCTGACCTCTCATCAATCATAACCTTTTTTTCTGAGAATGTTTAAGGAATGAGGAAATTCTAGCCTATAAACAGTGTTCAGTTATAATGACACAGTCAGAGATACTAAATTCAAAACTTAATATAGCTGATAAAAATGCCTTGTAAAGTAGGCATTTAATAAAATATTTGCTAATGTCAAACCAAATTTATAATTCTTGTATTTTTGAGCCAATATGGTTAGCTTTCAGAATTTCGTTGTTGTTGTTGCTGGCCGATGGCACTTAGGTGTAAAACACCCTGCCCAGAACCATGAGAGCAAAAGACATTTCAAAATCCACTTGAATAGGGAGACGTTAGTGTTCCAGGAGTCTGGAAAAATAAGTTGGAGTCAGCATGCAAAGGCCTTTTATTGTTTTGTTTTGTTTTGTTTTGTTTTGTTTTGTTTTGTTTTGTTTTGCAGAGACCTTTTAATACCCAGATGGCTATCCCAGACCCGTCTTGGACATTAACGGCACATGGCAGCAGCGACTTGATCATCTCTGCATGAGGTGAACTCCACAGGCGCCCCTTGTGCCATAGGTCCCACTGGGCTGGCTGGGACTTCCCCCAGAGCACTGTGATCAGTGGCTATTTCTAAACAACTCTTCTTCCTTCCCTCTCTTTTTTCTCAGGTGTCAAGACCTACAATGGTCAAAAGGTTTTCTTGCCTACTCCTGCTCTCTCTCATCTTTATCTTTCAGAGGCATCACCTGAATACATTTCCTGTATTTCTGTGCTCTGGTATCTGCTTCTTATAGGACCCTACTATCCGAGGGGCATGACCTAAGGTACTTTGCCTGGCTTGGAAGTCACCATACACCTGACCGATAGTGCCAATCCAAGATGGTTCCTCAATGTTTCCCACGTGAACTTTGCAGGCAGGCAGTCTCCTACATATGCTGGCAATGCTTCCTCTAATACATGCTTCATCTATTTAGGCCTCAGCTCATATTCTATTTTCTCTCTTCTGTGATTCCATGCATTCAAATCCTAGTACCATATCTCAAAATTCAATCTCACAGATGTTGTGAATCCCAAGCATATGTATAAAATAGCAAGAATTCTATTGCATTTAAAGGAAAAAACCTCATAGTCCACCTCTTAAATATTTCAAGTTTATTTAATTTTAATATTCTCAAGGTCAATTGATAAACCTTTTATACACCTTTCCTCTCTTATCAGCTAGTAGCTTTCTGGGTACATAGTAGATGGAATTTTTTTGTTGGTGGTGGCGATTCATACCTATGAACCAACAATTGAAATGCTTCAAAAATAATTGAAATAGGCTAGTCTAATAGCAGCTACTATCAGATATAAAAGTAAAAAGCTGGACCTCAGGGCTCATAAGGAAACAGTCCTGTTTCTAATTAAATTTCAGACTTGATAGGAGGTTGTACTGTGATTCAGTGATAATGAGAAGTCTGGACACCAAGAGGAAGTGTAATATAGAAGTGGCTTTATCATACAGATCACATAAGATTATATATATTACATATATATAAAATCACTTAAATCTTGACCAAAGTGGTTTTATTAACTGCTCTACTAATGCAAACTACTCTGTGGAGAAAGAGATAAACAAAAATAGCCATTGTCTTATATTTTCAAAGTCACGATTTATTTAATGAGTTTGAAATAGGATCTTTCTCAGGAAGTAATCTTGACAAACATATGCTTATCTCCTTTTGACAGCAATAATAAATGGAGAGTCAAGAAAGCAAGGATTCAAAAGAAAAGACATTTGTGAGTTAGGTGTGCATGTGTCTGTGCAAGCCTGGGTCTACCAGCCTCAGCCCATTAACTAGAAATGACTTGGCTGGGGAAAGTCAGTTGTATCACTACTAAAGAAATCAGAAGCCTCTCTCTTTTGTGAGTTCTATTTGCCTTCTGGAAGGCATATGACTCAAGAAGACAGAATTTATTGGACTTGTGGGAAAGAAAACAGACAGTGTTTGAAAACCTGGCACCCGAAGTTATGAGAGCCAGCTCTTCTCTGGGAGGCTGACAAGGCAGGGGTCGGGAAACATGTCTACCTCCAGTAAAGAGAGATCATGACACAGGAAGAACAAAAATAAATTTCAGGGCAACAGTTTAGGTGTTTCACTTCCTGATGGTTGGTCGTTTCTTCTTTTTTTAAATTGGGAACAAAACACCAAGGGAAAAAAAAAATTCGAAATAGATCGTTCTGCTCATTCACAACATCATGAATTCAGAATAATTTAGTATAATGTCTTTTGAGAGTCATTTTTTAAACTGTTTTATTTTATTTTTGAGAGGGAAAGAGAGAACAAGTGGGAGAGGGGGAATGCCAGGGTGATAGAGGAACCAAAATGGGCTCCCTGCTCACAGCAGAGAGCCCCATGTGGGGCTCAAACTCACAAACAATGAGATCATGACTTGAAGTGAAGTCCGATGATGCTTAATTAACTGAAACACCCAAGCGCTCCGAGAGTCATTTTTAAAATCACCATAATCTTTTTGTTTGGCAAAGCCAGTTCAGTGGCAATAAGGACAAATGGCATTCCCTACCAGTCTTATTTATTTTTTAATGTGGTCATTCCACATTATATTTTTAAAGTCTGTAAATGGCAAGGATCTGTTTCCCAAACAGAATATTTTACGTTAATGTGAATTTCTATCAAAAACCAGTAACAGAATTAATTTTTAAGATGATCATATTTACATACATGTATATAAATCTCATCATCCAAATACTTATTTTTATGTTATCAAACAGAAATGAAACTTTTTGAATCTTGATTATAATCTGTTGGTGGGCTGAATTCATTGCAATAACACAATAAGCAGTGATTCAATTCTCTCTCTTCTTTGCCCACATAGCATTCATTAATTCAGGGATTAGATTCAGGTAGAATAAGAGAATTCAAGATATAGCTTTAGGGTCACTACAATGACTGAAGATGTTTACTTAGAAATTATTGTTGGGGTGCCTGGATGGTTCAGTCAGTTAAATGTCGAACTCTTGATCTCAGCTGAGGTCATGATCTCACAGTTCGTGAGATCAACCCTCTTTGAGCTCTGCCCTGACAGTGTGAAACTTGCTTGGGATTCTCCCTCTTCCTCTCTCTCTGCCCCTCCCCTGTGCATGCACACTCTCTTCCTTTCTCTTTCTCCAAAATAAATAAATAAACATTGAAGAAAAAGATATTATTGTCATAATTCATATGAAACATATTGGTGGAGGGTAGGGACTTTCCAATTATCTCCAAGGAGGAGTTCCAAAGTCAAGTCCAGCAAACAAGAGTCCACACCCCTCTGTTTGGAGAAAGCAGAAATGAAAGCATTCTTATCATTCATAAAAGGTTTCCCTTAGTGACAGTTTTACAAAAGCAATTAGATACACTAAGCAAATCTTGCCCCACCTTCTAACAGAAACTGGTTATGTCTCCTCTCTGCTTTACTAGAACTTAAGGTGATTGAATGAGGTCTTCTGTTGACCTCCTAAGTCATGGATTTTGATGTTTTATGTATATCTTTAATTTACAGTGTCAGCTTATATTTTTAAGTATTTAAATCCTAAATTTGAACCAGTATCATCAATGCTACCTAGTTTGAATTAATATTCCAGAATAAATAACCAGTTAGGCATCTGAAAATATAACAGAAAATCAGTGAAGAATGTTGCTTAAAAATCACATAAGCATCTTGTAAAATGTCTTGCTTAGGTAATAAATGCAATTCAAGATAGTGCAAACTATGTGTAATCTTTTTTTTTTAATCTTTATTTATTTTTGAGAGAGTGAGAGACAGAGTGCAAGCAGGGGAGGAACAGAGAGAGAGGGAGACACAGAATCCAAAGCAGGCTCTAGGCTCTGAGCTGCCAGCACAGAGCCTGATGTGGGGTTTGAAATCATGAACCACGAGATCATGACCTGAGGTAAAGTCTGACACTCAACTGACTGAGCCACTCAGGCACACCAAGCTATGTGTAATATTTAAGAAATGTATCCTAGGTGGTAAATGAGAAATAATTCCATTTTACTACAATAGTTGGAAAACTTTTCTTTTAACTTTTCTTTTACATGTTTGGCTTTAAAATAAAATAAATACATCATACTAAAATCATTATCTCTCAGGGGTACCTGGCTGGCTCAGTCAGTTGAATGTCTGACTCATGATATCAGCTCAGGTCATCATCTGGCAGTTTGTGAGATCCTGCTGGGATCAAGCCTTACATCAGGCTCAGCTTTAAGTGTGGAGCCTGCTTGAGAGTCTTTCTCTTTCTCCCCCTGACTGTCTCCCCCATTCTCTCTCTCTCTCAAATAAAAATTAAAAGAAATAAAATTGTTAAAATAAAAAGATAAAATAATATCTCTCAGAACATGAACTTTTTGAAAAATTTAACAAAGTAAATTTTACTGAGAAAATAATATTCCTATAAAAATAAGGATGCAACAAAGAAAAAAAAATTGAGGCCAGAAAAAAAGGAATGCATTTTTCTAGAATATCTAAATCCTAGAGGTAGGGACAGTTAGATCTTAGTATAGAGCTTCTGGAAAAAGAAACAAATAGCTGGTGTGTGGCATGTTACCTGCGGGTCACAGAATCCTTCTGCTCTGGGCAAACAGCTCCCAAAGTCTTGGCCAGAATCCGAGCCATGCTCCGGGCTAACTCAAATAGCACTTTCAGAATTTTGATATATCTGCCAAAGTAAGCTGTCAATTAGCATTTATGAGAGTCACACCAGT
Organism: Cryptoprocta ferox; assembly: GCA_028646485.1. NCBI lineage: Eukaryota > Metazoa > Chordata > Mammalia > Carnivora > Eupleridae > Cryptoprocta > Cryptoprocta ferox. Next base: position 17,015,101 of record CM053560.1, read on the forward strand.
ATTTTTACTACTGTATCCCATTCCCCTAAAAGGTGTTAATTCATTCAGACTACTGGGTAGGACAATTCAAACACTGTCTGGGGAAAGATATTAATCTTTTAATCCTTTCTAAATGATTCGCAAACTTAGTTTTGGTAATTCTAGTTTAATAGACATAACTGTCTTAATCTTCATTTCTATTAAAGGTACCCTGGAACATAGGCCTCAGACAGGACTGTACAGTCACCCTGTTATTCTTGGGATGAGTGGGGGAGATGAAGGAAGACCCAGAGGCATGTGGATAGGGAGGATGGAGTGAGAAAAAACATCTCCCAGTGGTTCTTAATATTTAATGTGACTCAGAATCACTCAAGGGTGCTTAAAATGGAAGAATCTGGTGTCTGAAACAGAGTCATTCTGATTCAGAAGGTCAAGGGTAGCACTGGGTTTAGGGATCTGAATATCTAACAAGGACTTTTGGTAATTCTGGTGCCAGGGGTTGGAGAGCCGTTCTTGGAAGAGTTCAGCTTTACATAAATGAAGGCTTTGCTCTCTTGCCTAACCCTGGGTTCTGTTTAAGAATAACCTTTGAGTTAGAGAAGCTATAAGGCGATCACGAAGTTCTCGAAGACAGTGGGTAGTTGACTCATCTTCCATCCCATGGGCACTAATTGACATTTATCCTCAGCACAAGTAACTTGTGGCACATATATATAATGACAGCACAAGCCTGTGGTTATAAGCTTCATAAATGGAACTATACACAGCAGTAGTGGCCTTTTATTTATATACTCATTTCAAAGGAAGTCAGAGCAGTTAGCTGTGTGCAGTCTATTTACTAAACAGAGTTTAAACAATGGGAGTAGATAAGCATTCTTTCAGCTTAATGTCTATCAGATGATTAAAAAAGTTTCCAGTTAAGTTCCTTCTCATAACCTACCGAGCAAAACGGTAATACCTGTAAAATAATGAGGGTAGAGCATGTGCTTAATTTATTCCAAACATTGCAAGATTTTCACATTACCATTAATGGCTTGCTTATAGTGGAACCCCAGAGTCCACATAAAATAATAGGAGGCTCAAAAGTTGTAGCTAAAAAGGAAGTGTTAAAAGAAGTGCGCATACTGTTTTCGATGTGTTCCACCAAAAGATTGTGGTTCAATGTTCACATTGTTCTCTCCAGACAGTACTAATTTGTTTCCAATTAAAAGAAAATGGATTGCAAATGACTTCACAGAGCAGCTCAGTTAAAGAAATAAGGGCCGGTTTGTAATGATGCCTCAGGATCAGGGCTCCTGCTGCAGCCCACAAATCTAGGCCTCATTGAGCAGAGTAGCTGTGTCTGAAGACAAGAGTGAGTTGCTCTGGTCCAGGAATTTATTGTGCTGTTTGAGCTAATTAGTATTCTTGGTTTAGGTAGTTTGCAGAAGCTTATAGCTCTTGGTGGAGAGTAGAGATTAATAAACTTGCATTGCAGTTTATTTTGAGTAGTTGTTAATGTTTACCCTCATATTTAATAGTATAAAGCTTTTTAACCCCTTGCCATGGGAAGGTAATTGTTTCCTTATGATCTTCAGCTCTTGGATATCTGGACCACGAGCTACGAAGCAAGCATCCGATGAAGTAAGGGAGACAGGGAGAAAGGAAGTGTTCTCATTGATAAAAGACACTGAAGACTTGTGACCCCCTCTAGCCCCTGACAAGTAAAAGTTGGGAAATGTTTCTCATTCCTGTGTTTGCACTGAAGTCCAGGAAGCAACAGACGTACGGATATTACCAAAAGGAAAAGGAAATGCTCTTGCAATTCACAAATTAAGACACGTATACAAAAGCATAGCCCACATACATTCTCTTCACCTCCCTTATACAGTTGGGAGGAACTGGGGCATTGATAATTGTTAATTAGAAGCACAGAGTTCCTATGCTCATTCTCTAGGGGGAATATGGATCTCCAAAGTATGATTGTGTCTATGTGGACTTAATTAGCCCTATGCATTAGGAACTACTGGTCAAAGTAATGTCTTTGAAATAAGAAGTGAATTGTTTCTAACAAGAACAATCCATTGAACTGGGTCAAATACTGGAATGCGACGAACTCAAATAGTTATTCCCTTGGGCTCTGATTTGCTATCAGTGAGGATTGTGCTCATCACTAAAGAAACAAATCCCAGCTCAAATTTATTGAAACAGAGAGAGAGGGAGAGAGAGAGGGAGAGAGAGAGGGAGAGAGAGAGGGAGAGAAAGAGAGAGAGAGAGAGAGATTGTTGGAACAAAAGGGTTTATTGAAGGACAAAGAGCATGCTACTTATGTAAGTTTCAGTGAATAAGGATCTTCATCTTCTGAATCTTTAAAAATGGTTAAAGCCAATGTATACTAAATATCTACACATACATCTCAATAGTCTTTTAAAATCAGTTTTCTAAAAGTTCTATTTATTTAGAAAAAATATTTAAAGCTTGGAAATAAGGCAAAAGGTAAGTGTCGTTTCAATGTTATATAGGAGGACGGACCTGCCCAAGGCCCTGTTTCCTATTGATTAGAATTTGTATTTAATGAGGTTACATATTTACATACTTATTTTTCTCTAATAGAGGTGCCAAAAAAGTGCAAAAAGTTAGTCCCAAAGATATGGCTTATTGCCCTATAGGACAATAACCAATTTTGTACCTAATGGAGTAATCTTATCCCAATGTTTCTCTATTAGATTGACTATAAATACCTAGATCCAAAAAAACTCTTTAAACTGATCTTAATATCTTATTGGTTCCCTTACTAACTAAAGGGTTGAATAAATCTTCCATAAGCACGCACAGTTTATTTTACACTTGTAGGAGAGTCATGATTTTATATTGTTGTCTGTATTGGTTTCCAGGTAAAAGTTATATTATTTGGCACCACAGGTACACACAGCCAGTAGGAGGGCTGAGAGAAGACTTTATTGGCAACACAAGGAAAGCAGATGTATAATGAATTTAAAATAAAATGAACAAGAGGAATAAAGTTTTTGGAGCACTCACTATATGCCTGGCAGCATTCTAAGTACTGTGTAAGGCTCACACCTTATATGTCCACAAACTCAACTGAAGGATACAAATATCGTCCCTGACTCTAGAAATATTTTGTCAGCCGCATCAAATAAACAGTCATTAACTTCAATAAGCACACTAGGTCTCAGGAATTAAGACTATCTCTCCTGAGATGGGAAGCAGGCCCCTTGTGGTGTTTGAACTAGGATTTAGAGCTCAGATGTCCGTTCCTGTATCTCCTATATCATCTATCTGCTGGTAACACAAGGAAAGGGAGTCTGCTGGTCCTCATTGACCAAGTATGATAGCAATTTAAAATGTCACCCTCTCCCCTTCTACATTTTCCCTGGCCTCAGTCAGTCCATAACTGAATCAATTTATTTAATAATTTTATGTGTGGAAGAGAGAAATATAGTCATTGCAGTTTTAAAATAGGAATGTGAGAGTGAAATAACTTCCCCAGGGCTGCCTCTTCGACAGTAAAAGCCAAATCAAGATTAGACCTGAGACTTTCTCAGTTTTAAACCTGTTTTCTGTAGAGAAATTACCATGACAGTGCTTTAAACCCAGAAGGCTATGAGCAGTCTAGCTAAAGGTTTAGCATTAGTGGAGTTGTTATTTTCAAAACTTGTGTGAGGAACACAATTTTCTGAGGTAACAGACAGTTCTTGCAACAGGTAGCACTGGGGATAGATGAACAGACAAAACTGAGAGGAGAAAGTCAAGGGCATATTTAAAAAATGTTGTAAAGAATAATGCTGGATTAAAATCACTTCTGGGCCTTTTGGCTGAGGAATGATGCTGGAGTAGAGACATTTAAAAATGTCCAATGTACAGCTGAGACTGAAATCAGAAAGAGACATTCGAAAAGATCCTTAGTTGTAGTAGTAGTAGTAGTATTTTAAACTCCCAGTGTTAGGTTTTTCTCACAGATTATCCCTGCGTCACCTGTGGAAAGACTGGCAGAATAATCAGAGTTGGGATTTCTGGGTTAAAGAAAAAAACAAAAAACAAAAAACAAAAAACCTTTAAGACATCTGATGGATCATCTGGTTTATTTTTTCTTCCCCTTTTTTTGGTGCTTCTTTACCCCTACCGTGCACAGTGAGGGGTGGAAATGAAGCCAAAGGAGAGGAAACAAACAATCTTAGTCCCCTTTGAATTCTTAAGGAAGAGCTAATTTACAAATGTGGGCCTGAAGATGTATTTTTTTAGGTTGCTTTTTAAATTTCAATATGAGCACATTGTAATATTTTGAACTTTTATAAGAAACATTTCCATCAAGGAAAGCCTCCTTTGTCAGTTTGAGAAACAACATTCACACTGAGGTCAGAATTGAATACAAGCTTTTCATTTGAAAGAGAAATGGACAGCTTCTATTCTCTCCTTCCTTGAATTGAACAGGAGACTGCGATCCAGAAAGGTTCACAGCTGAACAGATTCCATTGCCTTCTTAGTGGCTGAGGGAATGCTAAAAATGAGATATTTCTCTTTTCACCACACTTTAGCACCTGAATTTTTCATTGTGTGGTTGAAAATAAACAAAGACTAAAGGTAGGTACTTCAGAATGGAAGTACATACATTTAGGAAGCTTCCTCTTTCTTCATTATGGTGAAATATGCTATTACTTAATCTTCAGAACTTTATGTGAATGTGGCTTGTGATAAAGATCAGTCTTAAACATTGTCAAAGGCAAGTTGAACATGTTGCTTTTCACAGGTGATAATACAAACGAATGTCCTAGAGTCCCTGAACCTCCATGTGTTTAATTCTCCAGGTGATAAAATGAACCAGTTTTCCTCCAGGTTATTTTTTTCCACAAGAAAAGTTCTAGGAAATGTTTGAGAATCTTTGATATCTCTAGGCAAAACTATTTTGGGCAAAAGAAACAGAAAGGACTCTTCTGTGGGTTCAATGAGTAACTACTCGGTTTTGAAGAAATTGTACAAGAAATGAGCAAAGTCATTCTGTTATTTAGATTCTGATGGGAGGGAAAAAAAAACAAAAAAATGAAAACAAAATCAAAAAACAATAACAACTAGAATGAAAGGAAAAGCACAAAGGAAGAAGGCTGGAAAATGAGAGAAGCTTGTGCCATACTAGAGCAGCTAAAAGTAGAAAAACAAGGAGGGATTGTGTCCTAGGTTAAATGGTGACCTTCTCCTCTCCAAAAGATAGGTCCATATGCTAAATCCCTGGAACCTAGAAGTTTTACCTTATATAACAAAAGGTGGGATTAAGTTAAAGATCTTGAGAGAAAGAACTTTATCCTAGATCGTTTGGTGGGGGGCCTTAAATGGAATCAGATGTGTCCTTATAAGAAAGACTTACAGAAGAGAAGACAAAGAAGAGGAAAAGACACTGTGGCCACAAGCCAAAGAATGCCTGGAGCCACCAAAAGCTGAAAGAGGCAAGGGAAGTTTCTCCCCCTAGAGCCTTCTAAGAGACTGTGGTCCTGCCTATGCTTTGATGTCAGACTTCTGGCCTCAAGAACTGTGAGAGAATGAATGAATTTCTGTATTTTTAAGCCATGCAGTTTGTATCATTTGTTTTAGCAGTCATAGGAAACCAATACAGACTGGAAGAAATTTGAGTCTATATTCGGCTCCTCTTTGGTTTCAATGTTTTCTTCAAAAAAATATGGAGTACCTCAGTATTTTGGGTGTGACTATGGAAGGGGATTAGAAATTGTCACGTCAAAATACGCCTCTTTGGAGTAAAGATTATTTTAGGCTAATTAATTTTAAGAAACAGCAGAGGGAGAAGAAGTTCTGAAAGTTACCCTTTTGTAAGAGGCATTTATATTTATAAGGGAAACCCCGAGGTATAAACGTGTCTCCCTCTCCCTCCCTAAAAGGATGACTAAATCTCTAGAAACTTTTATCAATGGATGAGTCAACTACTGAAATCTATATGACAACCTTGTTTACTGAGCTTTATCTGAAAACCTACCATAAAGCCTCCAGCCCCAACATCTTCCTATGTCTTTAGCGAGAGATGGCATTTAAGTTGGTGGCTTAGGCCATTGGGGGAGGTACTCAGTTTTTCTCCTTATCTCTCATGTATACAGGAGGTATACATGTTATTAAACTTGTTTGTTTTTGTCCTGTTAATCTGTGTTTTACTACAGGCGGGTCTCAGACAAGAACCTAGAATAGTAAAGGGAAAATTATTTTTTTCTCCCTTACACCACGTTCTGGGGGATTTATGTCTTCTGATAATAGCTACAATCTGGTTTGCTTATACTCTGCAGGTGGGTTGAACGAGTTGGTGAGAAGAGTATAAATAACAGCCGAAGTAGCAACAATAATAATATTTATTGAATGCCTCTCTATCAGTCTCCTAGCAAGGCACAGAGTTTATGCCAAATGGTTCGAACTAAGAAAATTTAAGGCCCACGCTACCACCAGAGGCATGGTCAGAACTAGAGAAACAAAAAGGCAAACAAATGAGGAATGATGCTATGTCGTGAGACAGCAAATTACAGACGGTAATTGCCATCCAGAAGGTTGGAAGGACACAAAGAGGAAAGAGTGTTGGAAGAGCCCAGGATAACAGGAGCCTCGGAGGAAGGACTTTCTATAAGGGGCTAATGTAAGAAGAAAAACACGACTGTGGGTCTCCTCTACTCTCATTATTTCTCTACAACACTACCTCATTCCTGACTCCATATATGTGGGTTTTCCACATGTCAAGGATGCTGTGACACCAGCTGGCCATTCTACAGTTTAACTTAATTCTGATGCAATTTACCTGGAGATAACATCAGATCCCACGGGCTAAGGCTCAGCCCCACAACACTGCCTCTTTCTTCTCATTTCAGATGCCAGTCTCTGGGTTGTTACCTGTGCTCCTGACTAATTGCCTATAAGTCAGAGATCTGCACAATCCTCTCTTCAGGTTCTATTAATTTGCTAGAGTGACTCAAAGTACAGGAAAACAGTTTATGTACTAGATTATCTGTTTATTATAAAAGAATATAACTCAGGAACAGCCAGATGGAAGAGATAAATAGGGCAAGTAGGACAATGTGGACGAGCTTCCTCACTGTCTCTGGGTATGCCGCTACTCTCCCAATCTCCACATGTTCGCCAACCCAGAAGATCTCTGAACCCCATCCTTTTGAATTTTTATGGAGGCTTCATTACACAGGCACAAGTGATTGAATCATTGGCCATTGGAGATTCATTCAGTCTCCAGGGTCTTACCCCTCTCGGAGGTCAAGGGGTTAGGAAGGAGTGTTCTAACTCTCCAATCACATGCTTGGTTCTCCAGGTAACTAGCCCCCATCCTTAAGAGACCTAAGGGCTTTCCAAAAGTCACCTAATTATCATAAAGGTATGGTTACCTTTATGGTTACCATAAAATCAGAGATACCTTTATCTCTCCCATCACTTAGAAAATTCCAGGAGTTTTAGGAGTTCTGTCCCAAAAATAGGGGTGAAAACCAAATATATATTTCTTATTATAAATCACAATATCAGGGGTGCCTGGGTGGCTCAGTCGGTTGAGCATCTGACTTTGGCTCAGGTCATGATCTCTTGGTGAGTGGGTTTGAGCCCTATGTCAGGCTCTGTGCTGATAGCTCAGGGCCTGGAGCCTGCTTCATATTCTGTGTCTCCCCCTCTGCTCCTCCCCTGCTCATGCTGTGTCTCTCTCTCCTTCAAAAATAAATAAACATTAAAATTTTTTTAATAAATCACAAAATCAATCAATCCATCAGTAAATAAATCACAATGTCGCAAAGCTATATTCTTGGGGAACTTTAGCCAGCTATTGAAAGAAATGTGGCACCAAGGCAGGAAGTAAGTTGGAAGGAAATATTTCATCCTCTCTCTTCTTGGCCTCTGACCACGCCAGCCAAGGAGCCAGGTAGTGTAGCTCATAGTGGTTGGGCTCCCAGGGCACAGAGCCAGGCACAGAGGGGCAGAGAGGGAGGACATGAAAATGGAAAATGGCTAGGTCCCTACTTTGAACCAGGTATATAATAAACCCCTTGGAAAATGTTGCCCTGGCCCTTATAATAACCCCAGAGATACGTATTATTCATCGCATATTTAGTTGAATGCTAAAACTTTGAGGAGATCATGTATCAAAGTGACTTAATCTCCTGCACATTCCCCCTGGCTCCATCTCCTCATCTATACTGGCCCTTTGACTCTTCAGGTGGACGCTCCCATTCCTGGCCCCTGACCTTGCTGTTTGCTCTGCACAGTGTGCCCTTCCCTTCCCTCAGAAGTATGTATGGCTCGCTCCTTCTCCTCAAGTTCTGTTCAAGTGCCCTCTTATCAGCCAATCTTCCCCATCACTCTGCACTCCAGTTGCCTTTTCTTTATGGCCCTTGACTCCACTCCACATCTCAGGCTGCATTCACTCAGGTGTCCTCAGTTATCCTCATTACCTCATAAGTGCCTCATGAGTGAGACTTGCACAACTGGGTATTTCAGCATCTGACACATAGGTGCTCTGTAAGTGTTGCCTGAACAGGTGATAATGGGGCACGCTTGCGATCTGAGCCTGTGAGCGTGTGTGACTCTGAAGCCCCTTGTCTTTCTATGGGAGTGGAATCTAAATGGACTGTGTGCCCCATGCATGTAACAGTGATTAGAAACCTCAGGAACAGCAATCCTAGTGAAGTTCCATCTTTAAAGAGGTGAGGGGGTATCCATCCTCGAGTAATATAGTAAGAGCAAGAGTATTTGGATACAAATGAAACAGATCCAAAGAAATGGACTGGAATTTTGTTTCATCAGCTCCCCCCCCACACACATATGAACACACACGTATCATCACTCCCCACGGGCTCTCCTTCCTTTTCCAGAGGAAAAGCTGACATGTGTGTACCAGATTCCACACGTTCATATCCGGACCGGGCAGAGAAGCTGATGATGTATCCACACTGTGTACCCAGATGGGGGCTTTGACACCATTCCGAGCCGTGTGTGCAGATCTTCCAGCAGCACCGAGGTGCCTGCGAGGCCTCTCCCTGAAGCACTTCTCACTTCTAGTTCCACAGAAAGAGAAGTCGCCTGGGGATCTCAACTGAAGTGCTGCTATAAATAACAGGATTGAGACAGAGGGAGATCATGCTGCACCAGAATCATTCTCGATGGATCGCTTGCCTTTGGAGGGTGCATTTTCCCCCTCTTCAGCCCTTTTTGGGAGTGCTTGTCACATAAAATGTCACACAGCATGTCATAGAACTAAAAACATTTGCCAAGAGGCACTCTTAGCTTCAAGGGGAAGGGACCTGTTTTCCCTTATACTCTTTAAGCAAGCTAAGGATTATTAGCTTTCAGAATGATAGATGTGGCCGCTCTGGAGACGGTGATGTAGGTTATCCCACGTGCCCACTGACCACACAGCTAATTTGTGGAGGGAAGGAAGGGTTTTCGAGGTTAAGTGGCAAACCCTTCTAACTTTCGGCAATCATTTCTCAGTGCCTTAATGGCTTAATAATTATATTTAATAACTATCATAGGAGTTAGGGTGGGAAGGAGGAAGATTTTTGCCTTCCTCATTCAACTTCCAGAGGCGGGGCTCTAGTTCCTTCTCTTCCATCACGTGGCGTCCGTGGCTGGAACACGTTGGGCGACCCTGGGTTTTAGGCTCGCAGATGCTTGCCTTGCTGGCACTGTTTTGTCAGAAGCCGTTCTTTCCCCTTTCCCTGCATTTCTTCTGAAATGTCTTTTATTACTTTTTGTTTAAAATCCCTTCCATAAGAGACAGGTCGGCCCCCTCCTTGGGGTCCAGGTGGTGTAGAATGGAACTCACCTCACAGCCACCCTGGCGTGCCATGCCTGAGCGCCCTGCGCTCCACACCACCTCTGCATTGGAAGCATTGGTGACCTTCTCAATAATCCTAAATTTGCAACTGTATTACTTTGGGCACCAGGAGAAAAAACTCACGCCCAGGCTCATTCAGAATATGGCTTTGTTTCTTTGTTTGTTTTGCTTTTTTTTACACAAAGCTATATGCATGCCAGAGCCAACCTTTATTTTGTTTTTGTTTTTTAAATATTTATTTATTTTGGGGAGACAATGTGAGCCAGAGAGGAACACAGAGAGAGGGGGACAGAAGATCCAAAGCAGACTCTGTGCTGACAGCAGAGAGCCCGATGTGGGGCTGGAACTCATGAACTGCGAGATCATGACCTGAGCCGAAGTTGGAAGTTCAACTGACTAAGCCACCCAGGCGCCCCATGCCAGAGCCAATCTTGGTGTTGGTGGTGATCTTCCCTTATCTTACTTCCTCTCTTTGCATAGGGCAGGGCTTTCTCTTGTCCCTGCTTGTGGCTCTGGGGTCCCATGCCTGCCAGGATCCCTATTGTTCTATGTGGCCTCCAGGACTCATTTGTTCTATACTCTTTATAATATTTGCACTGGACACAGCACTACCAGGTCTCAGGGGATGATGCCACTCACTGGCAAAGTTTATGCCCATGTCCTTGTCTGCTACCCCTTTTGTGCCATCCAACTCTGAAATTTCTTCTTCTAAATGCAATGCTCAACTTTCTTCTGCCTCTTTTCCTTTTATGACTTAAACATTTACTGTTTTTTTTAACGCTAGAAACCAAAACCTTTTTTTTCTAAGGGAGTTTTAAGAATCAGGTTCAAGGCAATGTTGTAATGTGTCATGTGAAGAAAACAAAACAAAAAAAAGCTCTATCAAGTAGTGAGAACAATTTTGTTTATTATTTTAAGAAGCAAAGAAATTCTGGGGTTGTAATGAAATGATTAATCTGGGAAAACAGCATTGATCAGACGGCATGATTTCAAGTGTGTATTCATTTAGAGAGCCTGATTTGAACCACGGATCACCACATAACTAGCTGTTTAACTTTGAGTCATTTACCTCGCTAAGACTTGGTATCTTGTGCAACAAACTGCTAACAATGGTTTTTAAGGCATAAAATTATTAGCAAGAAGTCCATGAGCACTTAGCAGGGTGCTTCACATGTGGTAAGTTCTCATTGAGTGTTAGCAGCTATTACTAAGAATTTGGGGTTTGCATTATAATTGAAATATGAACTTTAAAATAAGAATATATAGTCACATCGTTGATAGTTTGCAAACTGTGGTATCAAGAAGGAGTTTCGTCTCTGTCTTTGAATACAGAAAGCATATTAGCGTTCAGAAATTCTGAACCTCACTCTGAACATTATCATTGTATTATTTCCACCTAAAATGCAAGCATGCTGACAAGAATCATATCAGTTTAAGACGCAGGCTGCAGTACAAGCATTTCTAACATTTCCTGATGCCATTGTACCGGCATTAAGGCTGTGAATCATGTAACTGTATTTACGCTGGGCAGATGCTGCTAAGGATAGGGCAAAAATGGAAATAAAGTACAATTTTTCATTCCCTATTCATTCTTAAATCCTACTAATGTCAGTGAGAATTATGTATTATAGGAAAGAGAGAAAAAATAGATTATTTCAGTCTACTGCTCTGTAAGCTTTTGTGCCCTGCAGTAAGAGTTCTTTCCTTTTAATATCCTTCTCTAAGCACACAGTAGGTGTAGGTGTTCAATGCATGCCCATTAGATAAATGAGAACTTAAGACAGCTAAATGAATGCTGGCCATGTGTCCCTTAGCTAGTGACCATCCCTGTCAGTTATATGAAGGTGGGGATGAAACAAACCATCGTTCACATCCCCTGCATTCTGTTTTGATTTCTGGCCCAATCTGTAGTACATTACCCCTCTTCCCCCACCCCCAACACATACTTGTTAATGTAGCAAAAACATAACCTTGGCACGTGGAAATGATCACAAACTCTAATCTTGAAAAAAACAATTCTAAATTGATATTACTAGGTCTGTCCTATATCCATTGTATTAACTTTAGCATGAATCATATGTGGCGAGGATATAATGCATGATATTGATTTTGATATTTTTTCCCTCTAGGCTGTGTCTTAGTTCCTGCCTTGATCTTAAAAGTAAGATAGATGTTAGGCATTATTATCTAGCAGAAGGAGCAAAAAATCAATTTTATCTTCTGGCACTTCATTCCCTTTCCCTGCAATGGCAAGGCAGTAATGTAGGAACAGCTGTAAGCTCATGTTTACTTATTAAAGGGTGTGATGCTGATCTTTGCTGGGAATCCACTCCTCTAGGCTTTTTGTTATTGTATCTACTGCATGTTTTCAGGTGATAAATATATAATGAGTCTGGGAGCCAATTCACTTGCTTTTTCATAGCAATAATAATTTCAAAAGAGCATCCCTGTAAGGGTGAACGAACAATTCAAAAAGCTTTTTATTTTAAAATAATTTTAGATTTACATAATGTTGTCAAGATAGTACAGAGAGTTCCCACATGCTCCTCACCCAGCTACCCCAGTGTTAACATATTGCATAGTCATGGTACATTTCTTCAAACAAACTAAGTTAACATTGGTATAATAGTGCTATCTAACCTAGAGACTTTATTCAGACTTCCACAGTGTTGTCCATTAAAATCTTTTCTTGGCTCCAGACTCTAATCCAAGGTACCACATCGCGTTAAAAGACTATGTTTTTTGAGAAATATATATTTGCTAATGGCAAGAATGTAAATGTAACTGAGCACTACATCATAGAGGTCTTTTTTAATTTTTTACATTTTTTAAGCTTTCCAGGAAAGGGAAGATGTTCGGTGAGCCTTTCAATAGTCTAATGAAATGATTTCCAACTTTACTGTCAAGACACACAGGGGTGTGTTGATCAGTGGAGGGATATATTCACAAGCCAAGTGCTGCTAATAATTAAGTATTGAAGTTTGTGAATAGTGTATGTATTCATAAGCTGAACTGAATAAAAGGTTATTCTAATTGTAACTCTACTCTCACTTGCATTGTGGAATGCATTTTGGAGCAAGGAAAGGAGGTACTGTTACAACTATGAGTTGTAACAAAATTGCTCATGAAGTTACTTCTTAATTGCTTTATCCTCACTTTCTTCACCTTGGGAATGGGGCTTAAATCCCCACACCTTCTCTAATTTAATAGAAACCAAGATCTTCAGAATAAGAATAATGGCTGCATCAGTGTCCAATATCTTGAAGAACTAGTTTGAAAACTACTGTCAGCTCTTTTAATCATCTTGTTGCTTAAGGTTTGACTGTCACTCACTTAGATTTTCTCTAGAGCGTTGGAACTCTGGTAACACCTAAGAAGACATCCTCTATAGGAAATTTGCTACAAAATCCCACCTTCTCTTTACTTGTTTTTTGTGTTAAGGCACGTTTGGTGCCATTGTCCTCTTTGAAATATACAAATGTGTTTATGTTTGCCAGGGTGCTGCCCCCAAATTTGTTCATTCATTCATCAACATTGCCTAAAATGGCTCAGACACTATGTTAGGCATTGGGGAAAGGAAAGTTAATAAAACGTAGTTTTTTATCTTAGATACCTTATAGCCTAGTGGAGCTGATAATCTTAAATCAGTAGGCAGTCCAAAACAGTTATACATAAAAGTTATTTTCTATACTATAAGTGTCTAATTGTGCTGAGTGAAACAAAAGAAGCCTTCACTAAGGAGGCAATGTTTTGTTGTTGTTGCTGCTGCTGCTGCTGCTGTTGTTGTTTTGAGAGAGAGAGAGAGAAGGAGAGGAAGAGAGGCAGAGGGAGAGGAAGAGAGAGGCTCTTAAGCAGGCTGCAATCCCAGAAGGGAGCCAGATACTATGTGGGGCTTGAACTCACAACCTCACGACCACCTGTGAGCTCACGACCTTAGCCAAAATCAAGAGTTGGACGCTTAAACAATTAAGCCACCTAGGCACCCAAGTAGGTAAGGTTTTAAATTAGTCTCAGAGGATAAACAAATAATGTCCAGAGGACTAAGTAGTGGGAGAGAGTGGCAAGGTGATTCTAAGCAGAACCATGTGCTGAAGTATGTGTTCTCATAGAACGTGATCTTTTTAGAGAAATTCAAGTACTTTGGAAGGGCTGAAGTGTGGAATACTGTGTGAGAGAATAGCATTGAGATCAGAAATTATACCTGTTAGGACCGGGGCATTAATGTCTGTCTGATCTAAGTAAGAGATGATGGGGCTTGAACTGAAAGCAGTGTCAAGGGTAGAAGAGAACATGAGATGGATTCCAGAAACCAATGGGAGGGGGAACTGCTTGGCCAATAGAGCAGAGTCAGAGCTGAAGAAGACACCCAGATTTCTGACGTGATGTACCTTCCTTGTGGGTAACACAGGGACAGTGATGGAGGAACAATTTAATGCTTTGTACATGTATTGGAAGGACAAAGAAGGTAATGCGTTCCATCTGAATATGATATTGAAGTTTCTATTTGATTTCCACTTTAAAGTAAGCAGTAGGAAGCCAGAGAGAGAGAGAGAGAGAGAGAGAGAGAGAGAGAGGTGAATAGGAGAAACTGATTTGGAACCTGGCACCATTAGGTGAGCATTGAAGGCATTGCATGGACCTAAGGGGAGACTCCCCCCCCAAAAAAAGGCAAATGGGGTAAAACTACATTTAATAAGTGGACAGAGAAATAAGAGCTCAGGCAAGAGAATGAGATGGAAAAGACTAGAGTGGTAGGTATAAAGGCCAGAAGCTGATATGAGCATGTCAGATAAGATGAGAGAAAATCTTGAGATGAATGGGGTTAATAGTATCTGCTGTGACCAGCAGGTCAAGAGTGATGAGGAGGAAGTTTTTGATTACATTAAGAAGAGTGGTCTGAGTACAACAGGAGTCAGTTTACAATAGGTGAAGGACTGAATGAAGAGGCAAGCAACCAGGTAGAGAGAGGATAGATTACACCTTCCAGAAGCTTGGATGTGAAGAGAACACCAGAGCAAAATATAAAGCTAGAAATATACAAATCTTAAAAACAGATTTTCTTTATTTGTTTACTTCTTTTTTCCCTCCTCTTCCTCCTTCTCCTCTTCCTCTTCTTCTTTTGGTTTGTTTTCTTTTGTTTGCCAATAAAATAGGAAATAATTCTGTTTATAAGATAAGGGGGATCTTCCTGCAGAGAAGGAAAGATTGGAGATACAGAAAAGAGAGAATCACTGATGGAGAGAATTCCCCAAAAGGTCTGAAGATGGTGTTAATCTAGATCAGAAGTGAAAAGATTAGGCAATGTGATCTCCATCCTCAGATATTCAATAAGAGGAGGTAAAGAAAATAAATACTGTTATATTTGTGAGAGGTTCAGAGAAGAGAGAAAGTAGATCTGATTAATGATTTCCTTTTTCTCTATAATTTAGAAGGCATGTTTAAATGTGGAGCATAACATGGGGAAGTTTTGGACAGGTGTTAGATGAGCTTGATGAACGCTCAGGATACATCCTGGGGAGAAAGGGAGAAGGGGATTCCCAAGAGACATAGAAGATCCAACAAAAGTGGAGCCTGTATATATAGAGAGAGGCCAGAGTCTAGATTCTCTCTCTTTCTCTCTCTCTCTTTACATATGTATTTATATCTGTATTATAAGTAATATATTTATACAAATAAAAGTTTATAACAATGTTTATATGTATTTTTTCACCAGTCAGGACATAGCAGGAAGGAAGGCAGATGCAGGACTGGATCAAAATTAAGGAATTTCTAAGATGTGAACCGTGGAAACTAGTGACAAAATTCAGTGCGTTTTGTTACTAAGGGCATAAATAGAGTGTTGGCCCATGGGAACCTGAAGAGATAGAAAAGGTAATAAATCTGGGAGAAGTTAAATGGATAGTAATAAAAGGAAGAGAGTCAAGTGGGTGGACAATCGAGCCTGAATTAAATGATGGGATTGACTACGTAATTGAGAGATAACTGAGGCTAATTACTCTAATCTCCCACATGCTCTTGCGATTTCCCTTGCAAAGTTGTCAGCCTTTTAACAATAGTACAGGAATTTTACTGTACTTACTTTCTCATGTGCCTTACTCTCTTATGAGAAAGAAGTAAGATTAATAATAAAAAAAAAATCTTCCTATTATTACTCTCCAGGAATAGTGAGGAGGAATGAGGTCAACGGCAGGAAGCTGCTGAGAATGAGCATATGACTATTTATTGCCTCTTTGGATGAAAACCCAATTTCATCTTCTATCAAAGATCAAGCTAGTACTATTTTATGGTAAACATAGAAACTGCCTTAGAGAAAATTGCTATTTTAACAGGTGCAGTCTTATAGTCAATAGTAATTTAAAAATTGGCTCCATAACTAATATTGTGCTCATAGTACCCATTTAAATAATTTCCTTGGATATACTCTCATACATTAACATCATCAAAGGGTATGCTTACATTATGTTTAATCACAAAGTATTCATAAAAACATGTCTTCCCGGATTAACTCTTACCACTTAATATACTTTATCTTGTTTGCTTTTATTACCAATCAAGTTATCATAGAGATAAATAACTTGAATTTTTCTACTTGGGAAAAAGAGCTACAGCAATGCTTTCTGAAGTTTGTTATTGTTACTACTAGATGGTAAAGAGCAGCTCTTCACTCATTTAAGAAATACTTATCCAACATCTGCCAAGTACAGCAGGGCTTTGTACTAGATCATGTGCAAAGTGTCTGTTTACAGTACAAAAAAAATTACTCTGCTATAACTAGTCCTTCCATGATAGAAGTAACAGCAGGAGTGATTCCATGATAGAAGTAACAGCAGGAGTGATTCACTTATTCATGAGAACATACACACTCGAATGCACGTGTGCTCTGCAAGGGCAGGGACGTTGCCTATTTCATTCATCACTCTATCCCCAGAGCTTTGGATATGAGACAGGTAAAGCCTGACCCAGCATGAACACCTGAGCAATATTTGCTGGATGCAGGAATGCAGAATGTGAGTATGGATCCTGCAGATACAAGGGTTGGGTGTATGCAGATTATACCTTCTACTGTAGGGACACAGAATATCACATCCATAGAAGCAAGTCACACACCTAAAGCAGGTTGCTTCACCTTAGTCATCAGACCTCAGGGGTTCATGAATTTAGATGGGAAACTTACATCTTTATTTCCTCTGACTTCTGATTGAAAGTTTGCATTTCCTTCAATTATGAATGTAAGAAACAAAGCAAAAAAGTGTGAGTTTGTCATCAATAGAAAGTCATGGTTAAGAAAAAGACTGCATACAGTCATTGCAGGTTCTCAAAATATCATAGTGCTCATTACTAATTTGAAAATGATGGTATTTATTAGACTCACTACTAGATATTATATTCTTAATGGCAAAAATAAAGAACTCATATTACTATATCAACAATCTAGTTCAAAAATATGTAATTGGATTACTCTATAATTGGTTTCCTTTGTAATTCTGTACAATTTATTTTATGCTCTTAGAAACATTACTCCAAGAAGTGATATTGAGATACAGAGTTGCCAAGATGGCTGCAATTCCTCCCATCCTTGTTGGCACATTCTTTTATACTGTGAGTTTATCTCTTCTCCCATCAAGAGGCAGATTTTTTATTCACCTTGAATCTGTCTGGACTTGGGACTTGCTTTGACCAAGAGAATGTTGCAGACATTCTGTGCTTTCTGAGTCTTTCCTTATGAAACGTTGCAGCTGTTTTCATTCCCTTGCCACCTGCTTACTTCCATGCGTAGACACCATGGCTAATCTTATCTAGGATGGGAAGCCATGTGGCCATGTTGGCCAGCACCAACACCAGACATATAAGCAAGGGCATCTCTTACCGTCTCAGGTCAGTTGAACCTCTTGGTGACTGCCCTTGCATAAGGAAACTCAGGAGAGGCCAGCAGGAGGTCTGCTGGCTGAACACAGCCCAGATTGCCAACGCACATCATCTTGAGCAAATGAATGAGTATTTTGGGGGCTGCTACGTGTTGGGATGATTTGTGAGGCTGCACTACTCAGCTGAAATATGGTGGGTTCCATCTGACTGCAGAATGTGTCCATGGCCTCCCAAATTAAGAACTCACACCTTAAACAGATGCAATGTACCCAGTCCTCTGCCTCTATGCTCAATGTGTCAGAACATAGATTGCTTGTTAGTTGAGTACCTCTGGTTCAGATATGATTCCTTAAAAATATTTCCTTTGTTTTTTGTGTAGGAATTCACACACACACACACACACACACACACACACAACTATTAAAGTGATTACATTTTGCTGGGTGTTAAGGTCTTGAGGTGATAGATTTTTTTTAACTTTTTCAATGGTTTGAATTTTTTATCAATAATTTAAGAGTCTATCTCCTTTTAATTTATGGTATAGGGACTTTATTTTAGATCTAAAAATGCAATATCATATTACTTTTAGCTCTATAATAAAAATTATTTCACAGAGCTGTAAGTTCTTAACATGGAATTGAAATAAAAAAAATGTATATTAAATAATACCTCCACGTCTGGTAAGAGACACTGAGAAAAATCAGCTAGAGTCAGGAATCATGTGGGACAAGGCAAGGAAATATAGATGTATTTAAGTAATTTATTCAAGGCTGCTGAGAAATCAAATTAAATGGAAACTGAAAGGGACTCACTGAATCAAAGGAACTGAAGGTCATTGGCAATCTTAGGAAGAAGAGCTTCCGTGGAGTGTTGTAATGGAGCAGACAGTGCAGTTCACTGAGGTGCTAAGGGGGTGTAAGTGCATGGGGTGGCAAGTGCTCTCAGCTATTTCCAGAAATTTGGCTATAAATAACAATTATAAGTAGTATTTAAAGCATTTGCCAGATCTCAGTCGGTCTGCATGGTGCTTTATGTGCACTGACTTATTTAACCCCTGTAAGATCCCTATGAAGCAGGAATTATGTGTATATTCTTTGGGAGGTGAGAAAACTGAGGCTCAGAGAAGTTCAGTTTTTACTCCTGGTCACCCATATAGTAAATGGAAAAATCAGGGTTTGAGCCCATGACAATCTGCTTTCAGAATCTGTGTTTAAAGTACATAATTGTCTCTGCTCTTTGTGAAGGTGGGGGTAGAGAATATGGTAGAGAAGAAGACTGAAGGTTGGCTAGGGTTAGATTTTTTTCACGTTCTAAAGAAACAAGGGATTTGCACTTCTCTTGTTTCTGATAAGAAGTTATCCAACATATATGGGACATCTGGATGGCTCAGTCGGTTAAGTGTCCCATTCTTGATTTCAGCTCAGGTCATGATCTCATGGTTAGTGGGATTGAGCCCTGCTTTGGGGTCTGTGCTGATAGTATGAAGCCTGCTTGGGATCCTCTCCCTCCCTCTCTCTCTCTGCCCCCGTCCCCCCAAATAAATAAACCTAAAAAAAAAAGAGCTATCAACCACACAGAAGAAGTAATCTTGAGTTTACTGTGGGAATAATCATCAGGTAGGGTGAGTATCCTGAGAGGTGGAACAGATGTGAACAAAGCACCCACAGGATGGGGCTGACCTTGTAGAGTAAGAGGGAACTCTCCACTGGAGGGCGGATGAAGGTGCAATGAGAACAGATGTAGGCAGGTTTGGACATTTTAGTACAGAAGCCAAAGTATTTGCCTTTTAAAAAAAATGTCTTGCAAAGAAAGTTATAAAGTCATCTGCTAAAATTTGGGAGGTAGATGAGGTGTTTAAAGAATGTGGAAAAAGTTTAAAGCCATTATTGAAAGAGGAACAGCCAGCTGATGGGAAGCATGGTAGGATTCTAAGCAGATTGGAGCCTGATTTTATAGAAGTATCAAAGTGCTTCCTTGTGGAGTTTCCTCTGCTTCAACTCCACAGTGTGGCATTGACTTCAAGAGGTCAGAGTTTAGTTCATCCAGGATGGATGTTTTCCCAAGCATGTACCATGAAGGGTCAAAGAGGTCAGAGGATTTAAGAAATTGGTAAGAAAAGGATTGGAATGAAGCCAGGTATGGAAAGAAGTGACTGGAGGGGCTGATGGACAGAATGTGAAGCAGTTTGCAGACCAAAGAACGTAATCAGCAGAAATGAAGCATGGGCCAGAAGGGTGGGATTATGGAGTTGGAGCCATTTCGAGGTGTGGTGAGTTTCAGGAGGCAACTTAGAAAGAAAGAGAGGCCATAGGAGAAGAGAGTGTCTGAGGGGCAAAGTGTTGATATGTTTCTCGTGTTGATTCAAAAGCCAGAGTTGAGTCTATGGCCATACCACCCTGAACCGCCCGATCTCATCTGCAAGCCAGAGTTGAAGATAGTCAGCCAGACAACAATGGTTACAATGCATGAGGCATAATTTACAAGAGCCAGAAGATGACAACAGTGAGGAGGGATAGAGGGGGCATGTAGCAAGAGGTGAGCATTCCTCTCTCAGGAGTAAGAATAAATGCCTAGAATAGAAAAATATGACACTGACCTTCCATCCAGAATACATATGATTCTACTGGATAAAATACAGGAGAAGCCATGTGGATTAAAGGAGAGTCAGTTTTAGCTGAAGAGTGGAGGTAGCAGATAGTGAGGAGTTTTCTGGTGGGTATTCCTAAGTCCTGATAAAAGGATTTGGAAGAAAAAGAAAGTGTGAGAGGGTGAATCAAAGAAAGAATGCTCAGTGCATCACAGGGCTAAAAGTCAGGTGAGTACAGATGTCTGGATTGGCTTATACTTTTGGCAAGTATTGTGAGGAAGAATTTAGTCCAGTAGTCTCTAGAAACTGTAGTTTCTCTCATGGAATTCAGCTGTGATCTGAATGAGAAGGAATCCTGATGGCTGTATTGTTGGATCCAGCATTTAATTTCCTCTTGCTCTGTAAGAGGGAGTGGAAGCTAAGATACAGTGTGTGTGGTGGCCATGATGTCGGTGGACAGCAAGAAACAGGCAAGCGCGGGTCACCAGCCCTTCCATGTAGGGTAAGACTTCCGTGCCAGAGACTTATATAGCATAAGTCAGGGCTTGGCCTAGCGTTGGTTGGTGTCCTGTTAGTATTCCAAGGAGCCTGGGTGGCCTACAGCTGTGTAACACTGGATTACCACAAACACCCTTCCTGTTCTCCACTTATGTACATCTATAATTAATTTACTTAGCATACATTTCCAGAAGTGAGATTTCAACGTCAAAGGAAATGAATAATTTTAGGGTTTTTGGTGTCTATTACAAACTCCCAAGCATGAGGTTTCTACTACTTCCCATACTCACTTACATTGAAAGAGAGCACTCTCACCACTCTCTCTTCTTTACATGAAGTTTCAAAAGTTTAAAATCACTGCAGTATAAACAGTAAACCTTGGCACCCAGATATTCATTTACTTTACCTTTTGTAAATTACTGAGACCCTGAAAAAGGACCATTTGTATTGCTTTTTTCTTGTGTGAATTGCTCCTTTGCATCCTTTGCCCATCCTCCTAGGGAGTCTTAGTCTTTCTTCAAAGACCTCTTTATATAAATATTAACTCTCTGCCTTCTTTATTGCAAATGCGTATCCAATATGCTGTTTATCTACTTTTTACAGTTTTGACTACCAGCTAGTTTACTCTTTAATATAAAAAAAGGAAAAGCCATTATATATTTGCTCACTCAACTTTATTCTCAGGCACTGTTTGGTCTGTGGTAGTGTAGAATTTTGCTTTAGATTTTGATTTATAAGAGGAAATGTCGATACATCCACTGGCTATCTGCACAGAACAGCGTCTAACAGGGAGTAGGAGGCTTCTTTCTCAGCAACCCGCTGCTAGCACATCCTTGGATTTTCAGAATAAGGCCAGAATCTGGTTTGAGATCATTGTTATCTGCTTTGAATGTAATGGGTATGTGGTAAAATGTGAATAGTTGTTGACCTTGATAGAAGCCTTTTCAGTAGAGCAGACACAGAAGCCTATTTGAGTGGGAGATAGTGAAAACTCAGGTCACCTGACCTTTCGCATAGGGTAAGTTTCCCATGCAGGGTAGGGCTTCCATCCCAGCATGTGAAGACACAGGAAGAAAATACAGCGCTTGAGGAGCTTTCCTGTGAAGAGGAGCTAAGAAACAGCTAGAAGCTGGAGAAGGATGTGTGAACAGGGAGAGTCTAGATTTGGCCCATCCAGACTCTCACACCTACACTGGTATATGGTAGTCATCCCCAGCTATTTTTAAAAATGTAGATTAATAAGATCTGTCTAAACTAAACTATAGCACAAGGGTTTTTTTTAAGTTTACTTTATTTATTTTTGAGAGAGAGAGAGAGAGAGCATGAGCAGGGGAAATTCAGAGAGAGAGGGAGAGAGAGAATCTGAAGCAGGCTCCGACTGTCAGCCTAAAGCCTGATGTGGTGCTTGAATATAAGAACTGTGAGATCATGACCTGCACTCAAGTCAGATGCTTAATCTACCAAGCCACCCAACTATAGCACACGTTTTGTTCTACTATCAACTATTGGTTAATTGAATCACTTTTCAAATATCTTAACTATCTTAGTATCTTAAAGTCAAACATTTTCAAGTTCTTTCATAGTCTACTTTTTTCAATGTGTCCCCAAAGATTAGTTGACAACATCGTTAATGATTCACTGCAAGTTTTTTTCTTTTGTTTTGTTCTTAATTTTTGCTGCAAACCACTGTCTTAAAATTCTAATGAAATGTGGAAGGTGTGATATTCATTCTAAACGTCATGCAGGAGTGCTTCAGGGGTTCAGTTTGATCCCTGGCTTCAAGAACTTTTACCATAAGAGGGAAAATGTGTCAACTGCTAACACAAAGACAGTATGGCTAATGATATCTCCTCATGTTTCTGGCAACAATATTTGGTGGACATTAAATATCAATTAAAAGAATGCAACTGGATCTTCTAAATCCATTTTAGACCTCTTCACCCCTTTGCAACTGCATTTCTCTGACTTGATCTTACACTATCCAGGTCACATTGCCTTATTATTGGCTCAGGATTTGTAAATCTCTTCCAGATGACAGCTTGCTCCAGTGAAACCACTTCAACAAATCTGCTCTATATTGTACTAGATACTGCAGACAGAGAGGTAACATCCTGAGTGTACATGCTGACTGATGTGTCAACTGACTGAGGACAAAGAGAGACAGAGAATAGATACTGAGATTATTACCATAGTAGGGGAATATTCAAAGTTTGTGGGAAGACTCTAGGTGAGAGAGCTTCAGGAAATGTGTTGAGATTGAACCATATGCTCTTTACGTGTTTTGTGTTCATGTATTGCACTTTGGGGAAGCCTGGAACCATTCTGATCTTCTATCCAGACAGATTCCGCAAAGCTCCATACAAATGGCAACTGACACAAATGACCTCATCTCTGGCCATATCAAAAGTCCTACAGCTAATCCATTCCTGCTTTTTAGGGCCTTATCTTCATTTTTGACCTCTTGGCTTGCTTTTACTTTTCCTGGATTTGCACAAGCCCTTTATACCTAAGGAAGATTTTGACTTAGCAATTTGATCCTTGCTATGCTCTAAAATGTAGAACAATTTGGTCCACTCTTTCTCTTTGCTTATGACTATTCCAAGTCCTTCCTACAAAATCACCTCTAACCCCCAAGCACAAGTCTGGCTTTAACCCATTTGACTGATTCTCCTAATGGACTCCTATGCCCAAACTAAAAAGAAGATTCAACAGTTAGTTATTCGACTTATTTTGATAGTATTTAAAAATAAGGAGACACAAGTCAGATAAGATTTGATGAGTAGATGCAAATAAAAGCCATGTTTTGAAATGGTATATAATGGTCAGGAAGAGGTGTATGTGTGTGAGGAGGGTGCAGATGACAGAGTGTGGGTAGCATAGAAAGGAGATGGGCTGCCAAGGATCTGTGAATTCTTCTGCTCAGAGAGCCTGGAATTCAGACAGGGTCAGACACTAAGCTCATCCAATGCCTGAACTGAGAGAGTAAACATTTGCAACAAGTGTCTGAACTGTCTTTAACTACCAACCTAACAAGTTCTCTTGCCACATCTTTACCAGAACACACTGAGGGGATTGAACCATTGATACATTCCATGAAATACTCCACTTCTTTTGGTGTGAAGGATATTGCAGAAACGTGAAGTTGGTAAGGCAATGAGCAAAATACAGTTGAGCTTCAACAACACTGCTTCAGAGTGGAACCGAAAGAATAGCACGAAAGTGGAAATAATTTTTTTCATCTTCAAAAAGGAAAAGATTGCTCTCAGTGAAAGAGGGAGTAACATTTGTGAATGAAGTTTCGCTCATGTTGGAAGTCTCCAAATCTAAAATAAGGTATATTTTTCCTCAGAAAACTGTATGCAACTGCTGCTTAGTAACCCTAGGTCTTTGCTAATAAGGATTCATTCCCAGAGTATATTATGCAAAAGGAGACAAACTGATTTCTTTTCCAACATGTGCACTCGCATGCCTATTATTTTTTGTGGGCTCAGCCCCCTCCACTGAGGTTTAATGAATCACCAAGGAGAGAATCTGAGTTCCCAAAGTTGTGTGATAAATCTAGCACACACCTTGTATTGATGAAAAACAATTTTTTTTCCTCCACATTAGTGCCACTTGGCGTTCTTCAGTTCTTAAAAGAATTGTGAATTTTGAGAGAACTTTTGAAAGGTAACTTTTGAAAGAATTTTGATAAGGTAACAATTTACAGTTTAACAGACTAAAACATATGTTAATCTCTTTGCACTTAAGTATTTGGCCGTTTAACCAAAAAGGAGAAAGAAAAAAATAGAAGCAACTACTAATTTAACTCTTACCAAGGTAAATTCAGGAGAAATGAATTTTCCAAATAAATAAGGCAAATCCTTTTAGAGCAGGAATGAACTAATTAACACAATTAACATAATTAACATCTTATGTGCAGTCCAGGTGCTAGGCACGTTTATAATTATTATATACAACTTACCACAATCTCCTCTACGTGGATATTATCACGTGGATGTTACAGTTATGGAAATCTGGCTCTGAAATATTAAGCAAACGACTGTTATGCAGCTTTTAAACACTATGTCTTCATTAGAAATATTAATTATTTAATTGGTATCATTCGACATTGCATTTTACACCTTAATTTCATTAAAAGAGAAGATAAATATAATTTAACTTATTTTTGATGACTCAACCCATCACTTCAAGGGGCAGTTTTTATGGTGCTCCTAAAGCGCTGCTCATGCACAGAGGCAAGAGGTGCGTTAGAGGTAAATGCCTGGTTTTGATTTGAAGTTTTAATACTTGATCTTAATGGCTTTCCCCTTTCTTCTTCTTCTATCAGAAGACTGGCTGTCACTTTGCTTCGCTTTTGAAACATTGGCCCCTACCAATAAAATCTATTCTCCCTGAAAATTCTTTCTAATTTCCTATACACTAGGACAGGAGAGAAATAAATGCATTGAATTGTGTATCAGTAGCAAGGATCAAAAAAGATCTTGAGTAAGCAAGAGGGCAGAAGTCTCCCTGGCCACCAATGCATGAATACCCTTAGAGATCCCTTTCTTTACTTTGTTAAATTTTGCTAAATGTGGTCTCTGGATAAATTAGGTTTTATAAACCAACTCAAATCACACCTCTTTCACTTGGTTTTCCAATCTCATTCTCTCTCCCCCTTTCCTTCACTTCCCTCCTCCTTCTATAGTTTTCCCCATTTATCCTTTATATTTTGCACATACATCTCGATGAGCATTACATTTACTTTGTCTTTGAGCCCCAGTATGGTAGATTGTTTTGTTCACCTTGTATTTGCCATATAGCTAAAACTCAATAAATGTGAATTCTATTATGTTTTCAGTGTCGTTTCATCTTTGAGCTTTAGTGAGGGCATCATGGATGTCAAAAAAGGCAACTGTAACTCCCTCAACTCATGGATGTCAAAAAAGGCAACTGCTGGTAATGCCTGCAATTTATTAGGTTTCCTCATGAACCGGCAAACTACATACATTTCATTTAATCCACATAGTAAAATGACATTACCATTTTATAAGTGAGGAGGGTAGGTTCAAAGAGGTTAAGTTGCAGGATATTTTTATAGCTTGTAGGGGCTGGAATAGGATTCAAAGGCAGGGCTATTGACTCCAGAGCTTATGATTATTTTCTTATACCAGACTATACACATACACACACCCATGCACACAAACGTTCATGCACATGCACTTTTAGTACATGGATATGCATATATATGATGAAATATTATATATACAATAATGTATATTATGCATTTATAATATGTCTATGTCTCTGCATAGAAATAGATATATATGTATTTATGATTTTAAAAAGAAAGAGAAGAAAGAAAGAAAAGGAAAGGAAAGGAAAGAAAAAGAAAAGAAAAGAAAAGAAAAGAAAAGAAAAGAAAAGATTATAGCCCTACACATTGTCTTGAAGACAGGTTAGAGACATAACTTCTCTTACAGTAGATTCAATTTCAAAAATGGCAGAGGATAGACTACTGGGCATGTATGTGTCTTGAAAGGCTAATGAATCTTTGAAACATACTCCTCTGAAAAGAGCAAGTCAGCCCAGCTTGAAAAGGTGTTCGAGACATCATCCTTGAAAAACAAATGACTGAAGAAGAGGTGAGAGGAAATGAGGAAGAGAATGACATTTCAAATTGGACTTTGACCTTATTAATGGAGATGTTCTTTTAGAAGACAGTCTTTTTCCTCTTCCCCTTCCCTTACCATAACTTCCCCTCCTTCTCCTCCATCTCCTCTCCCACTGCTCTTTCTCCTTCATTTCCAGATAATTTTTTGTGTCTTCAAATCCAGTGACCACTGTGGACTACATTATTATAGAGGGGATAATGTATAGAAAAACCTCAGGTTTGCTATAACCTTGCAGAAAAATGTGTTGTCCCAACCCAATCCCAAAAGTTAAATTAAATGAAGAGAAAACAAAATCTTGCAAGATTTTTCTGAACACATACAATCAAGTCTGCTATGTGTAGGTAATGAATTAGATGCAAATTCATCTGGTGGAGAGAAAGTCTACCTACTGAATATTAACCGAGTCAACCTCCTCTCTGCACCCCCATTGCTCCTGCCTTGATGAAGACCCTCTTTGCCATCCTTCATCAGAATTAAGGTCTCATCTAGCTCCTCCTTCTGTCTTTATGACTCCTTCAAACCATTCTTAAACTTAATGGTTTCCACATCTTTTTTGAGCACTCAATTCATCAATTAAAAATGCATGTATAGGGTCACCTGGGTGACCTTGAGCATCCAACTCTTGATTTCAACTCAGGTCATGATCCCAGGGTCATGGGACTGAGCCCCACATTGGGCTCTCCACTGAGCATATAGAGCTTCTTAAGATTCCCTCTCTCTCCCTCTGCCCCTCTATAACCTTCTTTCTCTAAAGTAAAATATAAGTGCCTGTACACTCACATATATATGTCAATTTAAAATTGATTTGTGCTCTGTATTTATTATAGAATGTTTGAAAAATAGATATTTTAAAAAGGACAATATAAATAAATATAAATTGAAGTTCTAAAATTTTCTTCCCATATTCCAAGCACATGCCCCACTTTGACACTCCCTTATCTACATTCTTCCAAATGGTTTTTCTTGTGTGTTGAAAGTCCTTTCCTGGCAACTTAAGTCTTTTGAATAATATCTCAATCCTTAATATGCTTAATGTGTCCTTTCATGATATGGCATTTAGTTTCTGTCAGGCCTCATCTTGGGTTATTCTCTCCTATACTTATGTCTTATTAATACACAATTATTTGTGATTTTTTAAAACACATCATGAAATTACGTGTATCTATATCCTTAAAACCATTTTCCTGTGCATTGAATATTCTTCCCTCCAATTCTTCATTAAATAATAATAATAATAATAATACTAAATGCAAAATTTAATCTCAGATAACAATTCATCCTCTGCAGGAAGTCTTCCCTTAGCAGCCCTGTTTCTCTGTGTTAGCCTTGTCCTCTATGACTTTGGTTCCCAAAATGAGGAAGACCCTTACCAGGTGAGGAAGATAATCAATATGGATGTGGATAACAATAGAATTATGTTGATTGTTATCTCATCATTTAAATTTTGTAATGCATTTCGTTAGAGAAATATATATATATATATTTACATATATGCTAGATATACTTCAAATGTAAATATTGATATATTTAATATATCATGTATATATGTTAAATATATATGATATATTTAAAATGAATGATGTCATATATAAAATGATGTGTATATATATATATACAAGACATCATTCATTTTAAATATATTAAAGATATACTTGGCTTATAGACTTTTATTGCTGTTCTTACCATACAGAAGAATAACTTATAGATTTACAAGTGTACCTTCTCTAGTTTTTATTTTTAAAAATTTTGTGGTCTCAGAAGACAAAAGCACTATTGGCAGAGTATACATTTAATATATATGTGTTGACTTGAATAAAGAAAGCATAATTTAATATGTCGTGTCTCTTCATTATTCTCTACTGCATATTTATTGTGCCAACAAATTTAGTCTAACAAATGTAATATCTTTGAGGGCCAGTTGAATTAGAATATTAACAATATATGATTTCCCCCCCTAGAATCACTACAGAATTGGAAATACATGTAAATTACTGATACATCTATGTTACTATGGAGTGACTCAGATAATAAGGTAAATATGACCTAATCTCTAAAATATTATTTACATTTTTTGTGTTCTCTTATCCATCTCATATTTTTGTATCCTGTTAAAGAATCAGATAAATGTTAGGAATGCATTTATACCAAAGGACCCATCTGGCCTGTTGGAAATGAAAGTTTAAAAGCAGCTTTTTCTGGAACTTTAATTTAGTTAAAAAAATCAATATGATAATACAAGACACGACTGCTTTAGGAACTGAGTTTTTAAAACTTTTTCTATTCTCTCACATTTCTTCTCATTCTCAAGTTTATTAGTGGAGAGAGGCTTGTGATTGAATTTCACGCATAAGGATTATAATGGAACACTTGAAAATTTGTCAAAGTTGAGTCTTTAACATCTTAGGAAACAAAATGAAATATTGTTTTTATTCTTGTTAATTTTGAGAGAATCTACTGTAGTATAATGCAATTTAGAATTGGGGTAGCTGGTATTCCTCAACAAGTTCCTTCTTTGCTTCTTTGACTTTGAGTTTAACTATTCCATGCTCTTTCCATTTGACATTTGTTAAAGAGGTCTAGTCAAGTGAGGAATAAAATGAGCAAGTTAAGAAATCCAGTACTATGGATTAATTATGTTCCTTTTCAAAAATTTATGCATTGAAGTGAAGAACACAGATCTTTTAAAAAAATATATACCAATCTTTCTCCAATGCTATAAGAATAAAGGTTTTGAAGTTCCAGTGTTCTTAATTTGACAGGAATGAAGTGCCCCAGTTTCTAATTCTAGTACATTCGTTCACCTGCATAAAGATTTGCTCCTTCCATTCCACACACCATGAATATAAGGACTAAGCATCATTTATACCAACAGACTGACATCACATTTTTCCAAGCTCAGGTTGTAAGAACAATCATTTTTCTCTCTACTCCGAAATGATAGCTGGATTACTAAATATCTTCTTATGTTTCCATTTTTGTCTTTCATAGAGAATGAATGCGTGATTTGAACTATTAAATCATTGATTTCAATAATCATTTCCCCTTTCTTGCTGGCATTTTCCAGTATAAGAAAAAAAATTGTGAAGCATTTATAATACATTCTTGAATAGGATTTAATTTTCTCAGGTAAGTCATAGAAAGTCATCAAATCCATAGATAAAATATAATAAGCTGATTTATAAAACATAGTTTGGGTGGCTTTCTTTCAGGGAACTAATTGTATCACTAAAACACCTCAATATATCATTACACTGGAAATTGGTATTATACTGGGTATTATGAGATATGAGGTATGGGCAACTTGAAGTTTATCTGAAAAGTTTTATTTCTGAGGTTCCATCAGCATTCCAGATCAGGGTAGCCAAATTTAGAAAGAAAATATAGGACCTGTACTTAAATTTGAATGTCAGATAAACATAAATGAATACTTTTTTTAATTTTAAGTATGTCTCATGCAACATTTGGAAAATATATATATTTAAAAATATTTACTGTTTTCTGCTCTTTCAAATACTCCTTTTTTGTAGGCCCTCATCTTCATTTGTTATTGTTCTCATCCCTCATTTCCAAAAAAAAACCTACTCTTGATATTTCCTATGAAAAAGAGCTTTGAAAATTAAATATTTTTACTTTTTTCCATGTCTGAATGTGCCATTAGTCTATTTAACTGGTCACACTTGTTTCATAATTTGATTAGATTGAGATTTCTAGGTTGAAAGTCATTCTCCTAGACTTTAAAGGCATTGCTTGTTGTCTTCTTAATCCCAAAGTTGCTGCTGTCCAAAGGTATTATGATTTTGTCATTGAGTTTAGAATATCTCTATATAAATATTTCACTAGTCCTTAATTTTGAAAAAAAGTGGTACATACAAATTTTATAGTCATCCAATTTAAAAAGATAGTTAAAACCATGAAAATATGGAGCTACTTAAGGTGTTAAGTTGAGAACGAACTTTGGTGGGATTCATATAGATACGGTCAGGGGTATCAAGAAAGAAAGAAGGAGGGGAAGAGCAATAGAAGAGGCAGATTATTGGCTGTGAAACAAAGAAGGGAAAGTTTCGAAAAGATAGGTATTGCCAGTAGTACTACTAGATGAGCATTTAATGTATTTACCACCAGTAAGATGTTAATAACACCATTGATAGTAACTAGGATAAAGTTGTGAATTGAAGATCTATGGAAAGAATCTGCTGGGGCTCCTGGGTGGCTCAGTCGGTTAAGGGTCTGACTCTGGATCTGGGCTCAGGTCATTATCTCGCACTTCATGAGTTTGAGCCCCACATCCAGCTCCGTGCTGGCAGCATGAAGCTTGCTTGGGTTTCTCTCTCTTTCTCTCTCTCTGCCCCTCCCCAACTTTTTGTCTCTCTCAAAGTAAATAAATTAAAACTTAAAAGAAAAATCTGCAACATCCCTGGGCTGAATGTCAAAAGAATTGAATTCTAGCTACTAAATTTCTGGATGCCCTTGGGGAAATCCTAAATCTCCAATCTCCTGCTGCTTCTCTATAATCTGAGAAGACCAGACTCCATGACTTTAGATGTCCATTAGGCTTGTATTTTGTGCACTCTGATGTGCACATGCAGGAGCACATTTGAGTCTTTAAACAACCCTATGCAGACAGGATGACAGGATTCTTTTTCTTGTCTTATAGTATTCATCCTTCTCTTTCTTAATCATTAGTTTAGATGACAAAGCAAATAAACTGAGTCCAATAGATGGTTTTGAAACAGACCATATTTAGAACCCAAGGGTCTCATCTAGGCAAGTCGTAGTTTTTTTCTACTACATGACATGAAGTATCTGATAAACAATATATCAATATACCTTTGAAGCAAATTCATGAACGTTTCTGCCAAAGCCTAAACCTGTGTTCATTGATTCTCAAGGTGTTGATTTCATGAGATCAGGGAAAACTTAATAAAGCGATGTGAAATGTTAAAGCCCTGTCTTCTGGGTTTATAGTCAAATGATGACCAAGATTAACAGAGTGCTTAACTGAAAGGTACAGTATGTCTAAAGCTGCTCATTTTTCATTTGTGGTTCCTCCTTTTTAATTAGAAATTTCTAGGTTAACTTTAGCCTTATCAGATTAGTTTGCTGTGGCTTTGTGAACCTCAGAGAACACAATGGTGTATATATTCTTTGCATCATCCAAAGTATTTCTGCCCATAAGCTTCTAATATCTAAATGTTAAGATGTGTACACGTTGTGGCTCAAATGTGAATCTTACATAGGATTGTTGCAAAAGCAGAGAGATAGAAAGCATGTTGCCCATTTGTTGTCTTTTTAGATATTAAAGTAACCAATCATTTTTATCACTGAGCTGCATTCCACCATATTCTACTTTGAATATTTTTTGGATGAAGCAAAACACAAATCAAAACGTTTTAGCCTTTAAGGCACACAGAACTGTTAAGAATTTCATTTGGCCTTAGCTTTTACTTGTAAGTCAATACAGATATGTGTTGGGGAATAAAATGTCAAACAACAGTGAGTTGCCATGGTACTTCCGATGCAAGACAATCTTGGGTTTTTTGTTTTGTTTTGTTTCGTTTGTTTTATTTTAATTTTTAAATATATTTTATTATTATTTTTTAGAGAGAGTGCATGTGAGCAGGGGAGAGAAGCAGAGGGAGAGAGAAAGAGAGAGAGAATCTTAAGCAGACTTTACACTCAGCCTGGAAACTGACACATAGCTCCATCCCATGACCTGAGCCAAAATCCAGAGTCTGACCCTCAACTGACTGAGCCACCCAGGAACCTCTTCCTGTTTGTTTTAGTTAGATTAAGCCAGGTGTACTGAAAATAATGAAAATCTAATAAATGATCATTGGCTTATATCGACTCGTTCAAATATTATATATTTTTATTTAAAGTTTTGATCTACTAGCGTCTACTGTAAGTTTATAAAATAAGCAACACATGATAGTAGCAGGCAGTGGAGTGGAATCCATTTCTCTGGGCAGCTGTCTCAATTGTTATATCCCAATGTTGATGACATCCAAAGTAAAGTGTGAGCAACCAATCTCTGCATATGCTTTAGTAGGCAAATTTTTCTCTGGTCCATAGCAGACAACTCCATTTGTCTTTAGACTCAGCTGACCAACTGTAATTTATTGGATTTTTCCAAATCTAGATTACTGGGAAATAGCAGACATTGAGCCCTTTACTAGGGCACTATTCAGCATTATGGAGAGAGAAAACTGAAAACCCAGCAGTTCTCTATGTCCCCAAAAGATATAGCAATGCCTTTGTCCTACACCTAGAACAGTTTACTATAATTAACAGCTTATCCTCCTCACTGCATTCCAACTTCCAAAATAAAAATAAAACATATAATCCTACTTTGTTAGACTGATATATCATGAGTTTATGGGAAAATGAGAGCTTTTCGTTTTTCTGCAAGCAGACATTTGGTTTACTCTCTTCCAGGAAGCAGGCTGTGAACTAGATATTCATTGACCATCAACCATGACATTGATCTCTAGATCAGAGAGAAAATCAACATGGAGAGAAGTTCCAAATCTACTATGCATCATCTTACATATATGAGCAAATAAGGAACTCATTCATCTTCTCAGAAGTCCATAGCTACAATATTTTCCTATATCTTTTACTGGGTTCACCTGAAATAAAAAGGCCTTTGTATTTAATGTATTCTTTTTATTTTGTTTAAATTTATCAGGACCTTTGTTTGGAAGTCAAGAATCATGTTATTTCATTTTCCTGCTTACTTCTAAGAATGTAGTGAATACATTGACTTTCAAGTTCTTCAGTTCCTGAGAAAGGAACTCTTACATATAATAAGAGGTAATTGCTTAAATAAATAAACTGCATAAATTGTGAGTTTATTCCTTCTGATCATTTTTCTGGCTTCATTTGAACACATCCCACATTTTATTTAAAATAATTAGTAAGATTTTGCTGTGTTAGATGGCTGTGATAGATTGTTAGTAGTATTGATGCTTCATTACATAACAGTTTCTACTAAGCATATTTATTATAAACTGCCATTCAGTTTCAAGACTCTAACTCACTTACATGCTTTTATTGATTAAATGAGGTATATGTAGCATATTTCAACATCAGTAATGTCTTATATTTTGTGAAAGTTTTACAGTTTATAAAGCATTTTTATGTGCATTAACTCATCAGATTGATGCTGACGTATCTCCCATGTTTAGCAGATATGGAATTCCTTTTAACAGAAAGGTTGAAAATAGGGTGTGAAGTTGAATTCAGTAACTAGGAAGGGAAAAGCTGGCAGGAGATTTTCTAGAAAAAAATGCAGAGTCAACTACAGATGAAGGGCATACAAAGCAGAAGGACCAAGTCCAAATAGGAACTAACGTGGGCATCAGAAATCGAAGGTGTGATCTGAGGGCACAGTTAGTTGACAATGCTCAAAGATGAGGCAAGGCTGACTCTCCCACTCATTAAGCACATGTCTCTGGGGACTGCTGGCTTAAACTACTGAGACCTGTTTCCTTATCTACAAAATGTCAATGACAACAATTATGCTTATCTCCTAGTATTGCTGTCAGTGTGCATGGGGAAAGAGTGATTAAAAATAAATAAATAAATAACCACTGGCATTAAAGATTCTCTATGGAAAGACTGGCCTGGTTGTAGAGAAAGTCCTTAGGAGGCTGATTTCATGCTAGCTGATGGAGTCCTCAGGGAATGATCTAGAATCAGATGAACAAACAAGAGAGAGCTGCATCGCTTTGAAAAAGACTTAACAGTCTTTGAGGATAAAGATAGAGATAAGAAAGAAGATCAGAGGTTAGAGAGGAAAGAGAGGAAGGATGAGGACCCAAGTGAGGCTGAGCCTAAATGAAAAAGCAGCTCCAAGACACTCTGGTGGTAACATCACTGAAGGATTTCTAGAAAATGATGTAAAATATTAAATTTTAAAGTTTTTATGGTCCAGCGATTTAAAGCTCTTATGTTGTCCTGATCTCAGGAGTCTGATATACACATTTCTGTTTATAGAGGTGTTCTATTTGGGACATAAAGGAGTCAGAAGAACTTTCAATATGGGTTTATGCATGCAAACACTGGAATAATATATTAGCAAAGTAATTTTCAGCCAGACATGAGTTTGAGGGAGCAAAGCTCCTCTAAGAATTTTGTAGTTATTACCAAAGATGCTGTGTCATCTCCTAGAAGGAGGATGAATTTTAACATTAGATTTATTTTGTCTCGGGGTGACCTCAGTGAGCATCTTGGTTAATTAATATAAAAGATATAAACTTTTTTCGCTACCTCCGGTATATAATAAATGATAGCAATCATTAATAATTTTATAATTAAGAAGTGATTTCTGTGTATTGAAAGCATTTTGTTTTGCAGAAAATTAAGGTTGTAACCATTCTGTAAAGTCAGGTCCCTAAAACTAACATTTGATACTCACAACAGCTCTGTAATATATGTTTTTTTTGCCTATGTTTTATAAAGCAAAGTGATTTTCCAGATTCCCAGATCCCAGATCTTAGGTAGCAGAACCAAACCAGACTAAGGTCTCCTAATTCTTACTTCTTCCTGGGCATCAGGGATATCCTCAAAAATGGCTTGTAATACGTATGATTTCATAGTCATTTCTAGAGGCTAAACAGTCATAATAGTGTAGGAATTTAGAGATTTAACTGTTATTAAGAAAAGTATTCTATAGTTTTATTTGTGCCAATATAGAAATATAAAATAAAGCCAATATTTAACAATCAGACAGTAGCTTTCACAGTACTAATTAACTACAGGTTAATCAAAATAATGAAGCCAGTTAGGTGATATCCATGACCCAGACTGAAAGTGATGTTTATATTGGTGAGGGACTTCTGAGAGTATTTGCTTGTGTGATCCTGTGTCTTAGAGAAAGAAGGATTCTCTGTGGGTTTTTATTGGACTTTCCTCTTTAAAAAACATTAGATTTTCTCAAATTGGTTGAGGTTGCCTCATTAAAGTACTAGAACCTCAGATTCTCTAAGGGTCATTCAGTCATAACAATGTATCATTATTTTATTAAACTAATATCCAAGAGAACGTTAGATAGCTTTTCCGTCATTTACTTTTTGAAAAATGGAACCCATTAAATTCAGACATTAATTGAAATGTTTATTTTCAAAACAATTACCTTAAAAATCACATAATGTTTGAGGACCAACAAAAACAAAAATAACTTAATTAGAGAGCAGCATGGAATGCTGTTTAAGTGGCTTTCATTTATGTAGTTGCATTACATAAAATTGCCTTTCACTTCAGCCATCATTTTGTTTGTCTAACTTTATTTTTTTGTTTGTTTGTAGAATTCATGAATTTGATCTTTTCCCCAACTGTGAGTTAGGCCCTCTCTGTTAAACTCATTGTCTCAGGTCACAATCATAATAATATTCTCCTGTTATTTTGCATTAGAGACAGTTGCAGGAACTAGATTCCGTTAAAAAGTGCAGAGCGGTGTAAAACTAAGACATAATAATTATGCTGCTAATAATGGTGCATTCACTAATAATATTAATGCATAATATTAATGGCTAATAATGGTATATGCATGGTAGCATTTGTAAGCAACATTCCAGATGTGAAAAAGCAGATAGCATGACTCTCTCACCTTGCAATGCGTAGCAAGTGAGAGGACAAATCTTTCACAAGCTGCCAACTCTGAACTTTAAATGGAGGGCCGTTTATGTGGCATCAGCAGCAATGACTGTGGTTTTTGCTTTCTGCTGGGAAGGATGAAAGGGTTGTGCTTAGCTTGTTGATTAAGTCAACAAAGGAACCTGCCTCTTAGAATTCAAAACACTCAAATACGAGCAATCATACACTCTTCTCTAAATATCCAGGATCACTTCTTTAGTGAGGAAAAAAGATTGTAGAGATTTTTTTTTAATAAAGTAATGATTAAGTGAAATAGGGAAGCATTGTTTTGACAAATAATAGACTAGATGCTTAATTTTGATGCCTTTTGCAATAAGCCACATTCACATTGTAATTTTTGTTTCCACATTCTCTGTTACACTGGCTTCTAGTGTGTTTAAATGAGGCTGATATAGACTAATTTCCCTGCAGGGGTTTGTGGCTTTGGCTAAATTCCCAATGGGACATACTTTATCTGATTGCATGTATTTCTTTTGCATTTAAAGAAAGTATGGAATCTTTCACTTCCTGTTTTGTTGTACTCTGAACAGTCATAACAGGTCTACTTAGAGATGGCTGTTTTTAATGCATGTGAATTAATATACATAATCATAGGCATTCTGAGACTTTTTAGCACACGATGCAATTATCGAGGTTGATTTGAAATGAAAAATATTTTAAACACACTACATGATTTCTCAGAATTGAGAATAAAGCTAGTTCATAAGTTCCAAAAGCCTAATGGAAAAAAAAAGAGAGAATAGACCTTTTAAATATTACCCTAAAATAATTATAATGGCAACTACAAAAATTACAAAACCTCAGCTCTCTGTACTTCTTGGATATGACATAAAGGAACCACATTTCTGATGAGCTTAGAGGTTTTTTTTTAATTTGTAGACAAAAAAAAGCAGAGAAAAGAAAAAAGTTTACATATTTGAGATTTTCTAAAATTTATTATGTATTCTTCTTTCTTTTTTTAAAAATTTTTTTAATGTTTATTTTATTTTTGAGAGAGAGAGAGCCAGAGCCTGAGCAGGGGAGAGGCAGAGAGAGAAGGAGACACTGGATCCAAAGCAAGCTCCAGGGTCTGAACTGTCAGCACAGAGCCCGACATGGGGCTCGAACTCATCAACTTCGAGATCATGACCTGAGCCAAAGTCCGCGCTTAACCGACTGACCCACCCATGTGCCCCTCTTCTTTCTTAATGTACATTGTTAACACTGCATTTTTCTGTTAACACCGATGCCCATTAAGGTTTGCATGCTGTTTTTATCCCTGGGCTCAGTCATTCAAAAAGTGTATGTTAGTTAGTTCAATGCATTGCCCTAAACACTGGGGCTATAATGGTGACCCAAGTAACATGATTAAACCCTCATAATTATACAGTCTAGCAGGAGGTTGGATACTAATCATATAAATTTAGTAATCACATATCTTTAGTAATCACATATATGATTAATAGAAAAGAAGCAAGAAGATTTGATTTCTCTGCTTTTGAAATAGCTTGCCCATTATTCATATTTTTCTGCATTTTTATCTCCTGCCTATAGTATGTTTCTTTCTTCTGAATTTTAAGATCTAATTCCTCCATGTTTAGACATCGAAAAGTAGACAAAGGTGCTCTGCAGGCTTTGCAAGGCAGTAAAAGTAAAACACAAACCTGATCATATTACTGTCATATATAACATCACTCCATAGTTTCTATTATCCTCAGTATATATTCAAGATTTTTAATGTAGCTCAAAAGACCCTTCATGGTGTGGGTCTAGCTTCTTTTTCCAGGTTCAGTTTTCAACATTTCTTGTGTTCTGTGCTTCCATTTTCCTGACTCTCTTTTATCCACTAGTGTGCTTTGCTCTCTTGTCATTTAATGATCTTTGACCATAATCGTCTTTTGCTGAAATTCTCCATTGTTCCACAACCATACCCTATCCTAACCTTGCAAGTTCCCTCTTCTCTTTCCTGACTCTCTGTTTCCTTTATCCTTCATATCCTCAGATCACGATCTTAATGTCACATTTTCTGTAAAGTCTTTTGACTCATCCCCCGTTGTTCATGTCCAGTTAGTTGGTCCTCCTG
This sequence comes from Cryptoprocta ferox, assembly GCA_028646485.1. Taxonomy (NCBI): domain Eukaryota; kingdom Metazoa; phylum Chordata; class Mammalia; order Carnivora; family Eupleridae; genus Cryptoprocta; species Cryptoprocta ferox. The sequence goes on from CM053560.1 coordinate 17,053,221, forward strand.
TGTATTTCCTTGCACCTTATTACTGAGATTTCATGGTCTTTTTAACTTATACAGCACTGTTTCCACTGCTACATTGAAAGTTATATGGAAAGAAGTACCAACTCTTGTTCAAAGACCTACCTCCACCCCTTGCTATGTGCTTAGCACATAATGGCACTCAACAACTGCTTATAGAGTTGAAATGTCAGAAAATCTAGGGTGATATTATCTTATTTATAATGATGTTTTCCTCTGCCAATCCGGGAGTGGGTATTCAATTAATAATTATTGAATGCAAGAATATGCAAGCCTATCAGGAGTAAGGATCTTTGGGAGTTCTCTTTGAATAATTTATAGAAAATATGATGCTTGTCATTTTGTGGTGGTCAGCAACTTGGGTACATTTCTTATATATTCCTGCATTCCTTGCTGTTTTATATTATAGATGAGAAAGAAAAGGGTTTTGGAAGAAAACTTTACTTTTGCATGCTTACAAATGACACATATTTGATGTATGATTTTGCAGATGTTAGCTCTCGTAATCTTCAGAATAGCCTTGTGAGGTAGGAACTTGGTTATGTAGATGAAGACATTAGTGCCCAGTTAGATTAAGTGGCCTAGTTGGGGTTCTTATCTTTATTCTCTCACCAAAAATCCAGAACCTCTTTCTACTATGTCTATCTGCTGGTTGACTGTGCTCCTGAAGACAAAGCCATTGTAAAACATTGGCAAGAGTGGGGATTATTTTCCATAAAGAAGGTTGGTGATCAAGAATAGTCTTAAGAATAAAAATTAATGATTATTTTAGTGTACCCTGGTTGCCTTAGTCTGTTCAGACTTCTATAATAAAATACCATAGACCGATGTGGCTTATAAACAAAAATATGTGTCACAATTCTGTTGACTGTGTAATCCAAAATTGAGGTGCCAACAGATTCGGTATCTGGGGAGGGCCTACTTCCTGATTCACAGAAGACTATCTTCTCATTATAACCTCACATGACAGAAGGAGCAAGAGAGTTCTCTGTGGTCTCCTTTATGAGGGTAAGAATACCATTCATTAGGGCCCTGCCCTCATGACCTAATCATCCAGCAAAGGCCTCACTCCCAAATATCACCATATTAGGAGTCAGGATTTAATACATGGATTTTGAGGGGACCCCAACACTCAGTCTCTGGCAGTGGTAATTTGAGAGGCCATGATGAAGGTTGCTTCATGATGCATGGGAATCACAGGTCCAGGGTATTATCCTAACCTATTACCATATGACAAGAGCAATGGATTTAGAGTTGGAAAATCTACATACCAAATCTAAGCTATACATGTCATATTAACTTTCATAAGCTTTTTTCTGCAGTTTCTTCAATAATTATTATTAATGATCTTCGGGTGTCTCTGTGTGTGCATCCAAAGTGAACTCCTGGTGGGTAAGAGCAGAAGGGAGCTCATCTGAGTATCCCTAGGGCCTAACACATAATCTGGCCCCTAAATCAGGCCTAATAACATTTACTGAATGAAATACAATTCCAAAAGTCTAATCTTCACAGAGGCTCTTCTCCATGTCCTGATTACATAGGCAGGTGTTCTGATTCTAGGTTTCTTCTTGGAGAAGCAGAAAAACTGAGTTGAGTGACTTTATTAAGGCCCAGAACTTCTACCAGGGCAAGCTGCATTCCCCAATAAATTTTACATACTTTCCCAAGACTTCCCTGCTGTACTTAAAAAAAAAAAAAGGTTTCTAGACTGATAAAATTAAGAAAACAGGGTTTCCTGGGTGGTTCAGTAGGTTAAGCATCAGACTTTGTCTCAGGTCATGATCTTGTGGCTCATGAGTTCAAGCCCCGCATCAGGCTCTGTGCTGACAGCTCAGAGCCTGGAGCCTGCTTCGGATTCTGTCTCCCTCTCTCTCTGACACTTCTACTCGTGTTCTGCCTCTCTCTCTGTCTCAAAAATAAACATTATGGGGGCAGGGAGGGAGGCAGGGAGGAAAGAAGGAAAGAAAGAAAGAAAGAAAGAAAGAAAGAAAGAAAGAAAGAAAGAAAGAAAGAGGGAGGGAGGAAGGAAGGAAGGAAAGAAGGAAGGAAGGAAGGAAGGAAGGAAGGAAGGAAGGAAGGAAGGAAGGAAGGAAGAAGGAAAGAAGAAAGAGAGAAAGAAAGCAACCATTGCATTCAAACAAGCAACTACAGTTGGTTAATTCACAAAAGCCATTTTAGAGGTAGAATTGTCTTTCATTGGCATCTTGAAAATAGCTAGCCACCAAATTTCCCAGGTACTCTTCCTATATTCAGAGTCTTCCTTGGGCATTGTAGTATCATTAGGCAGCAATAAAACTGATAAATCAAAAATAAAGTTACCTTTCTAGATTAAAGGGCCTCACAATCCTATATCTCAACCCTTTTGACACAGTGCATAGTGAAGGAATGTCATGCTGTATTTGAGCATCTTAAAAACCACTACAGGGGGTGCCTGGGGGGGCTCAGTTGGTTAAGCGTCTGATTTCGGCTCAAAGTTCTCACAGTTCTTGGGTTCGAGCCCCACGTCGAGCTCTCAGCTGTCAGCACAGAGCCTGGAGCCTGCTTCGGATTCTGTGTCTCCCTGTCTGTCCCTCACCTGCTCGCTCTCTTTCTCTCAAAATAAAATAAAGTCATAAAAAAATCCCACTACAGAATTCCAGCATACCTTTTATGGCTGCTGAGCATGGAGGCTAACATGAAAATAACCACTAACCCCAAAACTCAGAAAGCCCTTTTTACTAGATTTTGAAAATGCTTGCATTAGTTTGAGAATGCCAGGCCTGAGTAAGTAGAGGGCAACAAGTCTCACTCTCTCTGTGCAGCATGCTTCGTTTTATTTCATTCAATGTAAGAAATGAAATGACAGGATCTAGGGCAACACAGGTCTCCCAACTGTTTGTTTCATCTGAGAGGAGTCTGTCCAGTTAGCAATAAGAAATTGTGACTACTTTGCATGCTAGAAATGCCGTGGCTCAAGGCTGGTGCTCTGGACACCCCATTGCCAGAGTCTGCAGGCTAGAGCAAATTGGGAGGAGAAAAGGGTCCCCAAAGGAGCATTGTAGCAAAATAGGGCTCTCTTATCGATGCCCTCTTTATTTCTTACTTGATTTTACTGCCACCCAATACCCAATAATAAGGATTTTAAAACTTTTAAAGCTACTGGAATATTGATACTTAGACTTGCCTGCCATACTCAAGACCTTTCTGTGTCTAAGCTTGCAAAATATGCCAGCGGGATTTTGGAAGCTTTTCCCCCCACCCTTCTGCCTCTCTCTTGCAAAGGTTTTCAGTCTTATCCGAAGTGAGCTGTTATTTCGGGTACCAACCCTTTCTTTCTAAAGAAACTTTTCAAAGATTTTAGATGTAAATGAATCACATAGGTTGGTATAAGCATATAGGTTACATTTTTTTCTCCAAAATAAATAACACAAATGAGATTAACGGATAAAAGTGTTTGGTTTACATTGACTGTGGATGACATCTGGTCCAAAATGCTTCAAACTAATCCCAGCTACCAGCCATCTGACAAATTCTCACAAGTTCTTCTCTTCTAATTCAAAATTTCCCTTTATTGGCAGAAACTTTGGAAACAACTCCTTGGAATGAATTTCTATGAACGGCTTGGCATGTTTGTGAATGGTGTCTAGTGAATGGGGAAAGTATATGAGTATAATACACTGCACCTGTTATGAACAGGCTTAAAAATATCACCAAGAGCAGCATGTGATATAAAAAAGCAATTTTACTGAATAGTACTGAATCTTGATAAGAGATATTAATATTTGCAATAAGGAAAACCTGAATCAAGCAGGTGTTAGTATATTAAATGGAGTTAATTCATACATGTCTAGCAATAGATCATCTTCGAATATATCGCTTCAGATAAAATGGAATCCTTCCCTAAGGCCAGAAACCAATTAATACCCTATAGTTGGATTTTAGATCTAATATTGCCAAATAATTCTGATAGTGTCTATAAATAAAGGAGAATAGTTAGCTTTTCTTTCAATTAAGGATGGGTGATTGATGTTATTCCACAGGAAATGAATAAATTAGTGGGATTATGCCCCATAGCTACGTCACATGATGTGTTCTACGTTGTTCTAAATTAAAGATGCATTTTATCACAAGCTTAAAAGCTTTTTATACAACACAAGATTTATCTCTTGCAGATATGGATATGTAGCTCCAAAAGAAAAAATGATTACTTGTGGACAATTTCACTGTGTCCTAGTTGATCCTAATTTTTAAATGTTCTTCAGATCACTGCTCTTCTCTCAATCTTCACTTCTACTCTATAAGCTCAGGCTTTGAATCATTTCAAAAGGATTACACAAACAGCTTTCCTCTTCAGGCCTGCCAAAATACTCCTATATTCAAATTTTGTTCCTTCCTGTTTTATATCCTTCAATGGCTCCTTCAGTATCTCCAAGGTAATATCTGGACTTTTTACCCTATGGTTTTTGAACAATAACTTTCCCTCACAGATGCCTATGTTCTAATTCCCGGAACCTGGGAATATGTTACTTTCCATTGCATAATGGACTTTGCTGCTGTGATTAAGAATCTTGAGATGATAACATTACCCTCAATTATCCAGATGGATCCAATGTAATTACAAAGAGCCACATAAGAAAGAGGCAATAAGGACAACAATCAGACCAATTTTAAAAAAAAGTAATATGACAATAAAACCAGAGTTTGGAGTGATGCACTTTCAAGATGGAGGAAAGAGATAGAAGCCAAAGAATGCAGGAGGCTTCTAGAAGCTAGAAAAACCAAGGAAATAAATTTTCTTTTGAAGCTTTCAGAAGGAATAAAGCCCTGTTTACACCTTGATTTTAGACTTCTGTCCTTCAGAATCATAAGAGCATAAATTCATTTAAGCCACTGATTTGGGGGTAATTTGTTAGCAGCAGGAATAGGAAACTAATACAATGCCTAACTAAGGACTGGCACATAATAAGTGCTTGATAAGTAATTAATACAGAAATAAATGAGAAAATTAATTAATAGTTATAAAGCCTTGTTTCTTTACGTTTTTGCATCCATCTTTGTGTATTGTGTATTGAATGGTAATCTTGTGACTAGGATTACAATGATATATAGAGGCTTCTATCATTAGAAAAATATGTTTCCAAACTGCAATGTGAATATTTCATATAGAAATTCTAGATTATTTATTTACCACAGAGGTGTACAAAGCCTATCAATGCAATGTTGCTGTTATGAAGGCACCGTCTGGAGTCAGTCGGCCCACATTCAAACCCTGGCTCAGTTGCTAACTGGCTGTATGCCACTATACAAGTTTCTTAACAAAATTGTATATTAAGTTTACTCAACTACTTAACTCCTACTTAAGCATTTTGTAAAGATTAAATGAAATAAAATATATAAAGAAGATGGTCATGTATCTGGCCTATATTAAGTGCTTAATAAATTTTAACTGTTATCATTAGTGCTGTTATTAGGGTTTATTCTATAGGAAATCTCCTCACAGTTATAAATATTGAAACAGTTTGGTTGTTTAAAGTGTTTAGAGCTCAATTGGACTTATTCAGCAAACATTTCAGCTGGGTTTGCTTTCATGGAATGTCTTGACAATTGCTCGTATGTAACTCCTACTCTGATATGTTATTCGGTAATAAAAGTCATATGATTTTAGCTTTTACAATTTACCAGTTGCATTCAGTAAAACATAAATATTTTCCCAGTAATGTATGTTTGTATAATTTTTATGATTTTAATTATTCAAAGAAAAAAAAGTTGGGTAAATACCAAAACTAGTGTTCATATCTAGCCTTATTATCTCTGAACATACATATTGACAATGCAGGATTTTTAAATAAGAAACTGACTGTTTAAGTGGAAAATGAAATGCTTGATAATCACAAAGATTTCAAGCAAGTAATTTTCTACAGACAGCTTTTCATTTTATGAATACTGCGAGACAATATTTTTATTATTGTTTTGACCTAGTGTTTATGAGTTTGGAGCTTGGCAGTTTTCCTGACTGTTGTTCTGGTTCTGATTGAAAACCTGGAATTCATCTGCTTTACATGAATTGTTCTATTCAAATACAACAGACTCTAAAATGTTTGATTTGACTAGCTTAGGTCATTCACAGTGCTGCTGGTGGCGCTGTGGATGGTGACATAAAATGAACACATGATTAACTTTTACTAAGTTACAGACATTGAGAATGAAATGGAAACCATCATGTATATTTCTCAGGTTCAGTTGGTTAAAGAAGACCTCATAAAAACAGCTTGAAGTTATTCTGTTTCATTTTTCTTTCAAAAAATACTTTTAAGAAATATATCATAAGCCTTAGGATATTACATGCAAATTGATATTCTTGTAAAAAATAGAGTGATTGTTCTCTTGACCACATTGTCAAAAGAGAGATAGCTATATCTAAAGTTTCCATGTCTTTCAAGGAAAAAAATCAGTTTTTAAACTTCATACATGGAGGAGTTAAGTACTTCTGACATTTGATACCATATCATATTTGCAAAGGCTACTATATCTTTATGTATACCTGTTAATTAGTAGCTTGTCATTACCAAATATTTTTATAAGCGCATTTACTTATTTTTCATTCAATAAGGCATTCAATTGTTGATCGAACAATTTCCAGGCACTTTACACCGGGTGTTAGCTATACACTGACAGTGGTAAACAACCCTGAACTCAAAGATTGGGATATAATATATAGGTCCCTTTTTACTTCATTACTAAAAGAATTGTCATTGCCATGTAAATTCTACTTTTGCTGCTCTGAGTCAATGTGGGTACAAGAGAAATCATTTAGAAAAAAGTTGGATTAGAGTGATTTCAGCTTTTATGATCTAGTGGAGACCAAAGTAGGAAACATATTTAACTCTACGTGTTCTGTATATTGTGAAAATATATTTATCAAAAAACACCAAGATGGTTAAAGAAGTGAATATTGTTTCAGGTGTCATATTAACCAGCTTGAAATATATTTTATTCATAGTTTTCGCAGCATAAAAATATTCAGTGTCTTCTTATTTCATAGAAGATAAAATCAATTAAATTCAGTAAACATTTCTAACATACATTATGTGCAAGGCATTGTGCTAAGCCATAGCTCACGAATCATAGGAGAACTTGCAATGTACACACAAAGATTTGAGAGAAGCAACATAAAAATACTTTGCATTTTCAAATTATTTTTGCCTGGGAGAATTTGGAAAAGCATCTTAGTAACATGGCCACTCTGGATAATTAGCATTTTGATGTTGGAGATAGTAAAGTGTAGTAGATGGTATTATAGTAGAATGCATTCACTGCCTCTCCCTGTTGGGCTGGCCCATGGATAATAATTATACTTCTAAGCCCATTGGTCATATTTCCTCAAATAACTTGCTCTGGTTAATAAAATGTGCACCATTTCCAAGGAGAAGCTTTAAGAGTCAGCGCATGGTCCCACTGTCTCTCTTTTCCTTCTGCCAAGAGACTATTGTGTTCTAGATAACAGTTCGTCCATTAGCCTTGTTCTGAGGATGAAGGGGACATGAAGCAAAACCACAGGCAAAACATGATAAGCATGAATGTGAGTGGGGAATAACCTTTATTGTTTTGAAGCATTGGGATTTGGAGCTGTTTGTTACTAGAGCAAAAATGTAGTGTGAATGGACTGATAACAGAGACAGGACATTCTGGATGATGACGCCAAAAACACAAAAGGCACAAAGACAAAAAATTAAGCAGGATTTGGGAAGGGTTACAGAAATAATACATTTGATTTGAGAACAAAATGAATAAGGAAAGATGTGCATAGAAATGTAATTTCTATCAGTACTGTAGAGGACCTTATGATCTTGGATGCTGGAATTAGTAGTAGCTAACACCTAACTTAATAGGCAATAGGTAAATACTAGATGTTTAAAGGAACATTCTGGGGTGCCTGTGTTGCTCAGTCAATTAAACATCTGACTTCCGCTCAGGTGTTGACCTAGCAGTTCAGGAGTTCGAGCCCCGTTTCAGGCTCTGTTGTTGACAGCTCAGAGCCTGAAGCCTGCTTCAGATTCTGTGTCTCCCTCATTCACTTCCCCTTCCCCACTGACACTCTGTCTCTGTCTCTCTCAAAAATAAATAAACATTTAAAAAAAAAAAGGAATGTTCCTTCAGGTCACCTGGATGGCTTAGGTGGTTAATTGTCTGACTCTCAGTTTCAGCTCTGGTCATGATCTCATGGTTTTGTGAGTTCAAGCCCCACATCAGGCTCTGCAATGAGAAAGGTTTCTCTCTCTCCCTCTTTCGCTGCCCTTTCCCCTCTCACGTTGTCTCTGTCTCTCTCAAAATAAATAAAAAAAACTTAAAAAAATAACAAAAACTAAATAAAGGAACATTCCTTCAATAGTTGAATATAGAAGTCACTGGAGTAGAGAGGGATGAGAAGTAGAGGTCTGGGAAGTCCATTCATTGGCTGTATTTATTAATCATCAACAAAATAAAAAAGAGAAAGAGGATGCCAAGTTGATTGATTTGGGGGGCCTGGATTACTAGGAGCTTGGCGGACCCTTTGGTGGAAATCACTAAGCTGGAGAAGAAAGAGTTTCTAAGAGGAAGATACATTATGTGCCAATTATTGTGAACTTAAAATAGAAATATGATGGAGAGATGGAAATGTCCAATGTACAACTGGAAATCTAAGTTTAGAACTGAGGAGAGATCTTGCAGGTAAAGATAGTGACTTGAAGGTTGAAACATTGGTTAACTATGAAATACCTGAGTAGATATTTGAAGTAGAGGTTTGCAGTTGAAAATTTGATGGGTTAGGGGCAACTGGGTGGCTCAGTCAGTTAAGCATCCAATCAGGTCATGATTTCATGGTTTGTGGGTTCAAGCCCCTCCTTGGGCTCTGTGCTGACAGCTCAGAGTTGGGAGCCTGCTTCGGATTCTGTGTCTCCCTCTTTCTCTGCCCCTCCCTTGCTTGCACTCTTTCTCTGTCTCTGTCTTTCTCTCTCAAATATAAACATTAAAAAAAAGAAAAAAGAAAATTTAATGAGTTTGAGTGGGATGGGGAAGAAGTGTATCTAAAAATTTGTTAGAGGAGCAACAGGGAAAACCTGTACAATAGAAAACAGAACTCATTTTTGTTAGTCTCTCATTTTGGAAACCAAGTGATAGACCTTAAAGAACATGGCTTGCTACTGTTGGGTTATGACATCCACGACCTTTGTGATCTGAACAACACGTTTTACTTCTCCCTCAGTTTCATCATCTGCAAAATTGCACGTTGGTTGGGAGAATTTGAAGAAAATTAAATGGCATGACTTACAGAACCATATCTCACTGTGCTGGGCACATAGAAGGGACCCACTGCTAGTTCTTATCTCTAGCATTATTACCCAGGACGTCCCTATGTCAACTCATTGTACCAACAGTGATCTAGTGATCCTGCATATATATCTGAATCTTGTTGAAATGCCTTTATAAGGCCCAGTACAAATCTCATCTGCCTTACAAAATATTTCCTGACATCCTAGACTCCCCCCAAATTGCTGCATCATATATTGTCTCAGTCATGAGGCTCACAGTTTATCTTTTATGTCCTGATTTCTTTCCAGACAAGTCACTTGAGAACAGATATTGTCTCACATATTTTGATTTCCAGTACCTTTCACAGTGTTCCACTTACAGTGGAAACTTATAAAAGAAATATCTGTATTGATATTTTTAATACAATGGCAGTTCTCTCATCTAACCCAAAGGGGATCTGTAGTTAAAGAATTTTAAAAGATTGTTACAGGTGAAACTTATATAAAATATAACATGTACACCTTGCAATTTATGTCAACTTTAAAGAACACAGGCAGAGGGTATGGAAAAGGTAACCCTCAGCAAATAACCCCTAGCATGGGTGGTATTAATCTCCTTAGTGTGCCTATGAGTGTTGCCTGACTTTGAGCATCTAGGACTGAAGTATATGGAGATGACATCGTCCGTGTCACTTGGGCTCACAAATTCAGCATGACTGTGGATTCCTCACTTTTTACTAATCCCTGCCCCATATCCAATCATCACACACTTGTTTATTTTCCAAGTCAGCATTTGTTATCCTAATATAGACACGTGTTAACCTAGCTCTAAGACCATCATAGCAAAGTGATGTTAACCTAGCTCTAAGACCCATCATAGCAAAGTGATGGGTCTCCCCAGTTCCAGTATCTCCTTTTTCATTCTCAACACTGAGGCTTTTGAAATCCTTAAGGATTAGAGTTGATACATCTCCCTAACTCTTCATCATTTTTCCTGCTTTGAGAACTGGACCTGATACACGAATGTGTTCCTACTGTGTGTTTTTGGAGTTGGAACCAGAGGGGGTTAGTTGTTCAAGTGTGGACTCCTCACCTAAATTGGGGCTACCAAGTAACCCCCTAACATATTCAACATTGGACAAAATGACATTGCAATAGTGATCACTGGTGGCTGTCATTTGTACCAATGAATACTGTCAGTGGAGATGACCAAATCTATCTAGTTCTTATTCATTCCTAAGCTTAGCTTTTCAAATATTTTTTCCCTCCTAACATAGCTAAAGAGTGTCTATTATTTGCAACCCAAAGAATACTAAACATTTGTTTATACTGAAAAATATTCATGTAATTTTGGTTATGTTATTCTCAAGCAATGGGTTAAATAATTTTATTGTTATCTATTTTCAAAATTTTGAATCCTTAGCCTGAATGTTGAGACCTTCCATCACCTTTTTAAAGCTATATTGTGACCTTATTCCCTTCACTCTCTTTCACACATTTCCTACAATTATTACCATGTGTGAGTATAATATGGCCCCATAGAGACGATGCTAAGAGTGTAGATTTTGGCATCACATTGTTAAATCCGAACCTTGGTTTTCCAACTTAGTGAGTGACCTTCACAAACTACTTAAATTTCCTGCGTTTCACTTTCTCAATCTCTAAAATAGGGATAATAATGATGGTACATATTCATTGTGTCATTGTAAGTATCTAGTAGTTAATATTCACAAAGAGCTTAAATTAATCCCAGTACAACATTCAAGATTAAATAAATGTTACTACGATTATTATTTGTTGTTCCGGAACTATAATTGGTATTCTACCAATTTCTGAATTACCTCCTACTGCTCTTTATTTCCACAAAACTTGGTGATATCTGTTGATCAAACCCAGCTTAAAGGACACCTCCCCCAGAGAATCTCCTTAAGGTCTTGAAGCTAAGTGAGTTTCCTTCCAAGGCATTCCCATAGCGTGTTGTCATAGTATATCCTCATTTCCAGCTCTAGAACAACGCCCAAGTTATACCTTGCTTTATCATTATATATGTATATACATTGTTTTTCTCTAATATAAACTCAGAGAAAACCATCCGTATGGGTGAAATGTTTTATGTTCTGCACACTTAGCATAATGCACAACCTTAGCCTCAAAAGAATTGTCTGCTAAGAGAATAACAAGAAAGAAATATTTCATATCTTACCCTTGTTCGCATGTAAAAAAGAAAAGTATACAAATAAGATCCACTTTGGACAAAGGAAGGAAATTGTTTGTTCGAATATACCCAGAGATTTAGTAACAGATTGGAGGTTAGAGATATGATGCTGATATAATCTTCCAGTCCATTTTTCTCTAACTCATTCCATTTCTGAGCTTGGCCTTCTGGCCAGCTAACAGCACACACATTTAGATGGTAAGGAATTGAGGAAGCAGCAGTTATTGTGATTGGTTTTAATCCTTGAGTATAAATTTACAATTTTAAGTGTGAATTAGAATATGCTCTTTAGAAGACTGTGGAGAATAGTGTGCCCTGAAAAGAAAAATTGAAAATAAGTTTGCTTTTTTTTTCTTTATGTAGAAAGCTCAAGTAACTGTTTCTCTTTAACTCTGCTTTCTACTGTGCCCCAAGTTTGGGCATGTGGTGAAAGGCATGGTCAAGTCAATGGGAGATTAACAGAAGCTGTGCTGATCTGTACAGCTGTGTCCATTAGTTCAGTTGCTTAGTAACTCAGATGTAAAGAGATTCACTGGTCAAAACTGAAACTCAAGAACAGGATGATAATGGGGAAGCATAGTCTGTACCCACTCTACATGCAAATTGCTACAGTACTTTGCTGTGCACTCAAATCAGTACAGCTTAATAAGAAAATCAAAAAATTTAAGATCTCTTTGTCTCCTCAGCTGATGTTTCTTCTGATAAATCTTCTCAGTGTTTATTTTGGGCAAAACAAGAGTCTGAAAGGAGTACTCCATTCTCCTTTATTACATTTGATTTAAATATTATTGAGGATACATTTGGAAATAAGAGGAAACATGATACATCCATATCTCACTGCTCCCAGATGCAGGCATGGATAAGAAAAGAAGAAATCAAAACCACAAAGTAGGGTCTGAATTAAAATTTATAATTTCATTAAATATAAATAAACAGACTACAATGTTGAACTTTGCCCTTGATTGGCCCACTTCAACAGGAAGTTGACTTGTATCTTCAGTGTCTATTAATGTTTTCTTATGACTGAGTTGCTAGAAACGTTTCCTTTTCGAGTTCCACTCACTTTATATAAGAATAGGACTTAAAAATCTTTCTTATTGTTTCCTTTCTTTTTCATAGTCCCCCATTTATTATGACTACAATATCATCATACTGGGGGATGTGTATGCTGATGGCATTTTATGGTCACATTTCTTTTATGAATTCAAGAATGTTAGCTGTGCAATTGTGGAAGCAATGGGAAGGTTGAAATCATTTTGTTATGATAAAGCCATGACTTGCTCCTTAAATTATGATTGAACACTTTTATATTCCACAGATATCATTACTGTGTGACAGTCATTTCTAATTGATACAGATTAGAACTGAAATTCCCTCAATTCTTGGGCAGGGGGACTCTTGCTGAGAGGAAAGAAGAGATCCTCTACTACAGCAGGTGCAGAGGAGGGAGATATTAAGGATATTAAAGTTCTACTTCTGTAACCCCCACCTCAGATTTGTTTTTCCTAAGTCACCATAAGTTAAAATCAATCACCTCCATTGTATCTAGCACTAGAATTAATAGAATCGAATTTCTTCATTCCTATCTTGCAACAGTGCTTTATAAGGATAATCACTGAATAAACAATTTTATGATGACCACCTTTAACTGTAACCCTAAAGTCTAGATACAACATACAGATAAGGAAAAAATGTATCACAAAGGTCCTAAGCCTCAGGAGTATCAAGCAGAAACAATGTATACAATTCATTAAATTTCATCAAAGAGTTAGTGTGTGTCACAATCACAGTTATTTCCATTTTCCTTGGAGAATTATTTGGTGCTTAATTACAGATACAGTTTGGCATGTGGTCTATGGCAAGATTAGGAGTGACACAGAGTGATATGGGTAAACATGGACAAAGCCAATGCAGGTTTCTCGGGCCAGATGACATATTTATTGGCCAAATTAATCTGGAAAACTTTTTGCAAAGGCAAGATTCATCAGATTTTAAATTTTTGGATCTCTAAGCTAGTAGATCATTTCAGGAGACTCTGTGAAGCCAGCAGCATATGCTTTTTAATTCTTTCTTTAAAAAAGACCGCTCTATCTATGCTTCTCAGAAATACACACCCACACATTCAACAAATAGGTCTTGGATTTGTTCTGTTAATACTGACAGAAGAATGGTATTGCATAAATAAACCAAAGCATCCTGATCCCAGACAGCATAAACTAATCATGGATGCTGCCAGATCCAGTATATAAATAAATAAAAACCATCAGAACAGTAAGCTAATGTTCAGCGAGATATAATCAAACCTTGGAATTAAAGTTTAAAAAAATTACATTGCCCTCAGGCATATTTATAAGCAAAAATAGATTTGCTTCAGGCAAATTTATAGGGAGAAAAAAAGACTCTTTTGAGGACTGAATGGTGGAAGTCACCACATTTAGGAATTTGCTACAACCATGGTGCCTACACTATGAGGACTTTTTAAAAATCCAGATTCCTTGGGCACTCCCAAGACTGACTGTGCTCAGTCCTGAACTCCAGGTTCCACTATAAGTAGCCTATTTGACAGTTCCACATACAAATCCAATAGACCTCTCATCCTTAGCAGCTCTAAAAGGGAACTCTCACTCATCCTTTAGTCCCTATTACCAAATACACCTCCCAACCTGTTTATTACTCAGGGTGCCTGTCTTGATTAAAAAGCCCAAGAATTCACCTTGTTGTTTATTCTGATAACTGAAAATTACCTCCTATATGTTTCTCAAACCTCACACCCAATACATCACCTAAATTTGTACCTCTACCTTCAAAACCTATCCAAACAACCGTTTCTCACCATCTCTACTGCCACCAGCCTAGTTAAAGCCACCATTTTATTTTTCCTGGAATGCTAAACTCCTAACTGGTCTCCCTCCTTCCAGGATCCAGCACAAAAGATACCAGAAGATCTATCTGCCCATCCCTCAATCTCACTTCCTATAGAGCTCCACTTCACTTCTGAGATTCCAGAAAAGAAAAAAGGACCACCTTGCCCATCCCCAGCCACGCCAAGAAGAAGCCTTTGCAGTGGCTCCTTTCTTTTCTTGGAATGTCTTTCCCAGAAGTCCACATGGCTTGCTCCTTGACTTTATTTAGCTCTCTTTTCAAACGTCACTCAAAGACACTTTGTCTTACTGTCTCTCACCATTTTCTACTTCTTGGTCTGATTTATTTACACTCTAACAGTTATCACTACTTGAAATGATTTATGTGTTTTTCTGTTTGTCTGGTTGTTTTGGTCTCTTATTAAAATTTAAACACGGTGAGATCTGGGACTTTGTCTCATTCACTGTCATATTCACAGAATCTGGAATAGTGCTTCACTTATAGCAGAAATATAACAATTACTTGTATTTTATAAAAATCCCACAAGTGACTTTCATTCAGCCAGGTTGCAAAGCATTCATATATAGTCAATAAATAATTATTCTGTGTATTCAAAAGTGATCTAGAAAAGATAGGTTATTTTGTATGAAATTCTTAATCCATGTATTGCTTAAGACTATCTTAGAAGACGGGAGCCTGTGTGGCTCAGTCAGTGATGTGACCAACTTTGGCTCAGGTCATGATCTCATGGTCCATGGGTTCAAGCCCCACATCGGGCTCTGTGCTGACAGCTCAGAGCCTGGAACTGCTTCGGATTCTGTGTTTCCCTCTCTCTTTCTTCCCCTCCTCTGCTCATGCTCTATCTCTCTCAAAAATAAATAAACATTTAAGAAAAGACTATCTTAGAAGAAGATGTAGTTTTTATTTCATTGTTTATGATCTAAAGGTATCCTCCCATAAAGAGTATAAATATTTTATTTTCTCTTATTGGAATATTAATTGTTGGGAAGGAGAGACACAGACCTGAATTGAGTCACTGTTGGCCAAACATCTCTTCTTTTCAGATAATTGACAATGTAACTCGCTTGAGTGCTTTGGAGATGTAGTGGGTGGAGGGGATAAAGTGGGCTCAGACAACTAGCGGTTTAAATCTTGATTCTTTCCTGTGATCTCTGTCATGTGGTGTTCTTTCTCTAATCCTCAGTTTATTCATCTATAAAGTAGGACTATTAAACTGAGCTCTCAGGGTTATTCGGATGATCAAAATATATATGTAAATATTCATTTATTTATTTTAAGTAAAAATTCCTGGGTCACATTCCTGACCCCACTTACACACACACACACACACACGCACACACACACACACTGCTTCAACTGACACCTGACACTTGAAAGGTATGCCGTATGCTGAGTTCCCCTCACTTCTCTGCTAAAAATACAATTTTGAAAGTAATTTAATATTGAACACAGTAGGTATAAACCCCTTTAACTCTTCTGCCTTACTTTCTTTCACTTTCTTGTTTTTGTACAAACCTCTGGTTTCCCAGGGCTTTTCAGAGACCTTGGCTAGTGGAGTGGTGGTTATTTTCCAAAAGTCAAAATATTTAAATATGAAAGTTAACTTGGAGAGTCGCTTGATGGATTTCTTGGAAAGGCGCATCTGTAATACTGCCTTTCTTTGGGAGATGTTATTGGCTTTTTCTTCAGATTTGTCTGGTACCATTTTATAAAGTGAAATCTCCAATGGGCAGTTGCAATGCAGATTGAGATCTGGCATTGCGTGACTTTTCACAGGTCGCTGGTGCTCAGGTGTTTCCCTGCGGGCATCCAGTGAAGGAAGGATAGACAGTCGCAGATGTCACCCTCAGAGTGAAGGATGGCACCCAGTTTTGTTGTTAACAGGAGTCCTATTGTAATAGCTTCATACCTCAGTTGGAACGGTGAGGACATGCACAACTGTGGAATATTTTAGCTAAGCAGATGTGCCTCTTCAGTAGAAAGATCAGTCAGTTATTTGAAAGCTCAAGAGCAGAAATGACTTTCTTATAACCTTAGACTTGGGAAATCAAGGCAGTACATCAGCAGTCTTGTCCTGAAAACTTTACGCCAGCTTGTTAGTCTGCATTGGGAGAAATATTCAGAATTCGTGGTAGTGCTATTACTCACAGAGAAGAAAATGGTCTGGAAAATGGGCAGGATGACTGGGGAGGGCCAGCTCTGTCTGGAATATGCCTCCAGAGGGATAGCATAGGAACTGCCCACTTATGAGGGGTACCCTGTGATCCAAAGCTTGGGATTTGGGGAGAGAACTATTTCTGCAAATGTAATAAAGCACAGGGAGAGTGTTGCTTCTGTAAAAATGGTGCTAGATCTAATGCAGTTTCTGAAATGCAGGATTTCCACTGGAGTCTGATACTGAAACTTTGCTAAGGACCTTAGAGATAGCCTTCTATGTAACCCTTTCTTTTTTGTGTGGACGAAAGAACAACTGTGGCTTCCCCAGCATTTAACAATTAGCACCAAATGCCTGTGCTTCCCGTCTGTGTCCATGCACAAAGAAGCACATTGACTGATATATTTCTCTCCTAAAGACAGTGGACTGCAGGATGCAGATCCTACTTGGTGAGCTTTTGTTTT
Source organism: Cryptoprocta ferox (assembly GCA_028646485.1). NCBI lineage: Eukaryota > Metazoa > Chordata > Mammalia > Carnivora > Eupleridae > Cryptoprocta > Cryptoprocta ferox. The sequence goes on from CM053560.1 coordinate 17,070,222, forward strand.
GAAACCAAAGCACACCGTTTCTGACTTAATTTATGCTTAAACTCACAGTGATCCCCCATGCATTTTGCTTAGGTGTGTTTCAAGCCCTGAATGGATAATTATTACTGAACTGCAGTTATCTGCTTAGAAATTAATGGCTTTCTCACAAGGAGGGGTAAATGTTTTCAAACTAATTTTGTTCCTTCATCATCATTGTTTAGTAGAAATGCTTCTGAAGCACTTCACCTGCTAGTTCAGAATAAATTAAGAATATGTTTATCTCTAAAACTTGGCAAAAATGTTACTAAAGCAGAATTATTTGAGATAAGAGAATAAATTCCCAGGAATTACTCTCTATTTTTATCTTCAATAACCCTTCTCTCTAACTCGATGCTTATGAATTTTAGCAACTACTGTGACAGTCAAACTTGGTGACAAGTCAATGAACAGTCACAAAAAAGAGAACTGTTTGAACATAGATATATTTGTTCATTGATACATTTATTCATTCAAAAATAAATAAATGCATCAGCACCTGGTTTAGGCAATGTTCTAGGCATCAGGGAAATAATGGGTAAAATAGTCAAATTTCACACTCTGGTGGGATTTACATCCTACCAGATCTGTTCAAGAGCTCTCAGGACCCATATTCACTGGTACTCCAAGGTCTCAGTTTTTCCAATAGAAAAGTTGAGGTAGAGACAGGCTGTTTTCTTTTTGTTGAAATTGTAGACTACAGGAAACTGAGACCTGGAAAGGATGTTGTAGATTGTTTATATGAAGTCCTTCACTCACCTTGCAGGTGAGTACAAGAAGTCTCCAGAAAATGACAGGTCTTTCCCAAAGACCCAACGCTGCTCACTATCAGATATTTTAGTAGCAGCTAGAGCTCTGCACTGTCTGTTTCCTAGGGCTTCCATAACAAAATACCACAAAGAGAGTGGCTTAAAACAGCAGAAATTTATTCTTTCACATTTCTGGTAGCTAGAAGTCTAAGATCAAGGAGTCAGTAGGGTTGATTCCTTCTAGAGGTTCTAAGAAAGAATCTCTCCCATGCCTCTCTCCTAGCTTCTGTAGGTGGCCAGCAATCCTTGGCTTGTAAATGCATCACTTCCATCCTGTGGCATTCTCCTTGTCTTTCCTATATCTTCACATAACACTCCTATAAAGACATATGTGATTAGATTTAGGACCCATCCCAACCCAGTAGGACCTCATCTTAAATTGATTACATCTGCAAAGGCTATTTCCAATAAGGTCACATTCACGGGTATCAGGGGTTACCCTGATAGAACTTCAACATATCTTTTTGGAGACACAATCTATCCCACAACATATACCTAGTCTTGTGTTCTTCATAGAACACCACCCTGCTTCCATCCCTGAACAAGTGTCTGCTATCATCATTGCAAATACTTTGTTGTTGATATTAGAAAGAACCCTTGGACTTAGAAGAAGTAAGATAGATTTTTAAAAATTACTTATTTTAGTTCATCATGGTTTTGAGAAGAACATGTACAAAGTGTTTAAAATTCAGACAAGTAAAATAACAGCATAGTTCTGCCATACTGCATTTTGCTTATTTACATACCTAATCCCAATTCTTGTTTCTTAAATGACTAATATCTGCAGATTAGAAAAAAGAAAAAAAATCCACAAGGCTAATTGAGATGTGGTGTTCACTTCCATACCCCAAGGGAAACACGTCTTGATTGCCAGTTCCCCAGTACTTCTTCACTTCTATAAATTTTAGGACAGCTAACTTCCTGTCCTGGGAAGATAGAACTCACCCTTGAGATCCTAGCTCATTTGTAAGGTATTTCCAGAATGGAGTAAAAGTTGTGCCAAATGTTGCAAATCTTGTATGATCTGTGCCATGAGACCCTCAAATGATTTCATTTACAAGCACATAAAACTTACTGTAATGTGAACCACAGTTCTGTAAAGGAACGGATAAGGATGCCATTCACCCTGCTATGGACACTGCCCTAGCATGGTTTCCTCAAGTTTGGCTGGCTGCATTTGCCAAGGCATTGCACTTTTTTCTCTTTTTACTTGAAAAAAGTCATTTAGAATGTTTAATCAAGATGACACAACTGACTATAATATTATCCTTCCATTGCCATGGAAAATAAGCTTTAAATGTTTCTATTGTAATTTGATTTATCATAAACTAGGCAAAAGAATGAAAACAGGTTTATATGAATTGAAGAAAGGCATAAAGAAATTATTAATATATTATGGATTAAGGATCTGATTGTCCTGGAGGGAATAAAACAAGAAAGGTAGATTTTAATAAAACAAGACAGATGTATTAAAATAAGACTATTTTATTCAATGGTTGAATCAATTTTCTGGAGAGAAATTAAAATACCATTTCAGACATCTTTTATGTGTCACTTTATAGCTTTCTAGCCTCCCAAGCTTTGTCCTAGCTGCCACGGAAGTGACAAGATCTCTGATTGACTGCACACAAACACAACCTGATAGTGTTTTTATTCAAATACCTCTCCCCTCACGCCTGGATCATGTGACCAACTTGTCCTGGTTTGCCCTGGACTTTTCTCCTTTTACTGCTGTACGGCTCTCATTCTGGGAAGCCCCCCAGTCCCGGGCACACCAGATGCGTTGGACCTGGCAAAGCTTGGAATACCATGGGAGTCCATTCGATGCTCATGCATGTGCAACCTGCAAGTGTGGGGGGATTAAGGTTCTATGCGGTGAACTGTTGTCCAATGGAAGTTGGGAGCTGATGGACTAATCCTTCCTTTTCTTTCTGGAGCTAACTGTTCTGCCGTGCTGTGTACATAGTTTTCAGAGGGCTGTCCCATTGGATTCAGCAGTTACACGCATGTAGCAGCAGGCACCTGATATTGATTCCCTCTTTTCCCACCTGACTATCTTATTTCTTGCTCCCATCCCTTGAGCTTTCACAGTGGGATGAAGTCACAGCACAGAAGCCTTTTGCCTCTACCTTCTCTTTTAGTGAACCCAGGCTACAAAAGTAGGCGCCCAGAAGCAAATCCAGAAGATAACCCTTCAGGATCAGATTTGGTGGCTAGATTACTCACTTCTGGTATCTATAACCCCTGACACAGATCACAGTTACTCAGCTTTTTATCTTCGTTCAGTTAGGATAAGGTGCAGTAGAAAGGTGAGGCACTGGATAAGTGACAGCAGTCGTACTTGGAATACATGAGGACAATAGTAATAGTAAAGATCACAGAGTGAGCTGGTGTCTATTAACTGCATTAGTAATAACTACAGGCTCAGAGCAGTCAGTTGTCAACCCATGCTGTGCTGTGAAAGCCAATATTCCTCTACGACAGCTTTTAAGGACATTTTTATCTCCTGCAGTTGCTGGGTACACTATGTTAGAAATCAAGATCTGGATATTATAATAAGAGGGGCAGAGTCGCAAAGGAAACATAATGCCCATACTTGACAGGTCTTCTGTGCCAAAGTCAGGAATCATAGGAGTGTTTGATACTGAAAATCTCAAAACCTGGATTTTCCTAAATCCTCTGGGCTGACATAATCAGTTTCCTTTCCCTTGACAGAGGCGAGCAGGCTGCCCTTATTTTGAGGCTTTCTTCAAAGCAAATGACTTGCAGGATTAAGTTTGTCTACCTCAAGACCTACCCATGCTGTTCTGTCCCTGATAGCCAGTGTTAGGTCCTAGCACAGCACAGGCAGGGGAATATATTTTCTGCTACAGAAGAAAATTACTTATATGCTAGAGAAATTATAGGTTCTGGCTAATATGTGCCAGCCACAATCAAAACAAGTATAATAGTGGATCTTGAAAACACTGGAGGCGGGAGGTGGAAAAATAAGGCTGTTTAGGTGAGAATGTATTATCATGGAGAAACTCTTTCATGGCTGGAGACTCAATATTCTGGCAAATAGACCTAATAGTCTGTTTGCGTGGCTACTCAAAGTTTGGACCTGATAATGAATACCCAAATAAATGAGGTGGACAGAAAGGAACATTCTTGGTATAAGATTGAGAAAGCAGTCAGAGACTGACAAGAATAGAGATGTTAGAATGGATTTGCCATTGAAGACTTGAGAACATTCTACTCAATTGTATTCTACAGAGGATAGTCCCTTTACTAAGGCCATAGGTAATGAAGTGGTGAGGTGTACCCTCGTGAAGCTCAGTGGTGGTTCTTCTCTCTAAGCTAAAGCAAAATTAGGAGATGCCACCATAGAATTAGACTGGTCATTATTGGCATCCTCTCCAAGACCCACCTCTGGAATTTGTGTTTCCCATACAGCTTATCTAGGAAGGGGGTTTTCATTTCTAGTAAACTCCTGCTTCAGCCTGGGAATATGGTAAAGCTTCTACTGAATTGGAAGCTGGGACTCATACACGGCCACTTGAGGATCCTCATGCCAGTGGCCTCTCATCAGGCAAAGAACACTGTAACTTGTCTCTCATTGGTGATCAGTTCTGATTACCATGAGGGTCTATAGTGGCTGTCATACAGTGGGCATGTCCACCACACACAGAGATCCCTGTAGTATCTCTTGGTGTTTCTGCGCCTAATGATAAGGATAAGGGGCAACTGTAGCAACCATCACAGGACAAAGACAAGGCATCTAAGGAATCATAACCCTCAATGATGAATCACTGGATCACATGATCAGGTAAGAAACTCAGACAAGACAAAGTGCTGGCTGAGGGTGAGATAAATCTAGAATGGGTGGCAGAGAAAGGAAAAAATAAAAACCACTAATTAATGCCTGTGGATCAGCTTTGAAAGTGGAGATTTGGGGGTGTTTGTTACTTCTGTTGACTAAGATTTTCAGAGATTGCTCTTATTTATTTATTTTTATTATTATTTTTATTTGAGAGAGAGAGAGAATACGAGTGGGGGAGAGGGTCAGAAGCAGAGAGAGAGAGAGAGAGAGAGAGAGAGAGAGAGAGATGCTGGATGGATGAGAAGAAAAGACAATTCAACATGGGAAATTTGTATATTAGTGAGTAGGTTGTAGTGGAAAGGACATAGCTTAAAAGACCCAGATTTACATCCACTTCCCAACGCTTAGCAAGGAAGCAGCAATGGGCAAAAATTCATTCATATTCCACTTCATTCATTCTTACAATCTTTGTGCTAGCTCCTTTGAAGCTACAAAGGGGCAAGTGCCACAGGTCTCTGCTCTTAATGAATTCCAACTTTAGTGGAAGAAGGATACACAAAAGAAGATAGTAATTTTTTTTAATACGCAGAAAGTGTACTAATAGAGATATGTCAAGGAGGACCTGAAAGAGTATGCAAGGGCCCTAGAACTCTTACCAAGCTAGCAGAGCACAGTTCTCTGAGGCAGGGGTCACAGGGTGGAGCAGACATTGTTGATGTCTTACAGCCACATCCCCTGAGCCCACTTCCGTTCACCTGCCACTGTGGATTCCCAATTCTAGGCTGGCTGCTCTCTTTTCTGTCAGGTGACCTTCTCTAGGACTGATGGAGCTGTGCACAGTTATAACCAAGAAGAGCAGGGTACTATGAATCTAGAGGACAATTCTACTAACGGGGGTTGAAAGTTGGTACATAAACTAACCAGCATCCTCTCCCTCAACCACACGTGTTCCACGTGGCTTCTCCAAGCATGCCCAAGTGCAATGATGCCCAGATGCCCACAGTGCTAGCTCAGTCACAAAGACACACTTGACCTGCACCTCTCCCTCCTCCGATTTATAACACTTCATTAAGGTTTGTTTTTGGAACAACCCGAATTAAGATAGGTGCGGTTCATCCAAACTCTAATCCACAATAGTTGGTACTCTATTCCTGATGATAATAATGATCAATAATATTTATTTAATAATTTGATGTGTGCCAGAAACAATGAGATGCTCCACATATAATTCCCATGACAACATGATGGGCTAGATTCTATTTAAGATTCTAGTTTCAGAAATGAAGTAGCTAAGCTTAGAGAATTTGTCTTTGTATCTCTACTAAAACATTATGTGAGAGTAAAATCGTTTGATATCTCACACTAATACTTTCAATAACTAGTGATTTGACTTATCTTCAGGGTCCAAAGGAAATAGGTATTTTTCATCATGTGCATATTGCAGGTAAGGACACATGAACTCAGAGAATCTTAGCAAATTACCGAGGCTCACACACTGGAGTGTATTGAAGGCACCAGGACTTGGAGACCATAGCTGTGATCTAGTCATTGCCCCCTGCCATGGTCTTGGTCATCTTACCCACCCGCAAGGCCGGCCTTACTACTGCATTTTTGCTGTTTTCCCCCCTCAATATATGTATGTGGTAAAAACAAATTCAAACCTATGAAACAGTATGAGATTTAAAAAAAAGGAGAATGTAAATTTTCATTCTGATCTCAGCCTCTTCTTAGAGGCCACGATAGTTAGCTTGTGTTGGATACTTCCAGAAAGTTTCCATTTTCATCTATATGTGTAGCTTTACATATTATGCATACCTTTTTTTTAAACTACCAATCTTGAAGATCACTGTTAGCAGCACCTGTGACACTCCTATATCTGCCTGTTTTAATGGCTTCATAATACTCCACTCTACAGAGGTGTTATATTTTAATTAAGCCTCCAGCTGATAGTCATTTCTTTTGCTTTCCAGCCTTTTGCTATTGCAAACAATGCTGCAATAAACATCCTGAACATATTCTTTTGAGCGTGTGCATGAGCATATCAGTAGGATCATTTCCTGGTAAGTAATATCAGAGGATCAAAGGGTATTTCCATTTTTTTCAATTAATTACCAGTTGATGTATTAAACACACTAATTCCCAGGGAACACTTCTGTGACTAATAGGTTGTGACAGCATTTCCTTCTTCAAAGAGGACAGAGGGACATTTTTAGGTGGCAGCAGTTTGCAGGGTGTTTGCAGATAAGCATTACTTCTGGGGATGATGGCTCCTTGACCCTGGCTTAGTTCCTGTTGGTCTCTTGCTCATTGTTCCTTTTTGAGCTCCCCCTGAGCTGTCCCAGGTGCAGCAGGCCATCACGTAAACAGACATTCCAAATACCACACCATCTCAATGGGGTGCAGGAGACCACTGCCAAGGACGAATTAGTCCAGGAACTGGACACATTCTTGTGGGAGGAACACATGACCTTAAATCCACAGCTTAGCACAGGGTGAAAAATTCAAATATCTGATTTGTGTTGAGAGAGGGCCCCTGAAAGCAGGCTGGGAGAATTTCTTCTCCCTGCACACCCTTTAATTAAAACAAATAAACTAAACAAAATTTGGCAAGTTTCAGTGGATTACTTGGAATGTTCAGAATGGATTGCTAAAAATAAATAAATACATTCAAAGCATTTTAACAATTAAAAATAGAGTAATATAATTTTTTGACTTTGGATTTATGTTCAGGAGCAAAATCGGTGCATTTGACACCCTCGTTTTCTCCTGTCTCTGTCTGTTTCTGTCACTATCCCTGCCTGTCCATTTCTCTGTCTCCCTCATCTCTCTTAAATCCAGTGCCCTAATGCCCGAATAGGTCTGAATTCCCAAGATTTCTTTACCCGACGATTTCCTCTCTGATCCCTTACCACAGGGTCCAGGGGAAACCATTTCTAAGAATGCCCCACTCCTTTCCTGCCCTGGGGCCACCTTTGTGAGCTCTTCAAAAATGCAAAGTGAAGTCTTTCAAGAATTGTAAAACTCTCCCTTGACCTTCTCTTTTTCATTCACTAGCTCTTACGCCACAACCATCCCAGAGGCTGCCAGACAGTCCACTTCTACCACTACCAATGAGCTGGCCATTTAGTGTGCTGAATTCTTCTCTTATTTAAGTGAAGTTTTCTTAATTGCCTTTATTGGGTTTTAGTCTCTTTGTTACTGTTGCTGTCGCTTCCTCTCCTCTAAACACAGACTCATTTGATTTCCTGCTACTCATGGATCCGTCCATCTCTGCAAGGATCAAGTGTGAACTGGGCAGCGGGACAGGTACTAAGCAAGTTTCTCCCACAGCCCGCTGTCGGTGCACCCCCGAAACTCCTGCCTCTGCAGCTGCCACCACAGTTCTGCCAAAATGTCTCTGGGCTAAAATATAGCCCTGGGCAGGCATGCCAGTTCTGAGGCAGCTTAGGCACTCAGAGGACTGTCTGTGACATCAAGAAAGCTGTCTTTCCTTCGAGAGGTCTGGACGATTTGAACTTGGCAAAAACAACTGCATACTGACTTGTCTCTTTTCGGATTCCAACCCTCAGGTCACAGTTTTTAAAGTTTATTTATTTCTTTTGAGACAGAGATAGACAGCGTGAGCTGGGGAGGGGCAGAGAGAGAGGGAGAGAGAGAATCCCAAACAGCCTCCGTCCTGCCAGCACAGAACCCTACTGGGAGCTCAAACTCAAGAAACTGAGATCATGACCTGAGCCAGAAACCAGAGTCCCATGCTTAACCAAACGAGCCACCAGGTGCCCCAACAGTTTTAAATGTTTAGATTTAAATGGAATACTATAGATAGGCAGTTATGACACCAAAGCATGCTCTTATAAAGGCTTACCACTTAGATACATTCCTTGCCCATTAATTTAGTTATTCACTAAATATTTCTTATATTCTTCAAGTCATGTGTCAGGCATCCAAGATGCAGAGGGGTTTATACCCTTCAGCACTTGGTGGACTTAACCTGGAACTTAAAATTCAATCTCGTGCTTTGAAGTTCTTTGGTTGGAAATTTGGGAATAAACTTTGAAAAGAGATACACCACAGTAAGAGTGATTATAAATACCAAATTATATGTGGGATTATGTCATCTAGTCTTAAATGGGTTTTGTAAACTTGTAATTGAGAAAACACGAGTCATGCATGCATTAACATATCTTGAATGTCTTAAAATTATTCCAGTTTGATGTCACATCAGGGTGCTAAACAAGTCTCCTCAAATCTCTGTGGTTGTTGCTATAATTGATCAAGTTGTCAAGGTGGAAAATGAAATAACTCAGAGTCGCTGAGAGGAAGATGCTCTCAAGATACACTTCAACCTTGTGACAGGGCCGTCCACTGATTTGATGAGGACCAGGCTGGTGGGACTGTGCAGACAGCAGCTGTGTCTGCACATTTGTCATTAGGCTTCCTTTTCTAAAATATACCTGGTCCAGAAGTCATTAACAACCAACTTTCAAGTTTGTCATCATAGGTCTTCACAAATAGCATCACTGTTCCTAAACAAAATAAAACAATGCAAAAACAAAATAATACAAAAACATGAAATTTCCCCATCGGTGCCTTCAAGGAAAATGAGACCAGGAAAAGAAAAGAGAAAGGTATAGCTGTAGCAATCATCTTAAAACATTGTTCATCTTTTTTTTTTCTCCCTCATCTTCAAAAGTATCCCGAGGCACTCTACAATACCTTGATATAAAAGGGAGAGGGGATGCTGTGTCTGAAAATAATAAAATAAATTACCAAAGTAGTTGAGAAAAATTATGGAACTCTAAAATATGAATGAACAAAGACTAGTTAAAAATTGCCTTCCACTAACACTCCAAATTTACAAGCCCTTGGGTGATACTTTAGTGCTTTGGGTCCCGCTAATTTCTTTGTGTGGAGTTGGGTAGACTTTTGCCATTGGAGACCTGCTGTCAGCCAATCAGGACGAGTGATCCGGGCTGCTTTGATGTAACATAAGTTGGAGAGTAGCAGGTGGCCTTCCCTGCTGTTTATAGTGCAGCTTGGGGAGTTGTGTCAGATGTAGCTGCTCCTCTTTATCTGCATGGAATCTGTGTAAATCACAAAAGAACAGATGGAAAAATAGTCACATAGCCTTGTTCACCTCTTAGAAGCAGCTCATAAGCCTTCATACACCACCCGCCCCATTTCGAAAAACAACCATGGGTGGGTTGGTCACCCAACTGCTACAGGGTAATCATTTTGTTTACGAAAACATCTAAATACATGAATTAGGCAAAGAAAATAAAAACAGCAAATGGTTTAAATGATTACAGCTGCTATATATGTGTACTTTACCATGATATTCAGAGCTGGGTTAAGTAAACACAGAGAAATTGGAAATTATCTCTCATCTACCAGTTCTAAATATCTGTAGAACTTCTTAGTGATGTCAGATGATGCCAGTGGTTTACCATGTATGTTTCTTTGTTGTTTAAATATAATTATGAAAGTTCATGTCAATATTTGTTCCCTGAAAACCCTAAATGATTTTCTAGGAATCAACAGCTTGTAATTTCATATTGGAAAACATCAAAGAAAAAAAAGGCTGAATAATTGATTGAGAAAGCATTTCACTTGAATTTTAGGTAATTGAAGGAAATATTTTTGATCTACACTAATATTTTACTACTAGCATTTGTGTTGTTTGCTTAAAACACAATGTGTTTTCATATATATGTTAAGAATTTAGCCAGGAAATGAAAGAAGATAAAAAAAAAAATAGTTCCAAAAGAGACAATGGCAGGAATAAAGGCACCAAAGTACGAGGAAGAATAGAGTATGATGTGAACTGCACAACAGTGTTTTAGAATATGATTTGTGAGACAAGGCATTGAAAGAGATGAAGCTATAAGTTAACTAGGTCTTCATCACAATGGACCTAAAAAGTCATATGATAAAATGTGGTCTTTGACCTGAATGTAACCGGAAGTGACTACTAAATGTTGACTTTAATCTAAAGCTTTTAAATCTATACAAATTATACATTTAAAAACATAAATTGTTCAAAGACACAGAAGGCAAAGAGTTTGCCCATTAGAGTGCATTGTTATTCAAAAATGAAACAATTACTATTTTCTTACAGAACACTATAAAGTGCAGGTATATTGTTAAGAGAAAATCCTTATGGTGCACTGGTGACCTTATAAAACAGGGACTACAAAGTCTTGAAAACAATGCAATAGTGCAGTTCAATTTGGATAGAAGTCAATATCCTTCCAAGTGTGTTCTAAGGGTCTTCTTTTCTATAAAGGACAAGAGGGCAGAAAGCACATAGGAATTGTTTCTAGACTTCCACAAATCAATTCTCTATAAATTCATGTCTAGGGACGCATAAGCATATTAGACTAGTGGCTCTCAACCTTGGGCAATTTTTCCTCCCAGGGGACACTTGGTAATGTTTAGAGACATTTTTGTTGTCATAATTGGTGGGAAAGAGTGTTATTGACATCTAGTGCGTAGAGGCCAAGGATGCAGCTAAATACAGGACATCCTCCAACAACAAATGATATCTGGCCTAAAATGTCAGTAGCTTTGGGACACCTGGATGACTCATTCACTTAAGCATCTGACTCTTGATTTTGTCTCGGGTAATTATCTAATGGTCATGAGATGGAGCTCCACCTTGGGCTCCATGCTGGGCATGGAGCCTGCTTAAGAGTCTCTCACCCTCTCCTTCAACCCCTCCCCAGCTCACCCTCTCTATGTCTCTAAATAAATAAATGAATAAATAGCAATAGCTTTAAGTTTGAGAACCATGTTTTAGATAAGTCAAGCATTTAATCATAGTCCCTATTTTCAAGAGAATGAGATTCTTAAGTTTTGTCATGTTCAATATGTAAACTTGGACATGTGAAGGAGCAGTCAAGAACTTCTTAAGTTCAACAAATACAGGAGCTTCAGTTCTTAAGTTCAACAAATACATGAACTTCTCATGAAATAAATGCTTCAAATAGAATCTATAAAATCCTAATATTTTTGTTTTGTTTTTGGTATTTATTTCTTCCAGAAAGTTGCTAATACAAAATAACTGCTTTATTAAACTAAATTAGGCTTGAAGTAAAAGTATTATTTTCCATAAAATTCCATCAAAGAGCTCTCCACTTTTAAATCTTTGCTTTGAGTTCAAGAATGGTCAGATCATTTAACCAAGGTTTGTCTGCAGCAAGTAAACATTGTATTTCCAGATACTCATATTAAAATACTTTTTATATCAAAACAGAAATGGGGATTGGACCAGACTCTTATTTTTGAGATTAAGATTTCTAAATAATTCAAGGCTTTTTTTTTTTTTTTTTGGTAGTCAGATGTGTTTTCCTCAGGTGACATTAGGGATATTTACTTTATTAGTTCTCTCAGATGCAAAATTAGAAGAAAAAATTAAAAGTGAAAATTTCTTTCTTGTAGTCATTCAGTCACTTTCAATAATGTTTTAATTAAAACTCTATTTTTTTTTTTTCACAAAGAAGATTACTACAAAGAAACCTAGTCATTCCCTATTTCTATTGGAAGACTTTACTAAGATTGCTTTTACTTTTGTTCATTATGCCAAAAAGTTAAAAATAAAAAAAGAATCTGTATTTTCTGTTTATATGAAATGGTGTCAAATAACTGACACCTCAGGAAGGACCAATATCAAATATCAAAATTTATTATCAAAGATCATATGAGCTAAAATAATGTAACAATGGCATTTTGGATATCTTTTTTACTTTTACTGTTGATAAATGGGATTGGTGAACTTCTGATATCCACTCAACTCCTGCACTTAGACTTCTAACGCAACTCTCAGATTTAATCCCGAATTTTGATATTCTAACAATGCGTCATTGAAGCAACCTTGAGTACCTTATAAGGAAAATACTTTCCTAGTATTTTTTTGCTGAATGTTTACAAATGTGGTTGTCTTTAAATATGTACCTATGTGGAAATAGGATGGTGACCCTAGAATCCTTAAAAGTTGATTACCCTTAAGACTTGACTAGGCTGTTAATCCTTGAAACTTGGTTCATTAGTTTTGCAAGGTGGTCCCAAGGGGGGGCAGGAATATATTCTATGGACATATAATATTTGGAAAACCAGCCCAGTTTATCATTCTCTTGGAGAGTCTCAATACACATTGTAAAAAGAAACCAACAAAGACCAGCTTGATTTTATTTATCCCAGAATATCTCAAAGCTATTGACATCTAGTGAATCTAATGTTCCAAGCAGCAAATTTTAGAAAAAAGGGTAGTTCACAATATCTGCTCTTACTCTTCTATTTGATTTTTGTTTTGGTCCAATTGCACCTTAAGTCTTCTTCACTAACTACTAGCTACTTTCTTTTTAGCACTTCCTTCAGTGGTGTGAACAGGACAGGAGATTAAAGATAGATATTTCTCCACTATTTTCTATAAATGGCTTGGTGAGAATAAGTCACTGTTGAATTTTTCTTACTACCCCAGAACCCATATGCTGAAACAAAAATAATGAGGAATAAAAAAAATAATGAGGACTATGAACAAATAAGAAAAATATCAGCATCCAATGCAACATTTTAACTACCCTTGTTCAAAAATAATGTAACACATTTAATATCTGAATTGCAGTTCTCTTTTGAGAATTCAGCATACCTTCTACCAAATATTTGGCCACATATATTGGAGCATTTATTGGCCACATTTGTGACCAAATGAAATGCTCACCTATAGTCACATCATGGCTGTCCTTGCTGGCTGCTGTTGCTACTTGTCCATTTTGTTCAAGCTTGATTGTCAAATTTAAATTTTTTTATGTTTTTTTAAATTTATTTTTGAGAGACAGAGAGACAGCACGAGCAGGGGAGGGTCAGAGAGAGAGGGAGACACAGAATTTGAAGACAGGCTCCAGGCTCTGAGCTAGCTGTCAGCACAGAGCCTGACACAGAGCCCGAACCCGTGAACTGCGAGATCATGACCTGAGCTGAAGTTGGATGCTTAACCGACTGAGCCACCCAGATGCCCCTTGATTGTCAACTTTAGAACTTTATATGTAGTCTTTCCTATACTTTGCTCTGAAGACCACATTTTAGGGCTCTGTCTCTTTGTCTGAACAAGCACTGTGGGAATTGAGTTTCATGGGGCAAAATCAAGAATAGGAATTGTTCTAATCTAAACCCTATAACCCCGCCATCTACTTTCCTTCCATGGAAATGGATGAACATGTTCAGATCAGAGTGTAAATTGGCAGGAACCTTCATCTGAAATGCAATAAAGTTAGGGAAGACTGGATGATTTAAAAAAAAGTATCATTATTCATATTCAATGCTTCCTCTGCACTTCTGTGTACCATCTGGTCCTGATGGTTGGAGTGCCAAAATACCATAAGGAAAGTTGTTTTTTGTGGTATTTCCAGTCCAACCAGAATCAGAAAGTACCAGAAATCTCTTGAGAAAAGCTGTTGTCATAGGACACAAAGCCCAGTTTGTCAAACCAAAGAGTTTAGGAAGAAAAGTAGCTAAATTCAAACTACCATCCAAATTTAAACACCGAACAAAGAGAGAATGTTTTGGGTTTGAGTTTACCAGATATCTTGCACAATAATAATGAAAAATAACCCTACCAATTCTTCATAAATACATCCCATTTCTTTATAAACTACACTTCCCTTTTTACTCCTTAATTTGTTCATCTCTATTCTGCATATACATTGATTTTTAAGGAGAATATTTATGGACAAATGAAGTCATAAAATTCCCAGGGAGAAATGATCTGGCAAAGGATTCACTGAATGGATAACACCAAATGTAAAAGCTTTTATAGATTACATGTAATGTGTGCAAAAGTACCTGATCTGATCCTGTTTATGAGCCCTTTGATGTCCAAAGAATTCTTTTACATGACTTTCTACTTCTATATAGGACATCACAGCTTGTCAAATACAAGGAATCTTGAATCTTAAAAGACTCAATCTGTGCTGTAAACTTACTGCCCAGAAGGTTTAGAGTGGGCTGTTAAACTTGGCAAGATTTCTACTTCCATTCAATCCCCAAACCTTCTGAAATTTATTTGACACTGAGTTTTATTCAGCTTAATTTAGTTCAGTTAAAAAAAAATCTCTAAGAGAAGAGTTTAAATGATGATACTATCATATGACAATTAGTATGTTAAGGAGAGGAATTTAGCATACACATTTTCTACTAAAGAAGTGTCTTATAATGTATAAAACATAGCATTCGTGTCAAAAACAGATTCCAATCCTGATTCTATACCTGTTAGTTGTGACCTAGGGATAGTTACTAACTGCTCTGTTCTTAAGGTTCCTCAGCTAAAAATAGAAAATGAATTATTTTACCAATTTGAAAGGATCAATGAGCTATCAAATATATAGTCTTAGAGCATGGCAGGTGCTCAGTCTTCTCTTCACGAATGCTAGCTGTATGGGAGGATCATAAAATAATAGACAGCTGCAGGGCAGATGCTTAAAAGTCTGGCTATTATAAAAGCACATTGAGATTTCTACTGAAGTTCTTGTTTCCCTATTGGAAGAAGAAAGGATTACTCCGGGGATGTAACTCGTATAAGCTTAGGAGGTAATGATGATATTTTTCCATTAGGAATATTACCTGCTCAGTTTCCATATGCAGTGTTCTGAATTTTTTTTAATCTCATGAAATATTAATGCTTCAAGAGAGGCATGGTCTGACCTGAGATATAGCTGAATCCATGTAAAAATACAGCTCCTATATGGGTATTATTGGATCATTAGCTATACCCTTGACCCAGTCCCAAAGAGAAACTTCTCCCAAAGACTGCTAAGGAAAGTCAAAAGAATTAAGGCCAATATTTAAATGAAAATAAAATCTCTCTCTTTGAATTTTATGTTTGTATTATCTATGTCTGGTATGTGCACTATTTGCTAGAACATGATGTTTGCTTCTTAGACAAGTAGTCCAACTAGTTATTTTTTCTTGAGACATTCACTTTCTGTTTTCACATTTTAGTCCCAACATGAAGCATGATAAAAGCATGAACACCAATGACATATCCAGGGTCTGGTCCTTAAACCCAAAGCCTTTGGATTCCAAAGCAGTGGGATCTAATCTCCAGGTTGTTACTGCCTTGGTTCTGATTCCTTTAGTTTGCATAATTTAACTTTTCTGGTTTCTTACTCCCTTGAATCACTTGAATCGAATTGAAACACTTAAATCACCCACACTCCCTCAAAACCATTTTTTCTTCATATCATTCCACATAACCCACTTAGAAAGGCAATTAAGGTGTCATTCTAGGAAGCTCCATAGGAGTACAAAAAACTGCCTTTTGGAGAACTTTGCCTGAACCTTTCCCCTTCAGCGTTGTGCAGTGCAGCAGCTGACAGTTGCTTGCCTAACTCCTGTCACCCAGCACTGGGGTTCTTTGCCCAAGCAAAGCTAATAGGAGTGTTTTTGTCTTTCTTTCTTTCTTTTTTTGAATGATAAAACGTATATACTGTTCCGCCTTAAGCCTTGAGACACTGTTCTATTAGGAATGTGATCTGTCAAGAAAAGCAAAGTGTATCCAAAGAGAACTCCATTGTCTCTGTGTTATGTTACAATACTTTTATTAGATGGTGACATTCTCGAGACAGCACCTGCTGCATGGCTTTGGGCGGCTGGCCAGAAATGAAAGGGAAAAGCAATGTGTGGTTTAAATTCAAACAGTGCAGCCTTGCATTGCTGTAACAAATACCAGGGACTGAACAGTTGGGAGGGTTGGTGGAATCTCAGTCTGTAGATCTTGAATTCAGAGTGTATGTGAATGCCCCATCATTGTCAGAAATTTATGGACAGGCAAATAGAAGAAAATTTTTCTTTTTACTAGGGTACATATATTTGACATAACTGTGAATGTTTTGTTCCCTCTGCTTTTGGGGTGATTGTCCTTTAGAAATTTGGGAAAGCACTAATAGCCAGTGGCTTCAAGTATAGACACTTACTAGTACAAAATGAATACTAAAATGTTGGTATTTCTGAAACTTCACCATGAATAAACACATTTAAAGACAAAAAATTAAAGAAATTAAAGATAAATGTAATTCTAATTGCTGTGCTAGCGTGGATTTTTTACCCTAGTAAATAACCTTGATTTTGTTAATGCTCCCTTTCGTCAGATTTTGCTGCAAATATCGTAGAATATACATAAGTTAATGCCTCTTGAATTTCGAGTTGTTTTTGAGATGACCAGATGGTCAAATTCCATAAATTTAACTCAATGTTTGCTTCAGACTCCTCAATGCTACATGGTGAGGAAAAAAGGAAAAAATATAAAAAGGTAAGCTAGAAAACCAATTGAATGATGACGGCAGTGGGTAAAATTGTAAACTGCTATTTCTTGATAATTAATTAAACTTCAGAGAAATAGTACCTGTTTGGGAAAATCAATAGCATCTATTAAAAGAGAAAACTACAAATCCAATTAAGCAGTACTCTCTTTTCATTAAAGCAAGGCTTAATTCACTGGAAACCATTGTTCAGAAATTAGACAGTAAGTCATTCTTTTTTTTCTATCTAAATTGATGGTGTGTTGCTGTTGACTTTCTGATTAAAGACTTCAGTGAAAAGGCTTCTTGGCCTTTTCTCCATATATCTGATGACCTTAGAGAGTGATGACTTTATGGGATGTGACCACATGGCTCACACTACTGTGAGGTAAGTGTGGAGCTCCCAAAAGTCTCAGTGGGGAAGCAGAAAGCACCATCATTCAGAAAGAGTTACAGGATCCCATTGAACATGACCCCTTAAACATTTCTTTTCAGACTCCAATGAAAATTTAACTTGTTTTATGCAAATTATTGAATATGTTGCAGTCTCTACACAGTTGTTTCTTGGTCTGTGTGTCTCTGTGTGTGCGTGTGTGTTTGTGATTTTATGGAAGAATAGAGACTTTATGTGATTTGAACATGCAAACTTTATTAAATTCTGTTTTGCATAACTTACCCTCTCTCCTCAAAAGGTCAGGACTGGGGTTATGAAAAAAGCAGGATCTCATGTCATGAATGGAGAATTCTGAGCACGCTAATGCTGTGTTTCATTTCTTCTGGGAATTCTTATCAATCTGATGGGTTTGTTTATGGAGCTGAGTTAGAATCTTAAAAGCTTCTATATGCTTTACTGAAAAGTGGAGTGCTTCTGAACTTTCAAATCAATTGCATTGATTCAATTATAGAACATAAGTGAAGACTAATGGTTTTTATGTTCATTAACTTCTGATTTACATAAGATAGAAGATGTTAATATGGTCCCAGAGTCTTTGTGGGAAACCATTTTAGTTGAGCTAGAGAAAATGGGATTTCCATTTTCATTTGCAATCAATCGATATTCCAAAAATTAAAATACATGATCTGCAGCTTAAATTCCATGATTTTCCCATCTTCTTTGTTGTCTAAGACAATTTGTGGGTCAAATCAGTGTAACCTCTTTACTAGTTACTCAATTCCATATACATATATATATATGTGATGATATATATATGTATATGGAATTCTATACATATACATATATATGGAATTATATATATATATATGTTTTTTCTTAAGCTTTACCAGGAGTTAAAAAATTTTGGCATCAAGTTGTGAGTTTTCTGAAGTGCAGAAAAGTCAAACAAACAAAAACCAAAATCAGGACTTAATATAAAGGCAAATTTTCAAATATTTCCTATTTGAATTATATTCAAATAAATCCTAAATATTTCAGGTTTTTTTTCTATGAATTAACAATTGCTTTGTTTCTGATTTTTTTACCTTTTATTGGATACCAGAAATGATATTAATGTGATGTGTAAATACAAATAATACTCTATGGGGAACATATAAACCTTGTGGACAGATTGGTTTGGGAATTGGAAGAATACTAAATGATTTCTTAGGTCCTAGTTGTGATTTTAGTGTGTTTACTTACTTTGGAAAATGAAATAGGAATTATACCCATCCTCCAAGTCAGTCTTTGTTTGGAAAATGCTATGTAGTTGCTTTGTAGATCATGTTTCTTTTTTATTTTTAATTTGACATTTCCATGATTCTTATTATTTTTGATGTAGATATGTGGTAGTATTTTTTTCAGATTTACTCGAAAAATTAATGAGAAAATTAAATGAGATTAAAGTATATTTTGTTTATGAATAGATTTAGACATAGTTCTGAGTGGTTTCTAAACAAATTTGGATTCAATCTTACACTCACCCACAGTTTTGGTGACTTGGGGCTGTTTAACCATTCTGAGACTCAAAATTCATACCTAGAAAATGAGAACAATATTTCTATATCTTGTTTGTTTTGGGGGGGAAGGACTTACATAAGACTGTAGTTGTAAATCAGCTAGTTCAATGACTGATATAGAAGTTGGTTAATAAATAATGGGATCTCATCTCTTTCACTACTTGCACTGACTTTTGCCCTGAACTCTGGTGTTCCCTACCCCAGACATTTTCCCTTACATTGGAAGACAAGTGTTCTCTCTTATTTTTTGTTTGGTTTCACTCTATGATCTTCTGTAATAACTTAGGATCAGGTTTGGCTACGTAAGATACAATGCTATTCACTGGAATTATAACATATAGTGAGGTATAAAATAATGGGCTAGAACGAACCCATCTATAAAATGAAAGTTGTTCATGAGAGTGAGATAAACATTCACTAGAAGCCTTCAGTTATAGGAAGAAAAAAAAAGCAAAAAAGTGAAACAAAATTCACTGTTTAAATCCCATATATTATATTTGACTTTTAAATAGAGAGGGAATTAAAATTTTAAATATCCCATGATAAATAGAGTAACCCAGTTCTTTACTTGCCCAAAACCATCTCATCCATTATAATATTAATATACAGAAAGCCATATACTTTCATAGTTTTGAATGTTTATATAATTCTTCTTTGCCAACTTTCACACAGTTCCTTTGATAGATTATAATCAAGTTGCTTAAAAGCATTTGAGCTCATTACTTACAGACACAACGTTGCTGTCTGAAAATAAACCTTAATGTCAAATAATACAAAAATATTAAATTTGTGCACTTTGTTTTTGATATGCATGATCAGAGTCAAGCTGAGAAAGGTCACATTTTCAAGTCTCCATTCCATTTTGCACATAAGAATATCCTGATTAGAGAGGTTTCTGGAGAAAGGAGAGATATACCTAGGACTGAGGAAATTAAGGAAGAGGATTCAAGAAAGGGTTATGGGCTTGGGCACATAAAATGGTATTGGAAACTTCCAAAATTGACAAAGAAGGGGAAGAAAAAAAAACAAGAACAGAGAAAATTAAACTGAGATGAAAGTATATATATGGTATATTCATTAAGGATATAAATAAGTAAAGAGGTGAGGACAATTGTTGAATTTTGTGATAGTAAATGATGGTAGTCGAAGAAAGAAGTTTCCCTATTATTGTTACTCCTGTGATCTTTTTCCTATTCCTACTAGCAGCTGCTACTCCTGCAAACCATCACTGCCAGCATCTCATATATTTTATCACTGAAACCTCTAAATAAGACTTTGAGGTAGGTATTAGCATCTTAATTTTATTGATGAAGAAGTAGAGGCTTCAAGAAATAAAGCACTCATCCAAGATAATGTAATTATGTGGTTATTTTCATACAGGTTTCTTCGAGCTCAGAAACTAGTGTTCTTAAAGGAGAGAATGAGTGAGTGAGAGACAGAGAAGAGACAGAGAATATAAATAATTAAGAAAAAGGTACAAACTGGAATTTTTTAGGATTGGATTCAATGGCATATAGCAGAAAACCCAAAATAACAGTGCTTCAGAGTAAAAGGGGTTATTCTCTCACATAAAAGAACCATGACAACAGACGATGCATTGTCAAACAAGCAACCTCATTCTATAGTTTTATGTATATTTTGGGTAAGCAGCTTTTATCCTCAAGACTGACTCCTGGCATCAGTAGAATAAAGTAAAACAAATAGTATCTTCAGGGCAAACATAAAATTGTATAAGAAAGGAAATAAAGTTGAAGCATATTACTTGGCTCAGTAATGGATAATATTTACATAGCTAGAATACGGGTGGTTCAGTCAGGTAAGCGTTCAACTGTTGATTTCAGCTCAGGTCACGATCTCAAGGTTTGTGAGATCAATCTCTGGGTCGGGCTCCATGTTGCTGTGCAGCCTGCTGGGGATTCTTTTTCCCCTTTGCTCTCTGCCCCTCCCCCACTCTCACGTGTGTGTTCTCTGTCTCTCTCTCTCAAAAGTAAATAAAAAATATTGAAAAAACATTATCACAGATGCTGAATGTTGATTTAATCAAAGATTGTGACTTAAATATTGGGAGGTTGGGTTGTGTGTGCATGTGTTTGGGTGATGGTATTTTAAAAATAGCTATACCTTCAAATGATTTTGAGAGATAAATCAAGAAACAATATCAGTGTAATAGTGTGAGAAACATAGTATTGAGGAGCATGGAAGTAAATACCAGAAGAAACAGCTATAAGAGTTGAAAGTAGATGGCTCTGGGCAGCAGGCCTGTAATAAGAGTTGAATGGATGACAAATTTTCAACATAAGCCTTTCTTGCCTTTTTAAAACAATAAAACTAACAATTGTTTTAATATAACTATGTTCATTCTCATAATATCATAAAAACACTTTTAAAATAGCCAATAGCCATAATCTTACAGTCCAGAAATGAACACTATTTACTCTTTTGGTGTATCTCCTCCCAAATTTGGACTATGAATTATTTTCATATACTTTATTCATTCATTTAACCATTTTTACTAAGTACCAACTGTGTGTCAGACACTGGAATGGACATTGGAGACAAAGATGATTAAAACACTCTCTAACCTTAAATGGATCATATCCTATGACAAGAGATGAGCACCAATGTAGATCATAAAACAAGGCAACAAAGGCAGGCACAAAGATATAGAAAGGAAAAGAGAAGAGATCAAACTGGAAAATAGTGAAGTATGTGGAGATTAAATAATACACCTCTAAATAACACATGGATCAAAGACGAAATGCCAAGGGAAATGGAAAAATATTTGGAGCTAAATGAAAACACAATTTACCAAAATTTGTAGGACACAGAGAAGGCAGTGCTCGGAGGGAAGTTTATGGCACTGAATTTACATATTAGAAAAGAAGAAAATCTAAAATCAATAATCTAAGTTTCCACCTTATAAAGCTAGAAAAGGAAGAGCCATGGAAATCCAAAGAAAGCAGAAGAAAAGAAATAATAAGAATTAGAGTAAAATCAATGAAACTGAAAACAGGAAATCAATGGAAAAAATCCATAAAACTGAATGCTTATTCCTTAAAAAGATCAATAAAATTGATAAGCCTTCAGTCAAGCTAATTAAAAAGAGAGAGACAGAGAAAGAGAGAGGGAGGGCACAACTTTAATCATAAATTTATCTAAATTAATTTTTATTAATGGTTGTGTTTAATGGCTGGCTCACAAAATTCCTGAAAACCTAATAATCATTACTCATGATCTCATAAGGCTGGCGCCAGCACACCACTGGCTGTCTTATGAGGCAGTAACACTTCCTGAAGAAGGAGAAACCTCAGGTGAGTCTTATCAGGTGAGTAGGAATCAGCTGCCAAATGGACTTGCATATGGAAAGGAAGATAGCACACTAAGGCACAAGGGTCATGCAATGATGAGGGGAGCGTGATGCGTGGATGGAAATATAAGCCGTTCTGTGTTGAAGATTGAGATGAAATTCTCAAAAAGCAAGGGCCATGAAAGGAAAGATCCTGCAAACTACATTAAGGGACTTGGACTTTTTCCTGCAGGCCACAGGGGGCTGCTGAAGGATTTAAAGGAGAGTAGTCTATTACTCAGATTTATGGCTGAGGCATGATCTTCTGGCAAACCTTTGTAGAATGAATTTGAGAATGAACAAGGCTAGAGACATGCAAACCAGTTAGGAGGCTGTTGCAGTGGTTGGGGGAAGTGATGATATGAGCTGATTCAAGACAGTTGTACTTATGAAGAGGTGACAGATTCCAGAAATATTTAGGAGGTAAAATCAGCAGAACGGGTGATTGATGAGAAGTGGGCAGGGGTGAGAGAGGGAAATCAGGGATGGCTTCCAAGTTTCTAGCTCAGCTTATGAATTTGGGGGCCATGGCCAAGAAAAGGAGTTAAGAAGGAAGATTAAGATTTCTGAAGAATGCTAACTCAGTTGATAAGTGGAACATCTATGCGGAAATATCTTGCAGGTCTAGCTGAAGATAAAATGTAGGATATAAATAATACATGATGGTAGTTACAACTTTAGTAGTAGCTGAACTCTAGAAAGAAAAGTGGGGGTTGTTAGAGATATGGACCAAAGCAAAACCTCAAGATATATCTGCATCTTTATGAATTGGCAGAAGATGCAGGGTCAGTTCTGGAAACAGGACTGAGCAGAGAGGTAAGAAGCAAATAGGAGAATATGACACAGGCAGTCCAGGAAGAAAGACCATTAAAAAAGCAAGGATTGGAAAATAATGTCAAGAATGCCAAATAAAATGCAGTTGCCATTATTTTGCCTAACATTAAAATATTTTCTTATGTTATAAAATATGTTATAAATATCATCTCAACTGGTGTTCTTACTTTTAGCACATTTTAGTGCACAAATATTATGGACTTACTTTGGAATAGTGATAAAAATAAAGAAATAAAAAAGGAAGAAATGTAACACTTTCATTCGACTTCCCAGAGTTAGTAACTGTGAACATTTTAATTTTATGTGATACAGGATTTTCTGTATGTGTGTATGTATATACACATACAAATTAATACATATTTCATTGACAAGGAAATGCACTGTACTACTTGTAAAAAATAGTACAAATAATGACCATAATATTCAGCATGTGGCTATAATTTGTATAATCAATACCCATTATTGGAAAATTTAAATTACTATCATTATTCTCATCTATTTTAAGAAGTGCTACAATAAACGTCTTTATACTCAAAACTTTTGTGTGTAATTTGTCCTTTTTTAATCTTTTAGGAACATACTCCAAATATAAAATGAACCGAGTTAATTCATAGAAACACTTTTAAGGATTTGACACCTTTTATCTACATGCTTTCTGGAAATTGGGTCTGATTAGATTTCCACCAGTACTCTAAAAGACGCTCATGTCTCCAAGACTTTCAGCAGAATAGATTTTCACAGCTCTCTGTGTGCAGCCTCTGTGGTTGAGTTATTACCCCATGTCTTGCTCCTGCTACCATGCTTATATTCAAATTGCTATATGTACCATTACTGGCACAGCCTTCTTCCCTCTCTGCTCTTTGTCCAGATTGTAAATTTCTTCAAGTTATTTTTGAAAGCTCCAATACCTATCAGGCAACACACAGCTTAGCATTCGGTAACACACTTTCTTTTTTTTTTTTTTAATTTTTAATGTTTATTTTTGAGAGACAGGAAGGGGAAGCGCAGAGAGAGAAGGAGACACAGAATCTGAAGCAGGCTCCAGGCTCTGAGTTGTCAGCACAGAGCCCAATGCGGAGCTTGAACCCACAAACTGTGAGATCATGACCTGAGCTGAAGCCGGCCGCTCAACCTACTGAGCCACCCAGGTGCCCCGGTAACACACTTTCTTAAACAGAGTGGTCATTTACTTTTCTTTCTTGGGCTGCAAGATCTTGAAGGTAAGGACAGTATCATTAGTCAGGTCCTCGCTGTCATCCGCGAAACACGTTCTTGCATGGCATTGAGTAGGTACTTGGGAAATACGGAGAAAAGCACAAAATCATAATCCCACTGTCTGCACTAACTAGCTGATTACATATTCTAACAAAAAAGTTGAAGCTGGCTGAAAAAAAAACTGATGAACATTTCATAGACTGTCACATATATCTTTTTAATTGGATAACTTTCCAAATGATTTTAAAAAGGGAAAGTGTGACCTATGATGCATGTGTGTATTATATGGTAGAGGGGTAGGAAATAGATGCGCAGAGAAAGGGACAGATCTAGATGGCCTATTTTACTGTATGAAAGCTAAGTTAAAGAAATATTACTCATGTTGCTTTAAACCAAAGCTGGTAGGAGAAAGGCTGACCTAGAGCTTAGATTAACTGACTTTCTGGCCAATGCTAGTGTTACACCACCTTTAAGACTACACCTTTAAAATGTATATATTTTCAATTCTATTTCTTCATATACAATGTAGCCCCAAAATATTTATAAAATTATAATTTAATTTCAAAGTTGAAATAAAACATTTCAGTAATCTTAAGTGATCAGAGCCAGAAAGAAACTTAGGGTCTGCACACATTTTTCTTTTTTTGTTTTTTATAATTTCTCCTAAAGCAAGTTACTTTTCTAAGTATCAATCTTGTTTTCTTTTTGTATATTTCCTCTTTCATAAGCAACTTTATTTGAAAAATGTGACTTTTATTTAAGTACCTAGGTAACATGGCCTTGCATTATCATTAATAACATTAATAGCTCATGTTATTTCTTTTGCGACAATACACTGCATTTGCTATAGGTGTTTATATGTTGTATCTTTGTGTACAGAAAACCACTAACATCAGAAAATCTGTTTAAAAAGGAATGCCCGTAACTTCTCCGAGTAGAGTAGAGCTTCATACATGTACATATGTGTGAATGTGTGTGTTCATACCTGTAAACTGTAATGTAGCAAGTTATAGTACTAAAGCTATCTCAGTGATATAACTCATGGATATATTGGTTACAATTTTACAGGCTTGGATCACTGTGTTAAATGTTGGCCCATCTGTATCTTCATGCTTATATGTAACTGTGTATATAAATATATGTTTGTATAAGCATCTACACACACACACAAACACACACACACACATACACACACCATGAATTTGTGGATGTATATATGATGCAATTGAGAGGAACCCTTGGGAAATTTCTACACCTTTAGTTACCATCAACTGATATGATCTGACGGTTTTCAAGACCATGTTGAGAAACATTTGACTTCTAAGTTTGCCATGCAGAGGGAAGTCTTCATATGTTTAATGTTCTCAGCAATTAAACCTCCAGCGGAGTTGTAACAAGTGTCTTCAGCTCTGTGGCTGGTGTTTCACATCCTTCTGGAGCATCTTTCCAGCCCTCTGCGTTCTGAGCGGCATGCACACAAGCCCATCGGAGTCTTTGCAGAGATTAGTGTGAGGTCTACATAATTGAGTAAAATCTGAATGTCAAGAGTTTTTCAGCCTGACCTCCAACCCCAGCTCTCTCAGCGGAGAAACACACAGCTCCCATCTCCACCTGCCTGCTTGGATACCGTTTCCTTAATGAAGGAGCCCTTGTAATAGGAAGGACTCCTGTTTCAAGCTAGGCTCTGTTTCTTTCTATCCCCAGGATGTAATTATCTCATGATAAGCACCTTTGTGTCTAATGACTTAATTAGGTAATCACATAAGTGCTGTAAGTGATGTTTTGTGTGATGAAAATGTGTAGTATGGAGTAAGTCATCAAAGTTCCTCAATGCTGGACTGGAAAGCATAAATACCCAGTCTCTGAGTTTAATTTCTCTCCTTGCCACCAGACTTTTTCTTTTCTTTTGAGGGAAAAGGGAGGTAAAAGAAAAAAAGTTTCTTCATACTAAACAGATGGGGAAGGATTTAATAGTGTTTTCCTGAGCCCTGACACTTTTTAATCTGCCCTCCATGCATACACACAGAGTTTAATGGAGAATTGCTGCTTTTTTTTTTCAAAATAAGGCCCATTAACGAGAAAGCAGAAACAGCTGTTTGAATGCTGTAGTTTCTTATTTTTTTCTTTTGCTTTCCTTTCTTCTTACTGTATTTATATACGTTAAGGGTATGGTTAGCAGGTAAAAATTGGTGTTTTTTGGAACCCATAACATTTCAGTTTGTTCTGGTACTGAGGCACACTTTCAGTGAAAGTGACTCAAGATGTCGTTATGCCAAAGGTCATTAAGCAATTCGATGTGACTTTCTCTACAAGTGTTGTATGACTTTTAATGAACCAACAGACCCATTACTGTCTTGTTGTCTCCCTCCATTGGTTTCTGTATGAAGGATTTTGTTGTGAACTTTGACAAATGATGTTTTTAAAATGTTTACTCTGCCACAGTGTGTTAACCCAAAAACAAACTTAAAAGAAAACATAAGTTGATACACTTGTCCTTCCAATTTTCAAACTCTCTTCTCAGGTCTCTTCATATTCAAATATTAAATGGTTATTTTCCATTAATTAAATAAGAAATTATTACAAGAAATTGGCCAAATCTCAAGTAGTCCTACTGTAAGTTTGAATAATTATATAATATCTCAACCTGTCCTTTCCTAATTTTTTGCTTTTTTTTTTTCCTATGTCAGTTTTGCCTTTTCCAGGAAACTTTCTGGAATCACACCAGTCTAAAATAAAATTTTTTACTCTAAAATTATATAGCATCATCTATACCATTGATTTGTCAATTTACCGCCAGTTATTCACTCCTTCATGCACTCACTCATTTTTGTTTAATAGATTTTTATAAAATTCCTGTTATATTTCTTATTCTAGTATTTCTTTTGTTGTATTGATTGATTTTATTTAGATTAAAAATGCCATTTAACTATTTGTTTACTGATTAATTTCATCATACAAGGTTCTAAACTTCTTAAGGGTCAAGGCCTCACACCCTATTGCCAAACAATAATCATTGGATTTTTTTTAAACTCAATTTTGCCAGAGACCAAATATCCAATGGACACATATTTTTAAATGTTGATGTTCCTACAAATAGTAAATATTACACTGGATATTTGTACATTCTGGAAGAAGTCTCACAATGTGTCCAAATGAAATGCAGCAAAGCAGGCTACTCTGAAACAGAGTTGGGCTTTTAGTCCAAGAGTTTGCAGAAGAGGACTTACTGTCTCATAACATGAAGAGATGAGGGAAAGACATAGACATGGATTTACAGGGTGGAGCGTAGGATGGATGAACACTTCTGTATCCCCAACTGATCGAAAACAGTGATCTCCGACACAAGATGTTAAGGCATCCTCAAACACGGTAACAAAACTTTCCAAGTTAGTTTCTACTAAGTTGTTTCTAAGAGGGCTCATGATCTATGACGAGTTCCTGAGCCTCACTTTGTTAAATTGTGGTGAGCATCAGAATCTCCTAGAAAATGTGTTAAGCCTTTGAACACAGCAAATTTCCAGGAGCACACCCACAGTTGTCAGTTTGCTCTAATGGATTACCAGAACTGGGAAAGGGCAGAGACAATGCAATCCTGTGAATTTTAAGAGGTACCGGTATTGTCTTAAGACTGAAAATTCTACGAATGGGTGAAGCATTCCAGGAGATCTGATCCAGGTTCTCAGGAGTGAATGGAAGATGCTGAGTCCAAAGAAAGGCATTTTGTAGGTAAGGAAACAAAAGGCAAAACTGACCCTGAACGAGGCAGTTAGAAGAAGGAGAGCTTCAGGTGTGTAAAGAAGGCGGCTCCTAGTGAGTCACACTGTGACCCAGTCTGGCAAATGTTATGTGGACACACATCATTAGACAATCCCCAGTCATGTTATGGGCTATTTGAACAAAGACTCCATCCTTCCGGCCACAAACATGCATAAAGCAGAACCGGAAGGGATACAGAGAACATTTTTTTGATAATGATAGAATCAGAATTTTGTTAAAAAACAAACCAGGACTTTTGATAGAGGTGAACAAAGCCTCTCTGTATGGTAATGAGCTATTCACCACTCCGACTTGCCTCATTGAGAGGGACCATTATCACCCTCTCTTAGGAGTGTTAGAAAGAATATTAGCATAACAGCCCAATCTAGCTCATGGGTGATACTCCTTCAGGTCACATAGGGAAATAGGTTTTACCGATTTCTGAAAGTTGGCTCAATGTGATCTTTATGGGTAATTTTGAAGAAGAAATGGACATATATCCAGCCTGGTTCTCAGATGCCATCAGTGATAGGCATTAGATCACCATAAATGCACAAAAAGAAGGTTTTCTGAATTCACATGAATTGAAGAAAAGCCCTAAAATGAGAGCAGAAAAATAGGGGTGTCGGAGAGTCAGAGAATGTTTTTTGCAGAGGTTGGCTGTCTACCAAAAGAAGAACTAAGCTCCTAAAAAATGTTTATGAATTTATATAGGATACAAATAAATGATAGAAAAATTTCAATTAAGGTAATTAAGAAATGGTACCACAAGTTAATACAATTTTATTAGCACTAATAGCACAGTGCCTAACACCATATGGTTTGTTTAGGGAATTTTTTTTATTTTAAATGAAAAACTGAAAGGTAAATAATCTTTCAAATAAATGAATGAAAGATGTGTGATAGCACTATGCTTCCGTTTAAAGTTTTATTCTGTGATTTGATACACTTGAAAATAAGCCCCACTGTTAATTGGCACCAAGAACAGATCTCTTGTCTTATTTGGCTCTTACACTTCCAGCACAAAATTAATACTAGAGGCAGAAAAGCAAGACTAATACATTGGGGGAGGTATGGTAAGATGATGGACAAATGAGAGGAGTCAAAACTGAAGGTTCGGATTGACCATATCAACTTCAATCTTTATTCTTATCATCTGGAAACAGATGACCTTGACTATTGTTGCTGTGAAACAGATGAAAACCTGAATCACTCAAGGGCTCAATATTCCAATTCATCCAAAGAAAATCAAGAATATGAGATTGAATTCTATTTATCTCAGATTTTCTGTGTATATGAAGACTGCTATAAAGGTAATTCCATCAGGATATTCTTTTCATGCCTGATCCTGATTTCTTGTGTTGTAATTTACACTCATATCCATGATTTCTGTCTTTAGTAGAGATTAAAGACAGCTGGTTGCAATTTGTAGCACTAAAATGCTAACATCATCTTTGGCATAATTAGACCATTATTAGGCCATCCTTTAGACTTCTCTTTCCCAGGCTAAATAATTTGTGTTCTTTAACTTTTCTTATTACTCTCACTTTTTAAAATCTATGAACTATCTCTATGGTTCTTTGATTGTGTTTGTACAAGGTATGATGCAAGGCAGGACAGAACAGGGCTATTTCCATATAAGCTCTGTAAGCCAACCTCCCATTTCAGAGACCAAAACAGGCTCAGCCACAAATCTAGGAGTCTTAAGAAAGAAGAGCTGAACCAATCAGAGGAGTCTAAGGTCAGGGGGAACCCATCAGAGGTGGCTTCAAGGTCAGAATCATGCTACTGGGAAAGCCCGTCGTTTGAGCATGCGGAAGTCTGTGCATCAACCTAGAGTTCCAAAGTGCAGGAAGACGTCTCACAACAGTCCACGCGTACTTGCTCAGGGCTGAGGAGCACAGCCAAGAAGTCTCAATATCAAAGGAGCTGGATTTACAGGCCAGGTGAGCTAGCCACACTTGATGAACAGAAAGGCCAGAAAATAGGAGAAGTATTCTGAGCGCTCGGAACACCTACAGAAGACGGCAAGGCCTATGCTGTGCTTCCTGGAGGGAGCTTCTTCCTTCCTCCTGCTTGTCAGAGTCCAGTTTTTAAGACGCTATGCACGCTGCCCTTCCCTCTCACAATATGAGGTAAAGAAATTTGCACCAGTAGCTAGGTTAGAAGTACGCAGAGCAGTTGTCAACAGCTTTCAAAAAGGACACTAATCCATTAGCAATCATTTCTGAGTATGCTTTGAACAAATACCTATTGTGTATCCTCCTCCCCCCACGCCCAGCGTCCAGTGCTGAATCCTTGTTTCAGTGCTGGACTATGCCCCCCCCCTCCCCAAATTAAGTCCTCTGTGAGTTTTTCTGATGGGAGCAATACGTAGGTATTTTCATGGCAGAATAAGAAGGAAATGAGAGGAAAATCTAGATGTCTTCCTTAGCAAGAGAGTTTTTCGTTTAGTCCTCAAATATTGTTGATTGCTTTTATAGTTAATTACTAAATAAAACTTAGTATCTGAACTCAAAGAGCCTACAAACAGAAAGGAGCTTGCAACTAAGATAAGCTAGGAAAATTCCACAATGCACAGAGGAAGAAAATACAAGTCTTAAATAAACATTAATTAATGAATCTTCAACCTCTTTATAGGGTAAATATACGCACGGAGATTTTATACGACCTACATTGAAGGTATTTTTTAAAACTTTTTGCTTAGCATTGTACTACTTAAAAAGTTCTTTTACATTATTCTCAGCACACTTTCTGAGCCCTAGGTTTAGATAAGATAAAAGGAATGAGTTTTATGAATAAGAGATAAGAGGTAAAGCTGGGTTATCATAGTCCAAGTATAGCCTTCTATATTTTTTTAAATTTTTAAATTATATATATATATGTATATATATATATACATATATATATATTAAATTGCAACATTAGTAACCGATTTCTCAGATTAGCTCCCAGTTTATGTGAAATCTTCATATAGTTGTGACAGTGAAATCAGGCAATTTTGGAGCCTAATTTTTGTAGATTTAAAAGCAGGTAATCAAGAATGTTATCAAAATTATTATAGGATAAAATATGGCTATTTACTTGCATCTTTCTTCTCTTCAACAATGCTCATTGAGACTATTATGTGAATAGTGACCTTTTACAATAAAAGTGTTTAAAATAGCACAGATGAGGATAAGGAATAGTAGGGAGGGAAAAACATAGAAATAAAAACACAAGCTGAATAACAGGCTAAATAGCTTGAAATTTTAAATGTTAATTATAAGACAAGACCCAAAAATTTTTTTTAATTCCACTTGGTTTGGGAACCTTTTCAAACAAAGAATCGAAGTGATATTAATAATATATGAATTCTACATTTTCAAAGGTAACCGTTCTTCTTAGGGAAAAATGAAATTCAGAGTAATAGTGTCTGTATCTCACCCAATCCGGGAAAGTTCAGAAATATTGATGCTAAGGGAAAGTCTCCTATTTTCCTTTGAGTGACAGAATCAGATATCAGCATTGTCACACAAACAGCCAGGTCTGGGATTAATTCCTTGGCCAACATGAACAGACACAAAAGACTTTTCAGAAAAGCTGTGCTTTACTCCTCTCCCTGTGGTGCTGGTTTTTAAAACAAACAAACCAACCAAAAAGAAGGAGCAGAAGGCGTTTTCAAGCAGATGAAAACTAAACCAATAAAAGCCTACAATGATTCATTTTAAAAAGGAAATGGGTAAGCTATTCAGTAATAATATCTGTCTTCTCCATGGCTAATATTTTCTGTAGGCCATAGTTACTCAGTGATAATTCCCTTGCTTAAAAGTAAGCAATTCAAGCCAGTTAAAGAGCATTGTTTTATATCATAGAAAAGGTATTAGGTTCAAGTCGTATGGTCCAGTCTCCTATGTGACTTGTGGATGTAACAATTGATGTGGATTTTTTTTTAACCCAGGCTAAACTGTTTCCAGTGTCAACATACAAAGTTACGAATTACTTGAACAAAATTTGATACATGGGCCGAAAACCTCCACTTCCCCACACCCATCCCTTCTCCCTGGCCCCACCCCATCCTGACACAGGATATTTGCTGCTTTGAAAGATTTCATTCCTCTTTACTTAATTATTCTAACCTTTAAGTTGTTTTGTGTGTGCATCTCAATTCAGTTGCCATTTTTCCTAGAGAAATATATAAAAATATATATAAACAAAAACACACACAAATCATTTTACTATGTAATTACATAATTAGAGAGTGGCTGTCTCGACTAATACACTTCCAGAAAAAGCATTTGGACCTTGACAGTTGCTACTCTAATTTCATAATTTAATGTGAAAATCTATTTCCACGTTCTATTCAGGTCCCCTCTCAAACAAAAATAAAAGTCAAACATTAAATAATCAATCAGACCAAGTTATACTTTATGTTAAACACTGTTACAAATCATATAGACTTCACTGAAATTTAAAGCTGAGGGAAAAGAGAAAAAACATGTGCCAGGGAATAAAGTATGACTTAAAACTTGGCTACATTTGAACTTTCAGATAGATGCCATGTCCCAGATAATACAGATATTTTTAGGAGAAGCCTACTAATAAATAGAATCTTTGCTGTAGGATGATTCAGTTGAATTTTAAGGTTTTCCTTTGTGATAATGTGATTACTATTTTACTTATTAGACTTTCAAAGAGGCAAAATTCTATAATTAAGAGAGATAATTATAGAGTCAAAATTATCTAGATTCAAATTCTGGCTGCATCAGCTTAGTTGCTGTGTGACTGGGGCCAGTTACCTAACCTCTCGGTCTCTTCACATATTAAATGCAGATAACCGTGGCACCCATTATGATAAGCTCCTTCAGAAGATCAAAGAAACCAGTATGTGTGAAATGCTTAAAAATGTGTCTATTACAATGTTGTGTAAATGTCTGCTGTTATTATTGCTATGTTATTGATATATAAGGTTGTAAATCTAAATATATAAATATTTAAATACATTTCAAAATACTGGTTCAGAATTTCAACTTAGAATGGGAACAGAGAAATAAACCTTAACAAATAGAAAAACAAAGTTAAAGGACACAAAAGGAACATTAATAGAAATAGCATTTATTAATTTTATCAAATAAAAATTCTTGTTGCAATTATGCAACAAAGTTTCTGTTTTATTAAAGCAATAAATGTCTTGGAGTACTTTTGTGGCAGCAAGGCAAATAATATCTTTGAGTGATTTAAAATGATAACAATATTTGTAATATTTGCTCACCTCTCATGTGCCAGGCATTGGCAATGAGATTCCTTTCTAACTTGTTTGCATCTTCTTGACCTTAGAGAAGACCCTTGTTTGAGAAGAGAAGAGAGAGAAGAGAAGAGAAGAAGGAAAGAAAAAGAGAGAGAGAGAGGGAGGAAGGGAGGGAAGGATGGAAAGAAAGAAAGAAAGAAGAAAAAAGAAAGAAAGAAAGAAAGAAAAAAGAAAGAAAGAAAGAAAAAAGGAAGAAAGAAAGAAAGAAAGAAAGAAAGAAAGAAAGAGGAAGGGAAGGAGGAAGGAAGAGGTAAGAAGGAAGGAAGGAAGGAAAAAGAAAGAGAGGAAGAAAGAAAGAGAGAGAGAGAGAGAGGAAGAGAAAGAAAGAAAGAAAGAAAGAAAGAAAGAAAGAAAGAAAGAGAGAGAGAAAAAAAGGATCCTTATTTTTTCCAGATCTCAATAACCACATTGGCAAATAACAGAATCACATTTGTGCCAAGGCAGCATAGTTTTGAACGAGAATTAAATAATGACTATGTAACAGTGCCTAGACATAACACGTGTGCAGTGTTGAGAATCTGTGGACATTCTCAAGCAGTCACCAACATGTACAACCATGTTGCACCTGTGATGATCATTCTCAATCATCACTTGTTCCCATCATCACAAACCTCAACACCAGGAAGGGTATTTCAACTGCCACTGTGTTTGTGAATGTGCTTTAGTGTTCATCAGGAGAGGTCTACATGCCAGAAAAAAAAAAAAAAGTCTCGAACCACATGACTCACATGACTTTTATATTATCTGTAAGATAATTCTTGGACGTTTAAATTTCTGAATTTCTTATGTCGAGTAAGATTTCTCAATTATTCCCACCATTTCATTGACACTGCTCTCACCAGAGCTTCACAGAACTGTAGCATCATGTAGAGATAAGGTAAACAATACATATTGTTGGGATGAGTGGCTCCTATTTTAATTCAATTCGACTTCACTAAAATGAGCTTACATTTATTTGGACAAATCATCTTTTTGAAAACAAATCTGATTAGGGTATTCTCCGGCTTACAAATCTGGGCCATCATATGCTCCAGTAACAAAAATTCCGAAATCTCAGTGACTTAAGCAAAATATATATTTGGGTTGGATGTTTAAGTGTATATTCTTTGCAAGGAGCATGGTGGTAAAGCTTTCAGTAGAGACACTGATGGAGCACTGGATTCTCTTCCTGGTGCTAGTGTGCTACTCTTTTGTTTGTTTTTGTTTGTTTGTTTTGTTTTTGTTTTTGTTTTGGTTCTATTGTACTCTTGCTAGAGGTACTTCACTCTAGAATGTACAATCCCTCAAAGAGTTTGCAGCCGGGGGGCCAGTCTGGTGATCTCTTGGGTGATCCTCCCAAATCAGACACCATCACACCAGGCCTTGCAACACCCTGCTGGTGAGCAGACTTCCAACACCGCCCCCCCGTCCTCCTATGTGTACACCTGTAAGCCTTGGCCGGCCTGTACCATAGAAAGATTGTCCCTATTTGCCTGACAACGTGACTAGCTCCGATCTGGGGATCCAAAGAACATCTTCAGCCTCCAGTGCAACTGTAAGCCCACTTTGTGCAATAAGACTTGAATCTCAGCCACGGGGATCCCCTCCACCCCCCTGTTCTGCTTTCCAAGTTGTTCCTCACTTGGGCATTCTCCCTGAGCCTTTGGATATTCCTTAGAGGTGTCTTTCTCTCCTTTATAACTTTATTCCACTGTGATCCTTAATAATTCTTTAAATTCAGCTTTTCCTATTCAAATTGCCATGTGGTTTCTGTCTCTTGATTGGATCTTGACCAGTAAAATAACTCACTCGGTGAATTTGGACCTGAAATTTGGATCCCTTGTTGTTGAATAAAACTCTTCTGAAAGATTATGCAGCATTGAAACAAAATGTTATTTTGTATAGAGAGGGGTGTCTTATCACATCCCAACCCAGGCAATTAAAGGAAATAATATCTCAAATAAATCAGCACTTTAAGAGCTTGGAAAGATTGGTATGATCAGTTCATATGCAGAAATGGACCATCACTCAGGCATGGAATAAGCTATTTGTCTAAAGCGTCTCTATCTGATATTAAAGAGAAGCCTTTGAACTTCAACAAATACATTTTGAATTTAAGAAACAAATGGTAAGTACATGCTTTAACAAACAGGAAACAGAAAGCGCTGAGGTTCTCCTAAGTGCCTTAAAATTATGCACTGAATCTTGAAAATGATAAAGATGTTATGATCACAAGCAAGAGTTTGGAAAGCGGGGTGTGATCATTAGGATGTATATAACGGAGATGTCCAAAGTGATTTTTGGTGTGTGAATATGAGGAAAGAATAGACTCAAATGCCGACTATAATCCTGAATAAGAAAGTGGAAAGTGGTAAAATAGACAAATGTATGCTACACTCCAGTAGTAAAAAATAAAAAGCAAAAACATACATTTAATGATATTTAATCATAGCAAATTGTTACTAAATTTACTGTACCTCTTTGTTATTATTGGTAACTTAAAGGTGAAGATGTATGGTTTTGTTCGTTTGGTTTTGGGCTTTTTTTGAAATATGATTTTTGTAATGAAACATGCTCTTTCTCATCTGCGGGTTTTAACATATCTGTTAGTGGTTAACACCATATCCAGGTGGCTGGAGATACTCTCTTTCCCCTCCTCCACCAGAAACTCCCAGTGTCAAAAATTCAAATCAAACAAAACAAAGGAAAACAAAACAAAACAAAACAAAACTCCAATGATCACTCCTTTCTCTCCTCCTGCTAATCCTTAATGATTCAATTCAGCTGCTACCTCCTTTGCACAATCTTGTCTGACCCATCTCTTTCCCACCCTTCTCCTGCCCTCCTCATTCCCCTACCCTCACCCATGCCGTCCCACAGGCATAGCTGCACCCACCCCAGTGAAGTAGACTAGGTTTTTAGCCTGTTGGTCCCATAGTGCCATGTTCATTTTCATTTAGCATGTGTTGCCTCTTTATTGTAATCCATTTGCTTCTCTGTCTCATCTGTTCATTGTGAACTTTACAAGGGCACATATTTTGTACCAATTTTCTATGTATTTAAAAGCCTGGAATAGAGCTGGTGCATAAGAGCTTAACGGATGTTTGCTGTGTTGAATGTGTGATGCAGAATCTCAGACACCAAGCAAGATGCTGAAGGTAAAATGGGGGAAATGCTTCATTAAATGATCCTTGTGGAGTTCACAGTCTAAATGTGGGAACTGTCTGGTAATTATCTGTTCATGCCGCTGCGAGAAAATTGTGCAGAAGACTTTGGGAATTATGGCTAATCCATATAGCATTTATTGTGTGCCATGTACCACTCGGGGCACGTTAGCTACATGAATGCCTTTCATATTTTCAGTGATTAGACTCGAACCAAGGCTGTCTAACCCTGGGCTCAATGAGCTTAATGAAGTAAGTATGAAGAGGGATGGCATTCCAAAAGTGGCATTTGAACTGAGATGCCATATCACATTTTGGAAACAAAAAAAGATAAAAATAAATGTATCATTGTTTAATGATTTTAATTTTGTAAACATTTTATTAATTATTTTTTCTTAAATTTTGATTTATTTATTTTGAGAAAGAGAGAAAGAGAGAGAGAGCGCTGAGGAGGGACAGAGAGAGGTGGAAAGACAGGATTCTGAGCTAGCCAAACATGAGGCTCAAACTCAACAACTGTGAGATCATGACCTGAACTCAGAAGAATTATTATTTTTTAATTAGGATAATTCATGTCAGGGATTATATATTTGTGCTCCAAATATTTGCCGAACACTGTGCTTTTTGTTAAAGAATCATAAATTAACCAACATCAGTCTTGTCCTCTAAAGGCCTGACATCAAATAGGAGAATCAGATTCTTTTATCTAATACATAATTTCCTGAGTGTTATTGTGTGTTAGGCACTGGAGTGAATTGGAGCTGAGATATTCGTTTGGGTTCATGGAGCAATTCCAACATGTGTGTATGTGTGAAGCCTTCCTCAATCTAATAAACAATTCATAGACACCAGCAGGATATCTATGTTGACACTATCTACCCGAAGATAGTATCAGATCCCACAGGTGAAGGACTCAGACCCACAAGACCATTCCCACCACTCCACTTCGAGTGTTGGTCATAAGTCCAAGTTGTTGCTTGCACTTCTAACTGACTGGCTATAAATCAGAGTTTCCCACGACACCTTCTGTGGGTTCAATTAATTTGCTAGAATGACTCACAGAACTCAGAAAATGGTTTACTCACTGGATTACTGAATTTATTGCAAAGAATATTAAAGGATGCAATTCAACAGCCAATGAAGAAATACATAGGGCAAAGTTCAGTACTAAGGACCTTCTCTTCTCATGGACCTTGGGGCCTGGCATTGTGGCATATGGAAGCCTTTTGCTTTCCCAAGCTGGACGTTCTCTGAACCCCCACCTCCTTTTTTAAATAGTGCTTCATTACACATTAAATTATTGGCCATTGATCACTGATTCAACCTCTAGCCTTTCTAACCATTCTGGATATTAGGTAGGACTGAAAGTTACAACCTTGTATTCATGGTCAGTTCCTCTGGCAACTGGCCCCCATCTTTATGGGCTTTCCAAAAATCACCTCATCAATATAAATCCAGCTTTAGAGAAAATGGGCTGGTTATGAATAATAAGACACATATTTCACCTTTATGGCTTTGAAGCATTTTTAGGAACAGAAGGAAAAAAAACAAATATTATAACAAAGGATGTTATTTCTCTTGTCACTGAAGAAATCCCAAGCGATTTGGGACCTGTGAGCCAGGAATCATGTATGAAGACAAAATGTATGTAAGAAATAAATTTTGTTCATCTGAATAACCATATATTTCTTATAAATCATGATAGCACAGATATTTAATCAGATGTTAACAAGTTGTGATAAATAAAATAATACATTATATATATGGAGTACAGAAGTCAAATAGTCTTTAAATAAAATAACTCTTGATGTATTTCATAACAATGCATCCCTTCTTTTGGTAAGGGCCTCTGACCAGCCCTATGACTGTAATTCTTAGATGAATTTGAAAATTTGCAACTTTTAGAACATAAGGAAATTCATGTAAGAGAAAGCATTTAAACCTTCTCTGGAGAAAAGAGGTCAATAAGGATATACACTTTTAACTCTATATTTGCTTCATAAATAGATACCATAGTAAATTTCTCTTCTCTGGTTTTGCCAAGCCTAAGATTTTTGGGTCAAGATGTATAATCTCTGTGCCTGTGCATTTCCTGGAATTATTGTGACAGGAACCATCTTCAGTTCATTATATACTGTGATGGAAACAGATTAAGTTACACAGAGTTTTTCAAAAAGAAAAGGTCTTAGAAATTTGGAAACCATATGAATGCTGGTTTTCCAAAAATTTAAAAGATTCTGCAGAAAACTGCTTACAAATAATGAAGGACAGGTAGCTTATTGGGAAAGAGATTGACAAGTCGACTTATCATGGGCATGTATCACAGGTGGATGATCAATATGTTTGTAGAAATGCTGAATGAAATAAAGCTAAAGTGTAGACCACTTATATTGTTAAGAAGATTGGAGATTATTCAGGAGCTACTCTCAGGAAAGAAGAGAAAATTCATTCTGCTTTCTCTCCTTAATTTGACTTGTGGAAGCCTGTTTGGGGGAATG
This sequence comes from Cryptoprocta ferox, assembly GCA_028646485.1. Lineage (NCBI taxonomy): Eukaryota > Metazoa > Chordata > Mammalia > Carnivora > Eupleridae > Cryptoprocta > Cryptoprocta ferox. Next base: position 17,109,173 of record CM053560.1, read on the forward strand.
ACAAATAATTTTCCCTCTACCCTTTGAGGCTCTTAGCTGAGACCCAACCCCTCCACCCCACATAATAAAAGACAGATTAACAGGAGATAAACAAACAGAAGTTTAATAACATGTAAACCTCCTGTATACATGGGAGAGAACCCAGGGAAACTGAGTAATACCCAGAAATAGCTCAGGCCGTCACTTTAAATATCATCACCAGCTAAAGACAAAAGAAAGATGTTGGGGGATGTGGGGACAGTTATAAGAAATTATCCAAAAGCACAGTGAACAAAGGTCTGTCTTGTTGTTATGCAGATTTAAGTAATTGCCTTCTTCATTAATAAGAATTTCTAGAGATTTGGTCATCCTCCTCTTCCTGGTAGTGAAGGAGACATCCTCGTAAATGGAGACTCCTCTTACATATATAAATATTTCTTACTTCTCAGTTTTCAGAGTGGTGTCTGTTGTTTCTTAAACATAATTAGCCTAGAATAATCCGTACGCCAAAGAGACAAGTTGTGGGGTAAAATTTCTGCTCCCCTTAACCTGGAAAGCCTCTGGCTCAAGAAGGGCTCAAATGTGTGAAATTCATGTTGTTCCTGCCTTTTTAGGAGGGGAGGCTTTTACATTTATACAATTTGAACATAAGGGAAAGTACGAGGTCACTAAAACCTGGGAAATACAGATTGGGGCTAAAATCTTCTGAAACTTTTCACAGAATGAATTTTTTTTTTAGATGCAACTAGGTCAATAATTAATTAATTATTAACTATTATAATAATTATGTGAATAATTAATTCACACAGTTTTGAGGATACATACTGGCCAAGGAAGAGGGAGTTTGCAAGTTTACATAATGGGGACTTTTGATCTGTTTATCTTCCCTGTGTAGAAAGCCAAAAAAGAAGCAATAAAGAAAGAGAAATGCTATGCTTCATGAGAGTTTCCTTAGGAACCATCTAGCAGATTGATTTTGAGTCAACATTCCATATTCCTATTGTTTTGAGAAGGTGAGGTTTTTTCTCAATTACTATTCTTAAATTCGAGATCAGTTTACTCTATACATCGTATATGTATCATTGGTTCCACGCCTGGAACTTAAACCCACAGGCCTTTCTGGGTTCATTGTCACTAGATGCTCATGAGAAGCCATCAAGAGCTTATTGAATAACTCAGCTTCCTTATCCTTTCTTAAATGTTTTTGAAAAGGCAGGCAAATGTACCGTTTATAGAAATACTTAACCAATTGAGAAAACACAACAGAGTTCATTCCTTTAAAATATATTGAGTATTATAAGAGAAAAATCTGAACCAGCCCCAAGAATTAACAAAGCAAATAGTAGTTCCATTTATAATAAAAAAGAGCACTGGAAACAGAGTCAAGAGACCAGTGCTTAAGATTGGGCTGAACTTCACTGAACATCCATACACTCCTTTATAATGCAAAATCATTCAGAAGAGTGTCTCAATCTAGACACCAAATGTCAATTGGCGGATATTCTTTGTTTTGGGGGCTGTCCTCTGCATTGTAGGGTGTTTAACAACATTCCTGGACTCTACCCACTTGATGCTACTATAATTCCCATTCAGTTGTGACTCCCCTCAAATATGTGTCCAGACTGCCAAATGTTCTGCCTGAGATAAAAATCACCACCTCTAGTTGAGAACCACTAGGCTAACAGCCTCTAAACCTCCTTCCACCTCAGAGTTTCTATCATTCTAAATAACTGAACCCCACCCTGAAGGCACCTGAAAACACTCATTCATATCTTTTTTCCTCCTTTTGGGCAACATGACAAGAAAGTTAGCACTACATTTCAAGGCAGGATGTTACTGAGGCTGAAGGAGACTGAAGGAAATAGGGATTTTCTACAAAAATCTGCAAAAGAAAGAAAAAAAAAGCCTTCTCACTGGAGGTATTTTTAGTTTCTGCAGAAGAACTGGGAATGTGGACATAAAATGGCAAGTACCTCTGTACCTATTGACCTTGTCTGATAGTCATCAACCCTTGGAAACGCCTGAGAAGTAAGAATGTCTTTCCCCTTGGCTTGGAATCCAGCAAGGCTTCATTAAGACCCCAGCCACCAGCTTCTGCTCAGAATCTGTTTCAAAGTTCTTTGCATTCAGCACCCAATCACATTTGCATACTTTTGACTTCCTCTTAGATAATTTCCCTGCTGTGACAGAAGAGAAAATCATCCTATTCTAGTTTTTTCTCTCTTGTATTTACAGCCAGGAGCTACCTTTGCATTTTTCTCTGGCTGTGAACATTGTTTTCTTTTCCTTGTTACCCTGATTACTTGGTATATTCATGACATTGGTACTCAGACTATTTTCTTTTTTCTTTTTTTTTTCTTGGAATAAAGCATAAAAGAGTGAAAGCACTGGATAGGGCCTTGGTAGACTGAGGAACACAATTCCTGGCTCCAGATTAGTCAATGAGGAGTTTTTGAGTCACCTCAGTTTCCTCCTCTAAAAAAAGTGATATGTTTGAACTAAAAGATCTCAGTCTGAGGGACGCCTGTGTGGATCAGTGGGCTAAGTGTCCAACTCTGGGTTTTGACTCAGGTCAAGGTCTCATGACTCATGGGATGGAGCCCCACATCAGGTTCTGCACTGACAATGCGGAATCTGCTTGGGATTCTCTCTCTCTCTCTCTCTCTCTCTCTGCCTCTCCCCTCACAAAATGAATAAATAAAATTAAAAACATAAAAAATAATAAAGGATCTCAGTCTGAGATCACCACACATCTAGAATTTTCTTGCATTGCCCTGCATTTTCATGTTCTGATCATAAACTTATAGTTAACCAACCATATATCCTAATTGTGAGTTAATAAATCATGGTCAGTAGATTACCAATTTATCTTCCCAGCCAACCCTAAGGGCATGAGGTTCTTGGGAGGCCGGGTGGTTGGAATATTATTTTTGTCTCATTTTAAAACAAAGAGAAGGCATTCCCTTCTTTTGGGAGCTGTATTGTTGTTTTGTTTTCTTTGTTTTGTGTGATCATTGCTTTCAGTGCATAGCCATTCCAGCATTCACGAAAATGTTTTAGGATCTGTCAAGAGGAATTGGGATAGCATTGCTCCAGTGCCTCTAAAGTTAATGGGATAGTACTTATTACCAGCCAGTACTTGTGTGCAAATCCTACTAGATTCAAACATGGAGTGAGGTCTGGAATGATTCCATGTAGAGTCCGTGTTGAGAAAACTCCCTTCTTTTGGACAAAGACTCATTCTGTTAGTTTTAGTGGTAAAATCCATAGAGTTAATCTACCTGTCTCCCACTCCAGGTAAGGGGATTAATCTGTTTAGTAGTAAATGGATGTGTCTCTGGGAACCAACAAGGTTAGCCAATGGATTCATTTTCCAGTTTTAATCATGAAATATGGGCGCAGTGATTAAGCCATCTAGTAGCATTTGGGAAGCCAAAATAATTTTTCCTTTTAGAAAGAAGGAAATAATGATGCTACTGTTACTCTGCCCACCCCCCTTTCACTGTTGAGTGTTTTAGTCGTTTGTCATGCTAGTAAACATATCTGTAGAGCCTGTAGATAAAAGTGGAAACATCAATCTGTTTAGCTAATCCTTATTTTCTCCCCAGCGGAAAAAAATTTTTTTTCTCTGTTTTATCAGCAACAGAATAACCCTACCTTTCAACAGTTCCTTCCTGGCACTTATGTCTCCCTACCTCCCTCTTTAATAAACAAATTCAATGCTGAACACATGGCTTTTACACCTCTATTAATCTTGGCAGACTGTAGGGATGCTGAAACATGCTGGCGAGTGGGGAAGAAGATGCTGTTTCATGTGGCCTTGCAATGCAAACATTTGGGGAGTGTTCAGTTCCTCTGCCACATTGGATGCATACTCATTTTTATTGGAGTTCCACTGACTTTGTTTCCATGGGGAAATTGGTGCTTAACTGAAAGACTTTGGTAAATGGTAAGAACATATTTTAAGAGTCTCTGTGGGTGAAGACAAAGATTTTTTTTTTCCTGATTGGGAAAAAGAAAACACTTTAAAAAGAAAATTAAAATAAGCTAATGCTTTCCATTGAGAGCTAACTGTTCTCTAGAAAACTGAGTTTAATATAGTCACTTCAACCAGAAATGTTCACCCTGTGATACAATCATAAGGTTAAGAGAAGGGATGAATTTGCTGGAAAAGCATGAGCATTTAAAAAAAATGAGAATTTTTATTAATTAAGGGAATTATAGAATTTTTCATCCGAACTAGGATTCTTTTGAGAATGGGAAGGAATACCATAGGTAAGTATGCTGAGACAATAAATATAACTCAAGAAGGTCCTTGGGAAACCTGGAGATCCAGATCACAGTTCTGGAATAACTGACCTGCTGACTGGGCAGCGAGGGAGTCCTCATTCTCAGGCAGTCAGCTGCAAGGCAAGTTCTCGCCATGAGAGAATTCTTCCAGGTGAAGATAATATATATAACTTGTTCCAGCGTGCTTTCGTGTTCTAGTCATATTCTTTCTCTGAATAGTATCAAACATACAAGAAAATAAATCTCCAAAATATAACAACCCCTTAAATGCCCTTAAATGCCCAGAACACTTTTCAACTGACAATATGACAAGGGGTGTGACAAACTTTATAAACCAAAAGATCTTTTTTTATGACTAAATGCTGGCAAAAACTCTTTAAAAGAAGCAACAAAGCAATATCTGTGTCTGCAGAAGAATAGCCTGAACTCATAACTATCTACTTTCTTATATATCATGTTTTTTTTTCTGTGTTAAAAGGTAACCTGTAATTAATGGTTACAGGAAGCTTTAAGAAGAAAGGTTAAGAATGTAATCAGAGATAGATGCACGTTGAGTATACATAGAATCTAATATGAACTCTGAGTACCCTGGTCCCAAATGCTCTATGCAGTGATGGCTAGCGAAATAAATAGGCTACTTCATTTGAGACAATTTTCCTTTTAAATTCTGGTTTCATGTTTAGAGATCTTATGAAGCCATAAAATATTCTATCCTCTTTATCTTCTACCTTATAAAAGAAAGACTGTCCATTCACTCACTCACATATTTATTATAACTAATCAACCCTTCATTCAACCAGTGAGTTATTTCTGTAAGTCTGTAGTGAGCATCTACAATATGCCTGAAACCTATGAATTTAGGTACAGCATCCTCTCTTTCTAGTTCCAAAACCAAAAAAACCCTGAACACCAAAACCTTTTTTAACTTATAGGGGGGCAAAATAGGACGTGGCTTGAACTGATTTGTAGAAAACACATACAGATTTGACATGAGACTATTATCAATCTTTTTCCATCCTTCTTAGTATGAATACCCAAATATTTCATTGCAGAATTATTAATGGGCTTTATTATAGTTCTTCCCAGATCAATCTCAGTTATTATATAACAGTAGTACATTCAATCTGAGAAATTATGAATTATGAATTATCTTTGAGCTCAGAAGTTTTAGGTAAGTGACTACAGATCTATAGCTTTCAGAATGTTAAGAAGTTGAGCTCCTAGAACTCACAAGAAGTAATATATTCCCCCTCTTTGGTAAGAGAAAATAACTAGAAAGGATACTTCATTCAAAAGTTCTCACTCAGACATGTATCCCTGTGAGGTGTTGTCTGAGTGTGTGTGGCTAAAAAAATTTTTTAAGAGTCAAAAGAATCCAATTCTCTCTCTTTGAAGGGCAGTGGACCCCTACCAAGAAGACACAGCAATATCCTGTCAAACAGTGGTGAGCAGTGTCTGCCCATGTGGTCTAAAATAAAAATAATTGAAACATGGTGTTACTGAAGTTTTCAGCTTCCCTTCACAGTCACAGAAAGGAAAAGGACAGTGAACTGGGTGGGGTTTCAAATTTCAGCCTTCCTGTCCCTTAGACATAAACCAACTAAGGAATATAAACTCAGAATAGGAAAAAGAAAAACAAAAAGACTTGAATATTATCAAATAGAGAAGAATGTGAGAGTTGATGGTCAATAAATATATCACAAATGGGGCTTCATTCATACTTTATTTTCTTTCTCAAATTTTCCAACATCTCACACCTACAGGAGGGCCTCCATTGACTGAGGTTGCTGAATTAATATACTAAAAGTGACAATTAGATTAAAAAATGAACTGCTCTTGAGTACAACCATCATGGCTGCCAATGTCTTTGGCTTTCACAAGTACAAAAACAGCCACCTCTCAAACCATTACACTGCGCATGAATCATCTTGTGTGATCTTGTTCAACCTTTGCTTGGTTAATTTCTACTGCAGCAGGCAGAACAAAGCAAGGCAATGCATTTCAACAATGACATATACAGAACCACATGAAAGCCCAAATGACATATCCAGTGGTACTATTCCAAATAAAAGACCAAAGCTGATTCCCTGGGACCGTCTCTTGGGTTACAAAGATAATAGCTATGTGCGGATTTATAGAACCACATCAGGGTGAGGTAAATGACTCTGAAGTTGTCTTTACTGTGAACACCACAGTAAAAGAACACAGTAGCTTAAGTGGTTTTGGAAAAGAAACTTTTCTTACCAATGGACTAATGTGATCCTTTTTTAGATCCATATTGAAATGTCTAAAATTAAAAACAAGCCTTTTAGTTTAGGAAATAAAATGATCCAGGGGCCTATTTCTGCATATAGATTATAATAAAGGTATATAAAGTTGAAATAAAGCAATACATTGTTTTTGATGTTTTCTAATGTAATCATTCTCTCAAATAATTTGAAAAAGAATAAAGAAAAAAGAAAACCTGCAGCATGGAAATCAGTTGATATAGAAGAAAAACAAAAGGCCAAAGAATTTGACAAGACAATCCTTCATCACAGGTAATTTGGTAAGATAGTATAGATATTTTGTGTACCTATGGAAAGCAATCCAAAAAAATAATATGAATGAAACATTGCTGAGACTGCGCTTGACTTTCATATGGATTTTAAGTGACACTGCAAAGTTTCATACTTATAAGATGGCACAGATCTCCTAAATAATAGTGTTTATGGTGGCACAATAGAGAATTTCAGATATATATATATATTGTGGACCACTACTTTAAGTACTATTCCCAGATCATAAGAGTTCTTTCTCTCTGAGAACTGCTCATCCTGCCGGTAGAGTTGGGTCTATTGCAGCCACGTACATACACGTGATTGGGTCATTTTGAATACGGTAGATCAGTGTGGACATAAAACTTAAATTATCTTCCCTTGGTCTTTCTCCTGGAAAGCTGGGATTGAGACTTAAAGGCTGCCCATCTGTTGAGCAGAGAAGATGGGAGCCCAGGGGCTGTGGGATGGCAGCCTTATCTGCCAACAGAAGAAAAACCGACTAACTCACGGCAGGGGAAGGGAGTAAAACAGGTGGATGGAGAGAAGGTCAGGACACAGTGGGTGCCATCTGGGCGCCTCCTGGCTTTCCATCTTCAACTTTAGCCACTACCTGCCTTCACATTCTGTTAAACATTTCTGGATTTTTATAATAATTATTTTTCTGTTTTGAAAAGTAACTTTCAACCAAGAGCCTCTCTGTTGATTATCTATGAGCCCAAATGAAGTGCATTTCATATTCCTGAAAATCTCTCTGCAGCCTCTGTCCACCACCTTACTCATAGTCTATGGCAATTATTCTTTCCTAGGATGTCATGAGAAAACATTTGGTGCCTTACTTTGCTGTTTCATCTACCATTTTGTTAAGGATTCCACTGGGCATACTTTAATGATGGTAAGTGGCATCATATCTTCCCTAGAGTTCATCTTGCAAACAGATACAAAATATTTGAACCAGGGAAAAGTCCTCTTACATCTGCCATAGTCAGGGCGTAGGGGAGGTGGAAGACATATTATAGGAACTCAATTAGTTTCACTGGTCACTTTCATACTTTCTTGATTTCTTTTACTAGTTACCTGGTGGTTCCACAACTCTCTCCTTCCCTTTTCTCGTGACAATTCAGTTCTTACTAATGTAACTCAATTTACACTCAATTTGCTGATACACTCCACTTTTTATACCTGATCACTTGTCTCTTTTTTCCTGCCTCAGCCCTTGATGCATCCCTACAGTTGAATCTACTACTAACTTCCATGGGTCAACCCTGACCTATCTCAATTCTTCATCTATTCCTTGTAGAATTTCCTTTCTTGGGTCTGTGGAGCTTGTTATTATGTTCTCAGATTTTGGATTCTTGCATTGGGTTCTTGTATTTTCCTTTCTCACTTATTTATATAAGTTTTATTTGATCCAGGACTTAGAGTCTTATAAGCTAATTAACTAAAAAGAATATGTATGTATCCCATAATTAAGGCTTCTCCTCCACAGGTTTGGTCCAAATAGAATTATGTTTTTTATATTTTTACTAGTTCTCTGGTGTCCCCAGTAAGATCTTTTGTCTCTTCTTGAGTACTGGCTCTTGTACTTAGCTCTTGCTGGTTCACTTACAGTTTTCTGTTACTGCGTTTAAAATAGCCCCAAATCTTAATGGATTAAAACGACAACTAAAATAAAGCTTATATAAATCAGTGGGAAAGAAAAATACAAGAACCTAATGCAAGAATCCAAAGTCTTAGAACTGTTTTATCATAGTTCATGATTTTGTGGCTCAGGAATTTGGGCACGGTTTTGCAGAGCAATTCTGTTCCCCATGATTTTGATTTGGTATTCAGTTGACAGCTGATCTGATCTGGAAGGTCCAAGGTGGCATCATTCATTTTCCTGGTTCATTGATAGGGATGGCTCCCTAGCTGAAAGGCTGGGATGGGCTCCTCTCCCTCTCTATATCATTCTGAACCTCCCCACAAGGTCTCTTCAGTGGAGGAGTTAGATTTCCTATATGGTGGCTCTGGCTCAGAGAATAGACCTCCTAAGAGTCAGGGAGTAAAACTTGCCAGTTTCTTAAGGGAGAGGCCTTGAACTACAAGGCATAATTTCTGTTGTATTCTATCAGTTAAAGCAGTCAAAGTGCCTGCCTAGATTTAAGAGGAGGAAATATGGACCCCTCCTCTTAAAAGGAAATGCCTCAAATAATTTGTGGCTCTCTTCAATCCACTACATCTGAGCAAGACTCTATTCTTTGCCAGCAAGTTTTTGTGCAGTCACATTTTCAGTAACCATGGCGACTGCCAACCAGTCTTCTGCATATTTCTTGGCTTCCTAGATTACTATGCCACACAGAACTGATTAGACACCTTGATACAGTGTCTTATATGAACAGCCACTGTAGCTCTGTCTCCTTGCTTAGCCTGTTTCCATATTCAATGATTAGACCTCTAGATTTTCCATCTAAGCCAATTTTGATTGTGACACCACACATTGCATATAGGTAAAATACTCCTATCAGCTAGGGGTTGAAGTTCAGAAATAGCAGTGGCTTAATCAAGATAG
>CM053560.1:17119029-17171430 GCA_028646485.1 Cryptoprocta ferox
CTCAGCTGCCTTGCAAATGGCCATATTACATGATTAGATTTGAAACTTTTAACTTAGAAATCAGTTTTTTAAAACCCAGGTATTATAGGCAGAATCATACTGTAAGTTCCACCATTATTATATCTCCAGGAGAATTATTTGGTCAATTTATTTATCCCAGAGAAAGATTTAAGGAATCCAAAAGACCTTGGTATCTAAAGTGAGGGAAAGGGTGACAAAAAGGGAAGATTATAATTATTGACATGGTTGTCTCTTTTATAATTTTTCTGAAGAATGCTCCTCCACCATTCAATAGCATGAGCACAGGTTGAAATTTCTTCTGAAATATCATGTCTTATTCATTCCTCCTGTAGCCTTTAGTATTTGTTGAGCTTGATAAATATTAACTTACAAAGCATACATTTACTCTTCTCTGTCAAGAATATATCATTAATATTTGGATTCTGAAGATGTGCACGATGTTGATGATAATCATGCTGGCAGGGGTATGCAGAGATCTTCCCAACCAGTAACTGTGCTGTTCATTTACATGTGCATTTTATGTCCCACATAGCATAAGAGGTAGGAACTAAGCCCAAAAAAGGTTAAAAATTGTTTGTAATAAGACCAGAAAGACAGTTAATTGCAAAATCAGGTTTTAAGACTGCTGGGTCTGTACGGCTTCTGGCCCATACTTTCGTTTGAAAAATTACATTCCAATTCTTTGTTCCTTGACTCAGTGATTCTCATTGAAGCTCAGTCCTCTCTTAAGATTTCTGGTCTTCATAAAATTTATCCAGATATTTAGATAGGCAGATAGACAGGCGCTGATACTTTGAGAGGGCTCAATGATACCACTTGAGTGGCTCTCTTTATCAAAGTAGAAAATTAATAAGGATAAGAAAAATAACATTGAGGTTGAAAAGTTGTATAGAGGGTAAGCACTGACATAAGATAAAAGAAAAAGGAAAGAGAAAAATGAATTATATGTTTATTTATGGAGTGCCTTCTATGTACTCCTCACTGGGCAGAGCCAGCTTCATCCTTGGAAATTTACACCGCACATACATGCAGAGTTGGCTGCCTTTCTTCCCTCATTTAATCTCTTCTTTCTTTCTTTCCTTCTGCTTCAGGACCCCACAGGGTTAAGCAGAGGGTGACTAAAGATGAGGGAAGGTGCAGAAAGACTCATGTCTGGTGTAGCTCTGATGGTGTAAGCATACTGGGAGGTGGACAGTTTTGTGGGTTGCTGATATATCTCTAGAGGAATCCTCTTACTGATGTTCTTTTGACACAGAAAGACATTTTCTGACAGGCCCAATTTAAGTGTTCCCCTCTGGCAGTTCTGCACTTTCAGCTGCCTATCTTCTGTTAGAGTTGGATGTCAACTGCCTAGATCTGCCTTATATCTGGTTCATGGGAAACATGTTCTTTAGCCTTGTTGTGTGGACTGAAATTTGCTCCTATGTAGCTCTTTATCTGGATTTTCCAGCTCCAGCCACCCTTTAAAATACTTTCAATATGGAAGATGAACCAAGGGTGGCAAAACCAATACCACCATGGTATAGGATACCATATACCCTGGTTTTTGTTCAGGCTTAACAATAATAACAAGAGGATGGTAACCAAATAATTCAATCCTATGCCTGACTGAGCTAATACTATACTTTGGAATGGGTGAGTACTGTGTATTTGATTCATTTTTCAGTCCAAACAATGAGACAGTAGGAAAATTCACATTGAGCATCCTTTTATACTAAGAATTGTGTCAAAAGTTTCTATGAAAGCTTTCTTCTTCAAGTACCACAAATACCACATTTAATCATAAGATCCTAGTAACCACTTTTCACATTATTCACTATCAAAGAGAATAAAGATGATACAACTAGGAAAATAGACGTTTTAAGAAAAAAAAGGATAAAGAATCAAAAGGACTTATTTTTCCTTTGCCTTTAAATCTCACAGATTCACCCAGATGAAATTTATTAGAACTCAACAAGAACAAGATAAACATGAACTCCTTTCAAAAGTTTGCTTACATTCCATGGGACAAATTAGCTTACTTTGATGCCCCATCCCTGGAAATGTCCCTTGATAACTTGGTAACATTAGCATCATTCATATATATATATATATATACATACAGTTGTGTCCCATTAAAATATTTGATATATCTTCACATCAAGATGGCACTGTCTTTAGATACTTGAGTTTTTGCTTTTGTCTTTGCTTTATTTTTTAAAACTTTTTCTTTTGAAATAATTATAGACACCTAGAAAGTTCACACTTCTATAGATGTCTACATTTTTCTGTGTGCATGATCATTGGAAAAGCAATGCATTGATTTTATTTGATGGTTAAATAGATTTACTATTATTCATTCATCAAAATGTTAAAGACTATTTAGAGCACTCAGGTTTAGGTAATTTCTGCAATAATGTCAATTTCAATTTTTTAGTTATTCCTGAAGACGAAGTCTTACTGTCTCATTTACCACTAACTCACTAAGAGCATCAGGAGTACTTGATGCTCAAATAGGGAATATCTTTAGAGTGGAGAAGTATAACTGCAAAGAAATTTCATGTATGTAAGAAATATCTTTAGGTAAAAATTTGCAAAATGTATATTTTTGTAGGTGTTCAAATTCTTAAGTTTATATAAAACTATATTAGTAGATTATTTGGTATTTGTCTTAGTATAGTTCCATAGCCCTGACCTAATATTTCAAATGCTCTATTATATTAAATTCTTTAAAAAAAGTCAATGAACTTAAAGTAGCCATTATTCTTCTCATTTTGAAATGAAGTTTTAGGGGTTTAGAGAGCCTGGATAATTCATCTTTGTTTATGTAGCAGGTTCCTGGCTCAGCGCAGACCACATTCTACTACACTGCATCAACTTTTTTGTTTTAATGCAGTGCATCATAAATAAGAATTTGCTAACTCAGGTGAATTATATTGATGACTTTTATATTTTATCATCACTCAATTTGGAGGTTATATTTGATACACAACTTCAACTGATAAGAAATCTTGTCGAATATGACAATTAGTGTTTCAAAATCAGCCTTGATGAATACTTCTATCTACATCTGTTAATCCTTTCTTAAAAGATTAATTCAACAAGCACTGAAACATATCTGGGCAGGAAAAGATTGATTCTCAAATAAATTATAATTAAATCCAAACGGAATTAGGCAAGCTCTTTGAACCTTCACATTTTGGCCAATTAGTGCTGCAATACTGCTTGGATTTGGTTAGAGCAAGTGGACATCAAGATCACTCTGTGATTTGTTCTTTAAGATACAGCAAAAGTCTAATTGTACTTATGCTTATATTTTCCATTGTGTGTCTTAGGCCCTTCCCCCATGGCTAATGCCTTCTCAAAGGATGGGATTTTTATGCTTCAAATCTGTTCATTTGAAGTGGAAATATAGTCATTATTCTCAAATCCTAAACATGCCTGAAGGGTATTTGCTTCAGCCAGATGTCTATTAGCCAACTCAAAGTGAAGCGCTAAAGGATGGGCCATGGGGCAGTAAAATTGGGTAGGTAATGGGGAAAAAAAGATATGGTCAGATTTTTGTTCCCCAAATCCTCCGTGATTACATGTTTCTCATGGTCTCGCAGTTAACCCCTTTTGCTCTTTCAAATGCCCTACCAGTATGTACAAAGATACCTCCCTTGACTATTCAGATCATTCGCTGAGTGCACATGGACCCCTAGTTACAGAAAAGCACAGTGGGGAATACAAAGAAACAGTACATGCTTTCCAATGTCCAAACATTTAGGTCAGTGTTTATGCAAAATCAGTGGCCCTCTTTAACCCTGTTCTGATGTAACATAACAAACAAATAGGCCTGCCTCACAGGAGAGGAGCAGTGCACTTGAACATAATTTATAAGTTAATTAGCACAGTCTACTGTGGCCAAGTAGTGACAGATGTGATACCTGCTTTCAGGGAAAAAATGAGAAAGAAAGAACAGCAAAGGTCAGTTCCTTCTCTAGGGACATTTGTGGTCACACACAGGTCACACTGGCTGGCATAGAAAACGGCATTTTTAATAGGCCAAAGTATCTTTGAAAGGCAAATTATAAACATTCTGAATGCAATTAAAAACTAAATTCTCTAACCAAATGAATGGTCAAATATATGTACTGGGGAGAAGGGTTTACAAAGCAGCAGTTGTTTAGAACATTAACTTTTCTTCATATTTTAAAAAACAGATTGATTTGCCTATATTATCCAAAAGTTTTCCCTAACTTTCTTTTTCTTTTTAAATGAAAAAGAACTATTATCAAACTGGCCAAATCTTTATACAAAGCAAAGTTGGCAGTGGAGAGAAGAAGTGTATTGTGTTTTGCCATGATATCTAATATGAGTGAAAATGGTACCACCATCTAAGAATTTTGACTTAGGCTGTTTTGAGTCTATGAGTCTATTACATAAATTTGAATTTATGTAATATTTGGCTGACAATTGTTTCTTGTCAGGGTTGCAAGAATTCGGTGTCTGTGCGACCTTAAACACGAAGCAACAAACACACAAAATACTGTCACCACCAACCCGTTCAGGTGTTGGCCAGTTTTCACCCCTAGCTAGGCTGAGGCAGGCGTTTCCATGCAGAAAGTATTTAGTAGGGGAGAACTCGGGAGACCAACATGTTTCTGGGAGTGAAGAGAAACAGTACACGGCAGAGAGAGAAGTTGAACCGCAAAGCAGCTGCAGCTGTAGAGAAGGAGAAAACTTTACTCACATCTCTTAGTATCCCTGCCTGCACCTGAACTTTATTTTTTTTAATGTTTTCTATTTATTTTTCAGAGACAGAGAGACAGCGCGACCAGGGGAGAGTCAGAGAGAGAGGGAGACACAGAATCTGAAGAAAGGCTCTAGGCTCTGAGCTAGCTGCCAGCACAGAGCCTGACACGGGGCTGGAACCCACGAACCGTGAGATCATGACCTGAGTCGAAGTCGGACACTTACCCGACTGAGCCATCCAGGCGTCCCTGCACCTGAACTTTAAACTGGACAAAGACAGACGAGCAGGAGAGAAGCATGCAAACTTATTTAAGTTTTACATGACACAGGAGACTTAACTAGGAAATAAAGACCTAAAGAATCAGACTGATGTATTTATCTATTTTTTTTATTTTTATTTTTGTATTTTAGAAAGAGAGAGAGGGGTGCCTGGGTAGCTTGTCTTGGTCAGTTAAGTTTCTGAATCTTGATTTTGGCTCAGGTCACGAGCTCAGTGGTTCGTAAGACTGAGCCCTGCATTGGGCTCTGCACTGACAGCACGGAGCCTGCTTGAGATTCTCTCTGCCCTCTTTCTCTGCCCCTCCCCTGCTTTCTCTCTCTCTCTCTCTCTCTCTCTCTCTCTCTCAAATATATATTTAAAAAAGATTATAAAAATCTTTAAAAAATAGTGTGTGAGTGAAGAGAGGGGCAGAGGAAGAGGGAGAGAGAGAGATAGAGAGAGAGAGAGGGAGTGAGTGAGTGAGAGTGTGAGAGAATCCCAAACAGGTTCCACAATCAGCATGGAGCCCAACATGGACTTGAACTTATGGCCTTGGGATCATGACCTGAGCTGAAATCAAGAGTTGGATGCTCAACCAACTGAGCCACCCAGGAACCCCCAGACTGATGTACTTTTATGTTAGATTTGATAAAGAATGCATGATCACGGGGAACATGACCTGTTAGAAGCATGAGGTAATTGTGGTAAACTGTGGTAAACTCAATAATGCCTATTTGTTTGGAATCTTCTTGGTGTCTCTTTGCTTCCAGAGGGAAGGTATTTCTCACAGGAGGGTTTTCCAACGTGCTTCAGGGAAAAAGAATGAAGGGAGAAGGAGGTCACAGGGATCATTCTGCTTCTGCCATCCTTTCAAACTCCTTCTGTTTAACACGTTCAGTATGCCAAGCTGCCAAATTTTGAGGTAGCGTGTCCTGAGCCCCATCAAAACCTGGGCCCTTAGCTAAACCCATAGTGAACTCAGAGACTGGGTTGGGCCTAAGAGTTGTCCCAAACTGAGAGTGGGCTTTTGACTTTTTACCACACTTATTTTCAAACATCATCCAGTCATATATATCTTCTTAAAAACTGTAATCTGTAAAAACATAAAATTCATTAACTCACTAAAATCAGAGTTTTTGTTTTTTAAATAAAAAGATGGAGAATCGAATGATTTATCTAGGGCAATGATTATCCAAAATATTAGCAGAATCAGCATCACTTGGGAACTTACTAGAACTCCAAATTCTTTGGCCCTACCCCAGAGCTTCTGATTCAATGACTCTTGGATGTGGCTTAGAAATCTGTGCTTTAGACAGGTTCTCCAGGAAATTCCAATATACTTTAGATATTGAGAACCATTGATTTAATAGTTTTAAAATATATTTCATTAGTTGGGGGAAAAATATCTGTTCAGAATTTTTCAAAATTTTAGAGCTCCATTGGAACTGAATCACATTCATGAGTTAGATTTTGGTTTATGTGAGTTTTACTCAGTTTTTCTTAACGGTCTGCCTGTTTTACATGGTTTCTACTAAGCATGCAGGTGACATCTGGAAGCCTACTCTGGGCAATGCACCTGTGGCAAAGACCATATTTGTGGTTTGTTCAACTATGTCCTGAGTAAATTCTGAACATAAGGAAGACATCATTTCACATGAACTGATGGGGTGAAATAAAGAAACCTTAAGAATGTCAAGGATTTCCACTTTAACAAGCCTCAACAAGAACAGGAAATAGCTTGTCTGGGGCTTTATGATGATCATGCAGTCAAATGTTTATCTTCTATAAATTTAAGATCATCCAAAGTGTAATTCAGGATGGAAATTTTGGTCAATAAGTTTACACCCAACCCTTTTCTTGTTGAACTGTCCATGCCTGTTTGCCATTGGAATGAGAGTTTTCTTCTAATATAATATTGCTAGAGAGGTAAGCTGAACCTAGTTACATACTTCCATAGAATAAAATATAGGAAAATCATACTTTTATAGAGTAGAAACCTGGTAAATACTACCTTAACCAAGTGGTCAAGGTTAGCATCACATGTGATAAGCCATGCTGAATGCATGTACCAAATATCTTCATCCATGTGGCTGTGTCCTTCTTGTCATTCAGGAGCTGTTCAAATGTGAACTTCTTAGAGAATACTTTGGGCTCCCCTATCCAAAATTATGTCCCACATACTTCTAGAACTTTCTATGCAAACATCTGCTTTATTTTCTTCATAGTTTTTTTTTTTTTTTTGAGAGAAAGAGAGACCCAAAGAAGCAGACTATGTTTGTGTGCATGCACACAAGTGGGGAGAGGGCAGAGGGAGAGACTCTTAGGTAGGCTCTATGCTCAGCACTGAGCCCCACATGGGGCTTGATCCCATGATCATGAGATCATGACCTGAGCCAAAATCAAGTCAGACGCTCAACTGACTGAGCCACCCAGGCACCAGTCCATAGGTTTTTCAAACTCTGCAATTATTCTGTTATTTGTGTTGGTCTTTGAGTGAGTTTTGTTATTTACTTGTTTCTATTCATTGCTAGATCATAAGCACCATGATAGTAAGCAACATCTTTATCTCATTCATGAATAACTGCCAAAGATTTAGAATAGTACTTGCCGTATAATAGGCACTCAATCAATACTCTTTTTTAAAGGGATTTGTCCTAGTCTTTTCAAGTCACACATATCAAAGGTAGAATTTGAATTCAGTTTTACTCTAAAATCCGTGATTTCTTCACCAAGCTGCCATGTATGCGAATACTATTATCATCACAGTAAATAATAATAACTAACACTTATTGACTTGTTATGTGCTTGAGTGGTTTACATAGAGTTGAATCCCACGACTGTAGGAGGAATTCAGGTATTATTATCCTGGTTTTAGAAATAAGGAAATGGAAGTTCTGAGAGAGTGATTACCCCAAATGCACAAAATCAGCAAGTCCTAGAACCATCTGAATTGGATACTCAGATGCTTAGCCATTTTGTCAGTGGTATTCAGAATTTAGTTGCTTCAGGATCACCTGAGGGGGTCCTTCCAAAGTCTAGATTTTCTGTTCCTATCTCCAGGGACTCAGATACTGCAGGCATAGGCTGGGGTTTAATTATAAGCATTTTAACTTAGCCCAGGTTTTCTAAGGCAAGTACCGAACACTGAACTTTGTTAGATTCCAGTAGAGCAGACTAAAAATGCCATATGGTGACAGTGGCAAGGAGATATAGGATGTAGATTTTTGTAAAAATCCCCGCTTAAATCTCAGTTGCATACAAGGAAAGGCACAGTTCAGGGAATGAGCCATGGCAACAATCACTACTCCCTATGGCCTTTAGGTCAAGTTCAGATCAAGTCTGGTGCTGATTAGCCTGTGGGGACAGATGAGATCAGAGCCAGAATGTGTCTGGCTTCAGGGACATTAACACACCTTTCTGGTGGAATGAACGGCTCTTCACTTGGAAAGGTGACAAGGAAGTGAATTTCTTGATGGGTGACTCTGTGCTGTAGGAATAGAGGCCAAGTTTTAATCTTAGTGGAGGAAGACTTGCCTTTGACATGCCTGACTTTTGACATGAATGCTTTAGCTGCTTGTACTCAGGCCTTAAATTGCAGTGAGGGAAGGGCAGAGTCTGTCATTGGCTGATGATGGATTTTCATCAGCTCATAACAAAACTGAATAGCTCAGACAGACTGTTGAAATAAATTTAATACTATTTTGAAAGAAAAAAAAAGAAAGAGGAGATTCATTTTTGGCAGCTAAATTCAATTCTGTGTGAAAGTAAAGCTAACATAATTTGAAATGCCACAAGAACCTTAAATCTTCCCCCCACCCCAGGTTTCCTTGCTTGCCCCATTCTTTGTCTCTGTTATGCCTCTACTTCTTTTCCTTTGAGGAGCCTAGTTCCCTGTTTCATGTTGCCTTGACCCCTTCCTGGACTATTTCCATTTCCTTTGGCCATTAACATGAGCTACTCATGGTTAGCATGCATTTGGTTATGAGTGTCTGTCCAAAGGTCTTCCCTTGGGATTTCATCCTCCTGCCTGGATGGAAGGTCAACTAAACTCAAAATGGGTTCCATGTTTTATGAAGTCTTTCTGTGTCCCTAAAGTGGCCAAGAGCACAGCAATATAGCCAGTCCTTTGGGGAAAATTTAATCAATCAAAATGCCTTGTCTATTTCCTGCTGGGTTAGCGATGATGGTGATGTCAGTTGTTTGTCTTTGTATCAACCCAAATGCATATCCTGCATCAATATTAAAGATAGTTGTGTGACCTTAAATTAATTGTATTTAGTGGCATGCTAAGAAAATACATATGAAGCAAAAGAAGATAATTATAACTCATAAATCCCTCCGCTCAGAGATGACCACTGGTGCTAACATTTTGGGACACATCTTTCTAGTCTTTTGTTCTATACATGTAACTGTATATGTACATGCATACAAGCAGAGACAGATTTTTATTTCAAAAGAACCACTGTTTCTATCCTAATTTATAATCTATTATTTTCTCTTCCTTTAAATATGATTATACAACATTATTTTGATGATTATATATTATCCAGCTATAGCTATGTTATTCCATTAATTTAACCTCTATTTTTGGATTTTTTTATAGTTTATTTATTTATTTTGAGAGAGAGAGAACACAAGCTGGGGAAGGGCAGAGAGAAAGAAAGATAGAGAGGGAATCCCAAGCAGGCTCAGCACTGTCAGTTCAGAGCCCTATGAGGGGCTCAAACTCATCGACGATGATATCATGGCCTGAGCCGAAATCAAGGGTCAGACACTTAACCAATGTAGCCACCCAGGCATCCCTCTATATTTGGACTTTCATGCTATTTCATTATTTGGCTCTCCTTTTCAAAATTCTATAAAGAATATCTTTCTAACACACCCCTATATTTTTGCTGAAGTATATGATAGGGTTTTTTTACTTTCTTTAATTTATACCTTCTTATTCTCCAAAATTTTATTAGTGGTTCTCAAAGTGTGGTCCTTAGACTCACAGCATCAGCAATATCAGGATGTTTGCTGATAAGACAAATTACCATGTCTCACTCCTGACCTATATAATCAGAAATTCTGGAGGTGTGTCTAAGTAACCTGTGATATAACAACTCCTTCACATGATTCTGATAGTTAATATGTGAGAACTGTTGGTCTAGCATATTTGGTTATTGGAGAGAATTGTCAAGCTAGTGGGTTCACCTGCCATCATGAGTCAGCATTATAAGTCCTCTAGCAATGTTGGAACGTGAAGATGGGAATATACACTTTCTAGAAAAATTCAACTATTTGCCTCAGAATCTAGATTTAGCTACCTCTGAGAATAACAGCTTTTCTGGCAAGACTTTGTAACCCTTTTAATGCCTATATCCAGAATGACTGGCTTTCATTATCTCTCATCTGAAGAGCCACACTCAACTCCTGAATTTTCTTCATGTGTTTTTTTCTCCTTCCAACAAGCCAGTTTTCCTTCAATACCCAAAGTTTTATTTTTGCTCCAAAAGTGATATATAACCCTTACTTGAAATCCCATCAGTTATTTCTCCATGTCTCCTGAACAAAATTTAAATTCATGAGTGTGATAGTTAGGATCCTTCACAGCCTGGTCACTCATTATTGTTTGAATCTCATCTGCCACTTAGCACCCTTTATTTTTAACCATATTAGCCACTTTGGGTTCCCTGTAGAAGCCTTTCTCTTTCAGGAATCCATGTCTGAACCCTCAACTTGAAATATTCTAAAACTTTGATCATATAGAAAAATTCTATTCTTTCTTTAGAATCCTAATCAAAGTCACCTCATTTGTGAATGCTTCTCTGTTATTTCAGTACATTATAATTATTTGAATGCTACTTTATTTACACCTTAGTCTGAGTTTCAGTATGAGTTTCTCACACTACCTTATAAATTATTTACTGTCTTTTTCCTACTCTCGAGTGTGGGAATCAGATATTATCTTCACAAATCTCAATAGAGTACCAATTACTTAATAGGTGTTCAGTAATAGTTAAATGCTTGAATGAAACTTCAAAATTTAAAATTTCCATATGTATGGAAAATTATATTACCATCAAAAATTTAATGCTATACAAACTTAGTATTACTGAAAATGTGAAAGAGAAAAGACTCTTAAATTTTTTATTAGAATCTTTTTATTAGAATTAATAAGCATTCTATGTAATAAGGCAACATATTTAAAGTAATTTTTGCTAAAGTTAAACTGAAAATAAGTTCACAACTGAATGTTAATTTAATGAATTATTTTTATCTTGTTTTATTGTTCTTTTATGCAGAAAAACACACCACAACTAAAATTATTTTGGCCTTACTTTATTGATTGGAATGTGAAGTTGAGGATATATAGCCTTATTATAAAATAGAGATGATTTTTAAAATTTTTTTATGTTTCTATTTATTTTTGAGAGAGAGAGAGCAGGGGAGGGGCAGAGAAAGAGGGAGACACAGAATCCTAAGCAGGCTCCAGGCTCTGAGGTGTCAGCACAGAGCCCAACGCGGGGCTTGAACTCACAAACTGTGAAATCATGACCTGAGCCAAAGTCAGATGCTTAACTGACTGAGCCACCCAGGTGATGCAAAGAGAGATGATTTTAATGGAATGACACTGTACTGTTGAAATTGGTATTTATAAATGTTTGCAACCCTCCATATTCTAATGAAAAGTAGACTAGTTGCATAATGCTTTACATAGAGAGATGATGCCAGCATCCTCTCTAAACTAATAGTCTTATTCCCTTATCTTTATTGTTGTTTATCAAGCTTTCATAGCCTCACTGACCAGCCACAGTGAGTTCAGTTACCCCATGCCATCAAGAAACAGTTATTTTGGGGATCAGAGCTGGTTCAGTTAGTAGAGTGTTCGATTCTTGATCTTGGGGTCATGAGTTGGAGCCCCACACTGGGTGTAGAGCTCACTTGAAGAAGAAGAAGAAGAAGAAGAAGAAGAAGAAGAAGAAGAAGAAGAAGAAAGAAAGAAAAAAAGAAAAAAGAAAGAAAGAAAGAAAAAAGAAAGAAAGAAAAATAGAAAGAAAGAAAGAAAGAAAGAAAGAAAGAAAGAAAGAAAAATAGAAAGAAAGAAAGAAAGAAAGAAAGAAAGAAAGAAAGAAAGAAAAAGAAAGAAAAATAGAAATGGTTATTTCCTTGGTGACCTGGCGGGGGGGAATTGGCAATTCTTTGGGATCCATTCAATCTCTGTTTTTTGTGGAAGACCACACATTCTGCCTCCCCTGTTACTCAGTGATTTGGGGCAGTAGGGAGGCACACAATAGGACTTAAGGCGGTGTAATGGTGAGAGAGTTTCCGCCGCATTGAACAAATGTACCTCAGCAAAAGGCCTTCACATGAAATGCCTGTGCCCTGCATAAAAAGGAGTGATTTCATCACAATTGGAATGCCTGACAGATTTTAATAGTATGCCATCCCAGAAAGTATTACTCAAAAAAATTAAATAATTGATAGTTTAATGTTAAACAAGATTCTCATATATCAGATTCATAAAATAAGCATTCAGTAAGGCCCTTGGAGAGAATGGACTGCTACCTATTTTCTTTCAGCAAAATCAACTATATAAATCTTATTCCTTCCTACCTGAACTTTGTAAGAGGATGAAATCCAAGGCTTTGTATAAAAGATACAAATATGGAGTTATATAATACATTTATTCATTCAATAATCATCAGGGGAGAGGGAGGTGGAGGATGGGTCAAATGAGTGAAGGGGAATGGAAATACTGGTTTCCAGTTATGGAATGAATCTTACGGGGATAAAAGTTACAGCAAATACAGTCAATAGTATTGTAATAGTGTTGCTTGATAGCGACACCTATGGGAGGTATAGCATAGCATATAGACTCATTGAATGACTATGTTGTACACCTGAAACTAATGTAATGTTGTTTGTCAACTGTACTTCATTAATATATAAATGTCTGTTATTTATTCATTGAATTGTTCATTGAGAGTCTACTATGTCCCTGGTACACTTGCAAGTGCTGGGGAAACACTGTTGTATAAGCCAGCAGAACCCCCATTTCCATGGTGGGTGGGTCAGATAATAAAAATGTAAGCAGGGCCCCCTGGGTGGCTCAGTTCGTTGAGCTCCTGACTCTTTTGGCTCAGGTCATGATCCCAGGGTCATGGGCTCAAGCCCCACATCAGGCTCCATGTTGAATGTGAAGTCTGCTTAAGATTGTCTCTCTCTCCCTCTGTCCCTCCCTGCCCCTTCTCTCTCTAAAATGAAAATAATAATAATTTTAAAAAATTTTTTGAAAAAGTAAGCAAACATAAGGCACCCAACTGGCTCAGTAGGTAGAGCATGTGACTCTTGATTTCAGGGTTGTAAATTCAAGCCACCCCCCCCACACTGGATGTAGACATTACTTCCAAATAAAATTTTTAAAAAAGAAATAAGCCAACACATAATTGACCCGGTTTTTGAGGGTAAAAAACAAATAGCAAATTCAGGCAGGTAATGAATGAGACAACAAATGACTTGCTTGACCTGTTTTAGTTGTAATAAGGAAAAGACAGTCTAAAGACTAAAGACTAAAGACCCTGAAGTGTCTTAAAATCAAATGGTTAATACTTTAAGCAAACAGGCAGAATATTTCAGTGTTATGTGCACAGGTGGTCATGAGAACACAAAGGAATTTTGGGAGATCTGGGAAATTTTTACCAGGGAAAGGAAGGGTGATGAAGCATGTTGGTTAAATAAGAGCCTGGAAGAACAGAGATGTGGCTGTGAACTTGGTTTTCCTGTGTGACATTTGCTTGTGATCTATCGTCTCTGATTCTTTTCTGTCTTATACAATGAGGTACATAATACCCCCTCAAGGGAGGGGACTGGGAGAAAGGTGGCATTCAAGACCCAGAATAAGAAAGAGCTTCATATATTCCCAGAAGTAAAAGTGGTTCAGAGAATGAGGGTGGGAATGAAAAGCATGAGATGGAGATCTGATCATGAAGCACTGTGCTAAGAAATAAAGAGTATATTTGTGGGTATGGGTATACAAGATGCCAAGGCCATTTAAGGGTTTCAAGATTAATCTTATAAATCCTATAAATCTTACAAATTACAAAATTACAGGATTTGTAATTTTCTTTTTTATTTTACCTATATTTTCTAATTTTTACAAGGAATTATTCTTACATAAATTTGGAATTCTTAAAGCAGTTGAGAAAATGAAAAAGAAACTGAATTGAGTGAGTTCAACAAGGTGAAGGGCCTAAAGTTAGCAATATCGCTGCACAAATGCATGAGATCAGTGTCTAATAACTTCCAGGTAAGTGCATTTACTAATTGGCTTCTGTGTCTCAGGCTCTTAGGACACAGTGATGGACAGCCAGAGAGGTGAACATTTTTTTCTGTAGTCTTTGGGATTATCACACACATATGTTACCTTGTTGGAGGTTATTGAACCGCAATAACTTAGCCACCCTGAAACCTCCACTACACAATGCAACATGGAAGTTTGCCTGGTCCTGGTGGCCTGTTTACAGAAGATTCGTTAATGCTGAAAATATGTGCATGCTACAATCCAGCAATTCAACATTTTAAAAATTTATTTGTTTTGAGAGATAGAGAGCAAGCAGGGAGGGGCGGAGAGAGAGGGAGAGAGAATCCCAGACAGGCTCTCCACTGGCAGCGCAGAGCCTGATGTGGGGCTCAATCCCACAAACCGTGAGTTCATGACCTGAGCCAAGATCAAGAGTCAGAGGCTTAACAGACTGAGCCACCCAGGCGCCCCTCAACTCGTAAGTAAATGCCCAACAGAGATGTGTACGGATGCTCTCCAAGAAATTATACAAGGCACCACAAATCGTAAACTCCCCAAACGCTCATCAACAGTAGTATGTGGTATGTATCTTTTCATAAAATGGAACAGTATACAGCACAAAAATGGACAAACTACAATGATATGCAATAATATGAATAATATTCACCAATATAATGTTGAGTGAAAAGACCAGAGGGGAAAACAGTAGACAGTGTAAAAAATTCTGTGTGCGTATGTGTGTCTGTAGCTACCCTAAAGATTATCAGGAAGATTTTTAGCGTGCTAGAAATACTGTTTACTAATCTGAATTCAGTATGCTATACATATTACCACAAAGTCTTCAGGTGATTTTAGGTTGTGTTTCAATATTATGGGCCTTTTTATCAGCTTTTCAGGAATTTTCAGTCAAGGATAACTTTACGACTCCTTATTAATGATACAGGATATCAAAATTTTTAACATCGAATGAAATATATATAGAGAGAGAAAGCATAGATCTATATAGAGCATAGATTTTCCCGTCATCATTGTCCATTCACAAATATTATACCTTGGGCTTGTTTGCCCAAGCTTAGGTCAGTTACACGTCAGAGGGTCTGGCAAGAACCAGTCTGGACTTGTGAGTCCTCCACATTTCATGGGGCATGAGTCCAGCTTTTCTTCACATGCAGGCCAGTAGAACGAAACCCTAGGATCATTGAAACTATATTTGGCAGCTTTGGCATAGAGTATATCCTGAATTCAACAAAAACCACATCTCTAGAGACTCACAAGTTACCCTGCAATAGAAGGGTCAAGCTTTGGCTAACCCGGTCACATCAGCACAAAATAGCAAGAGACAAACCACTTACAAGGTTTTGTGTAAGGCCTTCTCTGAGAAGTGTTATAAAGTCATTTTTAGTGTCTCACCCCTATGAAAAAGTGGAGCTCTGATGCCCCTGTGGGAATACCTAAAGGATGTTGAGTCTATTTCTTTGAAAAATAGAACTTTATAAAAATATTGCTTATATAGACAGAATCCTAGATGATTTTTATGTGCCTTCTACAAAACAGTCCAACACCTTTCCATGAAACCACTGTTGTCCCTTGCAATATTTACCTTTCTTTAAGGATTCAATACTAATTATTGGAAGATTGGGTAGTTAAACAAACTAATAAATAATGATTCTTATCTCCATGGGCATCATACTTATTCCATTACACCTCATCCAGCCCCCATTTCAACAAGCCCCGGGGTATAAAAATATTAGTGAATAACATGAAAAAAATCCCAGGAGTGTATATATATATATATAATATATATAATTATATATATAATTATAATATATAATATATTTATCTATTGCCAAGTAAAAAATAATATTTTAATGGATAACAGTTTCTTACATCAGGACATGGATCCAAAGGCAGCAAACAAATTATGTTTCTTATATAACTGGCTTTCTATATTCACAAAAATTCCTGTATTTTGCTGACATTATATCAACCATTAAAAATAAAGAAATCCACCCCCATTCCATATGGCTAATATTTCCTTGATACCTTTGAAACTATTAACAGATTTGGTAGCTCTCTTGTATTCCTTAAATACAACTGTTGGAATATTTCAGCAAATGTTAATAGAAACTTTATTAAAAAGTCTGCCTTTAACAGTCTGTTAAAAAAATTAAAATTAAAAATGAAACAATTCATCTGTCAAACACTGCCATGCTGGATACTTCTTCTCACAGTTTTCTTTGTGGTTTACTTAACCACTTTGCCCCTCTCTCAACCTGGCCACTTACCAGAAACCCTGGGACCTACATGTCACACTTCCTCACATAGTGTCATATCCAATTCTCAATGCAGTAAATGCTAGCCAAACCCTACACTCTCACACATAGTGTCATGTCTTGACTAATCATTTGTTAATTTGAAAGCAAAGTGCTATATTTCCAAGTGGAGAAAACCAAAATAATCAGATGGCTTGCATATTGTTTTCCCTTTTTGGACCCAGGGCTGGTGGTGGTGAACAAAGCAGAAACTCATACTTTTAGAGAAAGGCTGTCAGTTTTAAGACTACATCCAGCACGTGCATGGCACGCAAAGAGAAGTGAAAACTTGAAAGCATTTTTAAAAGGAGGTTACACAGGGACGCCTGGGTGGCTCAGTAGCTCAAGCATCCGACTCTTGATTTTGGCGCAGGTCTTGCAGCAGACTCTGCATCAGATTCTGAGCTGACAGTGCAGAGTCTGCTTGGGATTCTCTCTCTCTCTCTCTCTCTCTCTCTCTCTCTCTCTTTCTCTCAATAAATAAATAAACTTAAAAAAACATTAAAAGGAGCTTAAATAAAACAAAGATGAAAATTCATGCTCAGACCTGAAACCTTTAGGGCAAATACTCTAATCATTGGAAATCAGATGCTAATAATGCTTTTGAATTGTTGTGACTGTCCCAAAGAATGATTGAGTGTTTGCCAGTGCTTAAGGAGACATTATTTTTAATGGTAATTGTTCAGATCTGTGTGGATCTGTTATTATTCTGCTGTCTCTGTTTTGGTTTATGGTGTTTTCATCAGCCTGGCATTCTCCTTCCATGAGCTATGCTCTTGAAAGGCTCTTAATCATGACCTCACCCCTTCCTCCCCAGGGACAGGTATGGACCAGTCTCAACCAACAGTACTACCCTATCCACCAACAATAACAGCTGGTTCAATTGTGAGCTCAAGGACCAACAGGGCCTGAGGCCTTTACCTGGACAGAAACATGGAGACGGGGAAAAAAAGAAACATTCCATCCATGGGATTGTCATGCCCTGGCTTGCAGCTGCCATATTCTCTACCACATGGAGAGATCTGATCTACAGTAAAAGAAAATGAGAGAGAAGCACAGGCAAGTAGAAATAAGAGCTGAGCAGAAGCCTTGTTCTGGCTCATCTGTTCCTTAAATGCAAGGATCTCTGAAAAGTAGTCTTTGCAAGTGGACTGGAAACTTCGGTGATGACAAATTGTATTTACCAGAGGCAGCACATTGTATTTTCTTATAGCTCATATTGTTCTTCCACGTTATCAAACAAACATTTCCTCCCTGTAAATTATATTTGATCAGCGATCCAGAATCATGGAAGGAGCCTCTTCTATCTACAGTATGACAGCCTTTTACATCTTTAAACATATCCTGCATTCCCTGAGCCTTTTTTTCCCCAAGATAAACATTATCACTTAGCTCCACTAAGAGAGAGAGAGCTTTTTGGAATCGAGTATGAATCTGGTTCAGAAGGACAGATCTTTTGTTCCTGTGAGGGTTCTCTGACAGGTCAAGGATAACAACCAAGTAGACAGGAGAATCTCTGATGTAGTTCGAATATAGAAGGGAGTATAGGAAAGATAGCACATGCAAAACAGAAGAAGAACGTCATCTGCTAGAGATAAGATGATGTGAAATGCCACATGAGCAGTGTTATTCGCATTTTTTATAAAGAGCAGGTGGAATAAAATAACTGATTTAAAATTTGAACAAAGTTCTGTCCTTTGCCTAGGAAGTGCTAGAGGGAGTTAGTGGGAATAATTATTCAGTAGCAAATTAAAAATCAGTAGATGAAATGAATTTGGAAAATAGTGGTACTTCAGGATTCTTAAGTTAATCAACTCACAGACAATCCAGTTTGTTCTAAAAATAGAAAAGAAATGAGATTAAAATGAGAATATCCACAAATGACGGCCAGAATGTAGACCAAAAGCAAAAGTATGATTGGCTGGAAGGACAAGTTTCCTTTGTATGACATAGTCCCCATATCCAATATATGTCATTTCTGAAAGCTTCCAGGATAACTCCGTGATCTCTCACAGTTTGAGATTTGGTTTTAAAAGATCTAATAAGAATTTCTAGTGCAGGTTCTAAAAAGACAATAAAATTACTCTATTTCAATAATCACGCACCTATTTAATGTTAAAAGATAAATTTTAAAAATAGAAATTCCTTTAAGTTATCTGGGCCAGGAGTTAGCCTTATAAACGAAAGTCTTTGTGTGGTATATCTCAAATAAACCCAACTTAATGTTATTTCAGTTTTGTGCTTGAAGCCCAGTAGTGACATTTTTTTAAAAAAAAAATCTGGTTCTTTTAAGTTTGTTTATTTATTTATTTATTTTTTTATTTTGAGAGAGAGAAAAGTAATTGCGGGGAGGGGCAGAGATAGAGGGAGAGAGAGAGAATACCAAGCAGACGCCACACCGTCAGTACATAGCCTGGTGCCAGGCTCAAACTCACAAACCATGAGATCATAACCTGAGCCTAAATCAAGAGCTGGGCACTTAACTGACTGAGCCACCCAGATGCCCTATAATTTTTTAACAATTCCCAAGAATATCTGTAACATGGATTTTTTTTGCCCTTGACTTGTACACTCTCACATTCCAATGACTTAAGAGTTTTTCTCTAGACTTCACTCTGGGAATATCATGTTTGTCCTACTTTATACTATGAACCCCAAACAGTTATTTGCTTGGTAGTAAAATTAATCTTACCAGTGGAAGAATGGGTAACAGTGTGGTTCTAGAACCATCTCTGAAGTCAGAAAACAATCCTGGGTTCAACTCCAAGCTTTCTCACACACGAAGACATTCTGAACCGTATTTTTATATCTATAAAATAAAAATCATAATGCTTATCAACAGGAAAAAAAATCTGATTAAAAAATAAGCAGAAGATCTGAATAGACTTTTTTCCAAAGAAGACATGCAGATGGGGCTCTTGGGTGGCTCAATTAGTTAAGCCTCCGACTTCGGCTCATGATCTCACAGTTTGTGAGTTAGAGCCCTGTATAGGGCTCTGTGCTGACAGCTCAGAGCCTAGAACCCGCTTTGGATTCTGTATCTCCCCCTCTCTCTGCCCCTCCCCTGCTCTCATTCTGTCTTTCTGTCTCTCAAAAATAAATAAACATTAAAAAAAAAGAAGAAGACATGCAGATGACCAACAGGTACATGAAAAGATCCTCAACATCACTAATCATCAGAGAAGTGCAAATCAAAACCACAGTGAGAGATCACCTTACTTACACCTGTTGGATTGGCTGTTATCAAAAAGACAAGAAAAATCAAGCGCTAGGGAGGATGTGGAGAAAAGGGAAATCTTGTGCACTGTTTGTGGCAATGTAATTTGGTGCAGCTGCTATGGAAGACAATATCAAGTTTCCCCCAAAACTGAAAATTGAACCACCATATAATCCAGCAATTCCACTTCTGGGTATCTGCCCAAAGGAAACAAAAACACTAATTCAAAAAGATATCTGTACCTTCATGTTTACTGTGGCATTGTTTACAATAGCCAAGACATGGGTGCAACCTTTGTCTATTGATAGACGAATGGATAAATAAAATGTTATACATGCACACACACACACACACACACACAAACACACACACGCACACACACACACACACACACAATGGAATATTATTCAACCATAAGAAAGAAGAATATCCTGCCATTGTGGTAGAATGAATGGAAGAAACTTAAGGACATTATGCTAAATGAAATAAGTCAGACAAAGAAAGACAAATAATTTATGATCTCCTTTATATGTGGAATCTAAAAAAAAGTCATATTGTTTACTTTACTGGTTTGTCATGAGGGTTTATTTTTCCAAAGCTCTTAACATATCAAAAGAACTAATCTAATAGGAATTTCTTCCATTAATGTGAGAACTCAGGATACAAGTTATCCAAAGAGTGATAAATTACAATTGCTAAAGTGGAATGCATAGCAAATGGAACATATTATCTGTGACTCACCTTTGGAATTTGAAGATATCATCATCGGATAGCTTTTTTCTCTAGAAACAGTTTAAAAACTTTTTGCTCTCTCTCTCTCTCTTAAAATAAATAAATAAACATAAAAAAAATTTTTTTAGAGAGGACACCTGGGTGGCTCAGTCGACTAAGTGTCAACTCTTGATTTTGGCTCAGGTCACGATCTTACCATTTATGAGATTGAGCCCTGTGTCAGGCTCTGCACTGACATTAAAATTTTTTCTTTAAATCTTTTGCCAGCACTGTGATTGATCTTGGAAATATACAGTTAACTAACATGAAGTGCTTTCCCTTGAAGAGCCTATGGTTTAAGAGCAGATGTACAAATAATTTCAGAGTTGTGTGCCAATTGTAGCGTTAGACCTATTTATAAGGTGTTTCTGCCCATGCAGGGAGTACTCTAGTCTCAAGCTAGGTGAAGGAAACAAGCTAGCTATTAAAGCTTTTTGGAGGAGGCAATGCAGAAGATAGTTCTGAAGGGAGTGCAGGACCTAATCAGGGAAAAGTATCCTAGGTAGAAAAAACCTACTTAACAAAAGGTACGGAGGCAAATAAAATGTGACCAAGAAATCACAAGCCCTTTGATGGCACTAGATTGATAGTTTCAGAAACACCTACTTTCAAACTTTAACATTACATGGGATTCCCATGCTATACCATTTTTGCAAGACAGAGAAAAAAGGTATAAAGCATTTCAATATAATTATTAAAGTCAATATACAAGATAATTCATTTTTGAAAATGTAGCAGCAATCCCATTAAAATCAAAGGATAACGACTATTATTTAATATTTTTATGACCTGCCTTGTAATGCAATAAAACAGGAAACTGAAATAATATTTATGGTTAATATCAGGGAGAATATAAAACTATCATTATTTGTATTTAACAAGAACTTCTTCCTGAGAAATCCAACAGAATCAAACTATTGGAAGTAAGATATAAATTTGGTTTCATCTACATAAGTAATAAATATACAAAACTTGATGCTTGTCTTATATAACTAACAATCAGATAGTCGACATAATGTGGGAAAAGTTTCCATTCATAACAGGAGCAAAAACAAAAATGTTTGGAAGTCATTGTACTAAGAACTCTTCTGAACTGAGCTAATCTGAATATTTTTTGCTGAGAGATGCAAAAGAAGATTTAAAAATGGAGAGAAATACCAAGTCCACAGATGGGAAAATTAAATATGAGAAGCCAATTCTTCCTTTTTTAGATTTTATGCAAATCTAAAACTCATAGTGTGACTTTTTCGGAACTTGATAATAAGAATTTGTGACTTGGTTAGAAAAATAATCATTGAGAGTTGTGAAGAAACATTTTAAGTATAACAGCTAGTTTGTATTCAGTCACACTATTTATAATCACTTATATAAATTTTTAATGAAATTATAACAATTAAAGCATTTTAATATTAGAACAAAAAAAAAAAAAAAACCAGAGACCTACGAAATAAAATATTCACAAACCAGACAAACATATGAACTTACCATGTAGCAAACTAAGAGGTAGATTCAATAGGAAAACATTATTTAAAAAGAACAGTAATTTGCTAACTCCTTTAATTACAAGTTCTGCAATCCACAACAAATATAAATGAATTACAAAGAAAATGTAATAAATGACATTAAAACGACTAGAACAATGTAGGTGGAAATTGACCCAATCTAAGGATGAGGTATCATTTTTTAAAATTTTTTAATGTTTAATTATTTTTGAGAGAGAGAGAGACAGAGTACAAGTAGGGGAGGAGGGGCAGAGAGAGAGGGAGATACAGAATCCAAAGCATGCTCCAGACTCTGAGATGTCAGCACAGAGCCCGATGCGGGGCTTGAACCCACAAACTGCGAGATCATGACCTGAGCTGAGGTCAGCCGCTTAACCAACCGAGCCACCCAGGTACCCTGATGAGGTATCGTTTTATAAGAAAATCAGAAGTCACAAAAGAAAAGTTCTATAAATTACCACATATACAAATTTAAGATTATTGTGCTTCAAAAAGTACCATAAATTAAAAGTTTAAATATTGAAAAATTTGCAACAAATATAACAAAGGTTAATAGCCTTAACATTTGGAGACATTTTAAAATAAAACAATAAAACCTGGGGAAAAAGAAAAGAAACACGGGTTTATAGATGCCAAATGTCAAAGAGATATTTCAATGCATCAGTCAGGCTACCCTGACTGATAAGAGAATAAACAATAATTAAGTTGATGTATTATTTCTTTAACCGATTGAGTAGAGCAGGGTAATGTTTTGCTGTTGTTATTTTTAAAGAAAATATTCATAGCAGGTGTGGTGATAAAGACATCTGTAAACTTGCATAGAAGTACAAGTCGAAGAAGCACAAACTTTTGGAAAGTGATTTGTTAATGTGTATCAAGAGATGTGAGAAATTCAAAGCTCAAAGCTCTAGACTGAGTGATATTCTTTCTAGAAATTTTTATTAAGAAAATAAACACCTTGAAAAATATTTATTTTCATCAATTAATTAATTAATTCTTAGAGAGACAGAGAGTACAAACAAGAGAGAGAGGCAGAGGGAGAGAGAGAGAGAGAGAGAGAGAGAGAGAGGGAGAGAGAATCCCAAGCAGGCTCCAGGCTCAGTGCAGAGCCCAACATGGGGCTTGATCCCACAACCCTGGGATCATTGCCTGACTTGAAATCAAGAGTTGGATGCTCAACCGACTAAGCCACCCAGGCATCTTGAAATATATTCATTTAAAAAAAGTCCTCATCACAATTTTATACTTTACACAAGCTTTTGATTTTAGGACAGTTTTAGACTTATGTAACAATTGCACACATGGTAAAGACAGAATAGTTTGTCTATGTCCTTTAACCAGTTCCCTTATCATTAACATCTGAAATGAGTACTGTGTATTTGTCACAGTGAATGAATTGATATTGACACATTACTATTAACTGAAGTTTATACTTCTTGTTCCATATTTACTTAGGTTTTTTTTTTTTTTAATGTAATCTCCTTTCTCTTTTCCAGGATCCCATCCATGATACCACACTACGGTTAGTTGTCACATCTCCTGAGCCTCCTCTTGCTTTTTGGTGACCTGCACGGTTTTGAGAAATTCCAATCAGGTATTTTGTAGAATGAAGCTCAACTGGATTTGTGTTATGTTTTTATAATGATTATACTGGATTCATTGGTTTTGTGAGGAAGACCGCAGAGGTGACGTGTCATTTTCACCACATCATATCAAGTATAGGTGCTATTAACATGTCCTATCACTGTTGATGTCAACCTTGATCACCTGGCTGAGACAGTGTTGACAGACTTCTCCACTTCTTGCACCTTTTACCCCTTTTACATACTGTATTCTGGAAGGAAGTCATAGTGTGCACTAATGGAATGGGAAATATTACTTCTGCAAAAAATTAATAACCTTATTTCCAGAAATATAAAGCTGGTTAGTTCTGGTGTTTCTTTAAGAGAAGTCATTATACAAACATTACAAATGACATTAAAAAAAAAACACTGTTGTGTCAGGGAAATATACTCATGATAGAATAAGTAAAGAATATGTGTATGCAACAAAATACTAATTTTTAAAAACTGTTTATCAGTCCAATTTAAATATCCTTCCTCTTATATTTCTGATTTTCCAAATTCTCTGCAAGTACTTATTGCTTTTATGATCAGAAATACAATTTTGAAAGGCTAACCTAAGGTGCTTTTCCCACTAAGTAAATGTTATCTACCAGGTTGCCTGGACACATTTATCTTGGCTGGACAGCGGATTTCCTCTTCCGGCAGGGCTGCAAGTCCACAGAACATACTTCATGCTGTTCTCTTTGTGCTCGGTTAATAACTGCTCCACACATGTACACATGCCCACGCTCACACCAACAAATACATATTCTTCTCTTAGCTTTGCTAATAGCACACAAGTACAATTTTTTAATAAATTTAAAGGATTTTTTCATTTTTGAGAGAGAGAGAGAGAAACAGAGAGAATAGGGGAGGGGCAGAGAGAGAGGGAGAGAGAGAATTCCAATCGGGCTCCACACTGTCAGCACAGAGCCCAACATGGGGCTCGATCCTCCGAACCATGATATCATGACCTGAGCTGAAATCGAGAGTTGGATGCTTAACTGACTGAGCCACTCGGGTGCCCAAAGTACAATAATAATGTTCACATATTGCCAAATATCCTGACCAGTTATGCGTTTGTAGACTTGCATTGAATGAGGGATCTTGCCCATTTAAAGCCTTTTTTAGGTCTTTAACAAAATCTAGCATATTGTCAAGTTTGGGGTCATTCTCCTACTATCAAAAGTTAATTAAACTTTTTACTTTGAAAAAAATGTCTATCCAAAGGCTGATGTATGAGAGAATACAGACAGATCTCATGTACACTTTACCCAGTTTCCTTCATTGGTAACATCTTATAAGACTAGGATAGCGTTGCAACCAGGATTTAATTTTGATATAATCCACTGATCTTATACAAATTTTGTTCATCTTCCTGTACTCACTTGTGTGTGTATATTTGGTTCTATGCAATTTGATCACATGTATAGATTCATATACCTACCAACATTGTCAAAATATGGAAGAGTTCTGTCACTCCAAGGATCCTTCACATTAACCTTTTATTACAACATCTACCTCCCTTTGGACCTCTTTGCCCCTTCTCTAACTCCTGGAAAGGATTAATCTGTTCATTTTTATAATTGTGTCATTTTAGGGATGTTCTATAGATAGATTCATATTGTATGGACCCTTTCGAGGTTGGTTCCCCACATCCATCAGCTTATAATTCCCTTGAGACTCATCCAAGTTGTTCTGTATATAAATAATTCCTTTTCCTTTAACTGGATAGTATTTTGTGGTATGGGTGTATCACAGATCTGCTTGCTTATTCACTGCTTATATATTCACCAATTAAAGAGCACGGGATTATCTCTGTTGTTTTGGTCTACAACGAATAAGGCCACTATGAACACTTTATCCAGGGTTTAGTGTGAACCCAATTCTATATTTCTCTGTGGTAACTGTCTAAGAATGCTCAGTTGTATGTCTAGTTTTCAACGATGTGCTAAACTATTTTCTTTTAACTAATTCTATCCTTCCCTCGTATCCTATTAGGAACGATATTAAACAAAAAATGAAATTAGCTAAAATTCTGGCTACACATGGTCAGAATAGATATAGATATAAATACCTTCAATGTAAATTGTGCTGAAGGTTAGTATGCAGCTTGAAATGCACATTAAGCTATGATTATTTACAAGATAAACACATCCATGTTTTCAGCACCCAGAGCATGTACCGGAACACTACTTGAATCTCGAAAAATTACTCAGGTCCCTAACAGGTATACCCATAACCCACACCTTTGAGGTAAACAGAGTCCTGATTTCTAATGACAACAGGGCTTTTGTCTATTCGCAAAATTTACATACATGGTTTCATATTGTATGTACTTTTGCATCAGTCTTCCTTTATTTAATGTTGTGTTTGTGAAATAAATCCATGATTTGGTATATAGTTTTTTTAATGTTTATTTATTTTGAGAGAACTAGAGTGGGATAGGTGCAGAGAGAGCAGGGGAAAGAGAATCCCAAGCGGCCTCTGCACTGACAGCAGAGACCCTGATGCGGTGTTCAAACTCACAAACCATGAGGTCATGACCTGAGCTGAAGTCGGAGACTCAACTATAGAGCCACCCAAGTGTCCCTCCAAGATCTGGTATATTATAGCTCATGATATAGGTCATCCATTCTTGTTGCTGTGTAGTATTTTATTGTGTGCACCTATCACAGTTTAGTTACCTATTCTATTGTTAATTATATTTTGATTCTTCCTAAGTTTTAGCTATTATGAATACTACTAGTATGTGTCATTCTTGTATGTGTCTCTTTGTGAACATATAGAAATGTTTCTTTTGAGTGTATACCTATGACAAGAATAGTTAGTTCAGGTGATATGCATATATTCAGCTTTCCAGATGTTGCCAAATGGTTTACTAAGATGGTTGTGTTAATTTATGTTCCCACCAGCAGTGTATGGGGACCCCATATTTAAATATATATATTTAAATCTCCTTTTTGTCACATAAGAAAACTGAGAATAAAGATTTTAAAAAGTTTTTCAGGGTGCCTGTGTGACTCAGTTAGTAGAGAATCCAACTCTTTATTTCCGCTCAGGTCATGATACCAGGGTCATGGGATTAAGCCCTGAGTTGGGCTTCATGCTGAACATGGAGCCTGCTTGGGATTCTCTCTCTCTCTCTCTCTCTCTCTCTCTCTCTCTCTCTCTCTCTCTCCCTTTGCTCTTCTGTCCCTCTCTCTCAGTCTCTCTCTCTGTTTCTCTCTCAAAATAAGAAAAAAGATGTTCATTTATTTTTCATGTCACATAGCTAATAAGAGAAAAATCCTTGGTTTGAACACATGTTTGTCTAACTCCAATAATATTCTTTTCTATTAGACCATA
Source organism: Cryptoprocta ferox (assembly GCA_028646485.1). Classification (NCBI taxonomy): domain Eukaryota; kingdom Metazoa; phylum Chordata; class Mammalia; order Carnivora; family Eupleridae; genus Cryptoprocta; species Cryptoprocta ferox. Next base: position 17,146,066 of record CM053560.1, read on the forward strand.
ATGTCTGTTACTTGACTGCAGTCAATATACTTCAATCTGTCACTTTTTCCATAAATGAATGCCTCATATATTTTGTTTTTCTGATGTCCTTCTACTCAAAGTCTAACACAGGAAAATCATGGCTACTGCCTTAATTCTGCAAGGTCACAGCCACCTCCTTCCACTTTTGATCAACCCTAATAACTTTCCATTATACCACTTCAATAAATACTCATTCCAATATTTATTTTTTAATGTTTACTTATTTATTTTGAGAGAGAAAGAGTGTATGTGAGTGGGTAAGGGGCTTAGAGAGAGGGAGAGAGAGAATCCCAATAGCTCCTCACTGTCAGCACAAAGGCCAATGTAGGGCTGGATCTTAAGAATCTTGAGATCATGACATGTGCCAAAACCAATAATTGGGACACTTAACCGACTGAGCCACCCAAACACCCTACTTGTTTTAGTATTTAACTTCTAAATATTCTTAGTTGAATATCTTGTCATCTAGAGTACAAATGCTTTGAGAGTTAATGTATCCTTTGATATCTATCTTCATCAATTAAAATTGTTAAACTTAATTTATGTCTAGTTACTTCAAGGTTAACAAGTCATCTAAAGTTTAAATGAGATAGTAGACTAATGCAAAGCAAAATCTGGAAGCACAGAGTTTTGAAGGAAATCCTGTACATACATGGACTGAAATGGCAGACACATTGAATTCCAAACTAATAAGTGGAGTTAAATTTTATTTTGCAATGTTATTTATAACTTACTGAGTTCAATGAATTTGAATAAAATAAAAAGCTCAAATCACAAGTGAAGTGAAATATATTATTTGAGGGAAATATAAATTAAGAGTGATAAGTTGTATGCTAAAAGTTGGTTTTAGATGAAAGGTGAAAAATAGGCAGGGAATTAGAAAGAAAAACTATCTGACAATAATTATTCTCAATGATAAGGTCCACAAGGGAGGGCTTTTTCATCTGCAAAGGAGAAGATTTTGCTTAATTCATATTTATTAGGAGAGTACTTGCTAATATATGTCTGAGTGCTTTAGATGCTTTAATATGAATTAATAAGCAGGAGAAAGAAGAAATAATCTGAAGTTATAAGAAACTCAAAGAAAACCATGGCCAATGGTTTGTTTTGAAAATTTTCACACGATTTTCATAAAATAGCTTTGGTTTAGATCTTTAGAGTCTCCTATTAGCTCTATATGGTGGTGCACCATAAAACTCTACACTAAATAGAATCCACAATTAAAATAATTAAAATATCTCACCACCAAAACAATTCAATTTCTAATCTTATTTTATCATATGATTTTCTGCTACATAAAGACAAGTTGTATTAAGAGACTCTGCAATGCAAGAATTGAACTTGTACTGCAGGTCAATGGTAACATCAAGCCTAGAACACATTGCTCCTGGCATCAGTTATAGCTTATGGTGAATGAAACACAAAGCACAGAGGAAGAATTTCAGTATTTGATCTGAGGTCTTCCTACTTGAACATTTACATTTCTCTACTGCCTGAGTAATTATAATACACATATCCTTTTACCTAGCAATTTATTTGTAGAAATCTGTAAGTAAAAATACTTGCTGAAGTGTTTAAGGGTATATGTAGATATTTTGTGTTGTGTTTATACTATATGTAATAATCATATATATATGTATATTTATATATATCAAAGTGATTTGAAATAGGAAATCTAATGTGGAGGACTGGTTAAATTACACCTAAATATTATAAAGCCATTAAAAATAACGACTATAACCATTTAGATACAGGTTTAGAAGAGCAAATTCAGATTGCTAAGATAAAAAACAAATTAAAATACTAATATAACCTAGTTTTTTTATTTTATAAATGAAAACATATCTAGTATAGTTTGCATTTTTAAGGTATATATCGCACAAGAGAAAAATCTGGAGAGTGGTGAAATTCTGCTTGGTTGAAACAGAGAACAGCAGTTCTGCTGTTAATCAGGCTGGGTGAAAGGAAGATGCAGATACAGTCAGCCACCAAATTACCAGGAAAAAATCTTCCAAAGTCATGCAGCTGCTGGAAATTTTATTGGAGACACTGGGTGACTGCTCCTTCTTTCCACTGAGGCACCGGGCATGCTTTACTACACCTGTTCGCTACTGGGGATACTCAATGATTAACCCATCCCACCTCTGACAGCTTCCAAGCCCTAGTAAATCCGACTTCTCGTACTTCCACCTGAGAGGCTGCAGCCAGTTCAGAGCTGATCCCAGCTTCCATTAGGTCCCCATCAGAATCAGGACCCCGCAGTGAGAACCCAAAGGATACACTTGATGCTTCTGTCCTCTGGCTTGTCGAGAGGCATCCCATAGTCTGGAGTGCCTGCTCTTAATTCTGTGAGTCAAGAAATTAAGTTTCGTCCAACTATAAATTTATCCCCAGTGTTCTTTGGCAATTTAATTAGGTTTTAACAGCAACTTGAACATATATGCATACAGAGAGGTACGTGCATGTATTCATGTACCTACTACTTACCTATTATCTCACTACGTAAAACAAAAAGTTCTGGAGTGGACATATCACATTTAAGCAGCTATTAACATGAAATAAATAAAAGAAGGTTGAAGAGAGCCTTTTCTTATCATTTAACATTTTCTTATTATAATGTTTACAATAAATCAGTGTTCCTGGGGTTTTTTTGTTGTTTGCACTGTCAGTGCAAAGCCTGATGGGGGACTTGATCCCAGGAACCACAAGATCACTATCTGAGCCTAAATCAAGAGCCGGTCCTTAACTGATTGAGCCACCAGGAGCACCTCTTCAATTGTTAAAAAAAATTCAAATATGGGTGGCCCAGTTGGTTAAGTGTCTGACTTCAGCTCAGGTCATGATCTCGCGGTTCGTGGGTTCGGGCCCCTCGGCGGGCTCTGTGCTGACAGCTTAGAGCCTGGAGCCTGTCTTCAGATTCTGTGTCTCCCTCTCTCTCTGACCCTCCCCTGCTTGGGCTGTCTCTCTCTCTCTCTCTCTCTCTCTCTCTCTCAAAAATAAGTAAAAAATATTAAAAATTTTTTTAAAAAATTAAAAAAATTCAAATCTGTACTTTAATTTTAATCTGAAATGTATTTTTCTCAAAGGAAAACTATTGAAATAAGAATAACAGATTATGGATATATAATATATAATCATATATTTCATTTATGCATATGGCTTTTGTATATTAGATAATATTATTTTATTGTTTGATAAATATTTATCTACACCTAGTCCCATATCTAAATAAAACAATTGCCTGCTTAAAATAAACTGGGACCAAGAATCAGCGTAAAGGTTTCCCTGATCAGGATTTGATTACACCACTCTCAAGGTGTGGTTCTCTCACACATTCCTGGCAACAAAAGAGCCTGTGGGTTAGAAAGGAAGCCAAGTAGTGGAGAGGTAATGGGCCATAGTTCACCTTAATTACCTGCCATGGCTGTTCCTTCTTCTCTGAAAGAGAACACAGATGGGAAAGTAATTAATGCACACACTGATTAGTCATCTCATTTGCCAATTGTGTTTGGTAAGTAAACCAGATTTCAGGAAATACTCAGCAGCTTGAAGTAAGGTGAGGCCAGTAGGATGAGATAAAGAGATACTAATGGTTGGATTGGCAATTAACCATAAAATAACTTATGCACTTTTTTGCACATGATTTCAACAGGGAGGCAACAGAAGGAAAGGTACATCTGAGGGTTTGTTTTTTTTATTTTTAAGATAAAAATGTGGGGTGTCTGGGTGGCTCAGTTGGTTAAGAGTCCAACTCTTGATTTCTGCTCAGGTCATGATCTTACTTCTTGTGAGTTCAAGCTCTTCTTCAGGCTCACACGGACTGTGTGGAGGCTGCTTGGGATTCTCTCTCTCTCCCTCCCCTGCTCCTGCTCTCTTGCTCTCTCAATATGAATAAACTTTAAGAAAAAAGATAAACATGTAACCAAAAACATTTTATACTTTGTCAGCAAGTGTTTTCACAACTTTTGATTTAATGCAAATAATTATTGTGCATAAATCCAAGTTTTGAAAAGCCCATCTAATCTACTAATGTAAAAACAGCTACTGACTTTTTATAGAATGGCAGATAAATTTTCAACACTAATAGCCAATTCAAAAATATAATTTTTGTACCTTATCTTTGGAACCTGTTCATCTGAATTAATTCCATTAGAAAAATATATATGCATGACTCTTGGATACAAGGCAGTGCGCTAACGCTGTGAATGGGATTTCCATATACTTTATTAAAAAGTTGCAAAAACTAAAAGAAATCAGAGTGAAAGTGTAGGGTAAATATCATTTGTGCCCAAACCACCTTCCTCCCCATGCTGATTGTAGGATTAAGCTGCTGGGCTCTTCATATGTAAGCGAGAAAAATTGTAAGCATTGGGAAAAAAAAGTCAAGGTAACGGACAATTGAGAGATGCCACTTTCCATGAGGTGAGAACAAGTAAAGGAGTATTGAAGAGACAAAAAAAAAATATTTTAAACATTTTTCAGTCAATCTTCCATCTCATCTCTTATTTTAGGGATTCCTAACAACACTAAACCAGTTGCCTGAACATTTAATAGTGAAGTTGAGGCTACAACATATTGACTTACAGGCCAGTCACTTTTCCATTAACAAAGGATATCACAAATAGTGGCAAAGAGGGAATAATGGATGGGCAGGGTCCTTCTTTCAGTTGAAAGAAATATGGTCAATTTCCCTCTTTTATGTTTGATTAAGTTGAATTTATTTCTCTGTATCTCACTCTCCCTTCCTTCGGTTCTCCCTCTCATCATTCTTCCTTCTTTCCTTTCTCTCTTTCTCTTTCTTCCTTATTCCCTTTCTCCTTCCCTTTCTCTCTTCTTTCCTCCTTTCTTCCTTCTTTACCTCCTACTCCCTATTGCCAATACAGTAACGCCAGAAGCAGAAGATGAACCAGCAGGAACGTGTTGTGCTATTTTCAGCTCTACATAGAGCAAACTCTTCTACAAATCCCACAAAGCCACTTGGTGATATATTTTGAGACAATCTAGACCATAGCAATATTGTAAAGTTATTTTTCAACAGCCATGGAAAGGTTGCTTCTGAAATTTTGTTGAAAAAAAAAATTCATTACATGTGACTCTTTGGTGCATTGCAGGAGATTTAGTATCCTTGGCTTCTGAACCTAAATGCTAATGACGCCCTTAAGCCCTGTGACAACATAAAAAGTCCCACTTGTTTTAAAACACCAAGTAGCAGCGTGACTATATGCTTTACTAAGGATCACCAGTGCTTCAAAAATAAAGGTTTTGATTTGTGTTCAGATTTTACCATTTGATAGCCATTTAAAAACAAAAACAAAAACAACTTTTTCTTCCACCTTAAAAAGAAAGTTCATCTTTATAGAGCTTATGAAGTTCACTGTGTCAATGTTTGTGAAAACATTCCTTATTAATTTCAAAAGGTTATACAAATACGAAATGTAATTCTCATTTTCCCTAAACTTTGAATATAAACTTACATCGTTGTTACCTATTTTTTTAAGTAACCAAAGTGATGCTAAAGAAAGAGTAAGCTCCAGTTTACCTCTAGAGAACTGTTACACCAGGAAATCTACCATGTTGTATAGACACAACTCACTTCATTGGTTTCCAACTGTGTCTTTCAGAGCTGAGGCCAGCTTTCCTCTGATATGTGGGCAAAAGTTGGATGAGACACCGAAGCCCCACGCTTCTCAGTTCTACTTGAAACAGAGCGGTTCTGCTACTAACTTTTTTCATAGTGAACTTTTCTTATCTTTGAACATAAGGTTTTGTAGCTTAAAAAGTTCTCACAAATATATTTATGGAGGACATGTTTCTTTTTTTTTTCTGATTATAGTACAGCCTAATTATAAAAAGAAATGGGGATATAATTTTGTTCTCCGTGTGTAGGAAAATCCTCCATAACCTCAAGTCTAAAAATAATCGCTGTTGAAATTTGGCCTATATTCTTCCAGAGCTTTTTATGTCGGTATATGCTTATATAAAAGAGATTGCATTCTGTATACTTCCTAATGTAAAGTTTATATCTTGCCACATCTGTGTATAGTCTAGTTCAACCATTTTTATAATTTTATAGTGTATAATTTTCTTTCTTTGCAGCTATTTTATTTGCATTTAATACTTGATAGCACATATAATTTGCATAGTACAGTTCTGCATCACATATACTAATTGATCAATAAAAGACACGTTGTTGAGGGAATAAAAAGACAAAGAAGCCATCCTTGTCCTTTGAATAAAGAGAAATGTTTGTGTATACAAACTAATAAAATTATGGCTATTAACAAATTTATTTGTATTAATAATTGAAAACTACATGCATAAGACATTTTATATTTTTGGAGTGACTTCACATGCATGATCTGTTTCAGTCTTCAAAACTACCCATGTGGTTTGCAGAGTAAATGTCGCTGCACTCATTTTACACACAGGGAGCCGAGATCGTGAAAGAAAGTGGAAGTGGGACATATGGAGCCATACCTCAGACATTAAGACTCCTCGGAAAAGCCAACATTATGCCAGTGCAATCATGAGAACATACCCATTAGGGGGAAAAAAATTGTTAGCTGCCATTTTGTTTTGATATCAAGGAGTGATAACAAACACCCTGAAATTTAAAAATGTTAAAGTCCCAGGGGCACCTGTGTGGCTCAGTGGTTAAGCATCTGACTTTGGCTCAGCTCATAATCTCACCATTTGTGGGTTTGAGCCCCATGTCATGATCTCGGTTTGTGAGTTCAAGCCCCACGTCGGGCTCTGCGTTGACCCAGAGCCTGCAGCCTGCTCCCTCTCTCTCTGTCCCTCTCCTGCTCAAGCTCTGTCTCTCTGTCTCTCAAAAATAAATAAATATTTTTTAAAAAGCCCTCTCGATAAAAAAACAACAACAACAAATAAATATTCCATCAATGCAATCACAAAAGTTTATTTAGTATTACTTTTTTGGTAAGTACCTTGGTAATGGAAATATTGTTCTAATGAGAACCGTGTCCTTAAGGAGCTAGGCCTCACACATGATGTTGAAGCTCTAACAGGTTTGGTCACTGACCACTTGTGCTTTCTTTATGTGCGTATTTCCGTTTTTCACATATCCGAGCCAGAGGATGGTATCTATGTCTTAAAGGTCTGTGCAGATTTCTGTGTTTGTCATGGGCAGCGCTATTTCAGATAGCAGAAACTGAACATGGACTGCAGGAAGTGCATTATTCCATTTTTATTTTTATTATTTTGTAGTGAGAACCTTTCCTCTTGAATCCATCTTTTTCATTTTTATTTCTTTAAACCTCGTTCCACTTCCTTCATTTTTTTTGTATTATGCTTTGCATTGTGTTGTTAGTTGACCAAGAGACAGGCAAGTTTAGCTTTATGTGAAACTTCTTTTTTAATACAAGTCAGAAAAAAAAAACAGACATTTTTTTCTGTCATTTTTCATGAGTGGACTGCAGGACTTTCTAGGGAGTATTTCTTGAAATGCCAAACCAGATGTTGTAAAATGTCTTCTACCAGTGCTAAAACCTTTTCTCCTCAAACCTCTTAAACTTTAATAGCAGAAATATATCATATTAACGCCCAGACTGCTACATTAAGGTAACATTAGTGTTCTTGAGTTACACCCTCCATGATCTAGTAAATTCTGAGAAGGAGCTTCCACTCTTGGTTTTGAGCAGCACATGCAGTATTTAAGGTTTAAAAAGGTGGATATTCAACACAGGAAATAATTTATAGTCACCAATAGGCACTGACAGCTTGGGTCCAACAAGGTTATACATTATATATTTCAACAATTGTCAGGAATATTTATTGAGAACCCATTGTGTGTAGATTGGTGGACTTCATGCTCTGTGGGGGCACACAAAATAAAATAGATGGTGGGGACCTTTACCCTCAACAAACTTAAGAGTTTTTAGAAAGAGTCCATAAATCAAGTTGGAGATTATGTTAGATGACTTCTGGCATTTTTTCCAACTAAACTTCTAATAGTCTTTTATAGTGTACTCTTTCTATATATTTCAATTTAATTCCATATGACCATGAAAAGAGTTGAAGTGGTTTATCACAAGGACTCATTTATTTAGTTTAGGGGACTTAAAAATAAATGGGTAATTGTTACCGGAAGTTTAGACAAGATGGTTACTTAAATGCAGCACTAAATTATGCTTACTTTTATTTATGGGGGTGATACCTAAAAGTCTTAGCAGTCTACACTGGGGCAGGAAGAAGAAAAAGAAAGAAAGCAGCTTTCTAAGACTTTCCCATCAAAGACCAAGTTGATTGTTGTTTTGAGAAAAATAACTTAGCATTTCATTCTATTCTGTGCAATTTGATCTGAACTAAATCAGGAAAAAAAAGATTTTCCAGAGTTTAAAATAACTGTAAATTTAATAATAGAGGAGGGAAAAGTGGAAACATGATGATTTCTATCCATTTGTGAATTTACTATGTACTTAGTTGTGGAACAAATGATTGGAAGTTGGGTGACTAGAATGGTCTTAAAGCTGTATTTGCTTCAAAAGCACATTGTTCTACCTCAATAATTTGTTGCATATTAATGTGCTGAACAAGACTTATAAAGATACATCTTTCAGTCTTGGTAAGATGCTCATAAAGCAAACATTTTCCATATCAATAATTATCATCAGGGTTGATTTTGGAAAGCTGCTTTTGTAAGGTAGAGAAGTAGGTCCCAGTGGTGGGACTGGGGGTAAGGGGTAAAGCCAAACTGTGGCCTCTCTTGTGGCAATATCCCCATTTAAATCATTCTCCTGGTACATAAAGAGAAGTATTAGTCCTTCGGAGTAGACACTTTCTTGGCATTGAATTTTATACACGATTTATAGATGCGCATTAATTTAAGGCAGTTTGAGGGACATAATAGAAAATACCTTTAACAGGGATTTTGTGGAGAATATAAATGCATTTTTTGTAGTGGTCCTTTTTGTTTTAGTGAGCTTCAAAAAGTATTCAGGGTAAGGTATCAAATTGTAGTTCAATTAATCAATACCTGTGTATTCCTTTTAAATCTTAGAAAATCCAGAAAAATGAATTTTTAAGTCCAATAATACTGTCCAGTGATGTAATTATTGGGCCAATGTCTAGTTTTTTTGTTTTGTTTTGTTTTTTTTAATTAGAGGGAGAAGAAAGGAAAAAACAAACTTTTGGGTAGGTGTGCCAGGTGATGGGCAAAGTGTTTTCCAATCCATCTTCTCATTTGATCTTATTTTGTCCACATATCATTCTTAGAAGAAAGTTTCACTCTTTCATCTTTTTTAGATCTTTTACAGGTTCAGAGAAGTTAAGTGACTTTCCCTAGATGAGATCGTGTCATGAATAATACCTATATTAGAGTTTGATTCCAAATTCACAGGACCTTTAAAAGCCAGGCACTTTTCTGCCGCAGAAAGCCAAGATAAGGTGGCTTATCCTGATGACAAGAATTTTCTCCTTTTGGATATCCTGTGACATCTACCTTTTAATATAATACTAGTTGTATTTATTCAGTCCCTCATTATAGATTGTAAGCCCTTTTGAATATAGACTGTATCTCACTGTCATGTTTTTATCTCCTGTAATTTCTATTCCAATGCATATACCATATTATGTAGCCCCATTTCTAACCAATGCATATATAATATAATGTAGCCTCTTTCCACCTGGGGTCTTTCCTCTTTCCTAATTTAAGAAAATCCAGATGTGATTTTTCTAAGGGAGACTTGTAACATTTATTTGTTGAAAACAAGTTTAGACAGAGAAAATTGTACAGGAACAATTATAAATCAACGTGTCAACCAGTTTAAATTTAAAGTAGTTGGAACAAGTCACTTTCGTGCTGAAGGAAAGCCTTCATGAAATAAATACATTTCATGCCAGGTTTTGAATGAGTAGATGAAAATGGATTGCCAGAGGATGTGGGAATTAAATCTGATGACTTCAGATTCAGCTCTGAAATTATGGAAGGACTGATTCATGTTTTTAAAAAAGAAAAAAAAAAAACAACTATAAGGCTCACATTGACAACCAGGAGGTATCAGACCATTAGTAATGATGATAACAGTAGTTACAGTTTACTGAATACCCCCTGTGCATCAGACACTATGGGGTGCCCTTTGCAAACCAGTTTTTACTTATCCTTCAAAACAAACCGCGAGGTTAATTTTTTGTATTCTCATTTTACAAACGAAAAAAAACATTTTAAGGATAAAGTCTACATTTTTCTGTCCAAGTTTCAATGATTACTAAATGGTAGAAGCATGCTTTTCCTTTTTTTTTTATTTGAGTATAGTGGACACACAATGTTACAGTAGTTTCAGGTGTACAACATAGTGATTCTACTTCTCTGTACATTATGCTGTGCTCACCACAAGTGTAACTACCATCTGTAACACTGTAATGCAGTGTAATCTGTAATACAACACTATTACAACACCACTGGCTGTGTTCTCTTTGCGGTGCCTTTTATACCCATGACTTACTCATTCCATAACTGGAAGTCTGTATCTTCTGGTCTCCTTCACCCATTTTCTTCATCCTCACACCTCCCCCTCCTCTGGCAACTATCAGTTTGTTCTCTGCATTTATAGGTTTGATTCTGCTTCTTCTTTGTTTATAATTTTTTTTAGATTCCACGTGAGTGAGATCATATGTTATTTGTCTTTCTCAATCTGACTTATTTCACTTAGCATAATACCCCGTAGGTCCATCCATGTTGTCTCAAATGGCATGATCTTATATTTTTATGGCTGTATAATATTCCTGGGTATGTGTGTGTGTGTGTGTGTGTGTGTGTGTGTGTGTACCTCATCTTCCTTATTCATTAGTCTATCAATGGATAGACTTAGGTTGCTTCCATATTACATGCAGGATTTAAGAGTAGGTCTGTTTGACTTCAAAATCAAAACTCTTGGGGCGCCAGGGGACTCAGTCGGTTGGGCTTCTGACTTTGGCTCAGGTCATGATCTCGTGGTCCATGGGTTCGGGCCCCGCGTCAGGCTCTGTGCTGCCAGCTCAGAGCCTGAAGCCTGCTTCAGATTCTGTGTCTCTCTTTCTCTCTGCTCCCATTCATGCTCTCTCTCTCTCTGTCTCTTAAAAATAAATAAAAGTTAAAAAAAATTTAAAAAAAACCCAAAACTCTTACCTTGGGAAGCAATGTGATGTTGTGAGTGAGATGCTGCGTCTGTTGCAATGTCTGGATTTGAATTTCAGTCTGCTCTTACATGTGACCTTCTCCCTCTCAAAGCTTCTGTTTCCTCACTTTATAAGTTTGGGATGTTGGGAAGATTAAAATGAGGCAATCAGTATGTGTCAGGTGCTGCCTAGCACAAAGCATGTGATCAATAAATACTACTTACTGTGATGATGATGATGTTGATTATGACATTGATGATGAATTTATTAACTATATGTTAATACTTATATACCCAGTATTTTTACTTTATTCAATTATCTTTTTTTTCCTTTAATTAGGCTTCATTCCCAGCACAGACCACAATGCAGGGCTTGTACTAACAACCCTGAGTTCAAGACCTCAGCTGAATCAAGAGTCAGATGCTTAACCAACTGAGCCACCCAGGCGCCTGTTATATCCCCAGTATCTGGCACAAAGTTTGGACTATTTTTTATTCCCTTCACATAAAACAGGGGTAAACATACAGGGCTAAGTTAACTGTATATTCAGTAAATGAGCACTAAGAGGGTGTAAGAAAGCTATATCTTGTTTGTGTTTTATTCTAATCTCTCTCGACAGTCATGCCCATAGCTTGGGAACCTCCTTATATGCCCATTTTGGGTAGAAGTCCCAAGAATGATATTATTTATGTTTGAAGGAAATTTTCCAGTTGTTGTAAGTTTAGAATAATTAATATAGTGGGTCACCTGGGTGGCAAAGTGTGTTAAGTGTCCAATTCTTGATCACAGTTCATGAGTTCAAGCCCTGCATCAGACTCTGTACTGGGTGTGGAGACTGATTAAGGTTTGCTCTCTCCCTCTCCCTTTCCCCTTCTCTCACTCATTCTCTCCCTCTCTCTCTCAAATAAAAACAAAAAACAAACAAAAAACAAACAGAAAGAAGAAGAATTGCTATAATACCTCATCTTCACTAGAAACATAGATAATAAACTTCTACAAGAAAAAGAATGAGAAAGCGACTTATTGGGTTTTCTGGAGAAACTGTTTCTTCAGATATTTAGCAGGGAAATGGAAGTAGTTTGGGGAAGCTGAGATACAGAGGAAAGAGGAATTATTCATTAAATCCTTTCAGAAAATTCATTTGGCAGACCTTTTTGGAAGAATTTTGTTTCTCTTCCTTCTTGAGCATTGTTAATAACTCTTCTTATCCTTACGTGACTTCATGAAAACCATCGGCTTCAGAATTTCTCTCAGGAGAAGACCTTGAATTTTGTTTGGAGAATAAAAACAATAACAAAAGTTTAAGGTAAAATCAGAGCAATTTTGCCAAATGAACTTGCATATTTGAGATTAAACAGTCCCTGTTTTAAATGCCGAAGAGATTTGGGAAACACCCCATAGCTTGACCCTTGACTGTAGTGCTAAAGGGAGACTCTTATAAAGTAGATAACAAATGGCCATTTGCTGGAAATTAGGATGATTTTTCAGTGTGTCTGTTGCTCCTAGTGTCACTCTCTGTTTCTCTGAAGAATTCTCCAGATGTCTAAATGCTGTGTAAGCTGGCTTACTGCCAAGTTTAGTGGACAAATCTATGTTTTCATCTTCCTTCCCTCCCTTCCTCGACTCTGTGGCTCTCCCCCTCTCTCTGTCTCTCATTTTAGGCCCCCTGCTCGTCCACCCACCACCTTTCTCCCTTCCTTATGCTTTTCAATTACAAATACCATGAAGCCTTGCTTTGTCCAAAACATAATGATAGGTTTGGAGCAAACAGGGGTGAATGTCACCTAGCCCTGTTTTCAATGGCCTTATTGCCTGGACAGGAAGACAATGGTTAAGCAAGGAGGTAGAAGGAAAATATCAGGGTAAAGTCCCTAAAAAAAGTTGTACAAGAGGCAAATGGCATTCCAGAGAGAGGCAAGAGACAAGTCAGCTTACATGTTGACAGAAATACAAGACCATTAGCCCTAAGAATATGCCCTCAGCAAAACTGCTGTTGCTTCACATTCTGTTTTATCTTTTCTCCTGCGGTCATGGGGTGACCAAAGTGGTATTTTAATACGGATGCAGCATGTTCTCCTTTATTTGACCTCTGTACTCATTGTATTCGACCTCCCCATGACTTTTAACATACATGATCCCACCTGCACCTGTAAATAGTTCCACCCTTGACTCTCAGGACACCACACTCTCCTGTTTCCACCCCATTTTCCTCTTTCTCAATCTCTTTTGCTCGATCATCGTTCTCCTCCCTCTTACATCCTACATTTTTAAAACCCCAGAGCTCATTCTCCAGATTCTTTTTCCATCTCCTTTCTACTAGTATCTACTTACTACGTCATCTTGGTGCTGTTTTCCAACTTCAAGGCTAAAGATAATACTCTGATATATCTAGTCCAGACTTCTTATCTAAAATGTCGTTTCTGTTTTATTTTCCCTCCAAATACTTAATACTTTCTAACATACTATGGAGGAATTATTTTGCTTATTTTCTAGGTCCTTCTACTTAAATGTAAGCTTTACAGGAACACTGCTTTTTGTTACTCACTCACTACTTTTCCCAGGGCCGGGAATAATGCCTGTTCAGAGCAGGCATGCGGTAATTGTTTTCTTTTGACTTGGGGCTGCGTGGGAAGAGTCAGAATTCTTCAAGATACACAAATTTTCTATCCAACTTTTACAAGTCCAAGAGTTGAATAAGATCAACCACATTACAAGGGCAATCAGTGTAATTCATAGTCACAGCTGCCACTGGGTCCACAATGAACTTGAAAGTCAAGAACTTTCTTTTTTAGATTTTGTTTTAAATCATTCCATTTTCTAATACAGAGTTGCTTTTGAGGAGGGCTCCCCATGCTTTTACTAGCACTTATTGGACTTGAGAAACTGGCCCTCCATTTCCTTTTCGAACATTCATTTATTTCACATTTGGGAGGTACCATATACTTAATCCACAATAACATTCTAGAATATGAACTAAGGCAGCAGATGTGTATGCACCTCACAGTGGCAAAACTTCATTTTATTTTTTTTAATTCTTTACGATGGTTGGCTACTGTCATTGTAGATGATGTATTAGGTGGAAACTTATATACAGAATTGAGATGGTATATGTGAACAGGAGTCACGCCTACTTCAGTTCATCCAGAATTCTTCACCTCACTTTTGCTTCAAGAAGTTCTATTACCCAGGATGTAACTCATTTGTGTGCAGAGCAAATAGAGCAGCCCGTCTCTACCAGTTCATAATTTAGCCAGAGGGACCCCAGATTGATTCTCAGCTGGCAGCCAAACAGAACAGAATAGCTCCATAGGGCCAGATGTGAGAGTTGTGTTGGTTTTCCTGCTTGTTTTTCTTTCTTCTTTCCTTTCCTTTTTCTAAGTATTATTACCATGAGTCATCCACCCGAAATCCAGGGAGAACTAGGAATGGGTCCTTTACTCGATAATGACACTGACACACAACTGGTAAAAAGGTTCAAAAAAATCACACTCAGAATCGAGGGGTTGAAACTGCCACCCAAGCGCCCCTCCCCACCCATTACCAAAAAGAAACAGCAACGCAAACCAATAGCAAACAAAAACCTTGAAAAAATAAACAAGTGCCACGCCCTTATAGGGTTTAACTTCCTTGCTTTTTAACAGCCAGTCTACAACCCCTCATATTTTCTATACTCTTTTCTTGGAAGAAAATTATTTTTAATGTAGCATTATTTAAGGTTATTTATTTATTTTGAGAGTGCAAGTAAGGGAGGGGCAGAGAGACAGAGAGAGAAAAGGAGAAAGAAAGAGTCCCAAGCAGGCTCCACACTGTCAGTATAGAGCCCGATGCAGGGCTCAAACCCACAAACTTGATCATGACTTGAGCCGAAACCAAGAGTCGAACACTTAACCGACTGAGCCACCGAGGGGCCCCTAATGTAGCATTTTAAAAAATGTTTATTTATTATTTATTCTGTGTGAGAGAGAGAGAGATATCAGGGGAGGGATAGAGAGAAAGGGAGACATTAAATCCCAAGTAGGCTCCACACTGTCAGTGCAGAGCCTGATGTGGAGCTCAAACTTAGGAACTGTGAGTTCATGACCTGAGCCGAAACCAAGAGTTGGACACTTAAACAACTGAGCCACCCAGGCGCCCTTAAATGTCACGTATTAAAAAAGATCTTAAATGTACTCCACCGTTGCTAAGTTTTAGAATCACATTTTACACTATCACAGAATTATCTATTTGTAAATATTGGCTAAAAAGGCAAATTCTTAAGTCATCCTCATTGGAAAACTGGAAATGAATAGCCACACTATAAATAGTTAAGCGGAAATGAAGTAAATAAGGATAGAAGAAAAATTGCTGCTTTTGGGTTATTTCATGTCTGTAACTCGCCGTGAGACTGAAAATTTTCTTTTTTTAAGTTTTATCATATCGTAAAGCATGTTTTTTGAAACAGTTAACAGCATAACTTAACGTGACAAACCTTTTATTATATTCTCTTGTCTATATATTTCAATGGATCCTGAGCTTCTGTTTTAGCAAATGCATTTATTTGTCACATTGTGATTTATTTATTATTGCTGTTTTACACTATCTCAGACACTTGAAAGTTTGAGACAAGTACTTCTTTCTTAAAAGAGAGAGTCTGAAAGCCTTCAGCTCGCTGTTCAAGTGCCCTTTGGGGCTATTCCATCGGATACTTGCTCAGTATCTTACATATTACTTTCATGACCTGACCTCAATTCCCTTGTAAATTACAAACAAACAAAGACCATCAACTGGGAATAACAGGTAAAACCCTCTCTGTCAATTATAGCCCCTAGGCAAGTGAACAAGAAACTCTCAAGAATAGTAGCTTCCATCCAGTTCCTTCCTACTCAGGGAGAAGATTTCTTAGCAGAGGCATACTTTTTTTTTTTTTTTGGCCTTGGCTCTGGCAAGAGATCCCATCCCTCACCTCCACCTCCCACAGTGGAGTTTATCACATTTACTACCTTGCTAAGTGTTTTCTTTCTAGATTATACAGCTCCTAGTTCAATGTCACATACTATTATAAATATTGAATTTGGCCTTTCAGGCTCACAGGACATGCATTCATATTCTGTCTACCTCAGTTGGTGGCCAGCAGTAGAAAAAAAGTCAAGCTTGAATACATGGTTTCCACTATATTTGGACATTATCTTTTAGATAACTTCCTTTCAATAAGTCTTAAGGGAAAACAAATAAGGAACACTACTGACTGGACGAAAGTACACATTGATTTGAGATGCATTCTAATCTCAGAGAGTTTTACATTAAAAATAAAGGAATAAAGTAATTGTTGATAACCTGTGTAATTTGGAGAGCTGATGGGATAGATTTGCTTTTTTTCTCCTTGTTTTCCCCCTTCTTTTATTCTCTTTCTCTTGGAATCATGTCTTCCTTTACTGTAACTGAAGCCCTGTCACTAGGGATGCCTAAAGCTATTTCGAAAGTAAAACTTGGATAAAGCTTACTCCCCTCATGTTTATATTTTGAAAAAAAGGAAAAGGAAAATTTCAAGATTTGTTGCTGTCTCTCAAACACAATTCGCAGCCACTAAGAAATCATTTATGATGAAAAATAAAAAGAGGAAGATAAAATGAACTTTTAGAATTTGAGGTGAAGGCTATCCACCTTGGAATTTACAGACCAGAGCATACCTTGAGCAGAAACATTTTTATGGCTTTTGAGATTTATGATCTACTGGTACATTGAAAATAATTGGCCGTGAGAATTCACAGGAAGCTACTTGTATAGCACCCACTGGGTGAGCTCATTTTATTTAAGCCATAAATTTCATTGAAAAAATTACTGAGAGCTGATGAAAAGCCTCACCTTCTGAGGGGAAAAAAAAAGTAAAACCAAATAACACAAAATTCTCTCGGAAACTCTGATGATCCCGGAGAAAGGTAATGCAATTTTTCAGAATCACGTAGGCAAATGTCTTTAAGCTAGTGCTAGGAAATGGACAATGAAGACACAGTCTTGTTGTTCAAAGCCAATGTTCAAGCCCAGGAAATTGCAACAGAAAAATACAAGGACTCTCAAGAGAAAGAGGTTAGTATGTACTTTCTTAAAGTGAATTTTGAAGTTCTTTGAAATAAATGGCATAACAGCTAGGAAAATATATGTCTACCTATACAGACAATACTTGCTGTAACTCACTACTACATTCATAAAGTATTTTATTACCACATAATTGATTGCTACTTTATTTCATGATCAGTAAAGGTACAAACACAGATAGGAGTATAGATGTATATATAATGATAAAGCTATAGTAATTGATCTGTAAAGAGGCACCTGGGTGGCTCAGTCGGTTAAGAGTCCGACTTTGGCTCAGGTCATGATCTCACTGCTCCTGAGCTCAAGCCTTGTCTCAGGTTCTGTGCTGACAGCTCTCACAGCTTGGGGCTTGGAGCTTAGAGCTTGGAGCTGGGAGCCTGGAGCCTGCTTCAGGTCTGTCTCGGTCTCTCTGCCCTTCCTCCCCCCATATATAAATAAATATTTAAACAATTGATCTGTAAAACCCTTCTTTGTTCCTCCACATCACAGCATATCCAAATTCCCACATTGTATGGGAGAATAATGCCCTGGGGATACTTTAGCCACAAATTAAGTAGTACTCTTTTAAAGCCTGGGTGATGAATGACAATGTATTTTATTTAGCACAATAAGTGTTTCTAGCCATAGCTTAAAAAAATAGCTTGATTCACCCTTACAGGTGCAAACATGAAAAAGAAGGAAAAGAAGAAGACTAGCTCTACCTCACTCTGGTCAAGATCTCAACCTGGCGTCTGCAATGATTCAATTGGTAAAGATCACTGATTCCTAAGCAAGCACATTCTGCTTTAACCAAATTTATTGTTTTTTTGGCTGCTCAGAGACAGAAAGGAAATTTCTAGGAATGTGTTCCTTTCTTCATTTCTCCCTGCACTCCAGAAAGCATATCATTTGTACTGCCTCAGCTAGTGAAGAGAATCAGATCCATTATCTAGTTCATCTTCTCTTGGTTGCATGAAATGCATGTTAGGTATTGCATTCACAGCAGCAGAGTATATATGCTGATGGAAATTTCTAATCATACCTACTGTATTTTGTCTTTGCAAGATTAGTCACCATTAAGATAGAATCAAGCTCAACTGAATATTTTTTGTAAGACTAACATCAGTGTTTGTTTTTTGTTGTTACATCATGAGTAGGTATCTTCTACTTTAGAAATATAGATCTATTTAAAAAAAGAAATCTAGATCTAGTCCAATTAAGGAAAAGTTTTAATAACTTTTCTTAAAGTGAGAAAGGGGAAAAAACAGAGTTGAGGTTTTTTTCAACATTTTTGTTAACATTTATTTATTCATATTTGTAAGACAGAGAGAGAGAGCAGGAGCAAAGGAGGGGCAGAGAGAGAGGGAGACACAGAATCCGAAGCAGGCTCCAGGTTCCATCTAAGCTGTCAGCACAGAGCCCGAGGAGAGGCTTGAACTCACGAACTGTGGTATTATGACCTGAGCCAAAGTCTGACGCTTAACCGACTGAGCCACCCAGGTACCTCTCTTTTTTAAAAAAAATTACTCTTCTTGCAAAGCAATGTCTCAGCCTTCCAAATGACACATCCTTGTGAGAGGGAGTGAGCACTAAGCAAGAATTGTGGTTAGAGAGCAACAGAAGTGAAGATCACATCAAAGGAAAATCAGTTAAATGGATGAAACCTTCAGGCAGGAGCACTGAATTGTTTATACAGATGTGTTTTTCTTTATTAAGCTTTGTGTGCCTCAGATGTGAATTCTTATCCTTAGAGTTTGTGGAGTTCAAGGAGCATAGGGCACAGAACTGATGTTCCCAAATGGCACGTCTCTCCGTTTTTCTATCTAGATTCACTGACATTGACATTTCTGTCAGTCAATCAGATGAAGTGGCTATGGAGGTGAAACCATAAAGCACTAACACTTCTTTCTCCTTGTTGAATGCAAAATAACTAGAATGTACACATTCAAATGAGAGCTTTGCTTCAAAGTAGTTGTCTTGTAAAATTCTAATTTACTCTAGTAACTTCTAGTCACTTAACTCTTCTTAACTTCTCAGCTATGTTAAGGACACTGTTAGCTGAGTATCAGCCTTGATACTGAAATTATGCTAACATTACAAGAGTGGAGATAAAGGGCGGTTCTTGGAGTTAATTGGCTCATATTGGAGCTGCTTAATTAATCACTGATGTAAAACCATACATTTCAATCAACTTTGTGTTTGTGAATGTTTTCAATAGGCTTTGCGTGTTAATGGGAAAAAATAATCAGGATTTAAAGTGATAAGAGCTGAGAAGAAATGTTTTAGGAAGAACAGGACCAACGGCAAAGGGGTGTCATTGATAAAATATCCTGTACTGTTACTGATAGGATTCTTGTATTAGGATATGAGGCTGGAGAAGTGTATTGCCACCACATTGTGAAAAGACTATTTATGTAACATTTTCTCAACTATAAAATGAAAGTATCACTTTCCCACTTTGCTGGAGTAACCGGAGGACTTAAATGAAAAGATGTATGGGTAAACGCTGTATCAATTGAGAGATGCAAATGTAGGCTTAATACTTCAAAAGTATAAAAACAGTAGTCAATAGATTGTAGAACATATGATCCGAAGAGATCCAATGTAGGTGTGTTAAGGGTCAAGAGGGGAAGGTTGGATTGGGAGTGAGGGCCAGGGTCATAGACAGGGAATGGAGAGGATGGTTTGACTACGATGAATGCCTGTGAGAAGCCTCCGAGGACCACCGTGCTTGTTTATTTCACTGAATGTCAATCAGCAGCTTACGTAGCTTGGTGCAGATCTGTTTTAGAGATTTCCCTAGCAGATACACATAAGCTTTGAAATGCTAATTTCTTCTCTAGTTTATATTGTAGAATGTAATTTCCTGTAACCTTCGAACCATTTGACTCTCAGTAGGGAAGTGTGACCCCCACATATTCACCAGTGGCTCAACTTTGTTCAGAAAAGGCCATAGAAGCACCATTTCTTCTTTATTGACAGTAATATTCTGGTCTTTGTTATCATTATTTACATATACATGATCTAAAATAAGTATAACTTGCTTTCTCCTTTGGGGAATGTAATGTGTATTTGACTCTGACTCTGCTATTTATCAGCTATTGAAAGACGGATAAACTGAACTTTCTGTGCCTCAATTTTTGTGGGGTTTCTTTTGTGGAAAATGAAGATGAAAGTTATTCTTTCTTATAGACTGCTCTAATGATTAATTGCGGTAATTCTGTTAAAGTTCTTAGTGCAGTGTGTGGATCATAGTCATCAATCAGAAAAAGTTATGTTATTACACATCATGATAATTCTAATAACACTTGCTCCAAGTCTACTGCGGGTGATATTTTATACAAACTCATATGGAACCGGTTATATAGATGCAACAAAAATGAACACCACCTCCTTAATGGAATGGTTATCAAAGATGCTCTCATTATTCTATCTTACCAAAAGGTAGATTCTGACCAGAATGAACAGCTGGGAAATTGTGAAAGTGACCAAACTTGTTTTATAGACTAGGATTGCTCAGCATCTTTTGTGAGTTCCTTGTGGTTTGTAAGTATTTAGATGTACTGGTCTTTGAATCTCAGCTGGTGACAGTCCACTTACTGCCTGTGATATAATGCAGTCATAGATTCTGAAGGCATGAAAAAGGCACCAGGAGGACTGAGGTACTTTGCCCATATTGTTATAATTCTCTTACCTTATTTACTGAAAGAAGTATATACAGAAAAACAAATGTAAGAAAATACTACCCATAATTGGGAAAAAGGAAGTTCTTTCTAAGCAGTACCAAAATACCTCCAAAAACTTCAAAGAAAGTATTGACAGGTTTATATGCCTCATTACACCTTAATGAGAGATTCAGAAAGACAAAAGTCAAATGACAGACTGTATTAATGTCACTTGTGACAAAAATTCAACCAAAATACTATGAGATATACTGCTTATTAAATTGGTAAAATTTAAAAGGAAAAATAGAAGTCGGTACTATAAAAAATGGCCATTGGTGATCATGTCTGTTCATTTCCCCTCATTCCTAGGCTGAAGGTCATGCATTTGCTATGATACACAAGTGAAGGTAGGAATGAAGCAACATAGAACATATTAATTTTGTTTGTTTTGTTTTTTTTTCATTTCAGAGAGAGTGCATGAGTGGGGAGAGAGGCAGCGTGCTAGAGAGGATCTCACGTGAGTGTGGAGCCCAATGTGGGGCTTGATCCCAGGACCTTGGGATCATGACCTGAGCCAAAATCAAGAGTTAGACGCTCAACCAACTAAGCTACCCAAGTGCCTCCTAATTGTATTCATTTTTTGAAATGTATTGTATTGGAGATTTTTTATTTGTTTTATATTTTATTTTTTAAAATTTCTTTTAAAGTTTATTTTGAGAGAGAGAGAGATAGCATGCCTGGGGGGATCAGCAGAGAGAGAGAATCCCAAGCAGGATCCCTGATGTGGGGTTTGAACTCATTAACCAAACCATGAGATCATGACCTGAGTCAAAATCAAGAATTGGACACTTAACTGACTGAGCCACACAGGCGCCCCTGTATTGGGGATTTTTTAAAGCCTCACAAAGATCTTATTTCACAGTACTCTGAAGTCACATACTAAACAGGGAAAGGATGTTGAAAGTTAGTGGGAAGAGCATTTCTAATCATAATAAATAATAATATACAGTTTTTTGCAAATTATTTTTTTCATTAAAAAGGAAGACTTAATTATTTTTAAGAAAATAAATAAAAATCAAACAGACACTACAGAAAAAAAGTTTAAAAAATCAACTCTAATCCCATCATCCAAATGTAACTTCAATATTTTTTACTTTTTATCCTTCAAAATATACATGTACATGTATCTCTAAGTAAATGAAACTGATTTGTTTCATATTGTTTCATAACCTTTCATCCAACAACTCACTGTAAAACTTTTGTGTGTCAAAAACTATAGGTCTGCATAATTTTAACGGTTGCATAGTATCCCATTATTTGAACATAACATACATTATTTATCTAACCATTTTTGATAGATATGTGAATTTATTCTTAAAGAGTAACTCTTCAAAATTAGATCTGACAGGCTTCTAAGGAGTTAAGCACTCCATCAATGAAAGATATTCAAGAGAGAATGATGGAATTAATGCTAAGGCAGCAATATGACTTGATCTACACTGAGATTAGAAGTGTTGAATTGAAATCATATCCCTCTCCCAAATTCACATTTTTCCTAATGTGACCTTTTTGGGAAACAGGATCTTGGCAGATACAATTAGATGACAGCATACCAGAGTAGGATGAGATCTGAGTACACTATGTTTGGTGTCCTTACAGGAAGAGGAGAGTGCACACTGACACAAAGACATGAAGAAAGAATACTATATGAGGATGGACGCAAAGATTGCAGTGAATCATCTATAAGCCAACAGACACCAAAGACTGGCAGTAACACCAGAATTTAGGAGAGAAGCATAAAACAGATTCTCCCCTACAGTCTTGAAAGAAAGCATGGCTCCATGACACCTTGATTTCTAGCCTCCGGAACTTTTGAGAGAATACATTTCTGTTGTTTTAAGACCCCCAGTTTGTGGTAATTTGTTATGGAAGCCTCAGGAAACTAATATGCTAGGTAAATTTTGGTATATTGGCTATGGAATGGGTGTAGACAGATCCTTACTAAAGTGTTATGCTCAAGGCAGTTATGTCCAGCTGATATAAACTGCTGGAATAGAATTCCAGGCAGATAGGGAGATAAAATATGGTTCTAGTATAAAATTCTGTTTGCTTGTGGGCCCTGGGAATTTGGAGAAGAGTGGGTAGTAAAAAGAAGAGAAGCATAAAATCTGGGGTAGGAGCTACAGTACAGTCCCTTCATGGGCATACTTGACTTGATGCATCTTGAGAAGCATTTCATAACTCTTTCCCTAAAGGATAGCACTGAGCTGTAAAACTGCACCAGGTGAAAACAGTGAACTGGGCTCTGGGCTGGGTATCGCTCCAATCACTAGTGTCTTGGAACTGCTTGCCACAGAAGAGTGGGACTCTAACAGCAAACAAGCCATGTGGTTAGATAAGGGAAGGTCGAGTAAACCAAGTCGAGCCAATCAGATGAACTGTTCTGAGAATCTGTACGTGACAGAGAGACAGAGTTGGAAGCCAAGACTTGTGCCGTAGCCCGAGAGGCAAAGGCCACTAGCCTTAATGCTCCAATGCAATTGGTGGCCTGGATATTTCCCTAGGCCTAATTTTATCCCTCTATCTCAGATTCTAGGAGCTACCTTCTCATCCTCTCAAGAAACATCCTTTTTCACTGAAGCTACCTTATGTTGGTGTATCAATCAGTTACTGTTGTATAACAAACAGTTATCGTATCTCAGAAATAAGCAGCAATCAGCATTATTGACCTCAGGAGTATGCAAGTTAGCCAGGGGTAATCTAATCTTGGCTTGGCTTGGCTTTGGGTATTTCGTATTTCCTCACGTTTCTCCTCCTGGGATCAGCATGCTAGATGAGGCATGTTCATCTCCTAGAAATAGCAGAGGGCAAGAGAACAAACGAGACAAGAAAAGTTCCCCGAGGTGTAGTGTGTGAGCATGCTGACACTTCCTCAACCTGTTGGTCAAAGCAAGTCCTATGGGCCACTGGAGAGAGTACCTCCCATCCACAGTAAGAAGACACTCCAGTGTCATACAGAGAAGGCCATAGATACAGAGAGGAATGAAGGATTGGATTGACTTCCTGTTATTGCAACTAAAAGCGATCTTAATTAATATAGACTCAGGTCACTTTCCATTATAAATCAGTCAGTTTATAGTATGTCTAAAGTACGTCAGAGTCTATAGCATGTCATAGTTTATATAATGTCTAAAGACATCTTGAAAAATTTAAAAAAAGAAAGAAAAGAAAAAAATTAAAAAAAATAACAAAACAAAAAAACCAATGTGCTTTCTGTACCATGATGTCCGGGATGGGTGATATTTACCTTCCTCTCTTCTCCACTGAAGTGAGGAGATGAATCCTGCTTTTCCTCAAAATGTTTATTTTTCATAACAGAAAAAAAAATCTGTACTGCTGGTTACTCTTAGTTCTTCCCACAATTTAGCATTTCAAACATTTGGAATTGGTTTGGCTAAAAGGAAAAAAAAAAGTTTAAAAATGTTCGCTGGCAGTGTTCTAACATATTATAAAACAAACAAAACCAAGTCCCTGGCCACCCATGCCGGGGGTTGCTGCCTGGGCCTGTGTGATCAGTCAAAACCCTCTTGCAAAGACTGTACGTATTTCTTTGGAAAATCTGAGTAGGGGGACAGCAAAGATGCCACATGCTGATATCTGGGCTTTTGCCACTATCTGCTCAATCTCTTCCTGTACTTATACTAGCTTTAACTTTAGGATGCTTATTATTATTATTTTTTAAATCAACAGCAAATGTTAATGGAAAAGACTAAGAGCTTGTGTTTAAGAATCAGATAGCCTTTTGTTTAAACTTTGACTCTGCCAATTTCTGGCTGTGTAGCTTTAGATAACTTCCCTATTCTCCAATTTCCTGAGGGGGCAATAAAAAAAGATGATCATACCTGCTGTGTGGAGTTGTTATGAAAATCAAAAAAGTAGTGTTTGCTTAGCTCCTGGCACATAGAAAGTGGTCAAGAAGAGAACTTCATCCTAGCGAATGTTATCTAGTTAGTCTACTGGTCAGTATCTGCTGACCACTCTAAAGGTGTATTTCACATTGTTTCAGGCTGAACTTGAGCTCTGCCCCGTATCTTCTTCACGCTGGCATCGAGGGGGAAGAAGCAGTACTAATCTTGCATACTGGTGTTCCTGGGGCAGAGAAATACAAGAGAGGGTAGAACCACACATGACCTTAAAACCTGTGCTGGGAAGCAGCAAGAGTCACTTCCATTGACATTACATTGGCTAGAGTTACTCATGTAGCCAAGCCTGCCTCCAATTAAATGGGAGGGACACAAAATGTCCCATAAGGATAGCTCCAGTAGGGAGGGACAGGATGCGAATATTTTCACAAGTGTGCATCGTATTCCAGCAAGATGGCTTGTTTGTGAGCTACCCAACTTTGGTGAGGGAGTACCCCACCACGAATCACAATTTGAAACGTGACACCTGATTGTGCCAACAAATTAACGTTGAGATCCCTGGAACTCAGCTTTTAGCTCAAAAAAAAAAA
>CM053560.1:17171930-17243493 GCA_028646485.1 Cryptoprocta ferox
AGCTCCAGTAGGGAGGGACAGGATGCGAATATTTTCACAAGTGTGCATCGTATTCCAGCAAGATGGCTTGTTTGTGAGCTACCCAACTTTGGTGAGGGAGTACCCCACCACGAATCACAATTTGAAACGTGACACCTGATTGTGCCAACAAATTAACGTTGAGATCCCTGGAACTCAGCTTTTAGCTCAAAAAAAAAAACAAAAACAAAAACAAAAAACAAACAAACAAACAAAAAAACAAGTTCGTTATCACTCCACAATTTAAATGCTCAAGTAAATGTATTTTTTTTTTTTTTGTAGAGGGAGGATAGAATTAATTTTGATATGTGGATATAAAGGGTAAGCTTTGTTTAAAAAAATCAGTCATGTGTTACAGCAAGGGAGTACTGCTGAGTGAGTTTGTACACAAGGAGCAAATGTGAAGGGTGGCTATGATGGTTCATTTATTGAGCACCAAATATGTGCTGGGCACTACTCTGAGCTCCTGTGATGCATCAAAGTATAAAAGAAACAAAAGTCTTGGCCCTCTTGGAGCTTGCATTCCAGTGGAAGAGATAGGTAAAAACTGTAATAAATAAGTACATAGAATAAGAAGCATAGCGATCTAGATAAAAGAATTAGAGCAGGGCAAGGGGGATGGTGCAAGGGTGGAGAGGGAAGGGTTAGGGGTATGCTATTTAATGATCAGTCAGGTTAAGCATCATCTGTAAAAAGAGTTTTGAGCAATGACTTTAATTAAGGAGATGAAGACAAAGTGGGTTCTATGTAACAAGAATCGCTAGGGAAAAGAGGGCTGTGATTCTGGGTTTGAAGAACAGCAAGAAGGCCAAAGTGGATAAACTAAATGAGCAACTGGACAAATAGCTGATGCATTCTGATAGATAAAGGGACAGGGTGGACCCTGAGAGTCACCGAAAAGCATTTTGCTCTTCCTGTAAGTGATATGGTGATTCTATGGAGAATCGTAAGACAAGGTATATCATTTCACTTACTTTTTAGAAGGTCAGTCTGGGTATTAGGATGGGAATATACTGTAGGAATATCACACAGAAGCAGAGATGCCAGGAACAATGCTGATATGGTTTCCGCTCAGAGGACGGTGGTGCCTTGGCCAGAGGATAGTGGTGCCTGGGGCTGATGGTGGTGCCTCACTGCCAAGGTGGTGAGGAATGGGCAAAAGCTGGAGACATTTGGATGGTGGAGCCAATAGGATTTGCTTACAGGTCCAATGACTTGAATAGGCCTGCCAGATCAAGTTTGGGGAAGAAAACTAGGAGTTAGTTATGTTGTCTAACATTTGTTGAACTGCTTGTTGCACAAGCAACTGGTAATGCCGAGTAGGTGGTTGGATTCCAGAAGAGTTCTGCCCTGGAGATACATGTTTGAAAGTCATTGAAACCTAACTGGTGTTTAAAGTGATAAGGTTCATATGATACCGGGAGTACTTGTAGACAGAAAAGAAGGAAAAGCTTGAACTGTGGGGCCTGTGCGAGTTTCCTAGGACTTCTGTAACAAACTACCACAGGCGAGGTGGCTTAACACAGAAACTTATTGTCTCACATTTCTAGAGGCTAGAAATCCAAAACCAAGGTGTCAGCGGGCCATGCTTCCTCTGACACCTATAGGCTTTCCCATGGCATTGTCTCCTCTTGTCTCTGTGTTTCTTCTCTTCTTCCAAGGACACCAGTCATATTCCATTAAGTGCCCATGCTACTCCAGTATGACCTTGTCTGAAATAATAACATCAACAGTGACCCTATTTTTCTTATTTTTTTTAAAGTTTAATTATTTTTGAGAGAGAGAGAGAGAGAGAGAGAGAGAGAGAGAGAGAAATTGAAAACACAAGTCGGGGAGGGAAAAAGAGAGAGGGAGAGAATCCTTTTGTGCTGATGACACAGAGCCTGATGCAGGGCTCAAACTTAGAAACCGTGAGATCATGACCTAAGCTGAAACTAAGAGTTGGGCACTTAACCAACTGAGCCACACAGGTGCCCCAACAATGACCCTATTTTCAAACAGGTTCACATTCATAGGTCCTGCTGGTTGGGACTTCAACATATCTCTTTGGGAAGCACAATTTGATCTATAACAGTACTTTAAATATTAAGGGAAATGAAGTGCACACTATCTTAAAATCATAGAAGCATTATATTCTTCTCCCCTCCCCCCCCCATTCTTATATGTAAGCCCTAACCCCAGTGTGATTATATTTAGAGATAGGGCATCAGGGAGGTAATTCATGTTAGATGAATTATAATAATGAGGCTGTAGTCCCATAAAACTAGTGTCCTATTTATAAGAAGAGGAAGAGACACCAAAGCATTCTCTCTCTCTCTCTCTCTCTCTCTCTCTCTCTCTGTATGTATGTACACACAGCAAAAGCCATGTATGAACACAATAAAAAGGTTGCCATCTGACGCCAGGAAGACATGCCCATCGGAAACAAATCCCGTAGACACCTTAGTCTTGGACTACCAGTCCCCAGAACTATGGGAATATAGGCCAGCCGGACCCCAGTATATTGTAATGGCAGCTCTAGCAGACTAAATACACCAACTTCAGTTTCTTTATTCTTCTGACCAGTACTAGAACTCCCACAGGGCAAGACATGCTACTTTATGCATAGTAGGTACTCAGTACACAGTTGTCATTTCATCTTCTGCCACTCGTTTCATCTTCTGCAAAATTCCTAACATCAGCCTTTGAACTGGAAGGAAAAGACAAGAAAAGCCAACTTTGGAAAACTTACTCCAAAAGAGGAAAGGCCACATTTGAAGAGCTGTTATTCTGTGATTAGAAAACCACTCAACTCTCTAATAAGCCTTTAAACTCTGGAGAGATAAAGGAATGTCATCCCTACAATGGATGAGCAGTTTAAGGATATTAAAATGCTCTCCCTT
Source organism: Cryptoprocta ferox (assembly GCA_028646485.1). Classification (NCBI taxonomy): domain Eukaryota; kingdom Metazoa; phylum Chordata; class Mammalia; order Carnivora; family Eupleridae; genus Cryptoprocta; species Cryptoprocta ferox. Next base: position 17,174,831 of record CM053560.1, read on the forward strand.
CAAGATAAAAGAAAGAGTTGCTCATATGGCCTCAGATAACTTTTCTGCGTGTAATAAGACCATCCCATCCTTCTTCCATGTCAGTCCGGAGAGCTGGTGTGGAGTGATAAGGTCCCTGGTTGGTGAGAACCTAGGTGGACAGGGACTCACCATGCAGGAGACACTACATACAGACTTGGCATAACCTAGTTCTTGACTGGGAGACCAATAAACATGTGGTTGCGTTATGTTTACATGTCTCTGGTCCCTACTGTCTCCTCACCCTGTCAAGATGAAGGAAAGAAGGCATTGTTATTAGTTATTTTTATTTGTTTTAATGGAGAAAGGAGAAAGTCTTAGAATGTTGTATTTCTAGCTAGAAGTCAATTAAAAATTTTTCTAAATCAGTGATCTGTATTTATCCCCCCTCCATTTCTACCTGGCTTGTCAGATCGCTCTTGGTAAGAAGGGGAAATAGCTATGGTTTGAGCTGTGATGTTGTGATTCTCTTATAGATGTTTAGTAACGTAGACATGAACTGGCTCCTCCTTCCTTTCTGGATTGAAATGTGTTGCTGTCCTTTTTTCATTTCTCCCTCCATATGTGTATGGGTGTGTGTGTGTGTGCGTGTGTGTGTGTGTCCACAGTTTAATGAGGTTATGTCACCAAAGGAGGCATGTGACGTTTCCATTCTGCAATGCTGCCAGCTCTTATATCTGGAGCCTTTCATTCAGAAGCCTTAATAAGTATTTCAATTACCTCATCAGGCTTAAGTCGGCAGCAAATGGGGGGATTTTTTTCCTTCTAAGGTGAGATTACATTTAAATGATAATAATAAGTGCCAAAGTAATGTGAACGCATAAGCCAAAAGGGGTGATGCCCTTCCTGGCTGACTGGTTTTCACTGGGTGCTTGTCATAACTTATCAGCTGTAATCCCTGTGTGGAGCAGAGCAAAGGGACTCCCAAGATGATGAGAATTCTCTTCAACAGTCCCCAGGTCATGAGGCTGCCCAACATGTGTAGTTTGGGGGGCTTCTTTCTGTTAGTTATTGCTGTGATCGGCTCAAAATCATCATGTTTTGGCAAATGGAATTGACTTCTGTCTCTTTTCCCCCTTCACTCTCTCTATAACCTCCCTTGTTTTCATTGTTTAGAGGATATTACCTCTGCGGGGCAGCTCCAAAGATGCCTGATTCCTTTCTCTAAAAATAGGATGTCTGTTTTATATAAAATCCCTTTCCACATAGCCTCACCCACATTTGCTTGTTTTCTTTAGCAAAGGCCAGATCTTAAAATAATTAGTCTAAGATGAGGGGAAGGGAGGGGCACAGATGTCAGAGATACTTTGTAAAACAAACCCCAATAGCTTGATGTTAATATTTCATATCTTTTAAAATTGTAAAATGAACTAAGAGACAAGAGTGCTATATGCGTAATTCACCCAATCTTATCTCCCTGCTATCTATACATGCAGATATGATTCTGAAGTTCTTCAGTTATTTCACATATGCGCACACACTGAGATATATATCTGGATATATAAAGTGATGGAATTGGAAAAGCAGTTGTGAGTATATATTTTCTACATTTTTGAGTGTTACAGAGAAACACTTGAAGTGTGTCTTGAGTCTCCTACCTTCTGAAGAATGCATAACTGTATTTCTTATTTTATATGGATAATGATTTACATTTTATTTTTAAATAAACATCCTCCATTTATATCTATGTGAACTTTGAAATTTAATTTTTAAATAGAGTACTTTTCTTAGTGAATTCTAAAAATCCTTACATGAGGTTTCACCTTGAGGAAAGCCCAAAGATAGCTGGATAGGGCTCTGGAGAAGAAAGAAGGGCATATGGCAGTACGGAAGGGTGATGAAAGATAGGTACTTTATCTTCTTTGTTTTTAAAAACAAAAGTCTTTTACTTTTACAAAGATCATATGTCTATGTCATTCCAGCAAAGTCAAAGGAACTGAATTCCTATTGGTCTAATTTGCAGGGAAAAATGCAAGGATTAATACTTTGAAGTCATCTTTAAAATCCAACTTGAAACAGACTGGCCGTGTCTGTCATTCACATTGGTCCAGGGGCTGGGAACTTTGTAGCAGTGGACGCATTTACATTTGTACCTTCAAGGAAACAACCCCCTTTGCAAAATTAATTGAAACCTCCTGGTGAAAATCATCAAAGTCCAGGGTATCTTTGGGTGTAATTTGAGGCTCTGCTGTTTGAGTTCAGCAAACAAGATGAATCAGTCCAGTCTGGGAGTTTTTGCTCCCACCTTACTCATAAATAAACTCTGCTCTTATAGCTAATATGTTCAATACTGGTTTGTGGAATATTGGATTAATGATGAGCAGGCATTAAAATTGTTTGTATTTCAAACTTTCTTCAGATGATCTGGCAAGTTTCAAGCCCTCATTTGGAACAAGTGAGCACACTTATCCTATAAAATATAACCTCAGGAGGCATTTCTTTTCAAACGCTCGTGGTACTTCTCAGCCAGACCACCACTCCCCCCACCCCCACCCTGTGGCATTTGAATCTCTGTGGTTTCTTTCTCAGTACCAAATGAAAAGCAGAAACTGCAGGGGTCGTTCCAAATCCTCCACGTTTGCTGGTCAGGTTGGCCAGGAAATAGACTGGAAGCAGGAGGTCTGTGTGCAGAAGCTTTATCGGAGACTGCTCTTAGGAACGGTACCTGTGGACGAAAGAGAGGGGGTGGGATTGGACAGAAGGAGCTCTGAGGTGGTCCTTTGATGTTGTCTGGAATTAAGACAAGGGATCGGGGTATTCGTGTCCCCACAAAGGATCCGCAGGCATTGGAAGCAGGCTCCGTGGGGAAAGGAAGGATTCATCTGGTGTGTCCATAGCAGCTTGAACACCCAACCCTCAAGGGTGATCTAAATGACACATCTTATCATCGTTTTCAGCCCTCATTTCCAAAAGAGTGAACTTTTTTGAAATGCCAGGTCATTAGTTTAGAACAACAAACAAACAAACAAACAAACAAAAACTAAAAACTAGCCTTAGAAATTGAGGTGTAGGAAAGCCAGAGAAAAGGGAAATCTTAAGCAGGTACTGAATTCTATTTTCACATGTTATTTTATTTTTGAATTTTTTTAATGTTTATTTATTTTTGAGAGAGAGAGAGAGAGAGAGATTGTGAGCGGGTGCGGGGTGGGCAGAGAGAGAGGGAGACACTGAATCCCTAACAGGCTCCAGGCTTTGAGCTGCCAGCACAGAGCCTGGCGCGGGGCTTGAATCTATGAAGCAGGAGATCATGACCTGAGCTAAAGTTGGATGCTTAACCTACTGAGGTGCCCCTATTTTTACATTATAGAAATAGTTTCTTCATGCAGAAGCAGGAATCCTCATTTGATAGGTTACAATTTGTAAGACAAGGCTTGGTCTAAAGATTATAGAACAAGGAATCCTAACATGAGGAAAAACTAGATTTAAATCAGCATGCTGTTCCCAGAATGCATCCCCATCCATCCAATTGGCATGAATAGAGGAAAACTACATGAGGCTTAAAGAAACAGAGAAAAAGAGAAGACACCATGACAGAGGAAGAAAGGGAAAAATTAGTGGAGAACTTTATCTAGATGGATCTCAAATGGCAAAAGAGAATATAATAGCAATAATGATACTAAGGGCGTAATAATGGTGGTGGTAATAGTGGTGGTAATTGCTCACCATGTGCAGGGCACTGTGAACTAATCATACTGTATTATAGGGATTGTTTAATTTTTACCCAGCCTCTGAAACTCTTCATCTTTGCTGGGGTAGAAGTATGCCAAAGATGCTGAGGGCGATCAATTTCTCTTTGGCTCACTTCACCTTTCCTTCTTCCTCCCCCCTTCTTTTGTTTTTCTTCCTCCTCTGGATCTCTCCTTTTTTCTTCATAGGGTTTTCGTTATTGTTTGCCTGCTTGTTCTTTTAATTGTCCCCCCCCCACTCTTCCACATCCAACAATATGAAAAAGTTGGGAATCTAGAGGATTTCAGAGTGATTACTGTTAAAATGGGATCTCAGTCTGCATAAACTGGGATGGAATGAGGAGTGGCAGGAAAGCCTATTTTTTTACAATCAGAAATAGTCACCTATATAAGTTAATGAATGAGGCAGTATTTGAGCTGAATAGGAGGTAAGAGGTGATCTAACTTAATTTTACCATTTTCGGATGAACAAACTAAAACCCAAGAGTTTATATCCATCAACCAAGGTTGAAGAGACACAAGAAATAAGGAGGATTGGGCAGTAGAGATACAGTGATTGTTGACTCAAGGAATTCCTGTGCAAGGGCTTTCACCAATTACTAGCTGTGTGAGTCAGAAGTGAAGACTGTAAAGATATATAACTCATAACGTTGTTGTGAAGGTTTCCTGATATAATGCAGCCAAGGCACAGTGGAAAATACATGGTGAGCGTGCAGTAAACGTCTTTTACCCTCACCTTACCCAATGTCTAACTTTCCGTCTTGGTATCTGGAATTTACCTGCAAAGACAATAAAGCATGCCCTGACCATTTTCTGATCACTTTATAAGTTAAAAACAACCTACTGATTATCTCATCCTTACAGATTTTTTTTAAGTAGCTTTGTCCACCATCATATAAAAATTTATACTTTGGTGGCTACCACCTTTCTCTTTTCACATCTTTATACCCTACACATTGCTCTTAGATGAATCTTCCCAACTTAAAGTGCTTATTGTGACATCCCCCTGCTCGTAAAGTTTCAGAGACACCGCTACTGCCTATAGATAAAACCCACATTCTCTAGGTTAGCGTTCAGGGCTTTTTACAATCTGGGCCAATCTGGCTTGCCTATCTTATTACTCATTTACCCGACCTTCTTTCATTAAGTAATGATTGATAATGTACCATATGGCTAGGCACAAAAGATACACTGATAAACAGAATTTGCTTTCTTAGAACTTTCAACTTGTGGTTGATTTAATCTTCCCCAGAAGCATATGACCACTGCCTACCTGCCTGATTTAAATTTTGTGACTTCCTCTGTCTGGAATACCTTACCATCACATATACTCATAATGGAATCTTATGATCTTGTCCATGTTATGCCTTCGCATTAGAATTCTGTGATTCTTCCCAGCTAGTAAACTTCATTTTTTACTTTGTATACAGCATTTATAAATTAATTCCTTATATTATAGTTAGTTATATGGATTTATTAGTCCTTGCTAGACTATAAGATTCTTTTTTTTTTTTTTTTTTTTTTTTTTTTTTTTTTGACAGAGAGAGAAAGAAGCAGAGAGAAAGAGGGAGAGGGAAAGAGAATCCCAAGCAAGCTCTATTCCTAGCATGGAGCCCGGATGCAGGGCTCGATCCCACCGCCATGACATCCTGACCTGAGCCAAAATCAAGAGTTGGATCCTTTACTGATTGAGCCACCCAGGTGCCCCTAGATTATAAGGTTCTTAAAGACATAGTGTATGTTTAATTGATACTTACATATTCTTAACACCTGCCATATTGTTTTTCAAATAGAAGAACCAAAAAAAAACATTAAAAAAAAAAGATTGTTGAATGGATATTTTTATTAATTGTTTCCAGTAATGGTATTGTCATTCAAATAGGTAATGGGGATTAAGCACTGCACTTGTGTTGATGTATTAAGTTACTGTAGAGTGCATCTGAAACTAATAGAACACTGTATGTTAACTACACTGGAATTAAAATAAAAACTTAAGAGAACATTTTACCAAAGGATTAACTTAAGGTTGTAAAGAAAGAATGGTCTGGGAAATGTCTGTATGTGGAGAACAAAGTGGAACTTTTGAGTGCTTTGTAAAGGAGTACTTTGTATACAAGGTATACTTTGTTTTTGATCCCTGATAAAAGTTTTTTTCTTTAAATATGACTAAGTTTTGATATAATTAATATCCTAGTTTTACCATTTATATACTTTTTAAAAAATGTTAATGTTAACAGTTTTATTATTCTATGACATCTCAAAAATGCTATCTGCTGCTTTTGCATTAGGGATAATGTCTAGGCAATGTGACTTGTTCACTAGGATAAAAGGAGAAAGTCTACTAAATCAGTACAGCTTTGTCACCATAACCTAGAGATTACATTTGGATCAGAAATCCAAAAGTGCAAGTGATAAGTTCCTAAGAACAGCTGAGATTTCAGCCCAACAACCTTCGTTATGAAATTGTTAATGCCACCATATGCAAGTAGATAAGCCCTTAGGTGGAAAATAGCTAAACTTTTTGCTTCAGTAAAACTCATGAGACTAGACTTAAAAAGAACAAGAAGAAAGACTACACTTATATGACTTAATTGTAACCTCACTACTGTAAAATGGAATTTAGAGAAAAAATGTGTAAGCAAACATATGATCACAACATCAGGTAATATATCTAGGTTTAAGATTAGTAGGGTTATTTTATTTTCATGTAGACCTTAATTATTTTGAAGTTATTTTCATTATATTATTTTGAAGTTACTTTCATTATGTTATTTCTTTTGTTTTTTATTCTTTAACAATTCTCTGACACTGTACCTGTTCTACCTTGCCGTGTTTAGTTCCTGTAAACCATCTGAGATACTCCTAACAATTAAACAAGAAGAATGTCTGAGTTGCTTGAGTCTTCATTATTTTTCTTTTCTTATCACTACTCAAGAATCCAGCAAGGATTTTTGCTTATCTGTAAAACCAGAGACTTGTTGGTACTACTACATAGTTGCAAATGTAAACACTATCAGGTACTTGTCAAAGCATTTCAATCTTAGGCACAGTAAGGAAATTATAAAGGGAAGCCATTCAAACACTTAAACTTCAAACCCTTCCTTTAAAGGTTTCTTAAGAGTGGGGAACAAAGCCACTTTATAGAGTTTATAACTAGATTGGCTGATTACATAAAAGGCAAGAGTATTTTTATACTTTCAGAAATGGTTGGGTTATATTTTAAACACCCCCCAATGTCCAACTTCACTAAAAAAAATTAGAAAAAACCAAATGACTTGGCCTGAATTCTAAGAACTGCCTGGGTTTGTGCAGAGAGAAGACTTGGCCATTTTTTAAAGCCATGTGGTAATCACATTAAAGCATGTGATGGCAGAGGTTGGGAGGTTGGGAGAAAAAGAAAACATTTGCGGTATCATGAGAGGAAGCCATGCAGTCTGCTGTGGACAGGAACGGAGCAAAGGGTCAAAAGGCTTCTCCAGAATTGTTTGACCTTCAAAGAGTCAATAAACTCTTCAGAAGAAAAGGTGCATGCAAATACAAGCCTTTCTACCAGAGCTTCCAATTCTTAAATTCTATAGCTCAAAAGATTATCATGAAGATTAAGAAAATCAAATGGGCAGAGTCTTCTCCAAATTTCTCAGACCCTGGAGAAAGAGAGGGGAGTATTTATTGCTAGAGCTTTCAACATAGTGTGAAGTGTGTATCTACCTACACTGAAGAAACTGCATTAAACAATAACAACAACCACAACCACAACCACAACAACAATAACAACAACCAGTATGCTGAACAGAAGGATCTCTTTTAGTCCCTCTTTATATTAAGTGAATCTCCTACATATGTATTGTTTGACTTCCTATGCTTGGGGAAGTGTGGTTTAATACTGCAGCTGCATAAATTGATTTTTTCAATGCAATAAGGCAGAAATTGAACTAAAAGAATCAAGTGACATTATTTGAACATCATTTTTTCCCCCAATTCCAGGAGAGAGCTTAACCCATTTTTAGAGATGATAGAATTGAAAATCACTTAGGGGACAAGCTAATAAGGAGAGGTAGCAGAATTGAAGCCTAATTCACTTGACTGTAAAGAATGTACTCTTTAAATATAGCATGCTGGAGAATGGGTCAAGGGAGCTACAGCTGGCTGCAGAAAACCATCAGGTGGTTAGAATATTTTGGCTGAAGTGTCTGACACTCAACTCAAACAATGGGAAAATGTAGGAATTGTGGGAACAAATTAGTTTTGGGTAAAACTAGATCCAGGAGCTCCTACAGTATTAGGGCATTGCCTCCATGATTTTGTTAGAGAGTTTGTGATTGTACTGTAATTTTTGCAGCTACACTCTCAATGGCAAGTGAAAAGGCTTTTAATAGCATTCAACTGATATCCTGTAGTTTTTGCACTGCAAGGTGAAAAGGACATTTCTCCTTCCTCATGTCTGTACATCTGTGCAGTCCATGATTCTCCAAATTCCAAATGCTTACTGCTGTGGCCCAGGGAGGCAAATGCAAAAGAAGCAACAACAACAAGATTGTCGACTGGGCCACTTATCAATTTATCCAAATCTATTACACTTCATTAGCTATTCTTTGAATGTGGAGTCAGGCCCCTTGAAATGCATTTTCTTTGCCAGCTGGCACACTGGTAGGCTTTGTCACTAGAGAGCCTGGACAGAACATTATTGTAGGAATAGGTTATCCTTCCTGGCTGTGTTGTGCTGTCTCAGCTGCCTCCTGCAGTGTGCCTCTTTCCCAGCACCCAGATCTTCTAGCACATACAGCTTCGCCCATGCCCAGCCCCTGCTTCCCCCAATGCATACTGGTGAGCAGCACTCAGGGGCGGGCAGCTTTCCCCAACAAACCTCCTGGAAAGTTTTATAATGGAATGCCTCTGGCAAGATATGACCGATGCATGGCTTTCCCTTTCTCCAGTATCCTGCAAGGTAGATTTGCAGCAAGTTCCACCAGCGAGGCCTCACAGTGACTTCCACAGCTGTTACTTCCCCAGTGATGTCTGGATCTCAGCCCTGGGGGTGGGGGAAGGGCTAGTTTTGGGTCACTCCATCTCAGTTTTCTAGTGCGGACCTAACAAATTACCACAAACTTGGTGCTTGAAAAAAAGTTTATTCTTTCAAAGTTCTGGAGTACAGAAGTCCAAAGTCAAGATATTGGCATGATCGGTCTTTGCTGGAGACTCAGAGAGAGAAATTCCATACCTCTTTCCTAGCTTTTGGTGGTTGCCAGCAATCCTATGCTTTCCTTAGCTTGTAGCTACATCACTTCAACCTCTGCCTCCATCTTCACATGGTGCCGCCCCTTCTGCCTGTGCCTTTATAAGACCTTCTTAAAAGGACACCCATCATTAGATTTAGGGCCCACTCTAATCTGTAGGGCCACATCTTCAATTAGCTAACCACATAGAAATATACCCCGTTTCCAAGAAAAGGTCATATTCTGAGGTTTGGGGTGGACATGGCTATTCAACCTAGTACACTAGGGGTAGTGCTTCTTCTTATAAATGGCATTCCTAGTTCTCTAGGGTTCTTTTTACTTCTTATTAGCTCATCTTTTGTTATTCCCATACCCTGTTATAGCTAATCATTCTTTACATTAAAGTATTCTTGTTTAAATAACTGTGTGGTGGTTTTTGTCTCCTGATTGGAGTCTGAGCATCATTTCAGAGCAAATGGAATGGGTAGAGTAAATTGTTTAGAAGAAATAAGGATTGATGAACAGAGAAATGCAGCATATTCTACCATTCTTAACGTTAGGAATCAGAGATTTCCCTTGAATAGCAGAATTTCTAAACAATGGTTTGGTATACAGTGGGCATTTAATAATGTTATCCAGTGATTAATGTTGTATAGTAGAACTTTCATATTTCCCCTTACTGTATTTCTATGGGCAGGAATCTTATGTTCTTTAGTGACTATTTTAACTGAATCTCTGAAGGAAAACCATAGTTCTATAGTATTACCATCGATTTCCTAGAAAACAATCCTTTACTAAATCTAGTAGAGCTTTAATTCCCCTTGCCTTTCATATCCTTGGGTTCTGTATTTAACTTTATTGTTTTTAGAACAATGGGTCTATATCTATTACATATATATCTTCAGAACTTATGTTGCCTAGCACAGGGTGGGTGCTTAGTAATTATCTCTTGAATAAATGAATTGTTCTCAGATCCTTATAGATAACTTACTGAATGTTTACTCTATATAAACACTATTTGTAGTGCTTTCTAGTTATCTAATACAGCAATCATTTAGACAGGCGCAATTATCATTGAGTGTTTTATAGATAAGGAAAAGAGGCTCAGAGAGGTTAAGAATCTTCCTCAAGGTTACTCAGCTTACAACTGGTGGAAGTGGAGTTTGAACCAGGACATGGTAACGCCAGAGCCCATAGGCTTGATCACAGTCCTACACGGCCCCTTGTTTCTCCAAGTTGAAAATATACACACAGATTAAAAAAGAACATCCTTTCTACCGTGTAAGGTGTAATTTACCATTAATAATTGGCATCACATAATAATTGTAGTAAATTTTATAAATTGATACTGCATTCATTATATCATGCCAATGCGACACTGCTGATGAGTCACAAACGCAGATTAAAAACTATGGCAAATAGAGAAAATCTTACTAGCAGAGAAATTCCAGACTGCACATGCTCTCTCAGATCTCATTATTACACAGAAAAACTGGACTGTGGATGGATTGGATGGCAAATGTTCCCGTGTAGAGCGACTCCCTTCCCATAACTCTTTGCCTTAAAACTCTGAAAGCCCAAGAGCATAATTCACTGTTCAGAGGACCATGTGTGATTAGATTGAATTTACATATGACCAAGGGTCTTGAGCTGGATTGAATCAATCACAACCTCTTATGTTGGTTGCATTCATTAATTCAACCAAAAATCTTTTGTTCAGGTACTATTTTAGGTTCTTGGGATCCTTTGGTATTAGAGACACAAGATGCCTACTTTCTGAAAGCTTAAATCCAAGTAGAGGGAAACAGATAATAAATGGGAATTATTATATATAATTATTATATCTCAAGTTTTGAGAGTTTTAAGCTAAAATGAACTGATAATGTGTCAGAAAGGCATAGGACAGTGCTACTTTGCATTTAGTGGGTCAGGGAAATGTTTTTGAGAAAGTAACAAAAAAAATCTTCAAGGTTAGAGGTAAAAAAAGAATATAGAAATATCTATAATATCATGAAGGATAAAACTGCAAGAAGGAAATACAACAAAGTGTTTTAGAAAGAAGCTATAAGTGAGAGCTGAGGTCATTGTCAGGAGTAGGAGGACTCACAAGCATTGGTGCTGCTGCTTCAGGTATGGCCCATCTCCAGGGCATGGAGCACGGGAGCCTGAGCAGGAAGTAGGGAGGTACACAGAGGAGTGGGCTCTGTGAGATGTTCCAAGAGTGTGTAGGAAGGATAATGGAAACCTGTGCTCTAGTTGATGAAGTAGAAGAGCTGATAAGGTTTGGCCAAAATCAGAGAGAAGAGTAAAAAGTCATGACGCGATTATAGAAAGAAAATGTATTTAAGATTGAACACCTAAATAGCCTGTAATATAACCAACCATTGATAAATTATTATCATTAACGTTTGGTGTATACCCTTTAAGTATTTATGTGTGTATATAAACATAACTTTAAAATGTATATTAATATTATACAACTTCTTAACCATCATCTAACATATAATCAGCTATTAATGAATAATTAAATCATTAAATCTTTATGTATCAAATCTTTATAGATATATTTATGGCACATATTTAAATACTATTTGATACTTCACAAATCATTTTTTCTTAATTTTTTTAACGTTTTTATTTATTATTGAGAGACAGAGACAGAGCATGAGCATGGGAGGGGCAGAGAGAGGGAGAGACACAGAATCTGAAGGAGGCTCCAGGCTCTGAGCTGTCAACCCAGAGCCCAACACGGGGCTCAAACTCACAAACCACAAGATCATGACCTGAGCCCAAGGCAGATGCTTAACCAACTGAGCCACTCAGGCACCCCACAAATGATTTTATAACTGATTATTTTTTTAACTTAAAATACACTTGAACGTGGTCTTTTTAAGTGATCTCCAAAACATTTGGAAATTATGGGAAATTGATTGTGTGTCTTTTCATTTTGTAATTAGCTCCATAATATGGCAAAGACATAGATGGCCATTTTCAAGGTTATTATGTACAGGCAATTTGTCATAGTGGAAAGAATATAGACACCGTGAGAGATGAGTAGTGGCTAAAATTCTGGATCTTCTTTGTCTTTCCTACATACCATCCATGAGACTCTCAGCCAATTTCTCTTGGCCTCAATCTTACCATCTGTATGGTATGATATCATAATCCACCTCACAGCTTTATGAGGGTTAAGTTAATTTATGCAAGTGATTTACACAGCACACTGGGAAGCCCTAAATGCATTTGATATATTTTTAAAGTTATTTCTCATAGAAAAGAGAGACACACTGACGTGGGGCTCAAAGTCAGTAGTAATTTGATTATTAGAAGAGGCAACTCTTTTGTTCTTGTTCCTTACTCTGGCAAAGTTAAATATATTAACTACACATGTGTCAAAGGACTTAACTAACTTCCTGTCTCACAGTGGTCCCCTCCAGTCACTAAGGAAGCATAGCTTAGAAGTCAAAATTCAAGCTAGAGGTAGTCCATAAATACTGGAGACAAGCGTCAATTCCTTCTTCTTCTGCCTGTTGTGTCTAAGATAGTATTTATCTTTCCTCTTGTGTGAAAGAGTAAGTTTCAATACTGACAATGAGAAGTCAATCACTATTTTCTCATATGTTTTACATTGTATAAGAGATTAGAATATATCTTTGTAAGAGCATCATTGAGCATGTTTTGAATTGTGTCAGTGTTTTCTGTTTAGTTTGACTTACGTAAAATTGTCATTCAACTTGGTATCATGGGAAGAGACAGCTCATTTATTTCCCTTAGCTTAATGAAGACATTTTTTTTAAATAAGAGATTATTGTTTCCTAAAGTTAAAGAGAGGAAATTTAACACAATTCAAAAGAAATGACTTTGGTTTCTGACGGAAGAGTAAGTTTTCTTCAAAAGAGAAATTATAAGAGAATTTCATCACCCTTAGTGGACACAAAGAAGCATTGCAAGATACATAGCTGTACAGTAATGTAACTCCATACCTCATAAATCATAATCTAAAACATCCACTCTTTTTAATTACCCCATTAAATAATTAAGTTTGACTTAAGGAGAAAGTCACACCTCGTCCTGGAGGAACTCCAGCGTAGACAGGCTAAATGTTTGTTTAATGAATACCTATCTTCATAGAGCTAACCGGTTTCAACACTTAAGACTGTGCTAGTGGGTATTTTTATTCACTTGAAATAGTTCACCCAATGATTTAAATCAGATTAATGAGTGGCTATAATTTCCTCTCATTAATTAAAAACTTAAAAAAAGCATTTTTTCATATAATTATGAATTTAACAAAAGATTGGTCAAAAGAATTTGCTTTTGGGGTGCGTGGGTGGCTCAGTAGGTTGAGCTTCCAACTTTGGCTCAGGTCATGATCTCATGATTTCTGGGTTCAAGTCCTGTGTGGGGCTCTGTATTGACAGCTCAGACCCTGGAGTCTACTTCAGACTCTGTGTCTTCCTCTATATCTCTCTGTGTCTCCAGATTCTGTGTCTCCCTTGCTCTCTGCCCCTCTCTTGCTCCCTGCCCCTCCCTTGCTCCCCTGCTCTCTCTCTCTAAAAAATAAATAAACATTAAAAAAAAAGAGTCTCCTTTTTTTCATCATCAAAATGTAGACTTTTAGCATATGATGAAAATTAAAAATCATCTATGCAGATTCCATTTTTAAGCTGTAGAAATATTTATCCTTGCAAATGAGATTTTATTCAGAATCCCAATGTACATAGAGGATATTTATGTTGGACATAGAACTGTGCCCCAGCCGCAGAACTTCAGAGAAATCCATTGTGAAAACGATCCGCATGGCATGGGTGTTCTCACTGTTAGTTACAAACATCAAGACTTGTGCTAGTCCCAGAGATTTTTCACACTAACCTTCCTAAATCTTTTCTTTTATTTCACTCATCCTGTCTTCTGATGTTACACTGCTTGCCCAGAGAGCTCCCCAACGACTGACAAGAGCCACACGAAAAGGTCCTTCTTGCTACTGCTGTTCGATGTAGATGTTCACAGCAAACACGAGAATTAGTCTCTGAATCCTGAGGTGTGCGAAACCTCTCACCCTTTCTTGGTCAATGGTTGGATCATCCTGAATGGGAAGCCCCGGACTTACCTTGGGTATATTTCTGTGGGGATCGCTGCACCAACACCGATGTCATGGATTAAGTAACCACTTCAAAGGATAGAGGGAGAGCTTACTGCCTTCCTCCTTATTTCAATATTAGGAAGACATTCCATGCAGTGGTTAAAATGACAGAACTTTACACTCCTTCTATACATTCATTGGTGATTTTTTTTAACGATTTCCTTCTCATTGATTCAACAGGCATTTATATCCTTTCTTGAATTAAAAAATATTTAAATTCTAGTTAACATATAGTGTAATTTTCATTTCAAGAGTAGAATGTGGTGATGCATTACTTACATATAACACTCTGTGCTCATCAAAACAAGTGTCCTCCTTACTACTTATCACCCATCTAGCCCATCCCTCTGCCAACCTCCCCTCCATCAATTCTTAGTTTGTTCTCTTATAGTTAAGAGTACTATAAATATATACATATATATATATATATATATATATATATATAATGTATCTTTTTGGTATATATATCAATGTATATATACATTTTTCTACCAAAAAGATACATTATATATATGTGTGTGTGTGTGTGTGTGTGTGTGTGTGTGTGTGTGTGTGTGTATTTGAGCCAGCAGTTTTATGGATAAACTTGTGTGCAATCTCCCCAAAGAAAGACACCAGGTATGTTTCTAATATACTCTTTTCCCACTAAGTAGCACAGGGCCTGGCATGTGACAAGATCCATGATCATTTATTAAACAAACAAACAAAATGCAAGTCTGAAGGAGGTTGGGTAAATTTCATTAAGCTGCCGTGACTTATCCAAGTTCACACACTGGGACATGAACCCAAGTGGGTCTGAACAGAAAGACACAGTCCATGTTGCTGTAGAATGATTGTTTCTCAAACCTTTTGGGGAGATATACAGTTTGTATATGAAAGCCAATGCATATATAATAAGATGCAAATTAATTCAACATTTTAAAGATATAACAGGAGACTTTAAATATATTTGGCATGAGTTTGTTTCCTCTAAGCTATATTCATAGATTTCTGCCATTAAGTTTCCTTCTGTGGAATAATTTGAGGAGTATTGACTATACTACATGGTCTTATTAAAAATAAAGAGTGAAAATGTACCCTCTGATGGTTAAATACAAGATACTTAGAACATGGGACTGAAGTGTTGCATACATACACAAACAGTTTGCTCCCCAAATATTGAATGGTTCTTCAAAGCTTGTTTTGGGGAAGACAAGCTGGAGATGATGGAATGTATTTCCTACTACCCAGGATCTCATACTTTCAATCAGGGCATGGAGAAGTACTAAAATTAGATTATCCTGATTCCTTCCTTCTGAAGCTACTTCAGAGCCTGTTTCTCCTGTTATGTTGGGTGGCACATTGGGTGCTGCTGCTGCTACATTTTGTTTGGCAACATTCCCATGGACTAGAAATGGGACATATGAACAGAAACAAAAGGCCATTGATGTAAATTATACTTAATGCTTGCAACTATACCACTATGCTCCTGTAACTATGATAGTGGACTGAAGTGAGTTTTAAGCATTGTCATAGAATGAATCATTTGTTCAGGGAGGAGGTCAATGAAGTGAGAAAAATCCATGACCCACCTTGTCTCTTAGTCTGTGAACCTCCAGAAGCTCAGCTGACTCTCACAGTCTCATTTACTTGAATGCCAAGCAATTTGTATCTCAAACAGGATGGAAACATGCTTCACAAAAAACACTACCGTGTTAGGATTGTTTGTGCATCACAGTCTTATGGAGAACCTAAAAATGGAAACACATTTAATTCTTGTAGCCACAGAAAGCCTCAAGGAGCAGCCTTTCTATCTGCTGAAAGCAACCGATAAGAGAAGATTTATGTTTCTACCTATAGGCAAAGACACTTTTGTGTGGTGTACCTGCTGATGGACAAGTCGGAGGCATGACAAAGAAAGCAAAGACATAGATCTATGCTGTCCAATATGGCAACCACTGGCCACATGTGTCTATTGAGTATGTGAAATATGGTTAGTGCTACCTATTTAAAAGATAATAGTTTGGAAATATGAGTTACATTAAACATGTTATTACAATTTACTTTATGTATATATATATACTTTTTACTGTCTTCAATGTGACTACTAGAAAATTTAAAATTACATTTGTCATTTGCATACTCTCTCGTGGAAGGACTACCTTTGATTACAAAGTTTGTATGTACAATTGTCGCATTTTCTAGGTTAGGTGCTTAACCCATCAATGAAAGGTAGAATCACATAATTTACATTTAAATTTTGAGTATAAAAGCAGAATCATCAGTAACTATGCAGGTACATAGGCATAAATTGAAACCTGGGCTTTCCTTCTATTCAACATGAGATAAAAATGTATGACATTCTAGTTATTCAGGCTGCCAATCAGGGACATAAGTTCATTTTACCTATCGTCATTGTTATGATAACTGTTAACATTCCAAACCAATAGCTCTAACTGACATCAGGATGTGATCAATTCTATTTGTTCACCATTGTTCACTAGCACACTGATGAATGAATATATGTTAAATAAATTAGTGAATAAATGGATACAATTGATTACTCCATGTTTCAAGAATTAAATTAATATGAGATTTTATTGCTATATTCTCAAGACTTTTTGTATTTAGAAAAGATTTTCCAAAGGCTTATTTTATGTTTCAAATTAATATGTGTGACTTAATATAGCTAATTTTTTGAAATTGTTTAAAAATTGTTATGTTCTGTTTAAATTTTTGTTTTGTATTTTATTTCTAAATTGTATTTTATTTCTAAATTCTACCAAATATTCACAATTACGCTGAAGGAATCTAAACCAGATCATTTGTAAATATGATGATAAATAGATATTTTTAAATGTTTCCTTATTGTATGTAAAATTAGCATGATGACCTAAGCCTAAGTTATTTTTTCGATTAAAAATTTTCAAATTATAATTACAAGTCATAGGCTAAATTCTCTTGAATATCATACTTATTTAAATGATCAAATATACAAATTCTTTAAACTCTTTGGTCATCTTAATGTCTAGACTTCATTTTAAATCTTCCCTTGTTTGAAAGATACTTACTACTAAGTAAATGATTATATCATTCTGAAGTATTTGGAGAAATGCCTGTGCTTATGCACAACTTCATGATATCGGCTGAGATGCTTTCTCATTTCTTGCTGGTGACACTAATGGAATCCATTGGCCTGAATGAGAGTCAGTGAGGTGGACAGTCCTACCTTACATGGTGGTGATGTCATTGTCCACATAGCTATGTGCTTCACCCGGGGACCAGTTACAAAATGGAGCTCAGTGCGAAATGAAAGTGCAGGACCCTTTTTCAAAATGTATTAAGAACTTGAAGCGACACCTGGGTGGCTCAGTAGGTTAAGTGTCTGATTCCTGGTTTCAGTTCAAGTCATGAGCTCTCCGTTCATGAGTCCAAGCCCCACATCGGGCTCTGTGCTGATAGTGTGGAGTCTGCTTTGAATCCTTTTCTCTCCCTGCCCCCCGCTGCCCCTCACCCACTTGCTCTTTCTATCTCAAAATAAAAAAACTAACTAACTAACTAACTAACTAACTAAGAACTTCAAGACCAAGATGGTGATAGCAGAGCCTTCACCCAAGTGCAGGACTGTCCTCAGCAAGGGGACGTGTGTGACTAGGGCACAGGTTCATGTCTCATTCGTGCCCTAGTACAGGTATAGATTCTGCAACACCCACTTCAGCTGTGTGATTGAATTTTGTATTTATGTGGCTCTTAAGTGACTCAAATGTGTGTTCATTGAGCCCTGAAAACCTTTGATCATGAGAACACACTGCTTTTATTTGGTTTTGTTCTGGTAACATTTTCCCTGCCTGGCAGACCATACAACAACATCTCCAGATATAAAACTATCTCAGTTTATGGGTTTTTTTTGTAATTTTTTTCTCACTGCGGTCACAGTTTTAATGCCATTCTTTTCAAAAGCCTGGCATCTATCATTCTCTCTGGCTGTCGTCATGCCCAAAGCTCTAAAGAAAGTCAGAGAAATGATTGTCCTAATCTTGGCTTTACCAGCCTCTTCTCTCCTCCGACCTCCCTCACTGACTCTATTCTCTCTTTGTCTTTATTCTTTCCTTCTTGTCTTTCTGCAATTGTGTATTGTACAAAAGCTGTGTTACGAACACCCCAAAAGGCACTAAAGGCAATTTTTAATTTTGAGAGTTGATGCAAGTATTTAGCATATATAATTTTGCCGATTTATTTAAATGTCTGGTATAATATTTCTAAATGTTCTCAATAAAAAAAACATTTTCAAATCCCCAGTGTGGATTTAGAACACATTCTATTCCCTCTACATGAATTAAATAATGCATAAACTTCTGCATATTTAAAACATAAGTAAATGCTTTAATGCTATCTTTTCACATTTGCAAGACTAATTTGGGGGAAGGAATGGACTCTGTTTTCCCAATGAGGGGAGGTTAACAGTGCAGTTCCTCACAACTCCAGCCAGGGAATAGCATGATTATTGGACAATGAGACAGGATTGGAGAAAATCACTTGTGTTCATCTGCCAGTTTACGGCCACTTGTGGAACTCTGCATCTGCCTTATAAGGAAGGGGATGGCAAGTCACCTCATCAACATCAAGGCATAAACCAGTCATGTCAAATTCAGGACAGTAGCCTTAGGTCCTAGTCCACAGAACTAGTTGGGGGGTGTTTGACTTAATTGGAGGTTGTCTCCTCAAACACTTCAAGATGTGCATCAGGAAAAGGGCTGGTCTTCCTAGGCAAAAGTAATGCATTGCTGCAGGTCAATCACATATTTCCACTTCAAACATAACATAGGGACTTACATTCAAATTGTAGTATCACCAGTAGTTAATATCACTCACCTTCCTCTGCTGGGCTTTAATTTCTAGTAACCACTAAAAATTTTTATGTCACCATGATATTGTGAGGAGAGCTCTAAGCCCTATCTAAAGTGGATATCTCTGGGAGCCCTACAAAAAAATTATTTTCCAAACACATTTTATGTTAGTAGATTACATAATTTGGATACTTGGTTTAACCAAATGATGGAATTAAAGATTCGTCTACCTGTAATTTTTATGTTTATTATTATTTATATGCAGATGAACTATAGCTATGGATTTTCTTGACTTTCAAATCTTAGTACAATACAGTAGCATCAGGATAGTTTATGCAGCCTATGTAGGTTAATTCTAACTTTTCTTAGGAACTGATGAATATAGCTATCAATACATGTATAATTATAGTGAAATACAGGTCTTGCCATACTATACAAAGTTGTGCATTAAGCTGACAATCTCTGTTCTTTATTTTCAACAGTAATCCTTATATGATTCTTTTTTGCTGTTGAACTGAGAATATACATTGTTATAGAAATAACTCAATAAAACCAAGCAAATAGAATCACTTCTTAAAAAGCAATAAAAAAAAAATGAACCCAAGTCTCTCTAATGCTTTGCATTGCCCATAACTAATTGTTAACTGAAGTAGTCCCTCTATGTAGTAGTAAAATCTATGGTGTTAGGTGTTTTGTCATTAGAATCTCATCCAAGAAGTGGTGTTAAAAGTTTGGCCTGAGATGATTTAAGGGATGAAATGAAACTTGGTCTGCACATTCATTTCAGTCAGCTCAATCATTTGAAAGAGTGCGTAAATTCACATGCGTGAGATTGGTGGGAAAAGGTGATCAGAAATCTTTGCACTTATATGCGTTGGCCAATACTTTTGTCTTATACAGTCCCACCAAGCTGCTTTCAATGATTTTTTGTGATGTTTATTTTTGAGAGGGGGGAGGGGCAGAGAGAGAGAGAGAGAGAGAGAGAGGGCAACATAGAATCTGAAACAGGCTCCAGGCTCTGAGCTGTCTGCACAGAGCCCAACGGGGGGCTCAAATTCACGAATCACAAGATCATGACCTGAGCCGAAGTCAGACATTTAACCGACTGAGCCACGCAGGCACCCCTCACATCATTCTTAAAACATAAAGGAAATCAGATTATTTAGTTAGTATTTTGCCTCCTCCTGCAAAGTTTGGAAGTGTAACTTACATAAATATTTTTCATTACTTTTGGAAGAATACTATTTTTTCCTAATTTATATTTATGTAAAAATAAATTTGGGAAAGACATTATGCTTGCAAATATTCATCAGCCTGTAGCACAGTCAGTGGAGTCCACTTGTCACAGCTTGTCTGGAATATAATTGGATGAGATCTTATAGCAAGAATGAAATTCATCATGTCATCACTGGAGAAGTCTATCAAAGTCTCTATTTCTTTCATGATATCCTTGCCTGATCAAACCCATTTGAATCTAAAATTTTCTAATTCTGAGGACTGACATGATGACAGGAAATGGCTGGTAAAAGGCCCCAAGATGCTTTATGCTCTTTCATGTAATTACAAGCAGTTTTCTAAGAATTTTCAAAGGGATTACTTTCAATTATAGTTCATTATGATATCACAGATGCCCACCTCCCCTCCCCCCCCCCAGAGTAGATAGTCAACATTTATGGCATTCTTATTGTGGAGATATTAATACCAAGTGTCTTTGCAAAAACAAATTAAAAAAACATCTAAGGCAGCATAAACCCAACTATATTAGATTTATTCTTTCCTTGTATTCAGGGAAGAATTATTATGAAGCTAAAATTACATGTATGTAAATTGAAAAACTCAGAGTCTGCCACCATGACACACACCCAATCAATCAAAAGTATTTTCTTTTGTGCAAATGACTTCACATGTTATATATTACTTCATATGATTTTTAAATCAACCATATGAGGTGGCAATAGCTGGTATTTTATTTGATAAAACTGATTCTCAGTCTCTGTAAGTTATTTGCTCATGGTAACAGAATATGGTCAGTAGAAGTAAAACCAGATTTTCCAACTCCAAATTCATTTTTTTTACTTTAATAAGCCCTAGGGAAGTAACATTTTTTGAAAGTCATGCTTTTTTAAATTGCTTATAATGTTTATTTATTTTTAAGAGAGAGAAAGAGAGACAAAGCATATGTGGGGGAGGGGCAGAGAGACAAGGAGACACAGAATCCGAAGCAGTCTCCAGGCTCTGAGCTGCCGGCATAGAGCCCGATGAGGATCTCTAACTCACAAACCATGAGATCATGACCTGAGCCAAAGTCAGAGGCTTAACCAACTGAGCCACCCAGGTGCCCCTTGAAAGTCATTCTTATAGCAGACTGTCCTTTAATGTTCAGCACAGAGGGATTACTCCATGTTCATTGTGATTGGATTTCTTAAATAGTTTTATTAAAATTGAATGTCTCATCATTAGCTATATTAAATCATAGAAAACTTATATACAACTTGTCAAGAAAGAAAAGACGCATCATCTTACTTTAATTCAATTTTATCTAAAATTAGATATGGATAGACTAAATATTGAGCATTTTGTGCTCAATCAAAACCATTTGTTGTAAGTAACAAACTGAGTCAGGTGACATGCTACAAAGGGAGAAAAAAACATATTAGAATATATGGTTTTAGTCTTTTTTTTATTTTTACACAAT
Source organism: Cryptoprocta ferox (assembly GCA_028646485.1). Classification (NCBI taxonomy): domain Eukaryota; kingdom Metazoa; phylum Chordata; class Mammalia; order Carnivora; family Eupleridae; genus Cryptoprocta; species Cryptoprocta ferox. The sequence continues at coordinate 17,196,412 of CM053560.1, forward strand.
CTTAGAACATGAAATAGCAACTTAAATTTGAGGCAAAACTCACAACTCTGACTACCTTTTTCTGTAGCTTTGCTTCCCTTTTTGATGATCACTTTTTCTCTTGTTTCTGTGGATGTGACTACAGGAAAGCCCCTGATATTAAGCAATCAGAAAGGCCTGAACGCCACTTAAAACTTATGTGAATGGAAAAATATGATTGGCCAAACTCAGTAGTGTTTCCCTTTCTCTGAAAAAGAAAGTTCAGAGTAAGACATTGGCAACCTGATGACCAGCTCTTGTTCCTATGGTATGGAGCAGGAAGAAGCTTACCACAAGTATTTATGGAATAGGTAGCTTCCCCCAAAGCCCCTATTACTACATACTATTCTCTGAACTGCAAAATTACTCTAGGTCAATTTTCCCGGCTACTGTCAAGGAATGAATATATATGTATGTGTAAATATACCCAAGTTTCAATTTGAATAACATCAAAAAGGGAAAATGTTTTATTTGTTTATTTTGTTTGTTTCTTATTTTATATTTCACTTGAGAATACCAACTCACACCACAGTTTAAAAATTTTATAGAAGTCACGGGCATCAGGGGCGTCTGGGTTGCTCAGTCCATTAAGCACCTGACTTGATTTCGGCACAAGTCATGATTTCACATCCGTAAGATGGAACCTCGCATCAGGTTCCCAGTGTAAAGCCTGCTTAGGATTCTCTCTCTCTCTCCCCCTCTCTCTCTGTCCTTCTCTGTTGAAACGTGCATGCTCTCTCTCCCTCAAAATAAACAAATAAACATTTAAAAAAATTGTATAGAAGTAAATCAGTGTTTGAATAAAAAATGCTTTTTAAGGCACATGCAAAGTGCTATGTTAGGACTTCTAGGTAATAAAAAATGAATCAGATGAGGCTTCTTTACTCTCTAAAGATTTGTTCATGCTAAGTCTTACAAACACACTGGGCATGATCAGTTCAATACTCATTGTTGTCATTTACAATTACAAAACACCCTGAGAGCAGTAAATCATTTATACCTAGAGATTGCTAGTTAGCTATCTAACATCCAGTCTTCCCATCTTTAGGAACAGATTTTATGCTATTGGAGGTGACAAAGAGCCTAACTAAAATACTATTCTCTGTGCCTTCCTTGCAGGTAAGAGTGGTCAATGACATGTGAGCACAAGGATGAGTGGGATTTCTGGGAAACTTATTTAAAAGAGATCTCACTGAAGTTTCCATCTTGGCCATGACTGAGTAACTGACGCTGGACTTGCCCTCCTGCTACTCCAAACTGTAAAACTCAACTCTACCCCAAACCAATACATAAAAAATGTGTCAGACAGCTTTTCTAATGCATTGAACAACAAATAGAGTAGGGCTGTTACCCTTGAGAGAAAGGGACACAAGAAATGCCTACCACATTCTCTAGAATAAGAGACATACCCTGGGACTAAGGACAAAACTGAGATAGAGGAGACCAGCCCCAACAAAGAATCAAGTATCAAAGGGTCTCTCGTAATTTATCTTCCTATAAAGATAAGATGTAACACCTTTTCAAGATTAGCAGCACAATCCAAATATCTACAATATCCAGTGCAAAATACAAAGTTCCCAGTCGTATGAGGAAGCAGGAAAATCTGTTCCATAACGGAAATGGAAAATTGGTGAAATAGAAAAAATACAAATGATGGAAGAAAGATACTTTGTAATTGGTAAGCCCCAGTAACATAGATAGGAGACTGACCAAGAGGGAGCACAAGAGTGAGTGAGATGAAAGGGAAGAGATTACTACAGATTTTATATATATTAAAATGGCAATAAAAGTATTATAAACAACATTATGGCAGTTAACTCAACAGCAGGGATGAAATAAGCAAATGTTTGAAAATTAAAACCTACTCAATTGGTAAAGACAAAAATAGAAAATCTAAATACCTTTGTAGCTATTAAATAAATTGAATTTGTTATAAAAACCTTCCAGAAAAAACTCCAGGCCCACATGTCTTCAATAGTAAATTCTATGAAACATTGAAAGAAAAGCAATACCAGTCTTACACAAACTCTTTCAAATATGGATGGAGAAAATATATCTCTAACATTTAAGAAAAATAAAGAAACGGAAAAATCAAACAACAAGACCAATCTCCCTCAGGGAGAGCAATACATTTGACAAAGTGTATGCAAGATTTCTGTACCCTGAAAAGCTAGATGTATTGCCAAGAGGACTTCAAAACAACTTTAAAAATGGAGAGATACACCATGTTTGTAGGTTGGAAAACTCAATATTGTAGCTGGTCAGAACTCTTCAAATTGATATCTAGATTCAAATAAATCCCAAAAAAATCTCAATAGGCCAGTTTATTTTTTTACAAAACTTGACAACTTAATCTTAAAACAGGGAAATGAAAAAAAAAAAAAACCTAGAGCTTGTAATAGAAAACATAGGAAAATGATCTTGCAAATTTGTGACAAGCAAAGATTATTTAACAAAAAACATACTAGCCTCACCAAAAAATAGCATGAACTTTATTAAAATTAAAAGACATCATCGGGGCACCTGGGTGGCTCAGTCGGTTAAGCATCCGGCTTCAGCTCAGGTCATGATCTCACGGTTTGTGGGTTTGAGCCCCGCGTCGGGCTCTGTGCTGACTTGCTCAGAGCCTGGAGCCTGCCTCGGATTCTGTGTCTCCCTCTCTCTCTGACCCTCCCCTGCTCACGCTGTCTCTCTCTGTCTCTCGAAAATAAATAAAAAACATTAAAAAAATTAAAAAAAAAAGACATCATTAAGGAAATGAACAAAGAAACCAAGGACTTGAGAAAACATTTGAAATGCTCATATCTAACAAAGAAACTTGTATCTAGAATATATAAATAGCCACAACAAATCCATAAGTAAATATACAAATAGTTCATTTTTAAAAATAGTCAAAAGACTAAACCACACTTCATAGAAAGTGTACAGATGGCCAATAATCACATGAAATATATTAACTATCACTCATCATCAGAGAAATGCAAATTAAAATCACATTGTGATACACTACAAAGAGTAAAATTGTAAAACTTAGCAAACCAAACATTAGCAAAGATGTGAACCAACTGGAATATTGTTGGTTGAAGTAAAAAATTGTGCTACCACTTTGGAAAACTCTGAAAGTTTTTATAAAGTTAAGTACTATGATTAGCAATTTCACTCCTAAATGAAGTTCATCCAAATATTTAAATATTTTCCCAAATGTCCACAAAATATTTGTTCAAGAATGTTTGTAGCAACCTCTTCATAATAGCCCCAAGCTGGAAATAATCCAAATGTCCACTAACAGAAGAAAAGATTAACATGCGATGTGTTTATATAGTGGGAAACTACTTAGCAATTTAGAAAGCAAAGAACTAATAATAAATGCAACATGAACAAGTACCAAAAATATCATACTTGCTGTGTGATTCAATTTATGTGAAACTCCAAAAAAACAAAACAAAACAAAAAACCAAAACAACAACAACAACAGAAACAGGTAAAATGAACCTGTAGAGTAAGAAATAAGAAGCGTTGTCTAGGGGCACCTGGTTGGCTCTGTTGGTAAAACATCTAACTTTAACCCAGGTCACGATCTTGTGATTGGTGAGTTAGAGTCAGGCTCTGCACTGACAGCTCAGAGCCTGGAGCCTACTTCAGATTCTGTGTCTCCCTGTCTCTCTTCCCCTCCCTTGCTTGTGCTTGTGCTCTCTCTCTCTCAAAAATAAAGTAACCAAACATTACAGAAAAAAAAAAAAAAAAGAGGAGTGTTGTCTATCTAGAGTAGGGATTGATAGGGAATAAGCATGAAGGAACTCTCTAGAGAGATAGAAATAATCTATTTCCTGATTAAGGCCATGGTTTCATGAATGCATGTTTTAAAACTCATCAAATTGCACATTTCATATTTATGCATTTCATTTTCCGTAAATTTTGCCTTGAGTTAAAAATAAATTAAGGGGGAGGGCGCCTGGATGGCTCAGTTGGTTAAGTGTCTGACTCTTGGTTTGGCTCAGGTCACGATCTCAGGGTTTGTGGGTTTGGGCTCTACCTGGGGCTCTGCGTTGACAGTGCAGAGTCTGTTTGAGATTCTCTCTGCCCCTCCTCTGCTCACACTGTCTCTGTCCCTCTCAAAATGAATAAATAAACTTTAGGAAAAATATTTAAAAACAAAGTAGCAGACACCATCCGCACGCCAGCACTTTTCTCCTTCTTTCCTAGAATGAAGACCTGGTGGCTGGAGCTTCAGCAAGTATCTTGAACCTTGATGTGATGTTGCATAGATGAGTCATTGGCTAATGATTTAGCAGAAAATGAAACAGAGTCTAAGTCTCTAGCAACCACGTTCTGATATTTTGGATCGACTGCTTATTTCAAAGTATTATTTGTTATTTGGATTTTCTGTTATGTGCAGATGGGCGTAATCTTAAGTAATACTAGATAAATAAATGATGTGTGTATGTGCTATTTAAAAGAGATAAGATCTCAAACATCAACTACAATATATCTGTTTCTAGACTGGACAGAACTATGTGTGAGTTCATCTAATATATCCCCTTTTATTTGTGGAAAAATGCATATCAAATGTGGCAAAACCTGTTCTTAAAACCTCTAAAGAAAAATATAGCTCAATCAATCAGTTATGTATTTTAATGCCTTCTCTTAAAAAATTATTTATTTATTTTTTATTTATTTATTTAATATTTATCTATTTATTTATTTATTTTAGAAAGAGCGCTTGTGCAAGCGAGGCGGGCAGAAGTGGGAGGAAAGACTTAAGCGTGCTCTACTCTAAATGTGGAGACTGATGCGTGACTTGATCTCCCAACCTTGGGATCATGATCTGAGTTGAAAGCAAGAGTCTGCCGCTCAACCGACTGAGGCACCCAGCACCCCTCAATGTCTTCTATTAGAATAATCCAAATGTTGCTTGCTGTAATTAAGGGTAATTTTGGGAGGAATGGGACATACAATTCTTGGTGAAAATACAGAACTTATCTGAGTTCATATTTAGTATGGAAGTATTGAATGATGTCTCAATTCTATAGAAAAATCATTGAGAAAAATTGAGTGTGCTCATTAACTATTTCCTTCCCTCCCTTCCCACCATCCTTTCTCCTGTCCTCTCCTTCCTGCTCCACCCCTTTGTCTTTTACCTTACTTTTCTCTCTTTTTATCGATTTCTCTTTATTTTATTTTATTTTATTTCTATTTATTTTCTTTCTGTTATGGCTGTTTTGCTATAATATTTATTTTACTGTAATACTGAGTGGCCCATTCTAAATAGGTGATTTACCATAAATATTGGGAGAACAGTGAGTTCACTTACTCTGTAAGTCTGTTGTGTCAGGGTCCTCAGGCAGGGCCAGCTATGCACCCCTGCATCTGAGACCGCACTGTTGCTCAGCCACTGTCCAGTATGTGGATTCACATTCATTAGCAGTGCAAGTTTAAGAAATATTATTTGAACTTTAGTCTAATGTGATCTGCTTAATATTATTTATGTTGAACTCCTTTTGAATCCTGGAAGTAAACACTATGGAGATATTACAGTTTGCTTTTGGGATTTACAGAGAATCATGTGAGGAATTGGTGTTTGTGATTATGGTTTAGGATTTAATACCATTGCTTACAGAGGAAAAACTGTTCTTCATATTTGGGTATTATTTGTGTGAATATATTCACCAATCCTTCTGTTTATTTTGATGGAACACCTATTGTGTGCCAAGACCTGGGTTTATGGCAGAGAAGGTTCTTGAACTATTGAAATCTCTCACTGTCACTGGAACTGACAGTTTTAAGGAAATGGGAGCAGCAAATGTGTGGCCTTGTCTTGAGAGTGATGGGAAACGTGGTAAATAATTGGAGACTTTTTTTTTTTTTTTTGAGAGAGAGAGAGAGAGTACGTGTGTATGCAAGAGCATGGGAGGGGTAGAGGGAAAGAGAGAATCTCTCCCCTGGGAGATCCACGCAGGGCTCAACATGGGGCTCCATCTCATGCCCTGTGAGATCATCACCTGAGCTGAAATCAAGAGTCAGACACTTAACTGACTGAGTCACTCAGGTGTCCCTAGACTATGTTTTAAAAATGTTAACCTCTAGTATAACTATCTGGTACCACAAAACGAAGAAAAGGTTTGCAGTGTGGTTATGGCAAGTATTGAAAAAATTTGAAGAATTACAGCTTATTTTTTATTAATAATAATACATTTGTTCCAGCAAGTAACTTCTGTGTACTGAGCCCTTAATTTAATTTGAATTTTTTGTTTTAAAATTTTAAATGAAATTGAACTCACTCGTCAAGTAGAAAAAACCTTGTTCAAAAAGACTGAACCATGTTTCCTTGTGCTAGAGTTATCTTCATTTCTTAATCCTGAGTAGCTCTAAGAGGGTGTAAAACTAGTGAGATATCCTTAAAACTGTGAATAAAGGATAAGGATGTTTCAAATGACAACATAAAAGTTTCCATTAATACTTTGTATTTTGCTTATTATTGTAACAACACATTTCAGATCCAATTTTGAGAAATTCTAAAAGGAAAATTTAAATTAGTTAATGTAATGATTTTATCCACTCACTCATTAAGTATATTTGGTGTGCTACTATTAATGCAAAATAACTATTAGGAAGAATATATTAAAAGAACGTATGTGTGAAGAAATTTCAAAAAGTCACCCAAATGCTCTGAATAAATTCAAATTGCTGAGTAAATGGAAATGACAATCCAGAGTGTGGAGAGACCTGGCGGATTTAATCTTGGGTCCCTGTTGACTTTTTAGTGCTAGTGGAAATTAGCCATTAGAAAGGTAAAGAGATCCAAGTGTATTAGTGATATCAAAAGACAGAAACTAGTTAGATGTTACACTGTGTACTGGAGGCCTTGATATTAATTTCTTGAGAGATATTATGAAGACATATTTTATAAGACTATTTGTAAATACTTAATAAAAGAAGCTGTAGACATTGGGAGCCAGCAGGGATTTGCTAGGAATAAAATATCCCAAACTAAATTCATTGCTTTTTTAAAGTGTGTTAAAACTTTAAAGGGAATCCTACAGTCATAAAGTAACTTTTTAAAAAATAAAATCATTTACTATTTTTCACACACTAATCTTATGGATGTGCAAGAGAAGTAAGGTCTGTGTAATAGAAGAGCTAGAGGAATGTTTATGTTTGAATAGACAGTCCAAATAGTGCTGATTAAGTGGTCAATATCAATTTTAAGGGAAAGTTCTTTATATCATAAGTCTCTTTCATCAGACCAGTCCTGACCCTACTTATACTTCTGCCATTTACTTTAATGAGAATTCATAAAACTGTGTCAATGCCATGAACCTCAAGATGAAAGGTTGGTACATTTATGATATACTCACTATATATATAATGAGTATATATTTTCAATATACACACATATTGTATATAAAAATAAATAAAAATAAATGTTATAAAGCCCAGTGTGGGACCTTCAGAATAACTCACCAGATGCAGGATAGAATCATGTCCAAAGAAGGATTGTAGCTTTTCTTTGATGGCATACTCCATTTGAATTTGAACCTTTGGGATCATGCATACTAAAGGCTACCATGAAGCTAGAGTGGACTCATAATGTAGCTTATGTGACAAGATGGCTGATCATCCCCATACCTTCTCTGTTGGTCAGCTCATCCTATAAATATTCAGGATCTGATATAGAACTTAATACTATATTTTAAAAATTCAAGAAATATTATCTGACAAGAAATGGCAGAGATAGATGAAAGACAAAAAAAAAAAAAACACCTATCATGCTAAGAAAATGAAAAAAAAAAAGTCATGTTTGCCATAAAAAAACAGCCACGAGCTTTGAGGAGTTATAGATACCAGCCTTCTCTAGTTTAATGCTGTAATAGAAAATGAATTAGATGTACCTCATATAGAATCAGTGGACAGGGAAGAATGGGTATAAGAAAGTTATTGGAGAGGCACCAGGATGGTTTAGTTGATTAAGCATCCAACTTCGGCTCAGGTTATGATCTCACAGTTCACGGGGTCGAGCCCTGCATTGGGCTCTGTGTTGACAGCTCAGAGCCTGGAACCTGTTTCAGATTCTGTGTCTCTCTCTGCCCTTCCCCTACTTGTGCTGTCTCTGTCTAAAAAAAAAAAAAAAAAAAAAAAAAAAAAAAAAAATTAAAAAAAAGAAACGTATTGGATATAACAATAATGACAATAAAAACAGGACCTTAAAACAAATAGAACCAATCAAAATTAGATATATTATTTCAGGTGGGAAAGTTCCTTAATCTTGAATAGGTTCATATAATTCAACTTAGAGATTTTATTCCATTCATTTATTTGTTTAATTATTCATTTATTTCTTCCCTGGCTCTATATGTTTAGCATTTTCTTGATGAGGCACTGTGCTAGGTTATGGAGATACACAGATTCACCTAATATAAACACAAATATCTTCCCTTAAGTACAGATAAGTTAGTCATTTATTGTTGTGTAACAAATTATTCTGACATTAATGGTTTAAAATAACAATCATTTATTATCTGACATGGTTTCAGTGGGTCAGGGATTCAGACAGAGTGTAGTGGGGATGGTTTTCTGTGCTCCACAATGAATGGGGTCTCAGCTGGAGGACCAGATGGCTATATATTATGCACTATACTCTACTGGCTAGGGCAGTCACAAATACCCACTAAAATTCTGGGTGAGCAGTCAGTTACATTGTAAGAAGAACCTATGTAGTTGGATGTATATGCCACAGTAGACTTTAAAAGTTAGTTCTTTTATAATATCTATTTTTCTTAATTTAAGAAGAAAATCACTTTCATTCAGAAGAGATATTTATCCAGGTAACAGTCACCTAGCACTCTCCAAGGTTTGAACACATAAAAGAAGTCAACTTTAGTCGAATCATTGAGGACCTCATTCTGTAGAAAAACAAATATACAGGGGGGAAAAACCCTATAGTTATGCTAATTATATAACTATAACTATAGAAATATACTAGTTATAGTATGATATCACCACTTACATTTTATGTGTATTAATAAAGTAAAATAAAAATATGAGACAAAATAAAGACATATAATGTTTTACTAATGAGAATTTCTGGAACATGTTCAACCAAGTCATAACTCCTTTTTCTGCAGACTACCCCATCTCCAAAATGAATCTAGTGTGCATTGATATAATGTATTTTATATATATTCATGAGTAGAGTGTTTGACAACCTATTTATGTCATGAGATTATGCTTCTTTAGCAATACCTGACTGGACTAGAGATAGAACCTTGGGAGATAAAAGAAAATGTATATATATTGGTTTCTGCCTCCACTCCCTGGCAGAGTTCCTAAAACCTTTGTAATCTTCTAGGTAATAACAGCATGGGGTCATTTCTTGTTTTAATATTTGTTCTTTGACCTTGATCCTAACACGGGGGTCCTAAAACCTTTATAAATTCTTAAGAGATAAGAGCACTAGGAACATCTTTTATTCTCATGATGCAACTCTAGGTGCTTCTAGATGAGGGCTGGTCACTGGAAAGACCAAGCCATGATTAGAAAGTTGGAATTTTCAGCCCCACCACCCACCTCTTGAGAGAGGTATAATTGATCTTCACGTATAAAATCCCAATAGTAGGGCATTCAGAGAGCTTTCAGGTAGGTGAATACATCCACTTTGGGAGGGTGATACAGCCCAACTCCATGGGGACAGAAGCTCCTGTGCTCAGGACACTCCCAGACCTTGCCCTAAGTATCTCTTCATCTGGCTGTTTTATCTGTCCCCTTTATCATACCCTTTAAAAAACTGGTAAACCCAAGTGAGTTTTTCCCAAGTTCCATGAGCCTCTCTAGCAAATTAATCAAAATTTAGGAGGGGGTCATGGAACATCTGCTTTGTAGCCAAATCAGACAGAAGTCGTGGGTAACCTGGGACTTACCACTTGCGATTGGCATCTGAAGTGGAGGACAATCTCCTAAGCCTGAGCCCTTCACCTGTGGGACTTGACCCCATCTCGAAGTAGGTGGTGTCAGAATTAAGTTAAATTGTGGAACATCCAGCTGGCATTATGAAAAATTACTTGGTGTGGAGAAAAAATCCTGCACACTGGGTGACCAGAAGTGTCAAAAATGAAGTGGTCTGTTTGAGTAGTAAAGGAGAAACACAGACAGGAAGAACTGGGTCTTTCCCTACTCAGGAAGAGATGAGGCTATTTTTCTATTTAATCCTTGACCAAGAAAGAAAAATAATTGGTTGCTCCAGTAGTCAGTCAGATTGTCTCCCACTTATGAGAATTTGTACGTAAAGGTGGAAAGAATTGCAAGATGGCGTAAGGTCCTAGGGAAAAATGTCCACAGACTTTTGCTGTGGATTGACCGAGAACCTCCATGTTTTCCATCTTTCTTGAAATCTGAGGGTCCTCATTTACCTTTCCTTGTTGAAACCCTGTTTTTTTTTTTTATGTGTGTAGTATGGTTGAGTGTGTGTGTGTGTGTGTGTGTGTGTGTGTGTGTTAGCCTTCGTCAGTTCTGTGTTTTATAAGAAAAAAAAATTCTTTTCATTGACCATCATTAACAAAAGTTCCTCTAGACCTTCTTTTTTTTATCTGCCATAAGCTCTTTGATGCTCAATTTAAGTCAATTAATAATATTTAAAAATTGGTAAGGTATTAATCCATATTTATTTATTATGAATATTTCAATGATAAAAGTTTTTGATTTAATATGTTTTAAAATAGTTGCTCACATAATTCATTTTTTAAATAAAAAATGGTTTTGTTTTACCCCTTTATAGATGTATAGAATCATGTCATTCCACAAAGTTAAGTAGACTTGCCCTTGACATTTCTAAAAATAAATCATTATTGGTAGACTAAAATATATGCTAAATTTCTGTGGCTAGAATTTTATGCCATCTGTTGAGATTGATCAAAAATTTTTATCCATCATTTTTTTAAGTTTTTGTTTTAATGTTTATTTATTTTTGAGAGAGAGAATGTGTATGCAGGGGAGGGGCAGGAGGGAGGGGGAGAGAAAATCCCAAGCAGGCTCTGCACTATCAACACAGAACCTAATGTGGGGCTCAAACCCATGAACTGTGAAATTATGAACTGAGCCAAAATCAAGAATCAGATACTTAACCGACTAAGCCACTCAGATGCCCCTTATCCATCGTTTTCTTAAGTTGTGATTGAGGAAAGACAAAGGCAGAAAGTAAAATGACTTATTTTTCAGTCTGTTATTTATAGTTTAAACTTTTAAGGCTAGATCCCTTTAAAACTTATAATTTTGAGTGTCCAATACTTATTCTTGCAAATTACATGTGTTTCTTTCAAGGATAGTATCTTGGATTTGAGTATTTTAGAATATAGACCTGAAAGTATAATGGGTTTTCTTTGTGGGTTTTATTTATTTATTTTTTGACTCTCTTAAAGGAAATCCTGGAGGAAAACATGGTTAATTTGAAATTTTGATTTACTACAAATATGTATCTACACATGGACTAATTTCTTTAAAAATTCATTCCTTTCCCCCCCTCTGTCCATGAAATTTATTAACAATTATCTACACCGTGTGATGAATTCATTTATACTTTGTCTACAGGATGGAGGAAAAGACCCATTAACCCTCACCCATGATATTATGTTTCTTTTGCCTTGTAACCACAGCAGATATTCAATGAGACTAATTAAATTTCTTGACCTAACATTCGATGTTTCTGCTAATACAGTATGACCCCAGATGTCCACTACCTGCAGTAATTTATGATTGAGCTATGGCATAAACTTGAATCAAGCATTTTGAAATACTGGTGAGTAATACAGCTAATGGATGAGCCCAATTGACTATATTAGAAGCACACCTCAAGGAAGTATTGCTATTTCTTGGTTACTGTAGCTTATGTGATAACTTGTATAACCTAAGAAAACAAAACATCGTTTTTGTTGAAACTATCTCTAAAAAGAAAGCCATTGGTAGTGCTCATTAAAGAAATAAAGAACAAGTAAAGAGGTGAAAGAAAATGATAATTCTTGGTAAAAACATGAAATATTTTGTATTAAGAGTATTCTCTTGTCCTTGGGTGCTTGGGCGACTCAGTCGGTGAAGCATCTAAATTCACATTGGGTCATAATCTCGCTGTTCATGGGTTCGAGTCCTGTGTCAGGCTCTGTGCTGACAGAGTATAGAAACGTAATAAGCAAAATCCTAATCATGGAAAAATCTCCCAGATAAACAATCTGGTGAATCAACATTTTCTAATGTGGACTGACCTCCAGACATAGTTAACAAGCAGAGGAAACTAATATTTAATATACATATCAGTTTAGGTCTTCTCTATTTGACTAAGAATTAGAAAACAGTTTAGAATTGTATTTGTAGTATGAAATGCTTTAGAAGTCTTATAAAAAGTGATACCCTTAGGTAAAACTTAGATGTTATTATCCCTTGACCAATACTATTAAAAGATAGTTTTGTTTTGTGTGTGTGTGTGTGTGTGTGTGTGGTAAACTGTTTAACAGTGGCCAGGGGATAAGTCCAGATAGCACTGAATTCCACATTCTTCTATAATAACTACAAAATAATTCCTCACTAACTCTGAGTCAGTACACTTTATTTTCTTAATTGTGCAATCTAAGAAGGAGTGCAAAATTTGTATCATAAATATAAAAATTAAATTGTTTCACTTTTTAGAATTGTTCTTAAATGTTTTAGCAAATGCTATGGGAACCCTCTCATCTGTCATGCTCTTCAGTCTAAACTGGGCATGACCTACAGAGTTCCCAAATTTGTCCAGAGCTTCCTGTGACTCTCTGAATGAGAATGATAAGAATGTTCTCCAGCCTGTCTAGCCTGAAAGGCCCATTGCAAGGGGCAGTCAGAACTTCCAGGGTGCTAATAATATCTCAGAACAATCCTTAACCAGTGACAAATGGAAGGACAAATACCCAAGCTTTCTTGGTATTCTCAGTGGGTAACCTATGCATTAATCCACATTTCATTGGTTTCCTTCCATTCCTTGTGAAAACCAGTACTACCACTCCCATTGATTATGCAAGAGTGAAAACTTAAAAATCACCCTTATCAGTTATGCAATTAAACCACAGAATGTCCTCTGACTTGCACACACATACTTCTTTGATTAGATCTTTCTGCCTGGCTTGCACCAGACAGCTGTCTTAAGAACTGAATCAACATAAAGACTTGTCACTTTCTGCTGTCCCACCCTGAGGATTTTGAATACAATCCATAAGCCATAAATGTTGTACACTCATCTTCCTAATGATCCATTACTCAAAATGGTCTGTGCAGTGTTCTTCCTTGCATGCTAGTAAATAATTAAAACTCTGTTTGCTTTATACTATAACTGGATTATTTACCTGAAGAGAGGGTGTCCTATATGCTAATCTCAATTCTTCACCCAAAATCTTGCCTTAGTATCTGCTTTTGTGAAAATTGTAACTAAGATAAATATGAGAAAAATATATTAAAGATTCTATTTCAATTACTGTTACACACCATATCAACATAAAATAGAAGAGCAAGAATAATGAACCTTATATGTAATCACCTTGTACTAGCTCATCACTTTCTTTTTGCAGGTGAACTGAAGCTCATAGGCTTTAAATCTCATGCATGAGATCACAAAGCCAAATGGTGACAGAGAAGGTCTAATTCTCTTCCTTGACACTGTGTCACTGATCTCTTTTAGTGGTCACAGGATACACTCTTTATTTGACCTAACTTACGATAAAGTAAATCTTTACAAGCACTTACTAGGGTTAGCTTAAAATCCATGACTTCATAATAGAATTTTTCTTGAACATAAAGAACCTTGATGTTTGTCACTGCTATTGACTGAATTGTGTTTGTGTCCTCTCAAAATTCATACGTTGAAACCCTAACTCCCAATGTGATTGTATCTAGAAATAGTCTTCAGATGTTAATTAAGGTTAAATGAGATCATACGAGTAGGGGTCTAATCCGATAGGACTGTGGCCTTATAAGAAAAGAAAGAGATTGCTCTTTCTCTGTCCTTGACTGTCTGTCTTCCTTCTCTCTCTCTGTCTTCCTTCACCAAGTGAAGTCATAGTGAAAACGTAGCCATCTGTAGGTCAGGAAGAAAGCTCTCCCAGAACATACCACACGTCACACTGATCTCAGACTTCCAACCTCCAGAACTGTGAGATAAAAAACTTATATTGTTTTAGCCACTTGGCCTATGGTATTTTATTATGGCAGCCTGAGCTAATACATTTCTAGACCTAGCTTATAAAAACATGCTTTGCACAATTTTCCATGTTCTTTTCTTGGAAACTATGTGTGTTAGGACCCTGGCATCACCACCTGAAGGATAATCATGTATAGATTGTAAACACCTGTTCTTAAAGTGTATGGGTTAAATTAATTTTTATTTCTTAAACCACTTAAATTATGGGGTGTATCTATTATAGTTGCCAGGGTTACCTTATAAACAGAAATTAAACCCTTGATGTAGTAGGCTGCTGTCATAATGAACAGTAGAAATACTGTCACTATTTCTATTCTATTAGTGGTCAAGTAGCAGACAGTGAAAATGCTGATTTAGAGGCTGAAAAGATGGACAGCCATATCATACAGTGACAAAATAGTTGGGTCACTGACATGTACAAGGGGGATTATTTATCTACCAGTCTATGTTCTTAGGTACACAGTTGGAAAGCATCTTAGTGCTAATGTGTTTTCTATTTTACTATTTGTTTATAGAAAAGTATTATAAGAAAACAATGAACAAAGAAAGAATCAGTCAGTTTGCGAACAGAGGTAATAAGAATAGAGCCTAAACATTCAAGGCCTCAAAGGATCAGAAAAGCTAATCGATCCTGGACGCCAAACAGTATGATATCAAATTGAAAAATAAAAAGGGTTTGATAAAAACCCTCAAAGTCTTCCAATGTTTGTCCTATAGAAAAACTTCAATATATCTCCCCACCACCTATCAGAGCCGCCCAGCTACCTTCAGCTGTATTAAATTGAAAAAGATTCAGAGAGATAAGAATGCACAGAAATAAATTAGAATAATGTATAGGAAAGAACTGGGGTGCAGTCACTGGCATACGGTATCAAGTGGAAGCAAATAATGGAGAATATACATTTTTGAACAATATTTCTAAAAGGTCCCTGAACCTGAGTTAAAGAACTAAAAAAAGGAGTAACTCTTTTATCATTGAAACAACTTTTGCATGCCCAGACTTACAATATCAGGAAGTGAGCTATGAAAGCTCACTTGTGAGATGTGGTAGATTACCCAAAGGGAGTATACTTGCAAATAACCACTTCAGGTATGGGCATGTGGAATAATAGAGGAAAAAGAATCTTCCTGAAAGTGGGCCACAGAAAACAACAGACAAAAGGTTTTCTCCCAGAGAGCAGAATTAGTATCTAATCTGGACCTCCCCCCATTACCAGGGCACAGAGACCTTGTGATGCCTATCTGACACAGATTCATCTTCTTACAGGCCAATGGCCACCAGTGTCTCTCATAATTTTGTTTTCCAAATGGGAGCATTAGTTATATTTGTCCAGTCTTCTTTCTACCATTTTGTGTTATAGAATGAGAAGGTATAGGTAATTTGTCTACATATATCATTGAACCTGGATCATGAAGAGTCCCTTCTGGACTTGATAAAAGAGATGTGTGCTGCAGTCACCCAGAGGTCCTGGACTTGGAGTTGAACTGAATTTGATTTATCTTCCTTAGGTAAAAGGAGTGAGTATATTCTGTGTAGGCAAAGGTTAAAAATATTTGGTATCCAAGAGGGCAGGTGATGTCAGAGACTGGGTAAATATTCACCAAGCTCATTTCCTCTTTCACCCAGGCACTGAGACAAATTACATATTCCAGCTTTCCTTGCAGTTAGTTTCAGCCATTTGAATGGATTCTGGTCATCAGAATGCAAGGCAAGGCTTAATATTAGGCCTCCGTCTCAGAGACTAAATGACATTTAATTTTATTATCGGTACTTTACCTTAATCCCCATCTACCCACCTGCTGTTACAGGAATAAAAAACTCAAGATAAAGCTGCAACAAGTACTCAAAATAAAGTAACCTGAGCTTTTATTTATTTTTGTGTGTGATTTAATTGTCGTATATGGATTTAACCCTATGACATCTGAAAATTATGAGATGCTCTGCATGAAAGAGATATTGTTTAACCCAGGGACTTAAAAAAAAAAACAATTAAATCCTGTTTTCATATAATACTTTTTAACATACCACAGAACTGATGTGCTATAAAGATACAGTTCCAAAATGTGTCTCTGGGATAAGGATAATCATGCTTCAATTTGGAGAAGGTAATCTCTCCATCATTAGGAGAAAATTCTGGGTTATTGAGCATAGGTCTACTATTTCTCCCATGCATTGGGCTGCCATTTGTTGGTTTGCCTTCAGCTCCAGTTTTCTGATGCTCCATCAAGTGTTCTTCTAAGATGGAACCAACCTTTGAACTCCTGTAACTGGGAAGTTTCTGATCTGGTCTCCCACACTCCATAAGTCTTTTTCTGTCAGTGTTCAAATCTGCTTCTATATCACTTGTATTGACTGTAATGAGATCCAGTTTGTCACTTGCAGACCATCTATTGCCAATGTCACATGAATGTCCTCTCTTTGGGTATCTAAGAAGAGTTCCAAGCTACAAGTGAAGGGACATCCTGTCCACTCCTCAAAGCATCTGGGACAGGATTACACTGGAGAGATTCAGAAGAAATACCCAGAGTAGAGTCAAAAATTTGTTTGTTTGAAAGGATGCCATTTTTAGGCAGGACTATGGTCCCTTTCCCATAATTTCCAGACTTCTCTGGGGACTCCTCTCTAGTGCTTGCATGAGATTTTTGCTTAGTTTATCACATCTCCTGGTCACACAAATGGTGCCCCACAAAAACATTCCCTTTTATTGTCATTCAGGATTACAAGGTGACAATAGGCCTACTCTGGGCCTCAATGCCAGAACCCTAACCTACCTCCTCAAATCTCCTTCTCTATCTCTATTCCTCTTGATTACCACTTTACAACTTCATTAACAAAAAGTTTAATGTTTCTTTTACCTCACACGAAATTGTTTGCTGCGTGAAGCTCATAAAGATCTTTAACACCTGGCAGAAAGAAATTCTAACACTTGTAACGGTTGAATTGTGTCTCCCACCAGATTCATATATTGAAGTCTTAACCCCCAGGACCTCAGAATGTGGCCTTATTTGGAGATAAGATCTTTAAGAGGCAATCAAATTAAAAAGGGTGAACCTTAATCCAATATGACTGGTGTCTTTATAAAAAGGGGGAAATTGGAGACAGATATGTACACAGGAAGAACTTCCTGTAAAGATAAAGGCAGAAATTGGGGTAATGTTTCACAAGGCAAGGAGCGTCATGGATCCAGAGCAAACAAGCCCGAGGGAGGGGAGAGAGGCTTGGAATAGAGTCTGCCTTGCAGACCACAGAAAGAATCAACCATGCCAATGCCTTTATTTCAGACTTCTAGTCTACAGAATTGTGAAGCAACAAAAGTCTGTTGCTTAAGCCACCCAGTGTGTGATTATTATGACAGCCCTAAGAAACAAACACACTCCCTCAAGGACAGACTGAGGAGCATCTTGTTAATGCAATATCATCAACCCACACAACACACACTGGGTTCTCATATCTTGCTTTCCACCAACTCCTGCTGTCTAGAAGCCCTTGATCTTACATCTTATCCACACTTCTATCTGAGTTGATTAGTCCTTCCCCCATGGCTTCTTTTATCTGACTCCTCCCTGACTGTGTTGGTAGGTGGCTGCAGGTGGGTCTGAGGGTGGGGAATGGGAGTAGGGGTGTGAGGTGGGGAATTTGAAGGGAAGGGCTCATTGTCTCCTGCCTGCAGAGAGATTACTCATTACTCTCCTTTCTTTCAGCTTAGCTCCTAATGAACTCTTACCAAGACCACAGTATTTCAGATAAAAAGAAGAGAATGAGTTTCTTTGAGAGATGTCCATTGGAAGCTTGTAGTATCGATCTGGAAGTAAAAGTAGGGATATAAGATAGAGGTAGAGACCTGGGAACCCATGAAATCCTGAGAGACGATGTGAATTTATAGAACGTCTCTGTATTCAATAAGGAAGACAGCTGAGGACAGAAAGAATCCCATAAACCAACATTCAGAGTGCAGAAGGATAATAAAATACAAATACAAACTGACATTTATTATCCTCCTATTAAGTACTAGATACTATAAAGATAATAAGAGCTAACACATTCAGTATTTTCTAGACGTCAGGCATCAGTTGAAGTCCTTTGCAAATATTATCCAAAACTCTCTCAAAACTATAATTGGGCAAGTACTATTATCCTCATTTATCTGATGAAGAAACTGAGAGTCTGAGAGGTTACCAAGTAGGAAGTGGAGGGCAGGCATACAAAGAGAGGCCCTCTGGCTCTAGTCTCTGTTCTTACTGAACACGGAACACTGCTTGTAAGTAATAGCTCTAACTATAACCAGCAGTAGGTTGGGTGTATGTGAATTGACATGTGGAAACTTCCATAAAACTCAGAAAGACTCTAAGAGATAGGTGCTGATAAATTATTCTCATTTTGCAGACTAAAGCTCAGATAGGTTAAGTAAATTTTCCATGAGTACAAAAACAGCAAACAGCAGTGCTTGGAATGCATGTAAAAACTAGTGGAATCCAGGGATGCCTGGATGGCTCACTAGGTTAAGCATCTAACTCTTGATTCAGCTCAGGTCATGATCTCACAGTGTGTAAGATCAAGCCCCGGGTCCAGCTCTTCACTGAAAGCATGGAGCCTGCTTGGGATTCTTTCTCACTCCTTTTCTCTCTGCCCCTTCCTGCTGGCATGCACATGCACACTCTCTCTCTTTCTCAAAATAAATAAATAAATTTAAAAAAAACCTAATGGAATCCAAATGAGGTCTATAGTTGCATTAATTGGACTGAATCAATGTCATTTCCCAGGTTTTGAGTTCTGTATTATGGTTATGTAAGATGCTTTCATGGTGTAAAGCCCAGTAAAGGGTACATAGGACTTAGGACTTCTTTGTACTACTTTTACAACTCCTTGGAAGTCCTTAAATTATAACAAAATTTAAAAATCTAAATACAATTTTTAAAAAGCAGTGCTTGATTGAATCCCAGTTTTCTCTGGCTTTGAAGCACAACTGCTTGTCCTAATGACACATTTCCCCCCTCCCACCACCTCCCACAGGGTCAGGTGTGGATAACAGAACAGGACAAAGTTGAGAGAGGGAGAGGAAAAATAAAAACATATGCAAACCTTTATACAAAGTGTGACCTACACTGTGCATTTTATTATTTTTTTTAATGTTTACTTATTTTTGAGAGAAAGAAAGAGAGACAGCTGGGGTGAGACAGAGAGAGAGAGAGAGAGGGGGACAGAGAATCTGAAGTGGAACCTGAGGTGACAGCAGAGAGATCTATGCAGGGCTCGAACTCACGAAGTCAGAGGCTTACCTGACTGAGCCACCCAGGCTCCACTTCACCATGCATTTTAAATGTATCCTCAATATACTCACATTACCCATCAAGGGGCTATCTTAAGTGTTTTTATACTGAGGGAAAATTCAGGGATATTAAGCCACACAGGCTCCTAGTGTCAGAATCAGGTAAGAATCATTACATCCTCTTAAATCCACACTTTTTGCCATTTCTACTATATCTAAGCGCCCTGGCAAAACCTACAGAGAGAATTGTCTCATGAGGCAGGTTTCGGGATTAGAGGAAATTCTGAACAGTCAGGTAAGTAAAGCGATTGGCTGGGAAAGGTAGATAGTTCTTGCAGGAAATGTGATTTCATAGAATGACTGCAATTTTGCAGTTTGAGAGACCAAGTGGTGAAGGTGTGTGGAATGTCTTGGCCCATTTGGGCTGCTATCACAAAATATCACAATCTAGGTAACTCATAAACAATAGAAATGTATTTCTTACAGTTCTAGAATCTGGGAAGACCAAGATGAAGGTTATCAGTGCCACTGAGTTCTGAGCAAAGCTTGCTTGGGCCCAGCTGGTGGCATCTCGCTGTGTCTTCAAGTGATGGAAGGGGTCAAGGAGCTTTCTCATGCCTTTTTTGGAAGGTGTGAATCCCATTCGTGAGGGCTTCACCTTCCTGACTTAATCATCCCCAAAGGTCTCAAGGTAGCTTTGGGAGTTAGGATGTCAACATATGAAATTTGAAGGGATGTAAATTGCACCCTTGGCAGGAATATTCAATGTAATTCTCTTTTCAAGAACTTTACACACCAAAAAGCATGGAAGTGGGTAGAATCGAAGAAAAGATAAAGGGAAGATCGGCAAGATGCCAGACAGGGTGGGAAAGGCTTGAGCATGTGACTGTCCTGTAGGGAAAGAGCTGATGGGTATGAGAGATGGAGCACCCTGACTCCAAGCTGCTTCCTAGGTGATTGCTCCCCAGTGTCCCTGCGCATACCCACTGCCAGGCCCATAGAGATATCAGGAATAAGTACATGAGTTAGGACCGGCCCTTCTAATAGCCCTAACTGTCATTGCCGGGGTCCCAACACATATTGTCTCACCATAGCTTGAAACCCTCACTCTCTGCGCACAAAGAGAGGCCAGGAAGAAGCCTGTATTCACGCAGCAGGGAGGGCTGCTGTTTGAGTGCTGGTCAGACTCAGCCTTACAGGATCTGGCAGGACCTGAGCAGATAGCTGCACAGCGGTTGAAGTTTTAGGTTGCCTGCTGTTTCTTCTAGACAGCTGTCAAGGCTGATAAAACCTGTCATGCTTTTCAAGGCTGTGCAGCCATTTAATAGCAAAAAGACATCACCATAGGAAGCACAGTCAAGAGGCATAACATCTTTAGAAATGGATGGATGGGCGGATGCTTTTGTTGCACATCTCCTTACAGCAACTTAAATATTGACCCCCGTTCCCTGGAGGCATCCTCATCTACCCTCCCTTCTCCTCCCCCCCACCCCAGCTACTTTGGAGCTTACTTCCCATGGCAAGTCCAGCGTGTTTGATCGGCATTGTACCCCACAGATTGAGAGATATAAAAGCCATGAGGTTGGGTGTGAAAATATAAGGCAGTGTATTTAGGTAAGATTTAACAGCAGGGCAGTTGAGAATGTCCCAATGTACTCGAGTTTCTAGACCTGTCACAAAAAGGGTTTTACTTTCTTTCAAATGTCAACAATAATAATAATTTTAAAAACAGTTTGAATTACAGAGCCAATGGTTGGTTTGATTCAGGTGCTGAAACAAGATCGGATAATGCTGTGCCGCCAACCTGTTCTCTTGTCTCTGCGACAAGAAAAATCTTGTTTTGGGGCGCCTGGGTGGTGCAGTCAGTTGAGCGTCTGACTTCGGCTCAGGTCATGATCTCGCAGTTCGTGGGTTTGGGCCCTGCATCAGGCTCTGTGCTGACAGCTCAGAGCCTGGAGTCTGCTTCGGATTCTGTGTGTCTCTCTCTCTCTCTGTTCCTACCCAGATTGTGCTCTGTCTCTCTCTCTCTCTCTCTCAAAAATAAATAAACATCAACAAAAGTTAAAAAAATAAAATAAAAATCTTGTTTACCGAAATAAATATGCAATTCTGGGGTTTTCAAGTTTTTATTAGTCAAGGAGGAGTTGTCCCAAGAAAGAATTGAATAAGCCCTCATAGAAACCATATGATATGGAAGAAGAGTATGTTTCACAAATGGGATAGGTTCAAACTTAATGAAAGTTTTTAAGTCACAAATAGACATGTGGAGAAATAATTATGTAGTCAGACACCTGTTCCCAAACCTCTCTTCTAATATTCAGTATGCTCCCCTTCTCTCTCTCTCTCTCTCTCTCTCTCTCTTGGTCTCAGTCTTTCTCTACATGTGTGCATTTTTACACCTACTCAACTCCCTACCACTTCTTCAGTTTCACCATGATGTAAGTACATATAAATTACTTTTTATTTATATTCCATTGGGTTTATTGTGTTTCCTGAATATAAGGATTTATCGCTTTTGTGCAAATGGAAAAATTATCAGCCCCTGTCTCTTTAAAGTTTGCGATTTTTACGTTCCATCTATTCTCTCCATTAGAACTCTGAATAGACACATGGTACAACTTTTCATGTCTCTTACACTGTCCTAGTTTCCATAGCTTTTTCCTCCCTGCGGCATCGCGCTTCATTTCTTCCCACCTGGATCTTGCAGTTCGCTCATTGTCTCTTCAGCAAAACTAGTTTTCCCATCAGTTTTGTAATTTTGTAGTGTGAGCACATGTTTGATGAGATTTAATGTGGGAATCCTGGGAGGTATAGATTGTGGCTTGTTCATCTAGAAAGAATTTCCTTTTGCTTCTCTGCCAGAATACCTTTAAGGTTTGTTTTAGTTGTTTATTTGTTTGTTTGTCATTTTGAGATTACTAATATTCAGGATGTTCTTTTCTCTCGCCCAGATCACAGGCTGAGGCAGAAATACCTCAGCGTCTCATTTTGCATATAGGAGAATGTTTTCTGTACTACTCTTTGACTGATGGTACAGCATTCAAGGCCTCTGGTTGTTTGTGTGTTTGGTGGGACACTGGAGCAAACCAGTGCCAACTTTTATTTCACTTGGATCCGAGGTTTCTATATTTGGTCCTCTACATGAATCTTGAAACCCAAGACCCAATTGACAAAAATTGATAAATTCCCTCAGAAAATCCTTAACTGCAGCCTTTGTTCATTATACCGATTGCTGTTGTGGCTGTTGTTGTTGGTTGAACATTTTCTTTATTTTCTTGAGATACCATGTATGATTTTAAAAAGATATTTACTTGCTGTGAACCCAAAGCTGCTCTAATAAATGAAGTCTATGTTTTTATAAAAAGATGCTTACTATGTTTTATACAGAATATTCAGAGCTTTTTTGTTTGATTGTTGTTGTTGCATGCATGTGGAATATAATTTGTTGTGGAATGTTATTTCTCAGGATAATCCATTGGAGATATGACTAGAAATAGAAGTCTTTCAAATGTTATGAAGGAAGAACATATGTAATATTTGAAAAGATGTTTTATAAAAACAAATGAGTAGGAATTTTATGAATCTGCATTCTTATGAGAATTGACTAATGCTGGAGTGAGTTTTGAACCAAAAAATGCCTAGATATTATAATTGTTGGATGATTTGTTTATTTCAGAATTGCACAGGATAATTTGTTGACACTTTTTCAGATGATCAAAGACCTTACCTTAATTAATTAATTTTCATTTTTTGTACATTTCCCTTGCTGAACTACCTTGAAAGATTTAGTTTCTGCTGTATGTTTTGGTTTTTTCCTTGTTTATTTGGGTTTCTTGTTTATTTTTTTTTGTTTTGTTTTTTGGTAATCTCTACCCCCAATGTGGGGCTCAAACCCGAGGTCAAGAATTGCATGCTGTACTGACTGAACCGGCCAGTCACCCCAGAAGTCTTAATGTTTACAGTAGGGACCTGTCCTAATTTTCATCATTGTTTTGTATAAAACTATCCATTGTTAGTTCAGGAAAGCATTTTTCTCCTCCAGTAAGAAGACTTCAGGGACAAACAGTCTGAAAGCTTTTTATATTACATTGTATTGTATTATATATGTGTGTGTCTTTCCTTCTAAAGTCTTTTGTAAATTGTTCTCTTCCAAATCTAAGAAAATATGATATTCCTAAAGACTATTTGATAAGCAAGTATTTTAGTGTAGACAATATTACCAGCAACACTTTACCCTTACATGTTTCCTTTTTACTTATTCATTCATTTCGTGATTCATTCAAGAACTTTTTAATACTTGCTGTAGATCAGAAACTGTTCAAAAATACAGAAGAAACGGTGCAATGATTTCACACGTGGAAGCAGAGGAACTTTGAACTTTCAATGGTATGTTTTATACAAATGAGAGCATTTATAGATGGCTAGGCATAATGCTGGTGCTTTACCAATTACAGTACCAGACTGGGTTCAACATAAGGTATTCTTTTTCATTGGATGTTATCTCTGTGTATTTGTCAAATTGCGATATGTTTAAAAGTCACTTGGAGAGCCACCCAAGCACCATAGTCTTTGCTTGATCATTAATATAATGTATTGTATGTATTAAGCCAGTGAGTTTCCAGAGGCTGTTTAGAAAGAACATGTATTCATTCTCCCATGGCACATGCCCTTACCTACTTTTCTACTTCATAGCTTATTTATTTCAGTGCTTAATAGTGTGGGTCCTGGAGCAGACCTGTTTGGGTTCAGATCTGCCTCCTCCATTTCAACAAGTTACTTAAAATCTCAGTCCTTCAATCTATTTCTAAATGGGATAAAAATATTATCTAGCACATAGAAGTTAATAGAGTCCAGTTTCTGGAATGCAATAAAAGTGAAGCAAACGGTAACTGTTATAACGCTACCCTGTTCCACTTTATTTTCATGGTTGTCCGGCCCATTTGGTATTGTCCGAATTTCGGATCCCTATCTTTAGGACTATAAAAGTTAAAAAGACACAAAACATGGTAAAAGAGGAGATGATTAAATGACAGCAATGACAATAAAAGTTATAAATAGAATATTATGAGGATACAAAAGAGGACCTTTCACTTCCTTCCTGAGGAATCATGTCATGTTTGATACAAGAAGTGGCAAGAAAACACAGCTTAAAGTGTGGGTAAGAATATTCTAGACCCAGGAAACATTTAAAGGAAGAATAAAATGGCCAAATAATGCATAATTTTAATTCTTTCATCAGAAAAAGTTCTTGAATACCTTCTAAATTTGGGGCTTTAAGGACATAAAGTTGAATGAGAAAGGGTCTCTGCCATTTTGGAGTTACAGTACAGGGATGGGAGAAGAGATGGATATATAAGTGAGGAATTACAGGTGATATGGTGAAGGAGATCAGGGGAAAGAGTGCTCAAGCATGGTGAGCAGATGGCCGGTTGCAGGCAACAGGTGATCTAGTTCTTTGGAATAAGTAAGAATTACATAGGTGAAAAACTTAGAGAAGGGTTCAGTGAGGATTATCCAAACAGAGAAAAGAACATTTGAAAAAGTTTTGGAATTATGACAACTGTGATAACTTCTGGAATGACCATAGAAAAATGAATTATGTGAATCAGATAATTCCTTAAATTTGTATATGGCAAATTTAGATATTATTAGTCATCTTATACACTTCACTCTTTTTAAAAAAAGTCTTTGTAGCAGCCTAATATGGTAGTAGATAGTAGTGTCCCATTGAACAGATGAGAATAGTGAGGTTCAGATAGTTGCACAAAACTGTCCACATTATTAATAAATGGTAGAGAGATTCATATTCGGTGTGAAAAATATAGGTAGTAGACAATATATGAAAGAGTTTATTTGGCCCAAATTAAAGGTCATGTTAAGAAAATTGGATAAGACCATGAAAGAAACTCATCTTGGGTGAGATCAATTCAGAAGGAAAGGTCCTTTGCTTAATGTTCAAGAGATGCTCTGAATAGCCAAGCAATTTCCCTACCTCTAGAAACTTTTGGATCCACCTTATAAATCTTCTCCAAAATGTGTGCACCTTGGTAGAATACTCATTCTCTCTAAAGTTCAATGTTTAAGTAGAGGAGAGTGCATTCACAATAAATGCATATTATTTTATAAATTTCTTCCATTTCAAACTAATGAAAGTCCACAGTACTTTCAGAAAACTAAACTGTCCATCACTTCCCCTTATATATCTAAATACAGAATGCATTTTAATTTTTCCTTGAAGTTATATGTTTAAAAAGACAAGTAAAAAATGTTTCCATTATCTAAAAATGATGCTGTCCAATTAACATATTTAAGGACAGTTTTCAAAGCAGATTAAACGTGTTTTATACAATTCAGGTAAAATCTATTAAAAACATTTTTTAATACATTTGGAAAAATGGTTTGGGGTAAGCTTTTTTTTCTCCTTCGTATCTGGTAAAGCAGGACTTTGTCTTAATTCTTTTTCTCACATATCATTTTGTGCACTTAGAAAAAACTCTCTGTTAATTTAAATGAATTTCACAAATGGATTTAGCAGAGGAACAGATGCATTTAAAATATAACAGATGGGTCTCCATTTTCTTAGGTGAGATGATCTATATCCATTTTATCAAGTTACAAGGATGCTGGAATATGAGGCTTAAATGGTACACAATGAATGAGAAAATATTGATGGTGTCATGCCATGGATTAAATGGACTTTAATGTTTTATTCAAGTGGAAATATATGTTTAGGGAATTTGAAAACATTATTATTATTATTACTATTGGTAAGAATCTCAAGTGTAAAACGATAAGCAAGTTTATATAGCACTTGGTCTTTTCAAAATATCTCATAAATTATGAGCAGATAAGATTAGTTTCTGTAACCTTTACAGATGCATGACCTTTGTGGTGGTTAGTAGGGAATTATTTAGAAGGTTACAATTTAAGAGTTTAGTAATTAGAATAGTCAGGTCAAAATGGTTAAGCAACTTAATGAAAAAGAAGCAATGTCAGAGCTCAGACTATAACCGGGTCCCATGAGTTCTTTTAGTGTATTGGCCCCTTTCTTATAAGCATAAGATTGGTGCTGGTTAAAAAGGCTATCAATAGTTCAGGAATTAATTGCACTTATGCAACATTGCCTACAATATAAATAGTACCAGAATGCCAGTTCTCATACCCTCTTCTTCTTTTTTTTTTTTAATTTATGTTTATTTATTATTGTGGCAGAAAGAAACACAGCATGAGTAGGGGAGGGGCAGAGAGAGAGGGAGACACAGAATCAGAAGCAGGCTCCAGGCTCTGAGCTGCCAGCACAGAGCCCAACGTGGGCCCGAACCCACAAACTGCAAGATCATGACTTGAGCTGAAATCTGTAGCTCAACGGACTGAACCACCCAGGCACCCCAACATACCCTCTTCTTCTAACACTAGTTCTCAAAACATGAGATTAATAGCTTGCCTACTCTTTGAAACTTGGTGGATTTTTTCTGTTATTCTGAGAAACTTCATTGTATCTTCAAATGATAATGATGTCACTGCCTAAAATACAATATTCATTTGAGCACTTGAAATTCAATTCCAAGAGTGTACCAGAAACACTAGAAAAGTGGGACTTGAAGATCTGACACCAAAATATGTTTCACCATTTATGTTTAGTGTAAAATTAAGATACTTTAAGTATCTGGGAATTATGGCTAGTGTAGTTTTTACCGACAC
This sequence comes from Cryptoprocta ferox, assembly GCA_028646485.1. NCBI lineage: Eukaryota > Metazoa > Chordata > Mammalia > Carnivora > Eupleridae > Cryptoprocta > Cryptoprocta ferox. Next base: position 17,223,601 of record CM053560.1, read on the forward strand.
TACAAATAAAATATTTGAAATTCAGTAAATGTATGTAAATCACTGCTACATTGCATAACTGTTTTATATATATCAAAACTTCAGTTTGGAGATTTGTTGACTGGCTTTCCATGAGTTAAGGTATTGCTAAACGAGGTAATAACCAATCCCAAAATCTTAGTAGCTTCACAAATAAAAATGTTTGATTGTCTATGTTGTATAAAAAAACAGCTTCATAATTTTGTGGTTTAAGACAACATTGAACATTGAATTGTTCAACATTCTTTGGGTCAAAAATTCCAGCATGTCTCATCTCGGCTCTACATGACTGTAATTATAAGATCAAGATGTTCTATTTACATCATATGGCCCTATTTTTTGCTACCAGTTGTAGTATTGATTTTCCCCTCCTCCTGGCTTCTCTTTTCACATGGTCTGTTATCATTCAGAGATCTAGCTTATGTTTTTTACATGATGCCTGGCTCCAAAGAGGGTAAAACAGTGCTGTTAATCTCAAGAGAGAAGAACAAAGCTGAAGGTATCACAACTATAAATTTTAAGCTCAAAGCTATAGTAATCAAAACAGTATGGTACTGGCACAAAAATAAACACATAGATCAATGGAACAGAATTAATAGCCCAGAAATAAATCCACACATACATGGCCAATTAATCTACAACAAAGGAGACAAGAATGTACAATGGAGAAAAGACAGTCTTCAATAAATGGTGCTGGGAAAACTGGACAGCTACATGCCAAAGAATGAAACCAGACCACCTCTTTACACCATACACAAAAGTAGACTTAAAATAGATTAAAGACGTAAATGTAAAATCTGAAGCCATAATGCTCCTAAAAGAAAACCCATATAATAAACGCTTGGACATTAGCCATAGCAATATTTTTCTGGGTCTGTTTCCCCAGGCAAGGGAAACAAAAGCAAAAGTAAAATAATTAATAATAATAATAATAATGACACCTAAAAAACTAAAAGGACTGCACAGCAAAGGAAATCATCAACAAAAAGAAAAAGCAATCTACTAAAGGGAGAAGACATTGGCAAGTGATATATCTAATATGGGGTTATTATCCAAAATATATAAAAAATTCATACAACTCAATACCACCACCACAACCAACAACAACAGCAAAACTCTGATTAAAAAATGAGCAGAGGACCTAAATAGATATTTCTCCAAAGAAGACATATAGATGACAATGGACACATAAAACAATGCTCAACATCACTAATCACCAAGTAAATGCAAATCAAAATCACAACACAATATCACCTCACAGAATGGTTAGATCAAAAAGACAAGAAATAAGAAGTGTTGGAGAGGATGTGGAAAAGGTAACCTTCATGTACTATTGGCAGGAATGTAAATTGGTGCAGCCACTATAGAAAATAATATGAAGGTGTCTCAAAAAATTAAAAATAGAAATACCATATGATCCAATAATTCTATTTCTGGCTATTTTACCTGCAGAAAAGGAAAACACTAATCCAAAAAAGATATATGCACCACTATGCTTATTGTAGCATTATTTATATTATTCCAAGATATGGAAGCAATGTGAGTATTAATATGTGGATGAAAATATAAAGAATATGTTACAGGTACACACACATACACACATATGTACACATACAATGGAATATTATTCAGGCACAATAAAGAACAAAATCTTCCTATTTTGGACAACATGGATGAAACCGCAGGATATTATGCTAAGTGAAATAAGTCAAAGGATGACAAATACCATATTATTTCTCTTATATGAAGAATCTAAAAAACAAACAAACAAAAAACAGAAACAAACTCATAAATACAAGAAAAAACTGGTGATTGCCAGAGGGGAGAGAACTAGGCAGATGGGAAAAATAGGTGAATGAACACTTCTGTTCATATAAGAATCTATATCAAATGTTCATAGCAGCCTTGGGGCTCCTGGGTGGCTCAGTGGTTTGAGTGTCTGACTTCTGCTCCGGTCATTATCTCTCGGTTCATGGGTTCGAGCCCTGTGTCGGGCACTGTGCTGACAGCTCAGAGCCTGGAGTCTGCTTTGGATTCTGTGTCTCCCTCGCTCTCTGCCCCTCCCAACTCGTGATCTGTCTCTCTGTATCTCAAAAAAATAAATAAACATTAAAATAATATATATTCATAGCAGCTTTATTTAGAATAGCCCAAGATTGGAAACAACACAAGTGTCCTTGAATGGGTGAATGGTTCAACCTGGTATAGCCATACTATGGGATACTTCTACGCAGTAAGATGGAAGGGTCTTTTGATACACACAACAACTTGGATCTGTCTCCAGGGAATTATGTTGAGCAAAAATGTCACTGCCAAAAGGTTACATATTGTATGATTCTATTTAGAAAATTTTCTTAAAAATAACAAAACCTCAAAATGGAGACCAGATTAGTGGTTGCCAGAGCTTAGGGATAAAGGTGGGAGACAGCAGGTGAGTGTCAGAAAAGGACAACATGAAGTGGTAGAGCTGTTCGGAATCTTGACTGTGGTGGTGGTCCCATGAATCTACACATATGATACATTGCATACAACTAAGTACATGCCCACACACACACAAAAGTAAAACTGTTGAAATCTAAATGCTATTGGTAGATTGTATTTATATCAGTATTCTAGTTGTAGTATTACCCTTTAGTTTTGCAAAATGTTGCCATTGGGGTAATGGTAAAATATATGAGGAATTTCCTTGCATTGTCTCTTATAACTGGTGTGCATCTACACGCGGGAGATGCAAGGTGGGAGGAATTATTGGGACCCCCTTGGGAAACAAGCTATGAGCAAAAGTTTCTTTCTTATTTACGCAAAGTCCAAACTTGCTATGTGTATTCACGATTGGCAGAGATTCCCTCCAATGGAGATATAGCCTTCTTCCTTCTTGAGACTCCATCATTTTCAATGCCAAGCTTAAACATGAGTCACACCAGTGGACTGCATATACGATGTGTATGTATGATAGAGCTTGGGAGATTTTCATGGGACAGGTGTAAAAATGTCCAAATTTGCTTTCCATTTTTTCTATGATTTTGAGAAATTTCATTCTATATTTAATATAATAGTGCTGTCTGATAAGCAATAATTTCAACATTCGAAGCTCAGTTCCAAAAGTGTACCAAGATTTGTCAAAATATGAAGCTCAATTATTTGACACAATAAGATTTCTCACTACCTATGTTTAATTTAGGGTTAAGACATCCGATTTTTAAAAAGTATACTTTCACTAATCCATTGAATGGATCCTACTTTCCACTGATGAGAGCTGCATCATTTGCCAGTACAAGTAGTGCAGGCAATGTAATAATATTACTGTGCCAAAGAATCTTCTCCTTTCAGAAGTTGTAGTGATGAAAAAACAGTCTCCCACCCAACAGTTTTGGGCGCAGATAATGGAGAAATTTGGGTCTAGGGTCATTCTGTATCTTAGGCCTTAAAAAAAAAAGTAATAAGAGAGTAGTATCTATATTGGGTAGTAGTCAGTAGTCTAGTTTCCTAGGGAAACCTGTAATTTGACAGGCACAAGGTATACATCAGCAAATCTCACTGTCCGTGCAAGTATCCCAAGTTATTCCTACTCCCCTGAAAAGCTGCATATCACATAAGGAAGTCCACTGGAAAATCATCCTATTATATTTAAATAAGAACTATAAATCTAGAACTAAGAATTATTTACTTTTTTAATATATTGTTGCATTAGGGTATTTTTTCAAAGGCTGTTAACTTGCTAAGTAAGACAAACTTGATTTTCTGAGGTAGGGGGAATGGTTAACTAGAGTGTTACGTACTCATAAACATTGACTCCTAACATTTGTCTGCATCTAAAATGAAAGAAAGAGGCACCTGGGTGGCTCAGTCAGTTAAGCGTGTGACTCAGGCTCAAGTCATGTTCTCACAGTTGGTGCGTTTCAGCCCCACTTCGAGCTCTGTGCTGACAGCTCAGGGCCTGAAGCCTACTTCAGATTCTGTGTCTCCCTCTCTCTCTGCCCCTCCCCCACTCATGCTCTGTTTCTCTCTATCTCAAAAATAAATAAACATAAAAAAATTTAATAAAACGAGAGAAATGTTCTATTTATAAGACCCAAAGTCAAACTTATATTCCCATTTTGGGTCACAGTAATATAATACTTGTATTTCCAGTGTTCAAATATAATTACATGAATGAGTGCTTTAATAAACCTTTTTCATTATAAACAAATACGGGATGTTTACATAACTTGAAACTAAAATAAATCCCAACCAAAATGCAATTAGGTAAAAACTGTGGTAATTGTATGAAGTTTCAATAAACATTATTCATGTAGAATGTCTTAGCTTCTCTAAAAGTTGTGCTTTTTACAAATTAAGAATCCAGAAAAAATTTCAAGACCCCAAACTGAGACACCCAATTAAACATTTAAGCCAAGAGTTCAGAAAATAAATTATATCTAGTTTAAATGTTTGAAAACACATTAAATGATAAGACTTGGATCTAAAGAGAAAATTCTACCTAGGAAAACAAATTGGTAGCCCTGAATTTTAGCTTTTATTCCAAGGACAATTCCCTTCCTCATTTATAATGCCACAATGAAATATACACAAAGCAAAAATAGGTAGACACCTATGTGAAAAACAAAACAACCAATACTCTTTTAATGCCTACATTTAAAAAAAATGCTCACATTTTCAATATAGACTTCACAGAATTAAAATTTGCTTCTATCCAGTAAATGAATTTCTCTTTCCAAAGCTGTCCCATTTCACATATGTCTCCAGATTTCATTATCAAGACTTTCCCAAAAGATAAGCTAAGTGGTCACATATTTAATATAACTTGAGATCTGATATTGAAAGACATTAGTCTCAAAATAAATCCTCCATCTGCCTTCCAGAGTCTGTGAAATTGCATTATTTCAGGTGTATCCTTTGCTTATAGTCTTCATGTTTCAAAAATCACTGTTAAAATACAATTAACACTTAAGGGGATTTTGGATAATAATATTATGTATCTCTAGGATGGTGTCTATATCTTGCAGAATTAAAATTGGCCAAAATCTTTGAAACACCTTTAAAAGATTATATTTAGGCATAAAAATACATAATGCAAAACTGTTAGAAATATGAGGTGCAATTGAATATTAGCTTTACATAAAATCTTTATATAGCTTTCTTAGCCTTACAGATCAAATAGATGAGGATAATTAGAGAATCTAAACATCATATTGGCAATTTAATTTACTATATGTTTAAAACTTTGTACTCTACAAAGACAGCCTTCCAGCACTGTGTCAGTCAGCCTCTACTGGCTAACAAGCAGTCCAAAATCTCACTGCCATATAAAAATAAACATTTATATCTAAAATGTCTTCAGATTACATGGAGCCAATGTCTTAATCTCAGCTATACTCATTTCATGCATCTGTAGGTTGGTTGGGGGTCAGCAAACAGGGTGAGCTTGATTGAGCTTAGAATCTTGAGTCGGGTCTGTTTCACATGTCTATCAGCTTCTTGGGACCCACAGGCTTAATTGTTAAGGCTTATTGTTGTGACCAGCTCACAGTCATATCCACCTGCATTCCATTGACCAGGTAAGACAAGGTTGAGCCCATATTCAAGAATAAGGGTGTGGCCACACAATGAAGAAAAAGTTCTCAGACATACATAAGTATCAAAGAATATCAAAGCATGGAATGAGAACACAAAGGATCTCTAGACATAAACCAGACACACACCTTGTGGCTACGTGAAGGCATGCAGGGAGCAAATGTGGTTTCAAGGAGTGTCAGTGGGTCTTGTATCCTAACTATCCTCTGGGGGATCATGGGGCTCTGTATCTCATAAGGCTATCACATTCTACAGCTTTGAGACCACAGCATTGCTGATGTTTCAGCTATTGCCCCATTCGCCCTCCAGGAATTACAATGCAGTCTCTAGAAATAACTCCACATATCCCCCCTTTTGTTTTTCAGTTGTAGAAACAGGAGTCCCTGTGGGAATGGTGAGCATCTGAGTATTGGCAAGGAACACCTTAGGTGATTTGGTAGAGAAGCAGAGGGACATCATCATTCTGAAGACTACAAAGAAAAACAAAACCATCAATAATATTATAATAGTATTAAACCAAGCATGAAGATTGAAGCCAGAGAACCAATTTTTGGGTTGAGATAATTAGAAATATCATTGAGAGTGTCAATCATTGCTTGGTGGGTTTTTTGTTGAAGCTATTGTGATTGTTTTTGTAATTCTTGATACATCTTTGGTGCAAAAAAATGATTTTACTAAAGCATGGGGACAGGACCTGTGGGCAGAAAGAGCTGTACTTGGGTTGTGAGGAGTGACTGATTATATATTTTTAAGTTAGTGGGGGTTAAGGATATCGTAAGTCCTAAGGAATTTGAAAGTAAGGCTTTCGGGACCTTGAGGGGCTAGCTATTGTTAAGATAAGGTTACTTTTAGTCTTTAATAAAAGAAAAACTTTAAGGTAGTAAGGCAACCATGAGTTGCTTGAAGAAGGTCACACTCTTCATGTTTCAGGTGTCTAACAGTGGGCTGCAAGCTGTAAGGCAAATCAATTCAATCTACATTTCTCTCACCTTGGTCCCTCATCATAAGGGTATAGGTGCTCTACACACTTGAAGCCAAAGCAAGTCATGGGATTAACATCAATGCAGTAGGGAAGTAAACTCCTCCAGTGGGAATACGGGTTAGAAGTAAAAGGAGTGAATAGTTTTGAACATTAGTGTACTACAGGCACCTTTTAAAACATCATGGAGTGTTCACAAATATTAATTATAAACTTTGCAACAAAATGAACCTCAACAAATAACCTCAAAGAAAAAAAATTACAGGTAACCTTTTTTGACCTGTAAGGCAATATGACTGGACATGATTCACAAAATTTTATACCAAATAATAACAATAATAATAATAATAAGTTCTAAGGGAGTCCACAACTGATTTCCAGTGGTAAAAGAGTAAAGGGGCTCTTTCAGAAAGTCAGTTTCTAGCAAGTTTTTGGGTGGTCAAAAACTATAGTTTGCTTAGATTGAAAAAATGCTTCACTGAGAGTTAAACTTTATCAGTTAGCTATATAGAAAAACTTAAGTGAGATGTCTAAAAATACAGTGGTCTGCTGGGAAGACAGTATTTTCCCCATCACAGGAGGGGCTCCACAGTGTTGGTCCAAATGGTAAATTGTGTTATGATAAAGTGTCATTGGTCCACAACAAACAGAAATAAGCAGTGTCTCTTCCACAAATTAAATACATTTAAATTCAAGGGCTGCCTCTTATCATGAGATTTGATTTGTACTATATTTATTTATATCTTTTTATTTTGTTTTATTTTTTTTAAAAGAGAGACAGAGGTGAGTGGAGGAGGGACAGAGAGAGAGGGAGATACAGAATCTGAAGCAGGCTCCAGGATATGAGCTGTCAGCACAGAGCCTGATGCAGGGCTCAAACCCACGAACTGTGAGATAGTGACTTGAGCCAAAGTCAGAAGCTTAACTGACAGAGATACCCAGATGCCCCAATTCTTCCTATATTTGATTGTTAAACTGCCCCTCTATTTTATTTTTTAATTTTTCAAATTTTTATTTGTTTATTTTTATTTGAGAGAGATTGCCCACGTGAACAGGGGAGAGGGCCAGAGGGAGAGAGAGACAGAATCTCAAGGAGACTCCTCACTCAGCCCTGAGCCCCATGCGGGGCTGGATCCCATGACCCTGGCATCACGACCTGAGCCGAAATCAAGAGATGCTGACTCAACCTACTGAGCCACCCAGGCACCTCTGCCCCCTCCATTTTAATAACATATTTGTGATTCTAGATGGCAGTATTTTTTTGAAACTTTTCAAATATTATGAAATTTTACATGTTCCTGAAATCCAAATTTCTGACAGCATTCATGCAGAGTTTTTACACTTTTTCTCTTTGAGTTCTCAGGAAAGGAAAGAACTGGCTAGTTTAGCTCAGTATTGGATCTTTGGTATAGGCAGTCTGTACTAGGTACCCAGTGATTATTTTGAGTAAAAGAAATAACAAGAACACAGTGCTGGCAGAGACTGGTTACACGTTCACTAATCTGTTTTCCCATCTCCTAGGGAATATCTGCCCTACCTATTCCAGTCTCCTAGCAATCGGGTGTAGACATAGACAGTGCTGGCCCTAGAATGTAGGTGGAAGCAACGTTTGACACAACCCGAACTGGCTCTTCAAGTTCCCGCATGCAAGAACATCTATAGTTCTCTTTTTGCAGCTGTTGGTCAGATCAATTTATTTTGACACTTTTATTCTTTATTAACGTGGACAGAGCCACGTGAGTCAGTCACTGAATATCCATGTACCAGAGAGCACTCAGATAAAGACATTGTGTCTTGTATTGATTAAAGAAGCATCTGTTCACTAGGAAAATAATATTAAATTTCACATTAGGCTGAAGAAGACCTATTGAGGATATACTGAGTACCTCTTAGCACTCTAGCAACGGCCCAAGGATCTGTAACACGTGGGTGACTATTTCTCTCTCTTTCTTTCTCTCTCTTGCCTCTGCTCTGAACAATTGAGCCTCTTCAGAAGATTAACTTGACATTCTTCTTAAGGAAAAGAATCTTAAGTAACCTTTAAAATAATTATACTAGCTATGTCTTTCTATCTAATATTCAAGGCAAAGATACTGATTTATATTCTGCCAATGTGTTAGGGATAGTGGCAAAACGAATTTTTTGAATTATTTTCAATGAACCACTACAAGTGACATATCTACATAGCTGAAAATTCTAAGTGGAAATGACAGCCTAATGATTTTTGTTTCCAGAAGATTTTAGGTTCAATGAATTGTCCATTCCACTGAAATCCTGCTGAACAAATGCATAGAGTTTCCCTCCATAATGTCCTTCTGAGTTTATGTAATAGTCACAATTTCAAGCATAAAGATTGCTTCAAAATCCCGTGGTAGTATGGATTTTACATTATGTTAGGTATTCTCTCTCTCTCTCTCTCTCTCTCTCTCTCTCTCTCTTTCTGTCTCTGTCTCCGTCTCCTTCTCTTTCTCTTTTAATTCTGGATGTGGAAGATCATCCTCCCCTTTTATAACCTGTCAAAGTCAACTCAAAGGAAGCATTTATGAAAACTCACACCTGTTAAAATACTGAATATCATTTACCAAAGAATATGTGTTTTAACTCATATAGTTTGTCTTCATATTATTACATAGCTATTTTGGGACAGGAATTGGGTCAAATTGTTACATCCATTCTTTTCTCAACTAATTTACCAACTTGATTTTCATTTTCAAATTGAAAGATTTTTGTTTTCATTTCTATCAGATTCTAAATTCTCTCATCATTGGCACGTGGAATGAAATTTAGTTTTGAATGTGGTAGAAGAGCTACTTAGAGGAAATTTCTAGAAGATTTCATATACCAATATTCTGAAGTAAAATATGCACAAGTTTCTTGTTCAGCAGATGATCACTTGACACTGCTGCAAAGAATAGCCTGGTACACCAGGTACTTTTGGATAATGTCTTGGTGGCTCCAAAGAATAAACCTAAGATATGGCTTGTGTTTGAAATACAATAATCTATAAGCATCATTTTTCTAGCCACATCAGAGACCTAGACTACGAAGAATAGCTATCATTTACTGAGGGTCTGTTCTTTCTTTCTTTCTTTCTTTCTTTCTTTCTTTCTTTCTTTCTTTCATTTTTAGGTAATCTTTACACCCAATGTGGGGCTCAAATTCACAGCCCTGAGATCAGAGTCACATGCTCTACTACCTGAAACAGCAAGGTGTCCCACGGGGGGTCTGCTATTTCTAACTCATCTCCTGCCATCTCTAAGTTCTATCACTTTCTACAAAGTATGTACTATAATTCATGACTTACAGATGAAGATATTGGAGAACAAACAAATTCCGCTAAGTCATAGTAAATTGTTCGGCTAGGATTCAAACTCAATTTCTGTTCTTTTTTCCATTCTACCATGGAGAATATCTGACAAAATCATGTAATAATGAGATGGCTAAAGTGCTTAGCCAAAGCAGCACTGATGTTTATTTGAGAGTACATAGACTTCTTTCATAGAACCATTGCCAAAGTATATTTTTCTTTTAAAAAGCTGCAATTACCATACTGTGGATTTAAGTCAAACTGGCACATAAAGTGACCTGCATTTTTCTGTATAAACATTTCATTTTGGTGATGTATAGGTTTACTCATCCAGCTGTTCCTCCAAACAGTTGCAGCCTTGGGGCAGAGATCATTAGACTTCAGCTCTCTCCCTGTAAGGAGGTTCTCAGCCATTAACCAGGAGCCAAGAGATAGATGGAGGACTATGTTGAAGGTTTAAGTTGATGTCTTAGTGCCATAAAATGCTTGATTTGAAAGAAGTTGAAGATCACTGTGTTGAATTCCCTTATAAAGGAGAGAAAATTCAGGACCAAAAGGCAATGTGAGCTGTGCTTAAGGCCACATCATAACCTAGTAGCAGAGCTCAGGTCACTAAACTCCTAGTGAAATGCTCTTTCCAATCCCCACTGAAATATGTGTTGTCTGGACACTGAGAAAAAGGCTTATCATTTTTCTGTAAGATGCTTCATGTTTCCACACACATTTCATGAGTGGTGGGAGTCACATGAGTGAGGAAAGGCAGATGCTGAAGCTCTGTGTGCGATGAGCAGCTTGTGGGAAGCATGTTTGCTTTATTTATTACTTTTATCACAATTCTTGGCATTTTTTTCAAAAATGAATCATGAACGTCATTGCTGATGGTATTTTACTGGCCAATTCTTGGGAAATCTTGAGATAGCATCACGCAGAATCTTCTGCAAAAGTTGGATTCTTAAAGGATGTTCCACTGCATGATGTGACAATGATGAAGGTGATTTTAATCCAGGGATTGGTTGAAGGTGATTTAAATACCTTGAGTGTATTTGTGTAAATGTTTAGTACCACTGTATTCTGTGAGGTCTACCTGGGCTCATTTTGCTGAATTGGTCAAATAAACCAAAAATTTAACTTCATATTATTTGTTTTTTCCAAATAGTTAGAACTGCATTAACATATTGCTTATTACTTTTTCTTCCCCAAAGACAGACAGACAGACACACACACAGAGACACACAGACACACACAGTTTGTGCAGCATAATGACAAAATGTATCAGGACAAACAACTGCAAAGATACTCTCTGGGGTGATAAAATATATCTTGAAAATTATTTTCTGTCTTTTTCTCCACATTCAAATCCCTCTTCTATCAAATCACCTATCCTTAAAATGGAAGAAAATTTGTTTTACCTTTCCTTTATCTTCTTTAATAAAACAACTATCATAATGATAAGTCTCTACACAATCACTTTGTATTTGCAAGTAACATAAAACTTGAAAAACCCAAAAACACGAAAGAAAAAGACAGATATAAGCATCACATTTTAAATAGACTTTAGTAGAATTCACTGACATTCCTGATAATTTCCCTTTTCTTGTGAGACACACAAGAGGGGAAATAGTGAATGGACAAACTGCAGGCTAAAGCAACCTCTTACAAAATGGTTAGTCAGTGTCGGCAAATCAAACTGACAAAAGCATCTGGAGGAAAGATTGAGTAATTATTTTTCTGTGTTAATGGCCCTTTATTTGTGGTTTTTATGCCTATGTTTGTTAACAGTAATTGCCTGTACTCTGCTGTTTATTTTTAATGAGTCCCTTAAAAATGGAGCCCTAACTACTGTAGGATTTATTTTCAGTTTGTTTACCATAGAAAGGGCAGTGGACAAAACAGGACTCCATCTCTTTAAAGGGAAAGCTAAAACTGTGCATCAGCGAGTGTAAGAAAAAACATATATCTTTGGAAGTCTGTGTAATGGGGTTTTGGAAATAGAGAAGGAATCAATGTACTAAACTATTCATCAATTGGGTCTCACTAATCCATGGAGATTCAGCCCAATGTAAGTATTTTTTTTCTGTGTCATAATTATCATTTTGGTTTTACAATGTTCCATGGAAAAATACAAAACAGACTGCTTAAAATGCAAAACAGTTCTCATTTCTTCATATACTGCAATATTCTAGATCTTTCTCCCTTCTAGATCTTTCTCCCTTCTACTCCATGATGTTAAACTCCTTGAGGTCAGGAGTCCTCGGTGCCTCAGTCATCTTTGTAATATCAGTGCTTAATTGACACATATTTTGTAGATAATAAATACTCAATATTTGTTTGCTAGATAAATCAATGTAGCTCCTATTAGCTTCTGGACTGAGCAAGAGGAATGATTGCAATCCCCAAATCACCAAAGCAGATTTGACAGGACACATCCATGATATAAGCAATCAAATATATAGTGGAGATTTTTGTAACTTAAAGAAAAAGCTTGTTTATCTACAAACTAATGCATTAATTTCCTAGGGCTGGTGTAACAGATTACCCAACTGGTTGGCTTAAAACAACAGAAATTTTTCTCTGACAGTTCTGGAACCAGAAGTCTGAAGTTGAAGTGTGATCAGGGCCATGTTTGCTCTGAAAGCTCTGGGAAAGAATTCTTCTTGTCTCTTCCTAGCTGCTGGTAGCTGCCAGCCATCCCTGGCATTCGTGGGCTTAAAGTTTCATCACTTCCTTGTTTAGCTTCTTTTTTCACATGACCATCTTCCCTCTGTACATGTCCTTGTGTCTCTGGTTTTTCTTATAAGGACACTGGTCATTGGATGACGACCCACTTTAACTCAGTATAACATCCCCTTAGCTCCATCTGCAAAGACTCTATTTCCAAATAAGGTCACACTCTCTCATTCTCTTTTTATTCTTTCTAATTTTAATGTTTAATTTTAAAGGTGCCACATCACGACTTGATACACATGATGTACATTGTAAAAAAATTCCTACAATTGTGTTGATTAACATATCTGTCGTCTCATATATTTACTATGTATTTGCATCTCATATATTCACATTATTTGTTTGTTTTTATTTGGGGAGACCATTTAAATTCTACTCTCTTAGCAAATTTCAATTATACAATACAGTATTGTCAACTATAATCATTATATTAATACATTAGATCCTCAGACCTTATTCATCTTATAACTGAAAGTTTGTATCCTTTTACCAAACTCTCTCCATTTCTCCCAAAGACCCCTGACAACCTCCATTCTACTCTCTTTTTCTGTGACTTTTGACTTTTTTCTGGATTCTACATATAAGTGATTGCATGCTGTATTTGTCTCTCTGTCTGGTTTATTTCACTTAGTGTAATGCCTTCCATGTTCATCCAGTTGTTACAAATGGCAGGAATCCCTTCTTTTTTATATCTAAATAATATTCCATTTTGTGTGTGTGTATAAATGTGTATATACATACATGTGTATATATGTATGTGTATATATATGTATATAGGTATATATGTGTGTGTGTATACACATACAAAACTATGCACACATACATTTTCTTCATCTGTTCAGATGTGTGCATACACACACATACACACACACACACACAAAAGTATGCACACACACACACATCATATTTTCTTCATCTATTTATTTGTTGATGGACACTTAGGTTGTTTCCATGTCTTGGGTATCATGAATAATGCTGTAAACAACATGGGGGTGAAGATATTTCTTCAAGATAGTGATTTTTGTTTCATCGGTATATATCCACAGATGTGAGATTGTCGGATCACAGGGTGGTTCAATGTTTAATTTTCTGAGAAAACTCCATGCTATTTTCTGTAGTGGCTGTACCAGTTTGCATTCCCACCAACAATGTGCAAGGTACCCTTTACTCAGCATCTTCACCAGCATTTGTTAATCATTGTCTTTTTGATAATAGGCTTCTAATATGTCTGAGGTCATATCTCACTGTCATATCTCATAGGCTTTGTTTTGCATTTCCCTGATGATTCGTAACATTGAGCACCTTTTCATGTATGCATATGTCTTCTTTGAATGTGCCTATTCAGGTTCTTTATCCACTTTTTAATGGGGCTGTTTGTTTTGTTTTGTTTTGTTTTGTTTTTGCTATTGAGCTATGTGGGTCTTTTGTATATTTGTGATATTAGCTGGGATATTAGCCTTTTACCATATTTTGCAAATATTTTCTCTCATTCTATAATTTTTATGTTGTTAATGGTTTCCCTTGCTGTGCTGAGGAATTTTAGTTTTATATGATCCAACTGGCTTAATTTTTTCGCTTTTGTATGGAGTTACATTTTCTTCTTGGAGTTTTATGATCTTAGGTCTTCAATCCATTTGAGTTGATTTTTGTGTATAGTGTAAGATCAGAGTACAGTTTCATTCTTTTACATTCAGTTTTCACAGCACCATTTATTGAAGAGATTATCCTTTCCCCCTTGTATATTTTGGTGTTTTTATTGAAAATTAATTGAACACATATGTTTGGGTTTATTTCTGGCCTCCCTCTTCTGTCCCATTGATCTGTCTGTTTTTATGACAATACTGCATTGTTTTGATTACTATAGCTTTGTAATGTAGTTTAAAATCCAGAGGTATGATACCGCCAACTTTGTTCTTCTTTGTGAAGATTGCTTTGGTTATCCATGGTCTTTTTTTTTTTTTTGACACTTAAGGCCATTTAATTGAAAGTGATATTGTCAGTCCAAATGCTTTTTCATACAAATGTGTTCATAAGGAAAAATGCATGTAGGGCTTAGTTTCTTAGAACAAAGGGTCTGTGGGGCACCTGGGTGGCTCAGTCAGTTAAGCGGCCTACTTCAGCTCTGGTCAAAATCTCACAGTTCGTGGGTTTGAGCCCTGCGTCGGGCTCTGTGCTGACAGCTCAGAGCCTGGAGCCTGCTTCAGATTCTGTGTCTCCCTCTCTCTCTGACCCTCCCCCACTCACACTCTGTGTCTCTCTCTCTTAAAAATAAACATTAAAATGAAATTTAAAAAAAAGAACAAAGGATCTGAGGAAAGAAAAAAATAGCTTTCAGCTGGGTAACAAGTTGCCAAAACTTTTCTTGATTTTTCATGACTTTGATTTTTTTATGCAAGATGGCATTTGTTTATTTATTTATTTATTTATTTTACTATGCTGTATGTTAACTAACTTGGTTTAAATAAACAAATCTTTAAAATTTTAAAAATATAAATATTCATGGATTTTTGTTACATACAAAATTTCAAGACTTTTTTTCTATTTCTGTGAAAATGCCGTTGGAATTTTAACAGAGATTTCATTGAATCTATAGCTTGCTTGGTGTCATATAGACATTTTAAGAATATTAATTCTTCTAATCCATTTATAATAGCATCACAAGAATAAAATACTTAGAACTAAATTTAACCAAGTAGCCGAAAGATCTATACACTAAAAAGCATAAAATACTGATGAAAGAAATTGCAGAAAATATAAATAAGATCACACGTTGAGGTTCCCATTACACATGAATTTTGGGGGAACACTATTTAAATTAGTACAATCTGGTTGAATTCGCTTCCTGGCCACATCACTTACTAGTTGCGACCTTGGGAAAGACGCTTTATATCTCTAATCCTCTAATTCTTTTGTATTTAAAAGGAGATCCGTGTCAGTACTACCTACCCAGCAAAAATCCAGCGAGCACAAACTGAACTAATGGATGTAAAGGCTTCAGCAGCACCTGAAATAGCAAGGGAGCTCTAATAAACAACATCTTTGAAATAAATACAGTAGATTGTAACGGGATATTTATGATAATGCCCTTCACTAGAACAGTGATGAAATGCTAAGGCAAAATTCCTACACATCGCTATATGAAACACCAAGAAATGTAGTTCAGTTATGCAAATCTCTAGGAAGACCTAAGGGTACAAAAAATATGTTGAGTAGTTGCTCAGAGACTTTCTATTGAATAATGCATTGTTCCAATAGAATCATACCAGGAGTTTTATTATAGGAATTCAAAAAGGGAGAGTATTGGGTATGCTGGTTTAGAGTGGAGAGCTAATGCAGTAAGCAATGACTTACAGTATTCCAAAGGGCACAGTTTGAAAATAATAAACCCAGGAGAAGGATGGATTGCATCTCCTTCAAAGAGTGCTTTGTGAGTACTGTTTTTTTACAATTGGATTTGTGTTTAGAACTGGGAAGTAAAGATATGAAATTTAAGAGTGGTTACATTCACCTAATGGATGTGAGAGCAGAGAACAGCTTTAAATTCCTCAGATAGTAAAGTCACAGCAGTAAGAGTGGCAACAATAATACTTGTCATCTTGGGAAGGATTAGTTTGTGCACTGTTCTACACATGTTCTGTGCATCATTTCACTTAATCCTCCCGGTCTTCTGAAGGAGATACTAGTAATTTTTCCATCTTTCTTGAAGAGAAAACTAAGGCGCAGAGAAGTGAATTGGTTAATGAAGTGCTGTTTGGTGTCAGAAAAAAAGCATTGGGACTAAGCAGTCTGGTATTATTGCCTGTGGTTTTTACCCTTTGTGATTTTTAATTACATTAGGAAACTAGCAATATTTTTTATGTTCTGGAATGTGGGGAGACTCAGTCACTCCCTCTCTTAGTGAAGTGTATTAACTTTAAGGATGAGATTTGCCCAGAAGTGAGTGTGAGGACACTAGGTAACTAGAAGCTTAAATTTCTCCCATTAATTTTATTTATTAAATCTCCGTTGTGTGCCTATTATGCATTAGGCACTCAGACAACAGAGCTTTTCTGAGCTTTGACTTTCAAGGTGCCCATGTAACTTAGGAGAACACCATGTCTGCTAACACTGCCCCATGACCAAAAACAAAATGACATACTCCATTTAGAGTCTCGCTAAAAGACAGACAGCAAAGCAAGTTATTGAAGTGATGCAAATAACATAAGATAATGAAGACTGTATAATGGGATTAGAATTTGAACTGGATAGTGGTGCCTCAGTGGCTCAGTTGATTAAGCATCTGACTCTTGATTTCAGCTCAAGTCATGGTCTCATAGTTCATGGGTTCAAGCGTCTAATCAGATTCTTGCTCTCTGCTCTCTCTGCCTTTTCTTCACTCCCTCTCAAAATAAATAAAATTTTTTAAAAGTTAAAAAATAATTTGAACTGAATTTAAAACATGTTAAGTATATGAAGTAAGGATGTGACTGAATATTCTACTATTTCATGCTGGGTTAAAAATGGATTTATTTTTCTGTAGAAATTATGTTTCTTTCTCATCTGACTCTTCTTCATGAAACCTTGATTGGAAAAACTTGAGATAAAGCTAGTTTTCAGTGTTAAAATAGTTAATAGACTTGACTCAGAATATATCATGAATCAAAAATAATCTTTTAACTTGTGCAAATAACTCATCAAGAATAGTGTGCTTTAATAGATGTGTCTCTGTATTTAAGTGAAAATATTGAAGCCCAAATTAGCAGCATGTCTCATTCTTTTTCAACATCTTAGAATAGAATAAAGCATAGGAGAGAGAAGTTTCCTTTGTCTGATTTAATTGATTTTGGGGAGACAGACCAGTGTAAAGCCACCTGCATCAAGTAACAAGAATGTAGAGAGAGGAGTTAAAGTACCATAAAAGTTGGGAGTTAACCCTGATGCAGTAAATAATTTGCAGTCTCAAAGATACTTAGAGATACAGTTTTTACCCTTACAACTTCCCTTTTAGGAACAAAGTAAGGCAACTAAAAATGGATTTACACCCATTGTGTCCTTAATGCAAATAAGATCATTAACAACTGCTATATTGCCAGCAACACCCTTTCCTTAGAAAACCATGGGTAAATTTTAAGGATATTATTCCAATACCAAGAAAAAGAAGGAAAATTGGTGCTATTTTCATTTGTTTAGCTTTCTTCATGTCTAATGATTGGGTTTGTGCATGCAAGTGTGTGTATACGTACTTAATTACTTTAAATAATTTGGAGGAAAGAGGGGTGTTGGAAGAGGTTCTCTGCAAATTCAGCTAGCCCAGAAGGAATTGTCAAACCACTTGAATAGAAAAAGAGAATGGGGAAAATCGAGTGCCTTCCATGAGCCAGACCCTGTGTAATTATCTGGATACACAAGGATAAAGAAGATAAAAAATTTCTTGTCCTCAAGAAACTCAACCAGGACAAGGAACTGTAAGCAGAAGCAAAAGTGAACATTCAGGACTAGCTCGTATGGTATTAAGTAGCCAGGGTAAGATGTAACATGGATATGGGAAGATAAGAGGTTGAAAAAATAGATTGGAGACAATTTCTAGTGACTTGAATTTAAGACTGAAAGTTAATGCTCTATTTTCCTTTCCTTTTTTCTATAGCCAAGTAAGAAACAATGCCAGATAACTATCTGAAAAGATTTATTTTTTAAATATTTCATCTGGTCTACAAATTGAATGTTTATGTCTCCCCAAAATTCATTAGGTTGAAAACCCAATTCCCAAGACAATGGTACTTGGAGGTGTGACTTTGGGAAGGAGATTAGGTCATGAGGGGAGAGCCTTCATGTATCAGATTCATGTCCTTACAAGAGAGGCCCACAAAACTACCTTGGCCCTTTTACCAAGTGAGGTTTAAAAAAAAAAAAAAAAAAAAGGGCCTTCTCGGAATTGGGCTCTCATCAGACACATGATCTTGGACTTCCCAGCCTCCAGAACTGTGAGAAATAAGTGTCCATTTTTTATATGACACCCAATTTATAATATTTTTGTTACAGAAGACCAAGTGGATCAAGAGCCATTTAGAAAGGAGTGTGCAGGATAGGGATTTTATAAAGATTGTGAATCAGATAAATATATTACCCTTGCACACTGACATAGGCATTCTTTTTTAATTTTAATAAGAAATTGTGTTTTTGCTGTTCTGATGTTTAGAAGTATTTCCAGGTTTGCTATTTATAGTGTTTTTAACTTTATTTTCAGATCTGAGTGAGGACGTTCTAAACTGTGAGCGATAATGTGAAATTTGGCCTATGAGGAAGCACTCTGTGGGGATGCCGGGTCTCTGTGGCTTACATAATGTCTACATGGGGCTGGATGAGTCAACCAGGGTGGACCAAAGGCTATGATTTGGTCCTAAAATTAGAACACGCCGTGGCAGTAACCCTTCCTTTAGCAAGTAGCCAGCTCTGGGAGTTTTCTTTCTGTGGCGCTAATTTGAATGTGTAAAAACACCACACGAAACCTGTGGAAAAATCAGAGTCCTGCAAATCCAGATTTTCCCCTTCCTTTTGTAATTTTTAGATCAAATCCCAAGTTAAACAATGCAGCCAGCCACCGAGCACCTTCTGTAAGGACAGAGGCTGGACAAAGGGTCCTGTGCTTTCCCGGTGCACATCAGGAGGGTTTGTATTTGGATGCTTAGTTATTTGCAGTTTGTTTTCTGTATTTTAACATTTTTAAAATAACAACAAAAACTACCTTTCAGTTGTGCTACTTGAAGCTTTGCTGGGAAAAGTCTATTCCACAGCAAAAATTCAAGGTGGGAAGGGAAGGCTTAAATCAGTGTTTCTCAAACTACCTGAGGCAAAGAGCTAGGGTTTTTCTTCTTTTAAATTTCCAATATGTTGACGACCATAACTTTTGTAAAGTCCAATAGAAGTTACTACAAAATTAAATATAAGATATGCAAAATATAAGCCCCCAATTTTTATTATTGGATTCAATAGACATATTATTCCTTTGTCAAGCTGTTCTGCAGGTTTCTAAATGGTTACAATTTGCTACTTATGTCTTCACATTCTGTAGAAAAGCTCCAGTAAGAGGACCATACTTGGAATATCACAGGCTTAGAAGATTCTGAAAGCAATCAGGAAATCCCAGAGCAAATGATACAGTTTAAAAAAAAAACTTGGGATTCAAGAGTCTCTCGTGTTTTTTCTCCCTCCCTCTCCCTAACTCTTTTTCCTCCTTCCCCTCCCCATTGTCCTCTATTGGGTTTCTCCTGTTAGACCTATGAGTGCGAACATATGGTATCTGTCCTTCTCCGCC
>CM053560.1:17243993-17272693 GCA_028646485.1 Cryptoprocta ferox
AGACTAACCAAAAAACAAACTTAACTATAGAGAACGAACTGATGGTTACCAGTGGATGGGGGGATGGGTGAAATAGTTGAATGGGATTAAGAGTACACTTATCATAATGAGCATCTAGTAATGTATAGAACTGTTGAATCACTATATTGTACCTGAAACTAATGTAACACTCTACGTTAATTATACTGGAATTAAAGTTAAAAAAAAAAAAAAAAAACTTGGGGCGCCTGGGTGGCTCAGTTGCATAAGCGTCCACCTTGACCTCAGCTCAGGTCATGATCTCATAGTTTATGAATTCGAGCCCCACATCCAGATTCTCTCCCCCCCCCATCTCTCTGTCTTTTCCCTGCTTACATGCTGTCTCTCTCTCTCTCAAAATAGACAAATAAACTTAAAAAAAATAAAGCTATACATAACACTTTGCTTAGTCAGGACTACTTTTGTTTCTCTGCATTAATCCAAGTTGCAACAAGTTACCAGTTGGCTGCTGTCTGATTTCTGCAAAAGAAGAGAAATTGTCCTTTGAGCACTAAAGCAGTAACTGTGGGTGGAATTCAGAACTGAGAATCTATTTGTGTGTGTGCGTGTGCATGTGTAGAACTATAACCTATAATCTGGGGGAAAATTGGGATCTTCATGATTTTTTTAAAGTAGCATCAAAAGAAACATACTCTGGAATATTGGCAATTACTTTAAGTTGTTTCTAAATTCATCTTTGTAAAATTTACAAATATAGAATGGAAAGCATTTTGGGGAGTTTCACTGAGTGGTATTACCTCATCTTTAGAGCTATTTTTTTTTTGTCTGCTTTCATTTTTTCATCACCCATGCTTTCTCTCTATACATCCTTTCCTCTGCTCCTTCCAAGTTTATATTTCTTCTTACTGAATGATGAAGAAGAAGCTGACAGTCATTTCCAACTCCATATTCGCTTCCTTCTAAAACAATAGATGTCTGATATTCTTTTTATGAACAAATGATTACATAGAATAATAAAAGCTTGATTCCCAATTGTCCCTGGCAGTCAAGTGTAATTTTGAGACTAATTATAGACAATGGGATATGAGCAGAAGTGTTGAGACCAGGTTGTGGGACCCATACTTAGTTATACTTGGTTTTATTTTCCTCTTTGCCTCTTCCTAATTTCTGGCTGAAATGCGGAGCTCCATCCATCTTGGTTATAACATTGTCTTGGGAGTAGGAATCACATATGCTGGAATGAAATGTTAGATGGACTAAAGATCTGTAACATCACCAAATACCGTTCCATCTCCAAACTCTTTCAAGTAGATTTCCTCTGAAAGTTTTGACCTTGAGAAAAACTAAACTTCTGCCTTATTGAATCAACTATTACTCAGAAACAAACCTTGTCCTAACTGATAAGAGTGATAATAATGGAAGCATATTGCAAATACATTTCTGTGCTTTTCAACATGGTAGCCAAAATCTACATGTAGCTATTTAAAAGTTAACTTAAATAAAATGGAAAATGCAGCTGCCCGGTCACCCTCGCACATTTTATGAGCTCAATAGTCACATGTGCCTAGTGGCTACCCTACTGACCAGTACAGAAATTATAGATATTTCCCTCATTACAGAAATTTCTGTTGGACAAGACCTAAGTTATTTCTTATTGTGACAAAACAGACATTTACTAAAATTTTCATTTTGAGGGGCACCTGGGTGGCTGAATCAGTTAAGTGTCCAATTCTTGATTTCAGCTCAGGTCATGATCCCAGGGTTGTGGGACTGAGTCCCACATCAGGCTCCACACTAAGCATGGGACCTGCTTGGGATTCTCTCTCTCTCTCTCTCTCTTTCTCTCTCTGTCTGTCTCTCTGCCCCTCTCTGCTGCTTGCACTCTCTCTCTCCAGAAAAAAATATAATTTTTTTCAATATCATTAAAGTACCTACATATTGACTCACCCAGATAAATCAAGTAAATATGTTAAAAATATAATAATATATAGTAAATTTTGAGATAATTAAATGTTTGAAAACAAAAAATACAAAATTATTCCTGGTATGGATGGACATAAAATTTTAGGGTTGATCTAGGGCCTAAAATAAATAATTTGGAGTTCTTCTACCTCCCTCCCCCCATTTTCCAACTTATTATTTCAGGTGAAAGTGGATATCAAGGATGCCTACAGGGAAAAGAATGAGGAGAGGGGCAGTGAGACACAAAAGTGAAAATATATATCTTGGTCATCTCTTGGTTGGTAAAATAGAATAATGAAGGGCAACTGCATTTCAACAGACTTTGGGATAACAAAACATAAAAACTGATTTTACTTACAGTAATCTCATTTCCATCATCTTTGCCTTTCATTCTTATGATCTTCCTTTTATTTGAAGTCACATGCCTTATTTTCTACATAGTGGTTGGAGCACCTGAGTATTACAGTATGCTAAGACTTCCAGAAGTTTGTCTATGATACATTTTCCTTACTTAAGAGTGTGAGAATGACGTTTTCACAAAGATGAAGCGCAGTATAACAGAAAGTTTAGAAACTATTTCATTGTTAAAAACTATCAGCTTTTTATATTTTTATTTTTGGCTTTCCCCGTATCCCAAAAGATATTCAGGCTATAGCTCCTTTCTTCGTATTGTTTTTCAAACTTTTTTTAAAGTAGACTCCCCACCCAATGTAGGGCTTGAGCTTATAACCCTGAGATCAAGAGTTGGATGCTCTACCGACTGAGCCAGCTAGGCGCTTCCCCTTTCTTCATATTGACTAGTAGACTTTCTATTTTTTTAAATAAGCAAGTATATCCCTTCCCATGAGGCCTTAGCTAAAAACAAACAAACAAAAAACTTTATTTTTTTAAATTTTTTAAATGTTTGTTTATTTTTGAGAGAGAGAGAAAGAGAGATAGAGAGCAGGAAAGGGGCAGAGAGAGAAGGAGACACAGAGCCAAAGCAGGCTCTAGGCTCCAAGCTTTCAGCATAGAGCCCAATGTGGGGCTCAAACTCACAAACCATGAGATCATAACCTGAGCCAAAGTTGGATGTGCAACGACTTAGCCATCCAGGTGTCCCCCAAAACCTTTATTTAAAAACATTACAGTAGATTTTATTCTATAAATTGATTATGAAAATTGAAGACTTGCTCTTAGTGAACTAAATTTTTTCCCATCTGGGCTAATTATTCAAGGGGTAGCACATCAAACCTCATTCATATGGAAATGAATGGAAACTCATCACAATGTTATGGGCTATATAGTAGAATTCAAAATATAAAAAAATTTTTTTCCAAGCCATGTATTGGTGTTGATTCAGGAGTTCCAGATATTTATTTTGCCTCAATCACTTTTCCCCAGAAGGAGGTAATACTTTGATTAGCTGTGCATATGACCTGTTGCCATATCTCAACACTAGGTCACAATAAACCATGGCTTTCAGCCTTAGAAAGGCATCAGTGAGGTGATGTAATAGAAAGTACACAAGATTAGAAAGAGTTGAGTTCAGCCTCTGGCTCCTGTTAGTTGTGGAACATGGTTATGTTTCCTAGCCTTCCTAGGGCTCCACAAAATGAAGTATAGATTATTTATTTCTTAGAGGTATTATGAAAATGAAATGAGAAAACTTCTGGGACTATATTAGTGTCTTAGTTGACTTGGGCTGTAATAACAAAAGGCCATATACTGGGTAAAAGTGTATTTTTGCACAGTTCTGGGGGCTGGAAGTCTGAGACCAGAATACTGGCATGGTCAGATTCTGGTGAAGACTCTCCTCTAGTCTTCATGCCATGTGCTTACATTGCCTTTCCTAACTATGTGTGTGCAAAGAAAGAGAGAGTGAGCGACCTCTCTGATGTCTCTCCCTACATAAGCATTAATCCATCCTATTGAACCAAACACCACCTTTACAACTTCATCTCACCAAAAGCCCCATCTTCAAGTACCATCACATTGGGGTTAGGGCGTCAACCATTGGATTCGGGGGTAATGTAAACTTTCAGTCCATAATCATCCGACACAGGAGTCAACTGGTAAGTGTCAAACACTAAGACAAAAGTGAATCATCCTGTGGAGATGGATAGGACCTAAAAAAGGAAAGTGATTATGATAACAGATACATATTTGAGGATCTCACTTTTGGTGTGAACATCTAGACTAGAATTTCTTGGATGGCCTTATGAAGAACGAGAGCTCCAGAGATGCTCAAAAAGGAAAAAGAGGGTTCCATATTCAACATTTTATAAATTTTGCCTGAAATAAGAAAACCTTAAAATACTACTTAAACCCAAAGATCCTGAACTTATTTAACTATATGATCCTTTTGTGACTTAGTCCAGGTAATACAAGAATTTCGTGGAACACAGTTTGGGAAACACTTGTATTTATGAAGATTATCATTTATTTAAAAGAGTTTGCACTTGGGGCACCTGGGTGGTCCAGTGGGTTAAGCATCCAACTCTTGATTTTGTCTTCATGATTTCATGATTCATGGGATCAAGCCATGCATTGACCTCTGTGCTGATGGTGCAGAGCCCGCTTGGGATTCTCTCTCTTCCCCTCTCTCTGCTCCTCCCCTGCTTGCACGCTGTCTCTCTCAAAAATAAATAAATAAACATTTAAAAGAATAAAAGAGCTTGCACTTAGAAGTGGAAGAAGTAATTTGTTAATTCAATGTATACTCCTATATATAATTGACCTTAAGTCAGGACCCAAGAATAAAGATTTTATGAGACTCTTTCTCATGTTTATGTATAAGACTATACATAGGTCATGAGTGTATTCATCTATATACATGCATGCACATATAAAATATGTATATATACATGAATACATATGTGTATACATGTATATGGATTCTATTAATTTATTATATATAGTCCAATTAATTAAAATAATTCAAGATGACTCAAACTTTGTTTAAAATGGTTTATCTCATGCACAATATACCCAATGAAAACAATAGCTAACACATTCTATGAACATGCTGTCATTGTGTTAAGTTCTCTACATATATGATTTTATTCAGTCCTCAAAGCAGCTCTAAGAGACAGTCATCTCTTAGGGTCATCTGTTAGTTTCCTTTTACAGATTTGGAAATTGATGCTTCTGAGATGTTAAATGGTTTGCCCAAAGTTTATCTTGGAAGTAATTAGTGCAGACACACCCAAGGTGACCCCCAATGGGTCATGCTTCTATCCAACCCCTTTCCTTGAGTGTAGCCAAAACCTGTGACTTGCCTCTAACTGATAGATTATGGCAGTAGTGAAGGATATTGTCTGATTTAATTCAGGTCCTTAATAAATTTATACTGAGGTAAATAAAGAGGAGATTATCTTAGGTGAGCCCAGCTTGATCTAGTGAAATCCCCTATAAAAGGCACTGGGGACTTCCCTCAAGTCCGTGGTTTGCCTGCTGTCTCAGAAGAAGCAATTCACCACCAGTTCCATAGCTATGAAGATCTGAATTCTGCCAACAGTCTGGAAGAATCTGGAAGAAGACCCTGGGCTTCAGGTGACAACATAACCCAGACAAATCCTTGATCACAGTCTCGGGAGACCATGAGCAGAGGACTCAGCTCTGCAGATCCTGGACTCCTGACTACAGGAGGGGCAAGATAATAAACACGTGGTGCTTTCCATCACAAAGTTCATGGAAGTTCATTACATAGCAGTAAAGGACCCATACAATGATGGAGAAAGGTTTTAAACTCAGGCTTGAGTTTGCACTTCTAACCTCTGTGATATCCAGCCTATTACTGCATAATGCTTCGTGTCCACGATCCTAGAGATGAACAGCAATATACCTTGTGGTCTAGATGTTTATGGGGACAAAGATGACATCAAGGCGAGTTGCAGATGTTTATGGGGCCAAAGATGACAAAACGAGTTGCAAACATAATATCTTATGTGGCTATTTTGTTTTGGTTTGTTTATTGTGGTTTTTTTTTCTTTTTAGTGTTTAGAAATACTTAAGTAACTGGTGGATAAGACCAGATATAGATTGAAGGAATGACATTTACTTTTTTGGTACTGCTTCCGCCCTTACTTGTATGACCTTGGGAAATTCCCAGGTTGCCCTCTCCCTTATATATTTCTTTGTGACATTGGGTTATCTTATTCAGTTTCCAACTTGAAGCTAAGCCTGCTGATTAGACCACACAATGATGATTGCAAAAAAGACTTGTCTCAAATGACAAGCATTTACAAAGTATTAGCTTACACATCTACAATCTATTTCATAACTCATTTAATGAGTGCTTACTCAGTGCCGAGTGCTATTCATCTTCACAAATTCCTTAAGCATTGATTGTCTCTTTTTCACAAGCTGGAACTAACGCTAGTAAGCTGCATGGCTTGCCTCTATGACCATAAAACAAATACTCGAAAGTTCTGACTTATTGAGCTGTTAGATAAAATATGGCTTCTGAATTTTTGAATCCATACATGTGGGCTGCACATCTTCAATATGTTAAGGAACAAAGAAAAATGTCAGATGATTTTAATTGCATGTTTTTGCATTCTACCAGTTGATGCAAGGTCTAGCCCAACTATCAGAAAAACCAGGCAGTGGGTCTCTGTGTGTATTCTTGGCTCTTATTTAGGGAGCTGTGTTTTGAAAAGTAACATCGTTTTAAATTTATTTCTTCAACTCCACCCCTTATAAATGCACCGCTGCATCTACCAAGAATTTAGGAACATTAATTCTCTCTTGTCAGACTTCCTCTCTAAATACACATTGCAAAGAACTGCTAATTTCATTTTCTTTCTGTTTAGTTTCATTTCTTTCTTTTTGGGATTTCTGTTTAAAAGAGCTTTTAGCAGTCTTCAGTCGCATATGGTACATATGCTTACGGAATAGGCAAACCAGCTTGAGTAAAACAAGAATAAAAATAAACCACACAGAACTAAACTCCAAACTTTTTGGGAGGTCCTCAATGGTACTGCTTTTTCTTTTGTACACATCAGTTATTCCTGTTTGGAACCAGGAATGGAGTCGTCCCAAATACCCAAATACGGCAAGAAAGACGGCATTGTTCTCCAGATCAAAGAGTCAAACGAGGCCTATGAGTTCTTGAAAATTCTTCATCTTATGAGATTTGCAGGCTTTATTCATGAACAAAGACCTTCGGCAAAAGAGCAGAATTATTGCATGTGCTTTAATAAAGGATGAACTTGACAATTTCTATTTGACATATGATAAAAAGGCAGGCACTACACGTGACAAGCCACATAGCAAAGCATAAAGTCCTCAAACCTAAATATTTAAATTTTAGCTACTCAAGAAGCCATGGAAATAAAATGGAATTTCCTATTGAAATCCCTTTGGCATTGTCTTCCTGCTGAATGTTTTCAAAACATATGGAGTAGTCTATTTCCTTAGGGATCATTTTTCTCTAGTTGCTTTATATGTTTACACATGTTCAAATACTCATTGTATTGTCTATTATAAGAGAAAATTCATACCATGCATTCAGGTTTGGATCCAGGTGATTACCAGATTGGTCCAAGATGTGGGTGTATGATGCATTCGTGTCTAGATGGTATTTCAGCTAGTATAGGGAGAAGGGAGTAAAAGCCCAGAGGAAAGAGGGAGAGAATTACGCAGAGTGGCTTCACTGCTCTAAACTTGCCAACATAGTCTTGGAGATCTGGCAAGATCTCTGCTCTTTGCTGCTTGAGTAAGAATCAATCAGGAAATCAATTTAAAAAAAAGAAAACTGGGTGTGCACAAGGCAGGAACGAAACACAGAGCAACTGGAGATTGTTTTCTGGACTTTGTACACATGATGGTGTGATAAGACAAGAATTTAAACAACATGTAACTCACCTACACGAGAGAAGTCACCACGTTCATCATTACTTGCCAATCATCACGAACATGACACAGGCTTCAAAGAGGAGATGGGACATTACCTGTCAGTGAAGAAACTTGTGTTAAGAGGATGAAGAAAATGTCAGGAAGACAACTTTCACTCGATTTTTTTTAAGTTTGTTTATTTATTTATTTATTTATTTATTTAGAGAAAGCATGAGTAGGGGAAGGGAAAGAACAGAGGAAGACAAGAGAATCCCAAGCAGACTCAGCACAGAGCCAGATGCAGGGCTTGATTCCACAAACTGTGAGATCATGATCTGAGCAGAATTCAAGAGTTGGATGCTTAAGCAACTGAGCCACCCAGTTTTGATTTTGGTTTAACTAGGACAGGGTTCACAACCTCAGATGCCTTACAGACAACAGTGGTAATGTAAATTAGAAAAGTAAGTTGGGGTTATAATTTCCGAAAGACACTCACTTTAAAATAATAATTTTGCTAATCAAACAAGTAGAAATATTCTTCACTTCCACAAAACAAAACAAAAAACCAATAAAACAAAAAACAAACAAACAAAAACAAAAAAAAACAAAAACAAAAAAATACACCTCCTTTCTGTTTTGTATTTTCTCTCAGGTCTCTCCACCTTGTAACATGGACACAGAACAATATGATTTCTTCTGTAGAAAAAGCAACAGTGTAGACCCATGAACAAACCTCCACTGACCCTTGTCCTCTAGTAAGGAGACCATGGGAAGCACAGAAAGCCCAGGCTGCTTTGGCTCCTGTCCTGTCTGTGAGGGGATAGCTGTTGTGACCCTGTGAGGGAAAGAAGCAATAAAGGCCAGAGTCTGGACTTTTCCAGAGAAGCTTGTATCTGAGCCTTAGTGTAAAAGCTCTCGATACCTTGATTGTTGGCTCAATCTTTTTTCAAATGCGGTGCAAGCCAAAAATGCACATGTAGAAGCCAGAATGGCCCCATCAGCATCGGCCACCAGAGAAGGGTGCTGTAGGATGGCAAAGATAAGAACTTTTAGGGAATTCATGGAATTAGCCTTCAGGTTTCAGTATGAAGATCCAGATCCAGGCTTATACGCAGAGCCAGATTTGATTCATTCGGTAAATGCTGAATCCATTCTATTTGCCTAGCGTGTCTTTAAAGGATTTTCAATTGGAACTGATTTTGTATTTGAGAGTGAAAGAAGAATGTATTCCGGCAAGGTGATGTTTCCTTCTGTGCAGAGCTGCTTTTCCAAGGGGTTGACAAACACCCATCTTGGCCCTTCAGCATTTTCCTATGTGCTGAATAGGTTCTAAGACCATACATCACTTTTACTGCAGCATGCAATATGTTTGATAATAAACTTTTAAGCTCTGTTTATTGGACTCCACATTCAAAACCATTACTTTCTTGGCTAACACCAATACCTTATCTAGTGGGAAAGATAAAGAGTGATTTCAGTAAGAAACTTTAAAGAGCATTTGATACTTGGGAGAAAAGAGTAATCAAATCACCTAGTATTTATTTCCTCCTGTGTGACTGGCATTATAATATTGATTGATACTGTCTTCTATAGATTTCATACAGAAGCACGTTGTCTCTTTCTGTGTATGGTGAGTTTTAAATAATTGTTTCTTTGGAGTTAGAGAAACAGATTTTACTGCCTGAGCAGAAAATATCTGATAATTGCAGGAAATTTCAGAAGGACAGCAATAGGAAAAAAAAAACAACATTCGATGCTGCAATATTTGAAGCAGACTGATGATTACTAGACAATTTATGAGCAATTGTCCTCATTCAAATATAGAGCTGACAAATGGGAGGATATTTTAATGCCAGTTGAGAGGTAAAATGTATATAATGCTGCATTATTTTCCAATATATTTTTATTTTTGTTAGATAATTTGATATATAAAAATAGCACTGTGAGCCCTGGCTAAAAAAGAGAAAAAAGTGATGTGTGTGTGTGTAGAAAGAGACTGTTCAGGAATTTGTATCTCTGTCTCACACTTATGGTGATTTAGCTGAGCTTGAATCATGTACCCAGAGTTTCACAGCTAGTTTGTAGCAGAGCTGAGTCTCCTGGCTTCCTAACCACATTGATCTCTATCACGCTAATAAATATATCTGCCTCTCACATATGTATTGTGTACCTGACAATGGTTTGAGTGGATTTAGCCCCATCCCCTCCTTGATCTAAAATAATCTTTTGAAAAAGATGCCCACATCAAAGTGATGGTTTCAAGATGAACAACAAGAACTAAGTTCAGCCTACAGCTTTGTTTTGAGATTGTGGGGAAAAGCAAGTTCTTTTTCATTCACAAAATATAAATGAGAAGATGAGAGAGCATCTGGCACTAGGAATTGCTTGCACACATCTTGAAGCCACACGACTTGTCAGTTTTGAGATGAAGCTGACCCTTTTCAGGCTGGAAAGAGACTGACATTAAGAACAACAGGCTAAGTACATATTTAAGCTACTGGGGAAAACCTTAAATGACTTTTTTTTTGGTATACCATATAGGTTGAAAAAGTAAAAAAATGTAACTTAAGCTAATTTCAGTTGTGGTTTTATTATTTATAACTGAAAGAACCCAAAATGATACACAAGCCTACATCTGAAGTCAAATTGCACACTCTTTCTTTATTAGAGAAAACCTTCAGACTGAGGATAAGATATTTGCATGCATCAGGGGTAACTATTTTCAGGCTATTTGCACATATTTTGGAGATCTCAATACAAAGACAAGAAGCATGTCATATGGGATTTGGGGGGGAATATTAGATTAAAGAAGTGGGCTTAAGTACATGGACAAGGTTGTACAGAACATTGAATTGGAGATGGAGACATTTTCTTTATGGTTTCTCATTGCTCGGCACTGTTCTAGCTCCAGGGTTTTGTGAGCTTTGTGAACAATGAGGACCAGCACCTTTCAGACACAGGCCTTGGCTTACTCTGGAGGCATCAACCAGGGCAAAGGTAAAGCTCCACAAAGTGACTCTGAGAGCAAAGTCTGCCTGCTCTCAGCCTGGGAAGGTGGGGAGCTGACAGGTAAAAAGAAGCTAAACATAGTATGAGAGGTGTAGTAGATACACTGATTTACAAACATTTTTTTTGTGTGTGAGTCCTTGATTCAAGGACTGGGATGGGCTGAGATTTTACCTTGCTCACAAGCAAACATGTTAGCATAACACAATTTTATGGGTTCTTGCATAAGCAATGAGACTTTCCTAAGAAAGGAATTATTGGTCACAGTACAACAGTCAAAAGGTCAACAGTTAACCTTCCCCCCCAAGGTTAACAGCAGTCAAGCCTCAGTTAATCTTGACCCTCAAGTTCCAGAGGGTGTAAAGGAGCCCAGATGGATGCTGAACACAGAGTGGGTTTGCCACACACTTGAGCAATCATGAACTTAGGGAACCCAAGTTTTTTATAGAGGGCAGTAAAACAAAGAAACAAACAAACAAACAAACAAACAAATAAATAAATCTGCCCTCAGCTCTGGAGGGAGACTCTATCTCTTATCTTATAAGGTTCTTTGCTTACCAAGCATGTCTGAAATTGTAGTCCAGAGCCAAAAAGAAAGTTTGTGTTTTCTAGAAAAATATGCAGAATTTCAAGTCGCCCATGGAGTACTGTCTTCCAACAGGATTTCATAGCATTCTCTGGGATTCTCATATTGAAATGTGGATGTTGAAATATTATAGGTTTCATATTATAAAGTGAGTCTATTGTAACTCAAAGTGTAAAATAAATAGTCATGAATACATACTGATATAATAAATGATTGGGTAAATTAATATGTGGGGGGGAAGGTAATTTGCCTTCAATGAGGGAGAGCATAGCTCTGTATTCCTTGTTGTGAGTTGAGCATTGACTTCCTTCCAAAGCATACAGTTTAGAAAGGGAGGGGCTATGGTTAAAAGGGTAAATTTATGGTGAAGACACCTGACAAACACCACCTTACGTGATAAAGGCCAACATCAGCAGCGCGTTAGCACTATATACACTTAATGTGATATAATAAAAATGGCACTTTATTTTCAAGATCGTCCCTTCAGTAAACTATGACCCCAGTCTTATCATAAGAAAAACATCAGAAAATTTTCAGTAGAAGGACATTCTATTTAACATCTAGCCAGAGGGCACCTGGGTGTCTCAGTCAGTTAACCATATGGAGCCCCTAATCAGGTTTTCTGCTGTCAGCACAGACCCTGCTTCAGATCCTTAATACCCCTCTCTCTTTGTCCCTCCATAACTCTCTTTCTCTCTCTCTCTCTTTCTGTCTCTCTCTCTCAAAAATAAAACAAACATTAAAAAAAAATCTAGCCAGGACTCCTTAAAATTCTAAAAGTCATAAAAAAACAAGGCATGTCTAAGAAACTGCAACAGTTAAGAACATAAATAGACATGACAACTGAATGTAATTTGGATGGGGTCTTGAGACAGGAAAATAAAATAAGAGTTAAATCTAAGGAAATTTAAACAAATCGTGGACTTTTGTTGATAATAAAGTATCAATATCATTTCATTAATTGCAACAAATATATCACATACTGTAAGATGTCATTAATAGAAATTCATTGGGGGATATATTAGCAGTCTCTCTACTTGCTTCTCAATTTTTCTGCAAACCTAAAACTGTCCTACAAAATCAATTCTCTTAAAAATAATGAGCCTTCCCATGTCTTAGCAATTCTACTCTTGGGGATATTGCCAACAAAAATATGTACATATATTTACTTAATATATGTAAAACAATGTTTATGGCATTACTATTCTTAATAGTTTCAAACTGGAAATAACTCAAAAGTCTTTCAATTGCATAATGAATATATACACTGTTGTGTATTCACAGTGATTTTCTATGCAACAATAAGAATGGATAAACCACAACTACATGTAGCTGTGTAGCTAAACTCCACAAACAGTGCAAAGGAAAGTATGTATAAATAGAACGCACACTGCATGATTGTACTTGTGTAAAATCTCAACAAGCAAAGTAACCTATGGTGTCACAGGATAGGAGGGTGGGCACCCTTGGGGGAAAGTACCTGGGAGCAAAGTATGGAACATTTGGGGTCTGGAAGTGGTGGTAATGTTCTCTTTCTTGAGCTGGGCTTTGGATCCAAGACAGTGCAGTTTATGAAAATTTATCAGGCTCTCCTCTCATGATTTTTGCACATTTTTATATGTATGTTATACTGTCAATGAGTTTTTTTCTTAAATAATTTTTGCATTATATTTATAGACTGTTGAAATATGATTACATCACATTCATGAAAAGATGCTCTGGAATGAAGAACTTTTAGAAAATTCAGGTCTCCAAACAGGTGTTAGAAAAAAGGACACAGATCAAGAGAGAAAAGAGGAGAAAGGTAAGCCTTAGGAATAACCTGGAGAATATTGTCTTGTCTTTTGAATCAGAATTCTACCCTTGGCTTTAATTCCTTGAAATGAGGGATAGGGTGTAACAGCAAACAGAGTAAGAGGAGTGAGAAGTGATTGTACTTATTATTCAAGGTTGAATAAGCGTAAGAATGACTGAATGTATCACTTCATTCTTCTAAGGGGTTAATGGGATTATTTCAGCACCTCCTGTCATAAATGTCAGAAGGTCTTTTTATAGCAACAACCAAATGCTGTGTCACTATCAATTAGTCCACGTGACTTTTTTAGCCTGCTGCTAATACATGAACAAGTATCAATATCACATCTACTATCAATGCGTGTCTATTCATCTACTCTCAAGCCAGATTGCCCGAGTTCAAATCCTGGCTCTATTATTTATTAGCTTTGTGACCTTGGGCATGTAGCATGCCATCTCTGTGCTTAATTTCTTCCCTTGAAAAATTGGAATATTACCAATAACATCTTTATAATAATGTACCTATGAGGATGACACGTAAGCTCTTTTTATGTATTAAGCTATGGTTATATACCATGCCCTGTAAATTAATTTATTAAATAATAAACATATAAGAAAGTCACTTTCTACCTCCATTTTATAACAGAGGAAACTAAGACTTAGAGTCCTTAACTGTTTTATCTAAGATCACAAGCTTGTAAATGGTGGAACAGAATCTCAGCTTTGGATGTGTGCCCTTCCTTCCCCCAACCCCTTTCTTGGCTCCCCAACCTCCTAAAAAATGCTTTAATCTACTAAGATAGATTTTTTCACTGGGGATATAATTCAGTCTGTTGCATGTTAAAAATCACTGTAAGCACCAGTAGGATGGTCTTTTCAGAACACAATTCCCATTATTTTGGGGAAGTTCTACATGTTAGCTCATCTAATGCCTTATTCAGGTGAATTAAATCCACTTTTTTCATCTTCTTGCCTTTGTGTTGATCAAAACCAGTGCTCATTATCTACAGTATAAAAGGCTTCTTGTTATGTGAAAAGCAATTATTAGCCTTACAGGAGATAACAACTAAATCTAAAATTTCACATATTCAGAGCTAATTGAGGGGCTTTGAGCCAGGCAGCCCTGTTCTCCACAAATGATCTCTGACTTCTCTGCATCTCATTTTAAAATTATTTGAAATAATTAGTCACCTTAGTATATTTACAATGGGAAATCTTGAACATTCATCAATTACCTGTTTATAAAATACTTCCCGACCTTTGGGTGAATGAGCTTTGACGATATGGTATGGCTTTTTCTGCATTTTGCGGTATAGTCCCAGAGCACATTAGAAGTTCTAAGAAGCAGGCTGGAATTCAGATTTCATGTACACTTGTTAGTTTTGACCAAAAACTCTTGTCTCTCTCACTTGAGGAGGCAATAAAAGTTGAAACCACAAAATCCCATGATCAAGGCCTATTTCTAGATTTTAACAAGCTCAGATTTGTGATTCAAGTTTTATAGAAAATTTACCTGAGTACATGAGTTTGCATTGTTATACTTTTGTAATAATCACTGAAAATTTTGGCGATTTTTCATTATTTCGCACTTACATAAGTAAATCCTTTAAATTAATATCAATGTTTCAGAGGTTTTTTTCAGCTAATGTATTTTATCAGATGACTCATATTACTATCACTACCTTGATAGTCAATACAGGACTAGCCTTAGCTTGTGATTCTTTGTTTCGAAGTGTTTGAACTACTGTTGTTACTTACAAATAAAGGCCTGGAGTGATTGTAATACATCCTGAGCATCTCTAGTCAAGAGGCATGCTTGGCAATGCCACATGAGAAGTAGTTTAGGACCCAACCCATTAAAATTCCAAGCTTCCAGCTGAAACCTAGGGACAGCTATACTTAAGAGGAATAGGACAGGGGTGCCTGGGTGGCTCAGTCAGTTAAGTGTCTGACTTTTGATTTCAGCTCAGGTTATGATCTCAGGCTCTGTGTTGAACACGGAGCCTGCTTAAGATGCTCTCCTCCCTTTCTCTCTGCCCCTCTCCCGCACACACATGCAGGTGCTCTTTCTCTTCCTCAAAACAAAGAGTAGTAGAACAATCAGAGGTGAAGCTAGTCTTCTTTTTTTAAAAGTTTATTTATTTATTTATTTTGAAAGAGAGAGAGAGAGAAAGAGAGAAAGAGGGAGAGCGAGCAGGGGAGCAGCAGAAAGAAAGGGAAAGAGAGAGAATCCCAAGCAGGCTCTGCATTGTCAGCATGGAGCACAATGCAATGCGGGGCTTGAACCCAGGAACCTTGAGATCATGATGTGAGTTGAAATCAAGAAATCAGACATTTAACCAACTGAGCCACCCAAGCATGCCAAGGTGAATTGAGTCTTAAAAACACTGCAAAAACGCTAGAGTCTATTCTCATTGATTAGATTAATGTTTTCTGAGCCATTCCAACTGATCTGCAAGAAAACAAACTCTCTCTGTAGGAAGAGGACACTCTTCGAAAATTCTACAATTTATTACAAGTAATATCTGACATTCAATCAAAAGTTACTAGGCATACCAAAATATACAATCAAGAGAAAGAAAAAACAGATGACCTATTATTGCAGCTATTAGACACAGGCTTTAAAATAACTGTTATTAATATGTTCAAGAACATGGGTGCATATGGATATTTATTTTGAAGAAAATGAAAAAAAAATGAAATCAGTGAAAAACAATCTAATGAATTTTCTAAACCTAAAAACTTGGGGTCCCTGAGTGGCTCTGTCAGTTTGTTAAGCATCTGACTCTTGATTTCAGCTCAAGTCATAATCTCGAGCCTTGCTTGGGGTTCCACACTGGGCATGAAGCCTATTTAAGATTTTCTTTATGTCTCTTTCTCTAAATACATAAATAAATATAAAAACTGTGGTAATTGAAATTCAAAATTCAGTAGATGAGTTGACCAATATCTACAGAGGTGGCTAGAGAAATGAAAGATGAGCTGGCTGAAAATTTATACTCTGAGGCCAGGACAGCAAAAGCATGAGAAATATTTGAAAAGACATAAGGCAGGTTTGGTATAAAGTGTAACGTGCTTGTATTTGGAGTTTCAGAAGTATAGGAGAGAACGAATGGGGTATTAGCAATATTTGGAAAGAAATAGTCAAGAATTTCCCCAAACTGAAGAAAGATATTAATTTATCAGTCCAAAAAGCACTTCAAAGTACTCAACTTTGTTGAGTATGAAAATAATCACCCCTAAATTCATTGAAGTAATACTGCTGATTACCAATGCCAAAGATAAATTATTACAAACACCAGGAAGTGGGGGTGGTGAGACATGTTTGGCTTCAAGTCAACAATAGTCTGACATCTGACATTTCAACAGAAATAATAAAAGCTGGAAGAGTAGAATTAATATGATTGAAGAAGATAGCAGAATTATTATTATCATTACTACTACTACTACTACTACTACTACTACTACTACTCATCTTCCAGATGGGACAATTTTAAAGTCATGATAAATAAAGACATTTTTAGGCATAGAAAATGTGAATGAATTTGTTACCGGTAGACCCACACTAGAGTGGATACTAAAAAGAATTTTTTGAGACAGAAGAAAAATATTCTCAGATTGGAAAACAGGCATGCAGGAAGGATGAAAAGTAAGGATAAAAATAAATGTGGGGGCATATACAAATGAATAGACTCTACAGTACCATAGCAGTGATAGTACTGGTAGTAATTATAATAATGATACTTACAGGGTGATGAAGGAGGATGTCTTATGAGCCATAACAGTTACAAAAAAGCAATATTTGATAAAAGCCACAAAGAATGAAAGGAACTAATAAAACTTTCATTGTTTACTAACTACACCATTGTTTTTGAGGAAGACCCAAAATGACCTAGAAATTTGATACTAGACTTAATTCAATGTAGTAAGTATTTTGGGTATATCAATATACAAAAAATAAATTGTATTCTGTATACCAGGAATTAAAAATGAGGAAATTATATTTTAAAAGATACTATTTATTGGAGACGTTTGGGTGGCTCAGTCTGCTAAGCAACTGACTCTTGATTTCAGCTCAGGTCACAATCTCATGGGTTCATGAGTTTGAGCCCCCATGCTGTCGGTGTGGAGCCGACTTGGGATTCTCTCTCCCCCTCTCTTTCTGCCCCTCCTGCACACACACATACACTCTCTCTCTCTCTCTCTCTCTCTCAAAATAAATAAACTTAAAAATATAATAAAAGATACTATTTATACCAGCATAAAAATAGAATATATAGGAACAAATCTAAACAACATATACCAGACTTTTACACATGAAATTTAAACACTTACTGACAGAAACTAATAAAAACCTAAATAAATAAAGTATTTACCACTTTCAAAAACTACCTTTTCAAAGTTTGGGAAACTTCATATTATAAAGATATTAATTCTGCACCAAATGAGCTATGGATTCACTGCAATAATAAAAAAAATATTTCAGCATGTTTTGAATTTGTGCATATGTATGTGTGTTTGTAGAGGTTGACAAGCAGAAGTAAAAGCATTATTAAAATGAAAAAGACCAAAATAACCAAGAAAATCTTAAAGAATAATAAAGCTGGAGGACTTATAATAATATCAGATATCAAGATTTAATATAATGCCACAGAAATTAAGAATATGTGGTATTAAAACACGGCTATGTAGATCAATGGAAAAGAAATTCAGACACAGATGTACCTGTGTATAATTACCTGATTTGTAACAAAAGAACTGAGGTGCTGCGGGGAAAGTGTTGTTTTTGTTTTGTTTTGTTTTGTTTGTTTTGTTTTTTTTGTTTTGTTTTCTTTCTTAGAGAGCTAAGTCAGTTGGAGAATTGGAAGTCTATGTGGGAAAAAAATTAATCTCGACCCCTAACTTTTTCTAAAAGAAGAAAACCCTCAACTGCTACTTTGTTCTCAAGAAGAAAACGTAAGAGAACATCTTCATGACTTTGGGTAGGCAAGCATTTCTTAAACAGGACATTACAAATTACCAACCATAAAGAAATAAATAATAAAAATGGACTCCTGTTTATTAAAAGATACTATCAAGATAATGAAAATCAGAACACAGTGTGAAAATATGTTTATTATATACATCCTATAAGGACTTACACCTAAAATACACAAAGAACTCCTATCCATTAATGGCTGACTTATCCATTAATGGCTGAATAGTAGCCCACCCAAAAGAAAAACAAAAATAAATGAGCAAAATACATGAAGAGACATTTTACA
The DNA here is from genome assembly GCA_028646485.1 of Cryptoprocta ferox. NCBI lineage: Eukaryota > Metazoa > Chordata > Mammalia > Carnivora > Eupleridae > Cryptoprocta > Cryptoprocta ferox. The sequence goes on from CM053560.1 coordinate 17,262,405, forward strand.
AAAGAGGATATAGAAATGCCCAATAGGTATATGAAAATAAAATTTACTATCATCATGATCAAAGTCGTGCAAACCAAAACCACAATGAAATATCACTACGTGACCCATGGAATGGTTTAAATGAGAAGAGATGAACCAAACCAAGTGCTCCAGAATGCGGACCACTGGAATTCTCACGGGAACTCTCACTGGAACTCTCACATACACATACTGGTGTAAGTGTCATTTAGTAAAATCACTTTGGGAAATGTTTGGGCGAAATCTGCCAAAGATTAAAAAAAAAACACATATTCTCTTATTTACCAGTTCTACTGTTTAGTCAGCTAAATTATACATATGATTAACTAGCATCATATATAAAAAGGTTCCTAGTAGCCTTATTTGTTATTTAAATATTTATAATAGGTTCCTATTCAACAGTGAGTGTGAACAAGCAAATCACCACAGCAAGAAAAAAGATGCATGAATCCTACAGACGGAATAATGAACAAAGGACAATACAGAAGATGACATACAGTATTATCCTGCTTGTGTAAAAGTCCAAATAGGCCCACCTAATCTATGGAATTAGAGGTGAAGACCGTGGCTCCCGCTGGAGTGTAGAGACTCCCGGAGTGCGTCTTGCATGTGGGTACAGCCACACCTCAGAGATATTATGGTGCTGGTTCCAGATCACAGCGATAAAGCAAATACAGCAAGAAAGAAAGTCAAATGAAATTTTTGGTTTCCCAGTGCATATAAAAGTTCTGTTTACATTACACTATAGTCTGTTAAGTGTTTGAGAATATTATGTCTAAAAAAAAAAAAAAAACACGCAGGGGTGCCTGGATGGCTCAGTGAGTTTAACGTTCAACTTGATTTAGGCTCAGATCATGATCTCATGGTTGTGAGTTTGAGCCCAGTATTGGCACACAGACTGATGGTGCAGAGCCCGGCAAAGGGTCTTGTTTCACGGTTGATGGCTGCTGACTGATTGGGATGATGGCTGCTGGAGTTTGGGGTGGCCACGCGATTTCTGAAAATAAGAGGTCAGTAAAGTTTGCCTCCTTGACTGACTCTTCCTTTCACAAAGATTTCTCTGCGGCAGTGGATGCTGTTTGATAGCATTTTACTCACAGCAGAACTTCTTTCAAAATTGGAGTCCATCCTCTCAAACCCTGCAGCTGCTTTATCTACCAAGTTTATGGAATACTCTACATCCTTTCTTGTCATTTCAACTATCTTTGCAGCATCGTTTCCACTTTCTTTGCTCATTCATAGGAAGCAACTCATCTATTAAAGTTTTATCGTGAGATTGAAGCAATACAAATATCAGACTGATGACAAAATTTGAAATTTCGAGAGAATTGCCAAAATGTGATACAGAGACACGAAGTGAGCAAATGCTGTTGGCAAAATGGCACCTATAGACATGCTCAAGGCAAGGTTGCCACAAACTTTTAATTTGTGAAAAAAAAAATACCTGCAAAGCACAATAAAGCAAAGCATAATTAAATAAGGCTTGCCTGCAATATTTTCTTTTCTGGACTTGGATGGTGGTTATGTAGTGTGTTATTATGGTGATATTAAGATTTGAGACATTTTCTATATTTTGATAAATTTCAATCAAGTTTATTTTTAAAAATGTATCTAATATCTGCCATTAATCCACTGCAGTACAGTTTATAGTCCTGCCAAGTACTTAATCAGGGAGGAGAAAGTGTGTTTCTGGAGACCAAATAATAACAGGCGAGTTTAGGAATGAGGTCTCTGGGAGTGAATCCATTTGAGGCAGTGGCCAGCACTAATTGCTCCTTAGAGCCTTGGGAAGTGTAAAGTCTATAGAAAAGGCTGTAATTAATGTGGCAGGAGTCCCACAGGCGGTATGCATAGACACCAGCTAAGCATGCTCAGAGATAGCACTCGAACGCTCTTCCAGATGCCAGTTTCCCTCAACATTTCCAGGAAGCAGAGGGGGGAAGGAAAAGGAGGCATTTTCTTTGCCAAGGAGAATATCTCTGTGGGAATCTCAACACAGAGGCTTTCCTGCTGGCAGTAAATGAGCCTGTCCTTACATACATGCTTTGCCACCTGGAAGGGCTCCCCAGGCACTTTTATGAGAAACAGACTCAGACAGATAGAAAGCTAGGGGTCACTTCTTTTGCCATAGATGAGCTGCTATCTTGGTCAGGAGCAATGGCAGCCATTTAATGGAGATGAAGAAACAAAAATGTAATTACCACTGTTGAGATTTGTCCTGACACATGGTTAATGCTCCCATTTTGTATAAAGTGACAGAGGAGGCCTCCAGATAAGAGAGAGAAACTGGCCCGTATTTCAGAAAACCTAGCACTCAAGTAGGTAGGTTCAAACTTGGATGAATTCATCCTTTCCGTCTATTAACATTGTCTTATTTTCTCAGCCACAAACAGATAGAGTCAGTCTTTTTTTCCTTTGAGGAGAAGAAGCATGATGAATTAGGATAGGTGAATAGATGAAAAGAAACAAACAAACAAATAACCTGGATTATCTCGCTGATCTGAACCTCAGTTTCTTCATCAACAAGAGGGAATAATAATTATATAGGAATGAACTCATATTTGTGAGCACAAATGAGATAATAAACAGGAAAAATCTTTAAACTGAAAACAACTGTTAAAACATTATTAATTAATAACACAAAACAAGGCTTATTAGTTTTTACCTTTTCAAAGCCTCGTATTACCTGTGTATTGCTCGTATTACCTGTGTCCTAGATATCTGTATTACTTTCCTATATTCCAAGGAAAAAAATCCAATAAATGTCTGATATTACCTGAGGACACGTTTTCTCAAATGTCTCATGTATTTTACAGGGTATCTAGTACATAAGCGATACCTCAGTGGACAGTAGTTGTCTCTATTTATTGAGGGGAAATCTAAATCAAATTTTAAAACATCTTTTTTTTTGATTGACAGAATTATTTGAACTGTAGTATTGAAAAAGGCAAAAAGTACTATGAGAAATTAGCTCATGAAAGCATTCTACCTCTTCATAGCCTGTAATCCATTGGTTGAGTTGTGAGGATCATGCTTCTTTTGAAGTTCCTGTGTTCCACCTAAAAGAAACAAAATGTTCTTTTCTGAAGAAGATCATTGCCTGACAATAGGTAAATTTTTTGTACCCAACTATTACGGGAAGTTTGATAAATTTAAAAATTACAGTACTATTCTTTTATTGTGCATTAAGATTCCTGTGGGATTGGATCTACCCTCTTATTACTTGCCTTGGTGGCTCTACATGAGCATTGGAAAAAACCTTTCCCCTATCCCTTATCACTGAAATCCAAATCCTTTCTAGCTAGCTCCTGGGTAGTAATCTGAAGCCCACAGACAGAGAAGGGCTATGTAGTTGGAAAAGATTTAAAAAGTAACAATTTCCAGACTTTCCAGCCCCATAAACTGATCAGTGCAGACCTAAGAATTTTGTCCAGAGAAGTTAAATGACACTTGACTTGAGGTTACAGTTAAAAGCTTTCCAAGTCACAAGACCATCATTCAACTTTTTGTAACTAATGAGCTAGTACAGTCTATTGATTATGCTGGAAATTCTCCACTTGCCCTTCCAGATTTACTCTCCATCCTTCTCCATCCTGTGCTGTGTTCCTGAAAGCTGACTTTTACCTTCTTAACTGGGTTCCCTCATCTTGTAGCTTTCAGCTGGGATGGTCAATGGAAAGTATTGGGAGGAAATTAGAAAGTGGCAAGGGAATAAGAAGCAAAGTTTGGGATACTTTACCAAACTCACTACCTACTAGGTCACAGGTTGGCATTGTCTATTTCCCACCAGTTGCTAAGATTACCTGTTGGGGAATCATCTTAGAGCTGGATTCCTCTGTGTCTGGGTTCCAATGACCACTCCCTCCCTTTCCTCTTCAAATCTAGGGGTGGTTAACAGTTCCCAGTTCTTGTTAGCTCTGGAATGCTACACAAGCATTTATAATGGATCCTTTGATTATAGTTTCCTTAATTAACCAAATGAATGCTTCTCTTTCGCCTTGGGACTTTGACCTATCAGTGTGATGCCCCAAGCATCATGGGAGGTTAAGAATACAGGAGAATAAAACTGCCCTAGGTAGCTTGTAATTTAAATTCAGAAGGTCATTGAACAGTGCTGTATTATTTAACTCAAATATATTAGGAGTTCAGAGAAAGGGGAGATTGGTAATGAATATAAGAGTCAAGGCAAACATCATAGATCTCAGAATAATACTCTCTTCTCTGGAAAGTCTTTCTTGACTTTTGAATGGAAAATCCAACTATTACATGTTCTTAGGGTAACAGTAACTGTAACTTGTAGCTCTGGTAGAGATTTTACATTTTTTATTTGATTATTTAACTGTCATTGGTTTCACCCTCTGGATAATAAACTCTATGGTGGCAGAGATCATGTCTGCTTTTTGTCTTACAGTTAATCCCAGCATCTATCACTATGTACCACACATACTAAGCCCTCAATAATTTACTTGTTGATTGACTATTTAAATAAGTGAATGGGTGAGAATATTCAAGCGGACATGGAGAATAATTTTAGCAACATCCAATCAGGTTCAGAGATTATTTACCAGGTTCAGAGATCATGATATGCAGTAAAATTAAATATCTCTTTGGGAATTTTTCTCCAAAGACACAGAGAGTTATATCTTTCTGATTAAGTTTTTCTTAGGAGTAGATCAATCAAATTGTGACTTTTGGTCCTTATCCAAGTATAGTCTTAAATAATAAGACTTGCAGGTCAAATGTTGAATCACATAATTTTTTACTATAGTATCCTAAGGACAATCAAAGGTCTCTGCTTCAGTTGATGACAAATGACATTCTCTAGGGATAATTCAGATTTGCACAGTCGTTGGCCAGAAGCATGAATTCTCTGAGAATCGGATTGTTTATAACCTAAGCAGGCAATGGTTCTCAACTTTTCGTGTATCAGATTCACTTATTGTTTGTTAAATGCAGATTACTTGCTCCCCTCACCCAGAGTTTCCAATTCAATAAGTCTAAGGCAGGGGCCAAGAATTTGCATTTCCAGGTGATACTGGTGTTGCTAGTGTGGGGATCAATTTTGAGAACCATTGCACTAAAGAAGCCTTCTTTGTCAGAATTCCTAAGCATAAATCATTTCACAACTAATAGTTTTTCTTTTCTCACTATTTCTGCATTTTATCTTAATCTGTTATTTTCATCTTGAATATTCAAGTTCAGCAAACATTTATTGAGAGGCTACAATAGAGTAGCACCATTCTAAGTAACTGAAACAAACACACAAAAAAATTTCCTATCCTCATAGAGTTTAAATTTATTAGTCATAGTAAAAAATACCAAAACCATATTTTGTGCTTAATTTGTGGGAAAGAATCTTTCCCAAGAAAGCACTTTTTGTTGCTGTTATGGCAATCTTATTCTCTCCACCTCATTAATTGTCTACTCCCAAATTTTTTATAGAAAGACACACATTACAACTAAATAAATCTATTTTATGTTCTAAAAATATCCCTTGACAGACTAAGACACATAATGCATTTTTTAATCATTTCTTTGAATTATATCCAAATACCTTTGGTTTGTCTGTTTGTTATGCCACGGATATTCAGCAATGCCAGAGACAATGCTAGAAGGTTCTCTGCTTCATATGAAAGAACTATCCACAACGGAAGTTCCTCAAGCTTCTCCTGGTATGTGATATTAATCACACTAAGAAAGGACTTACATAAACCGACTTAGGGAATATGTGGCTAGAAATTTCACAATCAGCTTTATGGAAAACTTGAATTAAACAGTAATTTCTACATTTGTTTCCAAAAGGCTAAAGCCAGTGAGATCTAAAAGTTGATCTTAATATTTGCTATGTTTGTCTTCGCCATACGCACAAAAAAAGTGAGTAAATTTGCATGTATTTATAGTTTGTAGGGTTTGTATTAAGTTTATCATGAAATATAATTTAAAATATTTTTAGGGAGACTGATTACCCATATAATTAAAAAATCTCACTAGCTATTTAATAATGAAAGCATACATACATTCACTTATATTACAGTAGCAGCATTAGTAACATGGTAAAAAATGCCTCTAAATTATTCTATTACCCAGTGACTGATGGTGGGAATAAGATAAGAAAGTATCAGACCCAGTATTGGAATGAAAAATAAGTTGTGTTCTGAACATGAGGCTTTCACATACTTTGCCAAGGCGTTTGAACTCTGACATTAGAATCTGAGACTATCTCTGCTCTACCATTAATTAAATAACCAAGTAACCTTGGGCACTTTCTATAACCTCTCAAACTGTCAATTTCTGTATCTGTAAAATGGGCTTAACAACAATACTTAAAAAGATTACTTTGAGTTAAATCAAGTAAAAGTTCTAAGCTGAGAATCTCACACATAGTTAAGTATGTCATACATGTTAGCTATACAGGTTGTGATGTGTATTAATTACAGATAGCTAAATCTGTTCAAGAACGAGAAAATGGAAGATAGATAAGAGCCAGAAACAGGTAAGCCAAGCTCCCTGAAGTGTTTCTGATCAATATTTCCAACAGAGTGTAATGAACCATTGGTTTAGAGGGATGCTCCAACAAGTACCATTTCAAGGTCAAATATATCTAGAAAACACTGAATTTTGTATCATCTTTCTGGATATACTTATTTGTATATCAATAGCCTTTGAGAAGTTGTGCAAAACCTTTCCAAACATCTTCCAGTCCTTCCAAAGCAGGCTAACTGTAGATCTCCTACATGCCAATTATGTGCTGTAGAACTTTTGTTCTGTAAAACGTGTTGGGACGTGTTGGTCCCAGACTTAACATCACTTTATTGGGGTAAGGTGCTGGTAGTAGGAGAAGAAAGACAAGTTAGAGTCAATGGAGATTACAAATAGAATAGGCAGAAATTTTACAAGCAAAAACACCATCCCAAGATGACATGCGTTGTGTCAGTGTGAACTTTTCTTTGATTTGAACAATGGCAGTTTTCTTTTTGTTTTTGTTTTTTTAATGTTTTATTTATTTTTGATACAGAGAGAGACAGAGCATGAGAGGGTGAGGGGCAGAGAGAGAGGGAGACACAGAATCTGAAGCAGGCTCCAGGCTCTGAGCTGTCAGCACAGAGCCCGACGCGGGGCTCGAACCCACGAACGTGAGATCATGACCTGAGCCGAAGTCGGAGGCTTAACCGACTGAGCTACCCAGGCGCCCCTGGCAGTTTTAAAAAATGTAAAAATTAAGAACAGAAGATTTTATAAGCATTGGCGTGTGTCTGATCTGGTGGGAAATAATAGCGTCAGCACATACCACATGGGTAATTGGTTGTCATTGTGCATATTCCCAGCAAATTGGGCCCTTTGCTCCTAACTCAAACACCCGTTTTTTGCCTAATTATGTTGTGTATTTACATTTCACATTATCTTTGTTAACACGTGGAAATCCAGCTGGTGACCTAGCAGGAAGTCCCTTGAAGTCATAACTCTTAATTACCTTCCCTGGAGCCCAGTGGTTTGAATTGAGAGGTAGTCAGAATGGTTTACAGGAAAGATCTTAGAAAAAACATGCAGATGTACAAGCTGTGGTGTTTTCGGCTAGAAGCCTGTGCTCAGTGCCTTACAGTAGCAGCCCGGGCTTTGGACTCAGATAGAGCTGGGTTCAAGTATATTAGCTGGCTTGTATAACTTCAATGGGTTACTCGATCTTTCTGTGCCTCAGTTTGCTCAATATTAAAATGAATAAATAATAACACCTAAATCCATAGGACTTGAGAAATGGAAAATGGAGGACGATTTTCTTAACATCGTCCTCTGAAATACAAGACAGGCTCACTAAAGAGTAACTTTATTTTTAAAATAATAATAATATTACTATTATTGCTATTATTATTATTTCCTTGTGTAAAGTAAGAAGTGATTAAGTACTTGTTGCCAAAAATTATGTATGTATACTATACTATAGACAGTATTCATTAATAATGAGCAAATAATTTCTCCTTCTCTGGATGATTTGTCAATTTTATGTTTTCTCTCTTCTTTAAAAATGCATCCACTTTTTGTCTCCTATATCATGTTAAAAATGTTAAATTTCTTTCAGGTGTGCTAACTACATTGTTTTAAATGTACAATGATTCAAAGATTTTAAGGGGTCAATAAATATTAAATAAACCATTGAAATGAAAACCAACATGTCACCAGGAACACGTTTAAGTATTTCATGATGCTTGAAGATGAATAAACTTCATCAATGCCGTAAAAGCACCTGAAAATGCTTGGCAAATCAAAAGAGTTAAGGCTAAGAAATATGTGTGTTTTATGATGGAATTCAAATGAGGTAAGGATATCTTATCTCATGTAATAAAAGGACTGATCAAGCCACTGAAAATTTTTTCATATGCCTCCATTAATATGAATGTCATCATAATAACTATTGCTTATTGACTTTATTCCATGGCCAAGACCTGTGCTAAGAGTCACATACATTATGCCATTGATGTCTCACAAAAACTCTACAATAAGTACCATTATCCCCAACTTGTGTATGAGAAAACTGAGGGGAAATAAAAATGGAAAATACCTCAACCCAGCATTTCTTTTTGCATCTTTCTTCTAGTGAAAGAAGATGCATCACTAGCCACAGGAGCAGTTTGGGATTTAGTTATAGCATTCCCATCTCCCTGGGATTTTTTTCATGGATGGGCATTTTCTCCAGCTGGACCACAGTCACTCTCATGGATTTCTCTGGTTTGAGTCAGTCCAGAATAATTTTGTCTCTGCATTTCTGGTTTAAAATATTATGCTTCTACATCTGAAGTGATTCATGGCATATTTTGTCTGCATAGAGAATGCCTATCTGTATTGAAAGAGAGTGAATTCAACACAAAGATAGGAAAGAGAGAAATGGACACGGTGAAGCCTAGGATCCAATCGTTCCTCAATTCAGCTTCTTTTATGCCTTTTTGTATTCTCATTATGTCACCAACATTTCGTTTTGCCTTTTAAGCTAATTAAAGTCGGGTTTCTAAAACTTTCCATTAGAAGAGCTCCTCCTATTTAAATCAAAGAGGCTAAACCCAAAATTACATGGCTGGTTAGTTGTAGAGGCACAAGATAAGCCCAGGTCAGTTAATGCAAAAGCCCCTTCCTTGACAATTAGAAACTGTATTACAGCTTGACAAAAATATTTAATAATTCGTGTGATCAAGATAAAAATACCTTTTAAGAATACCTGGACATTTTTCTAATGTACTAATAATGCAATAACAGGTGGGTAAAATGAAGCTTAAACTCTCAATATCAATAACTACTTTCACATTAAGCTCTCTTAAATGAATTAAAATAGATTTGTATGGCAGATTATTGAATAAGCAGCCCAATCTAGCAGCTTTTCCTAAGCAGGTCATCAGTTGTGATGATCAAACAGAGATATTACATTCACACAGTTTTAAACTCTGTTTTCAGAAATCATAGTTGTAGAATAGTGGCATGTTCATGGATAGGAGCTAAATAGTAGGCACCAGGTAGAGGAAAAGAGATAGCTGCAGTTTTCCTGAGACATTGAAAATAATGTACCAAGAGCTCACCTAGTGATGAAATGCTAATGGCAGTGCTGAACTGTTGGAAGCATATAAACGATCACATTCTGATTTCATGAAGAACATCATTTCTAGATTAAAGCTGATAATAAGCTATGAATATGTTCGTGTAGTTGTAGAAGTTTTCCTGCTATTTTGGCTTTTAATGTTATTTATATTACCAAGTCTAATAGTTCACATGAACAATGGATCTTGATCGAGATCACCCTGCAAGAACCTCAAACAGATGCCATTTGGTAGGTAAAACCATCATTTTTTCAGGTTGCCAAAAGCACAAGCAATCTGTGGGGGCTGGAGGTGACTTTATCCTCATGGGTAGATATTATGACTCCCCACACTATTCTAGAAAGCCCATGGCTGCCAGAATATTTCATGGGTGCTCTTAAACATCACCCAGTATGAGCTAATATTTCATTTTAACTGTGGTTCTGGGAAACACAAATGGAGACGTTGGGTTGGAAATATACGAGGTATATTGGACGTGGGGTATTTTGAGTCTGAATGCAGAGTATCCCCAGAAAATATGTACTCCTCTGAAACTGTTTCCGTATGTTTCCTGATCCACAGCTTTCACTACACAAGACATGGTGTTATCTTGATTAATGCCATGATCGTAAATATATGATGAATGGGACTTTAAGCCCATTCTAGCCCTTTCTCACTGTAACAAGATCAAAGTAAATATATTTCATTCTGCTA
>CM053560.1:17273193-17301261 GCA_028646485.1 Cryptoprocta ferox
AAAAAAAAAAGGACAAAAATCACTGTGAATAAAAACAGATTCAATAGAATAATTAAGAAATTTGACTTGAGTGGCATAAATATGATGGCCATATATGGGTGCCGACTTAAGCAGAATACATATTGTTTTCAAATAGGAATAGAACATATCAAAAGTTGACCACATACTGGTACCTGAGACATGTTTTAATGAATTTTACAGAGTTGGAATCATACACACTGTTTACTGATCAGTGTTCAGATAAAAAGATGAATGTAAAGTCCCCATATTTTTGGAAATGAAAAGACACATTTGTAATTCTAAATCATACATGGATCAATAAGAAATCAAAATGAAATTAGAATTACTTGAAAAAAATGATAATGAAATATCAAAACATATGTAAAGCAGCCTGCACTGTACTTAAAGAAAAATGTTCAAACTTGATTACATAAAATAAAAGAATGATATAAAATAAAAGAAAAATAAATCAGTAAGAAGCAATAGAAATAATGAATAAATAATAAAGAAGAAGAAATGTGAATTATAGTAAGGATAAGAAATTTTAAAAAATGAACAAATTATCCATCTCATGAAGATATATAAAGAGAACACCGAGTTAAGCCCAGAATACATCTAATGCCATAATCAGTTGAATATGCTTATTCAGTTGTATTGCTAAAGGATCCTTCAGAAATATTTATCAATCAGTTTTTTAATCTGAATCTAGCAAAGCTTTATTGGTACTCATGATTGGCTTAATTCTAGAATGGCTTTCTATGTCCCACCCACCTTGGTGTACAAATCCTGAATAATGCCCTCCCCTTGAGTATGGACAGGACAGGTGTTTAAGACAGAATAACCTTTTTATAAGTTGTTTATGTTACTTAGCAAAAGTGAATTGGTCTTGCAGTACAATTAAAGTCATTTTTCAGTTGATTTTGTGTTAATCAAAAAGGAGATTTTGAGCGAGTTTAACCTAATCAAATGAATCCTTAAAACCGAGTGTAGGCTTTCACTCAAGAGAGATCAGAAATAAAAGTGATGATCCAGGAAAAAGTAAGCTGGCTGGGGAAGGTTCTACAAGTACCTATGTAAGAAACAGAAACCTCTAGAAACTGATAGTACCTTCCACTTTGCAGCCAGGAACCCCAGTTCTACAGCCACAAAAATGAAATTCTGGCAAAAACCATGTGAGTTGGAAAGGGATCTCAAGCACTAGAAGGGAACCATAGCTTGACTGACATACTTATTTCAGGATCAGGAGCCCCTAAGCAGAGAACCCAGTTCTAATTTCTAAATATTAATTGTGTGTATAAAATGGATTGAAATATATATATTTAAAATGTAGAATGTTGGTAGAGTTCTGATTTATTTCCACTACATCAGAAAAGAAAGTATTTGGCTCCCTGTCCAACATGATGAATATAAGTATGATTTATTGGCACTGACTGTGGACAAGGTGTGATGATAGGTACCAAGAAGGGGAGGTGGGCATTGAGCACCAAACTGCATTTAAGCAGAGAAGGCCATTTCTTAAAGGACTTCAGAATATAATGAAGTTACCTGTCCACTGATTACAAGAGAATTGAGGAACAGCTCTGCTATTAATTGGGCCTAGGAGCCTTACCTCGGGGTATGACAATTACCTGGGCTTGGTTCTGTATTCAGTATTGGCATTCCAAACCCTGTAAAGTCTTATTAAATTTTCTCAACCTTGAAAAGAAAGGAAAGTAATTGCACAGAACTTAACAGTTTGAAAAGAATACAAGCCTCTTGAGACACTAGATGTATTGATTCCAATATTCCATCATCTTGAAAGATTTGTTTGCATCCATTAAATATGAATAACTAACTCTTTTCTTCAATATCACACTATGGAAAAGTTCTCTCTGGAGAAGTGATCCTTTCTTGCATTCCCAGCTGTTTTTTTTCCCCCTTGAGAGTCTTAGTCTGTTTTCCTCAGGTTATTCTGTAATCTTGGTTAGATATATTCTGTCATGAGGATAGTAAGTACATCATTCAGGAAGGGTAATAAAATGAACATATATTCATAACTAGCTAAGAGCTGAGCTTTGCATTAGATACTTAAGTATAGTCATCATATTTACTTATTAGTGTCTTTATTGATATTACTGTCATAGTAAAAAATTATCTGAACATTTACTCTGTTTCATAAACATTGTCCTAATTCTCATAATCATCATAAAAATCAAGCAATATCTTTTCATTTCTACTGATAGAGAAACTCAGAGTAGTTAAGTTTCCTGAGCAAGGCACATAGTGAAAAAAATTATCTGAGTTCAAGCCAAGTTGGTGACACTAAGACCATAGACTATGCTCAAAATGTCTATTTTTATCTCTTAATTTCTGTCTCAGTGTGTGTCTGTGTCTTTCTGTGTGTGTTCGTGTGTATGCAAGCAAAAACTCCCGAGTTCTAATCCTTGCTTTACCATTTGGCGCATTACTCTAAGATTTCTGATTCAGTTTCTTTGTCTGCAAAGCAAGGATAATACCTATTTCATGGAGTTATTGTGAAGATAAACATACCTGGTGAGTGTTCTATGAGAATTGCTATTATGAATTTTGAACCAGGCTATGTAAGTGAGATCCAGCAATCAAACAGAGATCCTCTCTTAGTTTCTTCTTTACCCACCCTCGCTGACCTGCATCTTCCCTATCGCCTTCATGGACACGTGTGTGGGTGCTAATACTCTACACTTCCAGCACCCTATAGAAGCCAAGATAGATATAAGCAGGATCATTTAACTTCAACGAGGTGTAAAGTTAGAAATGCGGAATTCCACCACATCCAGAAACAGCCTATGAATATAAAACAAGAGCCTCATTTTTATAGTGTAAGCCAAACAGACACACCTCTCCTAGTTAAAATGCACTGTCTTTAAGATTACAACCATTCAGGCAGAAACCACACACTCAAATACCCACAGGTATCATCAAGCATGAGTCAAGTTAACGAAATATTGGAGAGGCCATGTTCCATAAAAGCTTCAGAGTAATTCAGACCAGCTCAATGGAACATAGAGTCTAGGTTCTTTCCAGAAATTGAGCAGATACTCACATTTATTTAAGAAGCACTAATTCTACTCGGAAATATACAAAGCACATTATAAATATTCATTTACTTAATCTTTAAAACCACCCCAAGTGAGAGTTACTACTATTCTTCCAATATTACAAATGAAGAAATGGAGGCAGGGAAAGGTTAAATGCCCAGTCCAAGCTCATTCCCCTGAGAAATGATTAATCCAGTGACCTGTGACAAGCTATACACGTGTCACTACTACCCAGACACATACTGTAGTGAGTTGAATAGTGCAGATATGCCCAGGTCTGAGCTGAGCATTTTAAATGCCAAAAAGGCAACACCTACCTTAGCAGACGATTCCTTAAACTCAAAAGAAAACATTTTTTTCCCATTTCAACAGATAAGGACACTGAAATTCAGAGAGAATGAGTATACTGCTCAAGGTCTTAAAATATCATATTTAAAGAGCTTTGGGGCGCCTGAGTGGTTCAGTCGGTTAAGCATTCGGCTCTTGATTTTGGCTCAGGCCATGATCTCACAGTTTGTGAGATGGGTCCACGTGTCAGGCTCTGTGCTGACAGTGTGGAGCCTGCTTGGGACTCTCTCTCTCTCCGTCTTCCTCTGGCCCTTCCCTGCTCACTCTCCCTCTTTCTTAAAATAATTAATTAATTGAAAAACTTCAGAGCCTCACCAGCCCTTTACTGAATTTAAGATCCTCAATTGCTCTGTTAAACTTTATGATGCTCTGTTAAACTTACTTTAGCATGAAAAGCTGAAAGGGTCTCAGAAAGGAAATGAGTGAAGTCTTTGTTTTTGTCTAAAAAAAAATGCAATACCAAAACCAAGTGCCTATCCGTTCCAGCATGGGATGGATTAATGCTCCTGTTCTCTGAATGCAGACAATTCAAATTCCTCAGACTCTTACTCAGTGGCCACCATTAAGGGTTAGCTTCTGAGGGGACTAGGGTGGGTCGTTTGGTTGAGTGACGACCGACTCTTGATTTCAGCTCAGGCCATAATCCCAGGGATGTGGGATGGTGCCCGGTGGGTCAGGCCCTGCGCTGAGCATGCAGCCTGCTCAAGATTCAAGATTCTCTGTCTCTCTCTTCCTCTGCCCTTACCCAGCTTGTGTGTGAACACACACTCTCTCTCTCTTTCTCAAATAAAAATAAAACAAAATAGGGGTGCCTGGGTGGTTCAGTCAGTTAAGTCTCTCTGACTCTTGATTTCAGCTCAGGTCGTGATCTCACCATGGAGACTGAGCCCCGCATTAGGCTCTGCACTGAGTGTGGAGCCTGCTTGGGATTCTTTCTCTCCCTCTCTCTTATTCCTCCCCTGCTCCCAGGTGTGCATGCTCTCTCTCTCTCTCTATTTCTCTCTCTCCCTCTCTCTCTCAATTAACAAATAAACTTTAAAAACTAAATAAAATAAAATAAAATAAAATAAAATAAGGGTTAAAAGTAATTATTTATTTTTCCTGATATCCTATATCCTTGGGGAAAATGTTTTCTGGAGGTCCTAAAGACAAAAGACCAAGTAGAAATGCAGCGAACAGTACAGATCTTTAAAGTTTATATGTGCAATCCCATATGTATAGGATGAGACATTAGAATCGCTTCCTTAGGTCTTGTATCTTACGTTCCTGGGAGATGAGGCTGACTCATTGTGACAGAAAAACAACTTAGAGCCATCTGAGGCTCTGCGATCTTTCACACATCTTCTATTGGCTTCCCCAAAGAAGCTCTGCCTATTACCATGTCTGGCACGCCTCTGACCACACTCCTCAGCTAGACTGTAAAAGACACTCACACAGGGAGACAAGCTTTATGGAACGGCTGCTTCCGTTGGCTTGCTGGGATGACTCAGGTTGCCTGGAGTAAAGCAGCTCTAAGGAGTGATAGAATTGTTTCTTTGAACCAACACTAGATATTCTTAATGAACTAACAATTTTTCATTGCAGTACACTCTATATCTATAAAAACAGTCATACTTTTATGTCTCATCCCTTCCAGAATATCCTAGAAAGATTAAGGCAGGTAAGGTAATATCTTGACCCTTTCATATACCAGCGGTGTGATCTTGGACATATTATAAGAACACAAATACTACTCTTTTCCAGTGAAATGAGGAAACATATGAGCATAGAGAAAGATTTTAGAAAGAGGCAGCTTTCAGTGGCTAACAAGCCTCTGTTTAGATTTAGATAAACATAGGTTTGGGTCTTGACTCTGCTGTGTGATCGTGGGCAATTAACATTCTTCAGCTTCAGTTTTCCATGTTTTCAAAACAGAGGTACTATCTATCTGGAAGTTATTATAAAACTTAAAAGAGGTAACACATTCAAAGTACTTAGCAAATTACGAGGCACACAGCAAATCATAAAATACATGTGTGTTATTTATTAGATTACTACCACCACATCCTACTATTTTTACAACTCACACTGCAGTTTTGCTCAGGAGAATCTTTTCTAGGGATGTACCTCTCATGTTAAGTAACCCCCCAGTTCTATGGACTCTGCTATCAAAATTGAATAATTTTAACTGCTGTGAATGGTACAGAAAAAGGAAGGACGGGGTTACCTGGGTGGCTCACTCAGTTAAGCATCTGACTTGAGCCCTGTGTATGCTAATAACTCGGAGCCTGGAGCCTGCTTCCAATTCTGTGTCTCCCTCTCTCTCTTCCCCTCTCCCACTTTCTCTCCTCTCTCTTTCAAAAATAAATAAACGTTAAAAAACTAATAAATAAATAAATAAATAGAAAAAGGAAGGAGAGGTCATGGGAAAAAAGAGACAAAAATGGAACAGAAATACAATGGTTACATGTGAAATGTTAGGGAGATCAGAATATCCAAGAGGAAAGCTCAAAGGTACTCAAAGTGAACACAAAATCAAGAATAAGGATCAGAATTTCTTGAATATTGAGTGGAGATTAAATTCTAATGTTAGTTAGGTACTTTCATTCTGTTTTGTTTTTAGGGAAAAAGACTCAGACTTTCTCCTGCATTGCAAAAGATGAATTTATGGTAGTTGGTGCATTGATCGATGTTAACAGCACAAGCAAATCAAACAAAGTTGCAGAATTGGATCAGTCAGGGTAACAGGTAGAGGTCATGGGCATAGTGATTCCAGTTTGAAAGAAATCAGACAATGAACAGGAAATGAGCTTGGAACCCTAGCAGTGAAGGAGCATCAGGGAACCTGAGAAGTTAAGCTCACCAGTAGAAGAGCACAGATAGGATCAGAGAGAGCAATCATTAGAAATCAGAGTGAATTTAAAATCCTCAGGTTACTTTATTACCAACTCTTCCTTTGACCTCTCCTTCCAGAACTGCAGCCTGAAAATGTTATGCCAACATAAAGAAGTGAAATTGATGGACTGTAAAGAGAACTGGGGGCTGGCCATGCAATCGTAATTTTCTCTTACTGTCAAGTTTTCCCCTAATTTAAGTGATTTTGACCTTGGACAAATTACTTAGCCCCTCTGAAGATAAGTGTCTTTACTTATAAAATGGGGATATTATATTTTCCACACAAGGCTTTTTTTGATTTTAAATGAAATGACATAGGTAGCACTTTTCACGTGGGACCTTATCCATGTTATAAGCTCAATAAATCAGTATTTATTCTTAAGGAAAATAAGTCTATAAAGTCAAGTTAAAGCAGGTACTAGAAGCTTATTTATTTCTGTATATAATCAGCCTACACATGGACCATATTACACCAATTCTTTCTCTATTCGTGTGACTTTTATATTTATTTTTTTTAATGTTTATTTATTTTAGATAGAGACAGAGGCAGAGAGCAAACAGGGGAGCGGTGAGAGAGAGGGAGACACAGAATCTAAAGCATGCTCCAGGTTTGAGCTGTCAGCAAAGAACCCGATGTGGGGCTCGAACTAATGAACCACGAGATCATGACCTGAGCCTAAGTAGGACGCCCAACCGACTGAGCCACCCAGGCGCCCCACATTCATGTGAGTTTTGAACGGCACCATGAACTACAATAACCACCAAAGTGAGAACTAGTCAAATATCACATGTTTATTGAATATGAACTATAAAATGGCACAAGTTAGAGCTCTTCCCACAAAGACAAATCAGGCTAAATTCTTGTTCTCTGGTTCTAAAAATGAAATGACAACAAGTGAAACACTCACACACACACACACACACACACACACACAGGATGAGTATCTTTCAATATAAGGGCTTTGGCAAGGAAAAGGCAGTCATTGTTTGAACAATCCTTTTCCATAAAATACATATCTTTTGTGTTTACATCTCTGTTGGTATCATTAGAACGTAGAGCCATTCCACACTGGGGAAAAGAACCAGTTACTGGAGGAAGCTTTCTTAAATGCTTGAAGTTTATACTCATTTTACATCCTCAGTCAGCTTTAGTTTCCAAGTGTCACAAAGTAACATTTATCAAACCTTACGCGTCCTTTCTTGTCATTTTAAAGGCAGAAAAATGTTGTCTTAAGCACATTATTTAACTATAATGCAAGTCTTAACATATCAGCAAATGAGTGAAAATAATTTTATGATGAAACGTCTAACACAGGCAATAAATGGATATATCTACTAGCAGGGTTTCAAGTTTTCAATAGATGTGTTTGTAAATGGTATAGTTATAGTTAATTAGCTACTGTATATTTAAAATGCTGCCCCAGAGCTCTTGTTAAACCTTGCTTTTGTAGCATTAATTATGATTCAATGGGACTTTCAACAAAATTAAATTCTGAATGAATCAAAGAATTGTTCCCTAGAATGTTACTGTTAGGCCTACCAGTGATCACAAGATGTGGCATTATTGTTATTATTTCTTGTAGATTAGTCTCTTTTTTTACCCAAATGTAATTTAGAAAGGAACTAGTGTGCTTGGTAAAATAAACTGCACTTTCTTAGGTATGCTTTCCTATGCTGATGTGTTCAAAAGGTCACACAAAGAGGCATCATCAGGAAGGAAGACCCATATCTAGATCAAAGAGAAACACTGTTTTTCACATGTATAAAATCACAGTGTTCAAATAGAAAGGGGCCTAAACTTGGGCTCTCTCCCTGGTAGCTGTATATTTCTGGGAACTTAGATTTTTCTGAGGATCTGTTTCTGCCTTTATGAAAAAGAGACAATTACACCAATTTAGTTATCCACAGGGTGAGTTTGTGGTTTGGTATATATATATATGATATATGTATCATATATATATATATGAAATTGTGATTCTAGCAATATATATATTGCTATATGATATATAGGTATATCATGAGTAGATTTTTTATTCATCTCCATGGCTACCTCCAAATCTAATCTGTTGGCCTTATTTCTTAATGTGGACCTGGTGTTCCTTAGAGTTATTCTCTTTTCTGGATATGCTTCACCAGGAGCACTGTGTGGCAATTACCCGTACACTTAATGAACATGCTTAGATCATTATGTGGACAACTATTCCTAATTCCACTTCCCTAGGTATGAAATGATCTTCCATGTAAATATGAAGTTATCCAAACTTCTCACATTTCCTAATGGGCTTATGCTGATGAAGTTAACTCTGAAGTGTACATCTATGTCTGAGAGTTGCACCTCAAAAAGGAAATAATTGAAGAGTTCCTAGGTGGCTCAGTTGGTTAAGCATCCAGCTGTTGGTTTCTGCTCAGGTCATGATCTCATCATTTGTGGATTTGAGCCTCGCATCGTGCTCTGTGTTGATAGCTCAGAATCTGCTTGGGATTCTCTCCCTCCCTTTCTCTCTCTCTCCCAAAATTAATAAATGAACATTTTTTTAAAAGAAAATAATGGAGCTAGAAATAGCCCAAAGAAGCCACCAACTGAATTAGTAGCTCTAAAATATTTGTGTGTTCTATAATCAGTAGGGAAGCTTACTAAAAGCAGATTCCTAGGGGCTTTACCAGAATAGTCTGATTCAGCAGAAGGCAGTTTAGGAATCTACAGTTTCCTCAAGCATTTGATATAATTATCATATGTGGGAAGGAGTAACTAATGCTAGTAACTATTTTGGACAGGCAGCTACACACACTTAACCAACATAATGGACTAATGGCAGAACAGTGGAGATGAAGAGGTGGCCATATCTAAAATCTTCACATAACATAAGGTGGTTTTAGTATACATTTGTTTTCATTAAGCTCTTGGAAAAATTAAAAATGAACATAAAATCTTGGCCTTCAGCTCCCTTTGTGCTACATTTTCCCTTTGGCCTCATTTCCTCTCATTCACCTTTCTCTTTAGACATGAAAGGTGAAATGTTCCCTACAGACTGATTAAATTAACTTTCTCAAGTCCCAACATCAGAATTTTCTCTCTAAGATTCTCTTCAGATTCTGTGCTCTGATATACTACATCCGTTCTACATTGACCAATCTTACCTGCAGAATCAGAAGGGATTCTAAGGATTGGATCCTACCCTTAATATAAATGTCTCCCTGCTTCCGTCAGTGAGCAAAAAATCAAAACTGTCGTAGTCCAAAATCCAAAATATATTCCAATAAACATAATACACTTTAGACTCAACTATTCCTAGAATATTTACATTGGAACTGGAGTTTCATAATTGGATCATTCCCTAATTGGTAACAAGTACTAGAACTCTTTTTGAGTAACTTCACAGGCTTCCTCCATCCCTAGCCAGGTGTAAAGAACAAAGTCAACAGATGGAAGATTTTTCTATCCACGTGACATGGTGAACATAAGCTTATGTACTAAACTCCAACATGGTGAAATGAAGACTATTAAATCTCAAAGTAATAAACATAGGAGGAAGAAACATGTAACTAAAATGTCTACAGACTTTACAGTCAGAAAGAGTCATGTTTGAATTATACCTCAAGACTTACTAGTTTAATGTCAATAGTATATTCTTAACCTCACAAAGCCATTGTTTCCAAATAAGATAAAACAGAGAATTATATACTTTGCAGCATTATTACCGACATATACAATACATTCAGCTAATGTTTATTTTCCTTCCCTGTTCCTCCTACTTCATCTTAGAAGATAGAGTGCTTACATAATTTATGCCAAGAATTGCAAATGCTAAAATTAAGAATAAACTTTCATCAAGAAAGATTGCTCTTAACAAATGACCAATCCTTATTTCTTTTACTTTTGTTTCTAAATTTTACAAATGTTCTTTTTCCATATGCAACTTAACAAGAAAATCAAGTACAGTCATTTTTCCCCAATTCACTATGTTTATCTGGCCACTTATCATCCACCACATCAAATATAACTTTCTCTTCAGACAGGCTAACCGAGCCAATGTCTCAATACCTCCCCAGTTGTCTCCCCTGGATCCGTGAAAAGGTGTGCATGGGCCAATAGACAGCAGCCACCCCTGAAAGGCACAGGTGAGTAATGAGGTTCAATGTTACAGATCAGAGGCTGTGCTGTCAGGAGGAACAGACCTTTGCTGGCACCAGGAGCACTCTACACTCAGTTTTAGAAATGCCATGGGTGCCATTTTCTTTTGTTAAGGACTACTAACTTTTATTTCAAATTCTAGTAGTAATAAAATGCATTTTGAAGTTAAGAGTAATCCTGAAAGAAGTGCTTTTTCTTTTCTTTTTTTTTCTTTTTTGTACTTTGGATCACATGCAGTCAATCACCCTTTGCAGCAGCCTGCAAACCTCCAAGGGAAGACTTCATTGTTCATGTCTTTTGTTTTACTACTACTGACGTGGAGTACTCAGGTGGGTGTGGATAAATGTACAGTGGGTGCCTCTTCTGTGCACTGTGCTAGGCATTGCGAATAAATTCAACTGTCCTCAGGGAGCTGCCTGATAAATGAGGGACATGGAGTATAAATATGGAATTACAATGCATGTAAGATCTGGACTGTCGGGGGTACCTAGGTGGCTCAGTCAGTTCAGCATTTGACTCAATTTGGCTCAGGTTATGATCTCAGGGTTTCATGAGTTTGAGTCCTGCGTCGGATTCTGCACAGACAGGAAGACAGAGCCTGCTTGGGATTCTCTTTCTCTGTCTCTCTCTCTCCCTCTCTCTTTGCCCCTTCCCCACTCACACTGTCTCTATATCTCTAAAAAAAATAAATAAATAAGCTTAAATTTTTTTTTAAAGATGTGGAGTGTCAGGAAAAGCGTCATTCACCATACAATTTTTGAGAACCACCTTTAAGAGTGTTGAGAGGTTTTCCATCTAAAAAAAAAAACAGGGGGAAGATAGCTGAAGAAAAAATGTTTAGTGGAGAAACAAAACAGAAATAAATGGAGGATTTGAAGAAGTGGAATAAATCAGCTGTCAGTGTATAGAGAATAAAAATAAGTAGAATGGAGGAGGGAAGTGAGAGACAGGATGTGATGGTGGAATATGATGTGTTCTTAGTGAAGAACAGTTTATAGCCCACTATGGAATTTGTGTACATTCAGTAGAAAAAAAAATTGAAGTATAAGTGTCACAGGAACATAGTTTGTAACAGATAGGATAACTTTAACAGCAATGTGGAAGATTGATGATATTAGAAGCAGGGAGATGAGACGTGAGGGTTTGTTACAGTTGAAGAGCTTAGATGGTGGAGGTTTAGACCATTGGTTCTCAGCTGGAGCAAATTCTCCCCCCTCCCACACAACCAGCACCATATACCTACTGGGGACAGCTGGCTATATCTTGAGACATTTTTGCTTGTCATAGCTAGAGAGCTGACACCAGCATCTAGTGACTAGAGGCCAGTGATGTTGCTAAACATCCTGCAATATGGAAGAAAGCCCCTCATGATAAAGAATTATCTGGTTCAAGCTGTCAATAGTGCTGAGGTTGAATACCCCTGGTCAATTTAAAGGTTATGACAGTCGAGACAGAAAGAGACCCCTGACTTTGAAAAATAATTCTGAAGAAATTTCAGGACTGAGAGAATGTTAAGGAATAAAGAAAGAGTCCGGGATATCTAAGAATTCATCAACATAAGAACTTAGATGTCCTTACCAAATGATATTATGTTGAATATAATAAAAGAGGATGACATTATATTTTCTGGTGAGAGTTTCCAATAATCTATTATCCAGAAGAGATTGATAGTTGGAAATAGATTATTTAGTCACTGGCTTTTAAGTGATAACTGAGAGCATGGAATAAATGAAATTATTGAAGTAGAGCATGTATGGCTGTAATCAGAGTTGTGCATCAGAACCTTCTGGACTCAGAGGAATATTCTAACTTGGTGGATTGAAAGTAGGTCCTAAGAATATGTCTCTCAAACATGCTTTCTAAAAGGATAAACAATACATTCATTTTTTAATGGCTCTTGCATGGAGGGAAGAAATGGTGTAAAGGAGACAAGAATAGAAAATCATCTTTTGTGATGATAGCTAGTTTTGTGGAATTCAGTTTGGATTCATGGAAATATTTATGTAAGTGCAAAACAAAATAAAATAAAATAATATTTCCTAGAAATCTGAAGTGAAATTAAATAATACACCTACTTATATTTTGAGCTCATGGCATAACAGATAATCCATTCAGGTGATTTTAAAATATAATAATGTAACCATTTGCTATGGACTATACTGTGCTTCCCTACTGACACTCACACCCCAGAAAAAAATCATATGCTGAATCTAACTCCCAACGTAATGGATACTATTTGCAGATGAGGGTTTGGTGAGATAATTAGTTTATTTTTATTTAAAAAATGTTTTAATGTTTATTTATTTTTGAGAGAGAGAGAGAGGGAGAGAGACAGAGAGAGAGAGAGAGAGAGAGAAACAGAGCACCTGCAAGGAAGAGGCCGAGAGAGAAGGAGACACAGAATCTGAAGCAGGCTCCAACTGCAGGGCTCAAACCCATGAACTGTGAGATCATGACCTGAGCTGAGATCATGACCTGAGTCGGATGCTTAACGGACTGAACCAGCCAGGAATCCCTAGGGAGTTAATCAGGTTTAGATGAGATCAGGAAGGTAGAGTCCTCATGGTAGAATTAGTACCTTTATAAGAACAGGAAGAGACAGCAGAGCTGTCTGTCTCTCTGCCATGTAAGAACATGGTGAGAAGGTGACTGTCTTTAGTCAAGAAGAGCATTCTCACCAGGAACTGAATTAGTTTGCACCTTGATCTTGGACTTCCCAGTCCCCAGAGCTAAGATGAAATAAATTTCTGTCATTTCAGCTGCTCAGTCTTTGGTATTTTTTATGGCAGCTTGAACTGAATAAGACATATAAGACATATATGTGCCAAATAGGGTTCCTGTTTTTAGTAATCTCATATCAATGGTGGTTGTGGTAATGGTGTTATTCTGAGACAGTTGTATGTGCACTTTCAGCTAAAATAAATGCATAATTATTCTTATATCTTTGAGAATGGGGTTTGGAGGATATAAAAAATTAATGTGATTCAGATATATGATTCATGTAGTTAAGTAAAAATTCTGTATCAGTCATAATGTATTTATCTTAAAAAATAAGTACATACTTTCTAACTCTGACTATTGAAAATGCATAAAATCTCAGCAGCAATTAACATTACCAGCACCAGACTGTGGTCTCTCAATAACACTTCTCGGGAAAAGGAACCAAGATCCCCCTGGAGAAATGACTAATTCCAAGCCTGTTTCTTGGTTCCTTTTTTAAAAAGATAAATACAAAAGAAAACACAACATAGTTGTCTTCATAGAAGCATACTATGGCATGGATACATCATTTTGGAAACTGGTAAACGGGAAAAAGACCTCTAATCAAGCATTTAGCCTTATCTTTTCCATATGTGTTGTTTCTCAGAGCAAAACATTGGTTGGATGTAGAAGATTCTTTTAAGATAAATAGTCTAGCTAATAAATGAAGAAAGAATGTTAAAATTAGAATAGCATCATTTTGCCACTCCAATTGATATAATCAATCTAGGTAATAATCATTAATTGCTTCTAATATCACAAAAGACAGACCAACAAACATGGCATGACTTCTCCCTTCCAAAATACTCAAACCTGAGACTGCTGGATCATCTAGATTTATTTTCAGAAAATGCAGGAGACAGAGTGAGTATAAAGTAACACCTGAGAAGACAATCAGCAAACTCCAGATGGTAAGAAACAAAAGAAACAACTCAGTTTCTTCAACAAATAAATAGTTAGGAAGAAAGAGAGAGAAAGAAGGCCTGGAGAGGAGTGGGGAAAAAGGTACTTGAAAAGAACCTGAAGAGATATATATCAACACCAACCGGGATACAGAACCCGTATTCTAATTCTGATACAATTAAATAAGCTTTAAAATAACAGTTTATGAAACAATTTGGTTAATTTTATTTATTTATTTAATTTTTAAAATTTTTAATGTTTATTTTTGAGAGAGAGAGAGACAGAGCTTGAAAAGGGGAGGAACAGAGAGAGAAGGAGACACAGAATTTGAAGCAGGCTCCAGGCTTTGAGCTGTCAGCACAGAGCCCGATGTGGGGCTAGACTCACAAGCTGTGAAATAGTGATCTGAGCCGATGACTGATGCTTAACTGACTGAGCCACCCGATGCCCCATCAGTATGGTTAATTTTAAAAGGGACTGATGATATCAAGGAATTAATGCTAAGTTTATGAATGGCCATGGTATGTAACTGTGTTTCAAAATATTCCCTTTCTAAAATATTCATTGATATATTTTTAGAAGAAAGGAAATATCTGAGATTTGCTACAAATAAATTTGGGAGATTGGGGGGTCAAAGTGGGTTTAGAAGAAACAAATTGGCTATGAACTGATTTTTGAAACAGACATGAGTGAGTGCTAATTTCTCTCTTCTCTATATTTTGTGTATGCTTGAAACTTTTCATAATAATAAAGTTTTTATAAAGCTTCTCAAATGATTGTGTTTAAGCCAGGTGATTACTGGGGCAAAGTAAGGATAAAAAGAAACGAGGTAAGAATCCTAAGACTAGGAACATGGATTTGAAGAATTTGCTGAGGAAGGATTAACATCAACAACTGACTCTCAGGGAGGAAAGGCAGCATGGCCTTTGGTGCAAATCCAGGGGGCACTGGTGGAGGTTCTGAGAAGAGAAAGCTTCAGTCTGCACTTATAGAATGCAAAATGGGGTTATCCATAGGGTTTTGTTACATATGGCTTTATCATCAAAGAAACTGTGCATGTGTGTGTATACATGCAGACACACACATATATACACATGTGTACACACTGGTAATTAATTATATGGTGTTTATTTGATTCTCTTATAGTCCTTATAAATCTGCCAAAGGCTTTGTAATGTATTTTTTTAAACCCTCTCATATATCCCCTCACTGCCCTTCCTGAATCCCACCCATTTATACAGTTCTACATATTTAACCTGCTCAAAAGGAACATGGCGGACTTCATTAGATTGAATTGGATTGGAAAAATGTGAGGATGTATATGAAAGGTACGAACATGGACCTGAGATCTGGGATTACAAGAAAAGTGGGAAGATTCATTTAGATCCCAGGAAATTTTAGAAGTTTGCAGAGCCTTGATCCAGATTTTATTACCCTTTTTTTATAATGCTATTCAAGGTACAAAAGAATATTTTATAGAATAAACATTGTTGAGCATTATTTTGAAGGCTACCCTTAATGTGAAAAGAATTTCCAACAGAACAGCTTGGTAGGTGTGTGTGGAAGAGAGTAAAGTGATGGTGTTGGGGCTTTAAGCCCCAAAGATATATATGTAAGCCTCAATCACTAGTTAGGACCAGCCAATGATAAGTCATTTCCTGTTCCCCAAACTTACCTCAACTCACTCCCAACCATGACTAAATCCATGTCTGGACATTTAAAATAAGCGCTCTATGGCAAGACCCTTTTATAAGCTGAGCCCCCCTAAATGTCTCTGTGACTTGCTTTTCAGAGTGTCTTACATGTCCAGTTTCTAAGGACGGCATGCAGATAAAACTTGGGTAAAAGGTCCAAACGGCGGAAATATCCTGGTTATTTGTGACCATCTTGTGAGAAAACTCTTCCACTCCAGCTTACTTTTTTTTTTAATCTCTAAGAAATGTCATTGAATTAGGGCTAATTCTGCAACAAGTCAGTTTTGTGTCTGAGGCTCAGTTTCCAAATTGGTCAAATACAAATATAATTGCTGATGAACTCCATATGATGGTGAAGCATTTTAAGAACTGCTTGAAGTAACCGTCCATTGAACACTATGGCAGATTTCAGTGGACAGAAAAACATGGAATATTTTTCAGCTTCTCAGCGCAGGCCTCTCTGAACTCCCATTGTGTAATAAATATTTACAGCATCGGGTTTCATTGTACACATTATCATATGTGTGTGCCCCCAATTTAACAATTCTGAATCAGGAAGTAGCTCTATTCCCTCTGAAACAGATGACAACCTATGCATTGCATAAGTTTATACTTTCCAGGGCCCAAGAGTCTATTTAAACACACATCGAATACTGGATGCCTCAATAGAGATGTCTTGAATTACCCCCCAAATAATTGAGCCATTCAGAGAATTCTAGATTGTTTCACATGGCACTGAAGCCTACGGTATAACATTTGCCTCATGTGATGGGGGTGTCATGTGACTTGGAACAAATGGTTTATAAAGCCCAGAAAGGTTAAGAGTTGTCAGAGCCTGAATGTGCCTATTGTATTTCAGTAATTGCCACTTAGTATTTGATTTAATGAAAGCTTAGAAGTAAAGAATGTTTCTATAGACATGGCTGTTATGCTAATTTTTACTATACCCTTCTCTGTCTTCCCAAACTACATTCAGAAACCCCTGTTTTCTATTATAGGACCACTTTCACTCCCCCTGCTTTGTGCATACATTCCCAAATCTCTCAATGGCCTCATTAAAGACAACTACTGTAAATTATAGGGTCTCTGGTTAACTAGCTTGGCCTGTCCCAATCTAAAGATGCAAATTCCATTGCATATACTGGACACAATTTATGCCTATCTTCCATACATGTTAGACAAGCCAATCTTCTTAATAGAAGACCGTTGTTTGGTTAGATTGGTTAACTGTTTCCAATTATGTGTGTCTTGGTGGGAGCATATGTGTGCATATTTGAAACACCTTGTTATATTCTCGCAGGTCTGAGCTAGGGTAAAGGTGCTTCATGGCTTTTATAAAACACCTATTGATAATAATAAAGTCAGAGAATCTGGAAGGAGCTAGTTTCATCACATTCCGCCCTTCAAGTTATACATGCCTCTGCAGGTAATTGTAGTGGAAAATAATCATTAGAAACATCCTATGGGAACTGAAATTCCAAAGCAGGGGCTAATAAGCCATCATTAGGGTATTAGCTATTGTTCTATTGCTAACTCTATCTTGGACAGATTCCAAAACTTGAAGATCCAGGATCCAAATTTATTCTCTTATTGGTATTTACAATGATTTTAAGTCTATGCAACAGTTGGAAGTTAACTGTTTTCTTCCCTGATTATAAAGCCACATTGCACTCTCTCTCTCTCTCTCTCTCTCTCTCTGTGTGTGTGTGTGTGTGTGTGTGTAATTGAATGATGGTAAAGAAGAAAAGAAAAAAAGACTGTGTCTGTAATCCCATACCAAGTCCCTTCTGTGCTTCTTAACACCAAATTGAATCTTCTGTTCTTTGTTTTCTTGTTGTAACTGGGACCAGCAGCCAAAGATGATGAAAATCTACAAGATAAATTATTCTGTTTTCCAATGAAGGTGTAGATAACACAAAAATTGTAAGAGAGATAGACTCTGCAGACAACGAGTTTTGAAGAATATCAAAGCCCCAGGGCCTTCTCAGAAGATACTCAAGTCCCTACATTATCATTTTTAACTCCTATAAAATCATCTCAAATCCTTGGAAAGAATAATGAGGGAGGTTAATAATTAAAAATGGAAATACGAAGAGTACTTTCAACTGGATTGATTTAAGCATTTAATGAATCAACATTCAACTAAAGCAAGCTCATTAGCAAAAGTGGGGGGGGGGAGGAGCCCTAAACACTGTAGAAAAAAGTGAGGACAACACTTTTATTTCTGTAGCAGTCAGGAGTGGCTTCAAGAATAGCTAACGTGACAGCTTTCTTCAAGTATAATTTAAGGAGTACTTGGAAAGCAAGAAGGCCTCCAGGTAGCTCTTCCACGGATTTGCCACTTAGGCTTAAAATTGTGGTTGGAGAGAAGAAAGTACCATGCAGCAAACACCTCTGGAAGAGGTAGCCTGTATCGCTTATTCCAAGTGAATTACTTTATTAAATAATATTCAAGGCACATTTAATTTCATAATGTGTGAAGATATTCTGAAAACATAAGCAGCAGTTAAAAATGGTGAGAGATTGATCCAGAAGGAGTGGTGACTGGCAGTTAACATCAGTAAAGAGTAAGTTTGATTAGGATATTTAGAAGCCATGAAAACTGCAAAGATTATGTCACCTCTGTCATAAAGTATGCATAAATCTACTCCATGGATCTAGTAAATTCCAAAGGCTAATGATATTGTTTCCTATTTTGAGCTAATTCACCTATCCTACTGCATTGTTTCCTCTGCACTTGTTCTGCCTACCTATCCAGTAGGCTACAATAGGTTGGAGAGGATTTTGATGGAAGAATTGTGCTGGAAGAGGTCATAGACAACTCCTGTATGTTTCCTACTATACAATTTCACCAATGACTGACTGATTTAAGATATAACAAAAAATACCCGCCGATAACCTGTGTCTCTTAGTGGAAAAGAAATTCAAGGCTTATAGAGACATTGCACAGGAAAACACAGGCTTTTTTACCACTGTACCTGATGTGAGAGGCATCAGACTAAATCCTCAGCCTCAGTTTACTTATCATTCCATTTTATGTATCTGTTATTCTTTGGGCCCTGGCTGATGAGGATATTAAGCAATCATGGATAACTACTGATGAGGGCAAGAAGAATGTGACTACAGGTACAGCCT
The DNA here is from genome assembly GCA_028646485.1 of Cryptoprocta ferox. Lineage (NCBI taxonomy): Eukaryota > Metazoa > Chordata > Mammalia > Carnivora > Eupleridae > Cryptoprocta > Cryptoprocta ferox. Next base: position 17,292,096 of record CM053560.1, read on the forward strand.
TATACCTCTTATGAACCGATAGTGCCAGGATGTACCTAGGCATCAGAATTTCCCAAGGGACTTGACTCTAGATGTGTTGAATCAGAATTCCCTGGACAAGAGTTCTGGTCTTGTAATTTTTAATAAATTCCTCAGAGAATTCTCCTGCTTTCAGTCTGGCACTGTTCTGTAGCCTGACACTTGGGAGTCACTGTTCTTTATTCTGTTGTTTATTATGGGCCTTTTATGTTTCATGCCATAAATCATATTCCCAAGAGCACTTTCAACAACTTTTAAACTCTATTCTTTCATTTCTTTTAAACTCTCATTTCCTCAATGCCTTTTGCCTATTGTAGGAATCTAATTCCAAACCCACATACATTTTCCAGTGCTTTCAAGTTTACTTGACAACAGATCCTCAATGTGTGTGAGTTGACAGAAGAAATGGAATCTCCACCTCCCTCCGTAACCCTACAAGAGCTTCCCTGTTTAAGCAACTCAGCCCACAGGTTTGCTGGTACCGAGTCTTAAAGAGAAGGTCAAATATAATGTCAGAAAATCATAAGCTAGTCATATCTATTTGTGAGATTCATGACAGAACCATAAAAATAAAGCATTGAGTGATAAGACCTAGATTCCCGTTCAAGCATTTATATTGATTTGTTGAGTGACTCAGATGACTCGGAAAAGTCATGGAGTCTCTCTGAAACTGTTCCTTCATTTGCCACTTGAGAATTTTATTATCTGCTTTCTCTTCATCTAAGGGTTCCTCAAGGATCAAATTAGTAGAAAGTGCCACCAATTGTAAGGCATTACCTTGAATCTAAGAAACAATTCAAAGACCATTCTTATAACCTCAGGGTCAAGTTTGTTTTTTTAGGGGTTTTTTGTTGGTTTTGTTGTTGTTTTGTTTTGTTTTGTTTTTTGTAAATCCTCCCACCTTCTCGTTTTCAGTGATTCTTCTCAGTGATTCTTCCTTCCATGGAAGGACTTGACATGCCTGAGAAGTATTTATTGTCTTGAAATCTAGTCAATGAAAGAAGTAAAGTACAGTTCTACTTTTTTTTTCTCCTTGTATTACTTTCCTAAAGTCATTTGGACAAATTACCACAAATGAGGTGTCTTTAAAGCACAGAAATTTATTCTCTTGCGTTTCTGGAGTCCAGAAGCCCAAAATCCAGGATATGGCTGGGTCAGGCTCCCTCTTGAGTCTCTAGGATGGAATCCTTCCTTTCCTCTTCTAGCTTGTGGTCAGCAAGCAATCCCAGATGTTCCTTGGTTTAAGGAAGCCCAACTCTAATCTCTACCTTTGTCATCTCATGCTCTTCTTTCCTATGTGTACATCTGTCTCCAAATTTCCTTCTTCTCATAAAGAGGGGGTTGTATCCAGCCCTACTCTAATCCAGTATGACTTCATCTTAACTTGATTATGTCAGCATAGACTTTATTTCCAAATAAGGTCACATTCATAGATTTTTGAGTGGGCATAATTTGGAGGGGACTGTTCAGCTCAATTAACTCCTATTGATTGTTTTTTCTCTTATTTCTTGAGCCTCCTTTATGTACCAGTTTTCCAAAGCATTTTACCTCTTAGCATATTTTATTGTAAATATATATATATATGTATATATATATATATACATATATATATATCTTGGAAGAATATTGGGATTAAAGGGTTTAAATCCTCCTTGGAGGTATAGATCAGTTTAACAATGGTAAGAAGGTGGGATTACCGTGAGAAGCAACTAAAGCATAGCTCATGATTTTTAGGTCCACGGAACTACAGAACATTCTCTAGCTCTGTTAAAATATTTGAATAAAGATCATGAGGCAATACAGAATTACAAATTTTTCTAGTGAATGTCATATATGTGGACAATGAAGCTAAATCAATTCATCAGGAAATAAATCTATGTCTCAATAAAACAGGTTTCTATAGTACTAACAGATCTAGAGCAAGTTCAATGTTTGGCCTATAAGTAGAACCAAAACCTGATTTGTGGGAGAAAATCCAATGGAAAGGGAGAAGCTACGGATATAGAACTTAATATTTAGACATCACAACATTTTATAAAGGATTATTAATTGGATTGAAGTGTAAGTGCTTGACCTTGTTCTCTAAAAGGAGACTGAATCTATCATGCTTTTCTTTCTTCTCTTACTCACTAGGAAATTCAGAGCTAAGTTTAATTGTGCTAAGACCATATCTATTTTAATGATAATATAAAAAAAATCTATTGGTATACTGGAGTTTCCCTCCTTGCCCCACAGTTTTTTATTTTTTAATCCTACAGTTTTAACAAATATATGGCATATATTTTTCTATTGTATTGTCAAATATGCCATAACAGGTATATTATGCTGGTGGTAGAAAGTATTAGGTTGAAGAACTACGTGAAACTGATTATGTTCAACAATTTGTATCTATACCAAAGATAATTTTATGTGATTCAAACATGAATAAATAGATGAATAAATAAATAAATAAATAAATAAATAAGAAGAAAATGATATCATCAGCAAAAATTTTCCACAAAGTCTGCCAGATGTCCTTTCCTGACAGGGTTACTAGAGGATCATATGTGGATAATGCATTCAACTCTCATTCATTAAACAAGTGTTTATTGAGCATTTTCCATTTGCCAAACACCATGAGATGTGCTGATACAACAGGTAAAACAAACATTTATGCCCTTATATAATATAACTTGCAACCCAACTGGAACGAAAACCATGGTAGTCAATTTTTTAAACATTTAAACTATATTAATTATGTGAAAGGTAAAAGTCACTTACATCAAGGTATTTTAAAATGGATCTGGGAGGCCATTAAGGAGTTAGACCTTATGCATATCCTCACTGAGTAGAACTATAAACTTTTGAACTGGGCCAAACCCCGAATAGTCTAAGGTCGCAAACCTCAGATAAACACCTGCAACTTGCTACAGTAATAGATCTTTGCTTAATGATAACCTTAGCAACCAAGTATGTTTAGCCAAGATTAGTTTTCTGCTGCCAACACCAATCAAAATTCTTTGTAAAAAACATATACGATCATTTCCTTTTGGTCTTTAAATCTCCTGACTTTTGTTCCCTAGTGGGACACAATTTGGGTGCTACCTGAATCTGTGTTCCTAGAACTGCATTTCCAAGACCTCAAATAAATGCTTTTGTTCTATTTCAGTTCTGCCTCTTTTCTCAGTCAATAATTGAAACCTTTATGTTGCTTCAAGCTCCATGCCAGGCACTGAGAAGCAACAGTGAGCAAAACATAAAAGATGATCTCTGCCCTGGCATTCCGGTGGTTTATCCTGAGCTTACTCACATCAAATTCAAAGTGTGCCTCCAGTGATCAATCCTTTGAAAAAAGAAAAGGCAGAGTATTAAGGGAATTTGAAATAGAGGGGATCTGATCTCATTTTATGGGCTTCATCAAGCTGAAGGTTGAGTAGGAATGAACTGGATGAAAGCATGAGTGGAGGAGTATTGTGGAAGGGGTGATCCTTGTGCAGGGGAACTGCTTATTCAGGGAGCTGTAAGTATGTGGGGCTGGACTGGGGGATGAGAGGTTAGAGGGATCATCAGTTTAGGCAAAGGAAGGCCTTGAAGTCCTTTCTAAGATCTTCATCTTGATCTTAACATTCTAGAGAAGCCACTAACACTTAAGCAGAAGAGTTTGAGAATCTAATTTGCATTTTAAAAAGGTGTCTCTGGCTGGAACAAGAAAGAAAGAATGGATTGGAAAGTGCTGTATGGAGGCTACTGTGTGTAAGTTTCACATTGCATATTGCATATACATTCAGTGCATATACTGTTGTGGAGAGGCTGGGTCAGGAAACAGGGTGATTGGTGACCCATCAGGGTTACACGTAGGGCATCGTTGAATGGCAAAGCAGGGACATATCAAACAGAGTTAAAGTATGTGGGACATAGGTTCAAGATCATGTCCAGTAAGAGTTTCAAAGGGCAAGTGAGCCTCTCACTGCATCTACAAATTCTTGTGCACTACCATGTTGTATCATCTAAAGAGGCTAGAAGGAGAAGTAGAAACTAAACAAAAATCCAGGTTGCTCCCCCATCAGTGTGTATTTCTAAGTTATCATTCTGGGCCTCAGTTTCCTCATTTGATATATGGGAACATATGTTACACATTCTGTACTCCACAAAATGAGTGTTTTGATCCTACAACAAAATGGAAAAGAATTTTGACAAAGGAGAGAGTACTGTAAAAATGTAGGTTATTATTAACTTTTTGCATAATTTTTGACAGCTTATCTTCCTGAAATATGAGAGAAAATAGGACTGAATAAGTTCCTAAGCTCAGAGAAAAAGACATTATTGTCTCCCTTCCCATTATGTAACTTTAAAGGCTTTAATTCAGAGCATTTTGTATAGAGCTCTGCACCCTGTGGGTGCTAAATAATTACTTGTCAACTGACCTGTTATTAAATGTTACTTTTAATCACCTTGCAGAGAGAATTTAAAGTAGGCTACGGAAGGACAGGCTCGATAACCTAATGGATCTTAAAATGTCTAGGAGTCTGCTGCATTGCATTTGAATTCATAAGCTATTGGAGCTTAATTTCTTTAGAGGGAAACTAGTGTTCAATGAGCTTTTTCTACAATAAAGAATTTTGAAAAAAAATCTTTCAAGGGAACAATTATTTCTTTCACAGGATAACCTTTCCTTCAAACACCTCTGGTTGGTAAAACTTCTTAAGTTTTAGAAGGAAATGAATTCGGTAGAATTATATCTGCATTACTTTTTTTAAACAAAAGAAAGGATAGAGATCATTTGAAAAGTTGCTCCGAGACAAATCCAAATTCCAAGGCCAATTTTACAGAGTCTGTGTCTGCACACAGAACATTTGGATTGACCAACCCATAGGAGGCATCCTTTCCAATTTACAGTGGCTCCCTGAATTGTGCGCCTCCAAGTAACTGATATGGCAGTGTGCAGGACTGTTTTGATGAGTTGAGGTGAGTTGTGGTATAGCGTCCCATGTGGATACAGGTAAGCTTCCTCCTCAAAGGCTCTGGAGCCTTTGACTAATGGGGTCTCTTGCTTGACTTTCAAAAAGCCATTATCAAGTAAAATTGTGAATCGTTTTCATTGCTTTTCTCCTGGTACCAAACTCAGGATGACTGTAAACATCGAGATGACTGAATTTTCTAGATTCTGGCATTTTTCAAACCTCAAACACAGATACCTTTGGAGTTCAAGATAGATGCAATACACAGATAACCACTTGCCAGCTATGAAACATTACTGGAATTTTCTAAAGACTCTGTGTTCATCATCTGTTCATCTCTGTTCATCATCTGAATGGCGGGCATTTTAGTGATGCCAAACCCATGAGATTGTTGGCAGAATTGAAAAGCAAACTTTCAGCACATCCCTTCATCCACTGACGTACCCCGTGTATATTGGCTGCTGTCCTCAGCTACTTCTGATGGTTGTAGTTGGAATGAAAGTTATCTATGTAGAGTAGCTTCCAAAAAGTGCTAGTTTCCTCTCCTTAAGAATCTTTTTCTGAGCAAAGTAATGACAACCATTTTTCTATTATCTAGTATAGTTACAAAAATCACATATTCTAGTTAATTAAATTATCCCATATACTTAAACAAAGATCATCCATTACCATTTACATATGTACAAGTTTTACTGAATGTAATTTTTATATTTGCATGGTATTCAAAGAAGTGTAACACCCCTCAAATTCTCAAGGTCAACCTTGTGATTATGATACATATTCCTATACTCATATATTGAATGATGATTATGGGAGCCTTGATTAATAGAATGCTATCTGACAAAACAGCCATTATGACAAAGCACCCAAGTTAGAATTTTAGAACCAAAATAATACAAACATTATGTCTCATTTTACATAGAGAAATGATAATATATACACTCATTCATGTGTATACACATACACTTACACACACATTTATATAGATATATGTATAAACGTACATATGTATTAATTATTTAACCTTTTTGTTCATTATTATATATATATATATATATATATATATATATATGGTTGCTAGAATAAGGTCCAAATTTCAAATTCTACCATTATTAGTTATTAGATGTGTGAGTTAATGTCCAACTTAATTTGCTCATCTGTGTCCTTGGAGTTAACATTAAAAGAAGTCTATTTACTTTAGTAGTACTATGTACTACTAAACTGTAAGACTCAAGAGATTATGGTTGTATTAGTTTTCTATTGCTACATAACTTATCACAGACCTACTGGCTTTAAACAATACTCTTGAATTATCTCTTAATTTCTGTAGGTTCTAAGTCTGGGCAGGGCTCTAGTGGTTTTTCTACTTATGGTCTATATTAGTTTGCTGACACTGTTATAGCAAAATACCACAAACTGGGTAGCTTAAAACACAGAATTTGTCTTCTCATAGTTCCAGAAGCTTGAAGGCTATGATCAGGTGTTGGAAGCTTTGATTTCTTCTGAGACCTCTCTCCTTGCCTTTTAGATTGCCATTTTCTCTGTATCTGCACATGGTATTTTCTCTCGACATGCACTTCCCTGGTGTCCCTTCTATGTCTAAATTTCTTCCTTATAAGGACACCAGTCATGTTGGACTGGGCCCACCCTAACAGCCACATTTTAATGTAATTTTGTCTTTAAAGGTCCTATCTGCAAATACAGTCGCATTCTGAAGTACTAGGGGTTAGAACTTTAAAATAGGAATTTGGGGAGAACACAGTTTAGCCCATCACAAAGTCTCATATGACCAAAATTAAGGTGTTAGCTGGAGCCATACTCTCATGTGAGGTTTGAGGGTTTTTTCCAAACTCATTGATTGTTGACTAATTCATTTTGGCTAAGTTGTTAGAATGGGAGAAAAAAAAATTTAAAGGTAAATAATATATACCCACCTCAAAAAATATCTCTTTAGAATAAGTTTTCTTATCAAGAAGCTACCAGAATGCCAGAATGATTTATCAAATAAAGAAGTAAAACTTGGAATGAGAGGTATGGATTCATTTACACACACACACACACACACACACACACACACACGTAAATAGATCATACATTTATCTATACTCATTTAAAACAAAAAGCCTTCAGTGGACCTTGATATTAATCTCTAGGCTAGGCTCTCCTCCTTATGAAATTGTTACAGCTCGGGGTGCCTGGGTGGCTCAGTCGGTTGAGCGTCCAACTTCACCTCAGGTCATGATCTCACCATTCGTGGGTTCGAGCCCAGTGTCAGGCTCTGTGCTGATATCTAGCTCAGAGCCTGGAGCCTGTCTGTCTTCAGATTCTGTGTCTCCCTCTCCCTCTGACGCTCCCCTGCTCTCTCTCTCTCTCTCTCAAAAATAAGTAAAACATTAAAAAAATTTAAAAAAAATTGTTATATCTCTTAGCTAGTCTGTCAATAGCATGAGTTTCATCTTAATTTCATCACCCAGCTATTCTTTTTTGAAGCCAATTTTTAAGTGACTTACTTAGTACATCTTCTTTTGAATGTATGCACTTGCTTAATAACTATCAAGCATTTACCAGTTGCTTTTTATGGAAGTCTTTGCATTGTTTTCAATTATATGGTGCAAAACACTTTTAGACTCAACAAATACTCAGTAAAGGGAGTGGATATGTGATGGCATAGACATCCGTCTCTCTCTCTCACTTTCAATCTTTGTTCTTTCTGTTCTATGTGTGCTCCCTGTTTCTAGTTTTGTTATATCTGGTTTATCTTCACATGTTGAGATGAAGAGAAATGTCACTTCCTGCTTGTGACCCAAACTAAAAGTAGAGGGTTCACTGGGCAAAAGCAAAGAAACACTGCTGCCCATTCCTTGAGGTGAGTGACAAATCTGTCCCTGTCCCTCTATTCTAAAGGCCCTTAACTTCTCAGGTGGAATGTGACCATTTAACAATTTCTTTCTCTCTAAGTCTCCTAGGCAGGTCAGATTATAATTTTATAAGGTACTTGAGTATCCTAATAGCAATAAATTAAACTTTGTGTTAAAATGATGTTTAAAAAACCCTCTGCTATTTTTCTTAATTCTTAGTATTTTACTTTAGTCTGCTTATTCTCCAGTCCACTCAAATTTCTTTTTCATTCCCCCCGATTATTTCTTCATCCTTGTTAGGGTGTTCTTTTGATTATTACAAGTTCTTCTCATAGTTTTTGAGAAAATCTGAATGCAAGTTTCTATCATTGCTAATAATTTCAGACAATATGTACTTATTGAAATTTAGACTGCCAATTCATCAGCTGCCCACAAATTATAGGAAAAAAGGGTTATCACTACATGGAATTAACTTTGGATCCATAGAACTAGTTAGTTCTAGGAAGTTTTGTATATTTCTATGGTATTCACAGGTATTTTGAGAAGTAACGAAATCTTACTCATACAACTAGTACATTGGAATACCCTCTCTGGTAAATGACAAATTAAGTGCTCTAAATTTATTAGCATAGTAATCTAAATTCTTTATATTAAGTCTTAATTTTTAAAAATTACTTTTTCAGAAAATCCAAACATAGAGATATGGAAAAATAAGTGGGGTTGACACATTTTTGTTTTTCAAAATGATTTCCTTTTTATTTTAATTTTTAATTTTTTTGCCCATAATTTTTTTTACCATTGTGAATTACTTGTTTCAGAGTCACTTGAGTTGATATTTAGTTCAGTTTTAATTGTTTTATTTTTTCAACCCAGATATATATGACCAGCCTCTGACATGCTGAATTAGAATTCCTCAGCATTTTCAAGTTTATTAATACCTTCAACCAATATCTGTCTACTGTACCTGGCAATTGTCCAAGGTACTAGGGATACAACCATGAACTGATCCTGTCTACTCCTCCTGGAGGGAGAGGGAGTTAGAGATATCAATTTCAAATAGAATAATAAAGGAGGACATTGCCGAGACAAAGGCATGAAGGAGAAGAGGAAGCCCTCCAACAAGATACGAAAGACAAGGACTTGCCAGGCAGAGAGTATGAGAGTTGCGATGGGGGTTGTCTGGTATTTCTTTTTTTTTTTTTTTTTTTTAACTTTATAGTTTATTGTCAGGTTAGTTTCCATACAACACCCAGTGCTCTTCCCCACAAGTGACCTCCACCAAGACCATCACCCTGCTTCACCTTTTCCCCTTCCCCTTCCCCCCTCAGTTTGTTTTCAGGATTCAAGAGTCTC
>CM053560.1:17301761-17369261 GCA_028646485.1 Cryptoprocta ferox
TGTCCTCTTTGGAGAAGTGTCTCTTCATGTCTTCTGCCCATTTCTTCACTGGATTGTTTGTTTTTCGGGTGTGGAGTTTGGTGAGTACTTTGTAGATTTTGGATACTAGCCCTTTATCCGATATGTCATTTGCAACTAGGCAGGTGTAGCTGGAGTGGCTGACTGCTATAAAGACAGTGTTGCTGCGTCCATAAGAGAATGAATGCTTTCTGGGGACAGATTGCCTGTGCCTGTGTCAACCTCTGACCTTTTCATGTGCTGTGTGACCTCAAGCAAGTTTCTTAATTGCTCTGGGTCTCAGTTTCTTTATCTATAAAATGAGAATAATAATTAGATTGTGATTAGGTCATTATGAAATTTAATGAGCTAATATTTGTAACTGCTTGACATTTGTATTAGTCAGGATTCTCTAGTGAGACAGAGCCATAGGACATACACTGATAGCTATAAGAGGAGATGTATTATAGGAATTGGCTCACATGTTTGTGGAGCCCAAAGAGTCCCACAGTCTACTGTGTGCAACAGGGGGGTAACGTGGAAGTCTGTGGTATAATTCAATCTGAGTCTGAAGGACTGGGAGTCAGAGGCCACTGGTGGAAATCCCAGAGTCTGAAGGCCCAAGTAGCTCTGATGCCCAAGGATAGGAGAAATGGACATCCCAGGTCAAGAAGAGAAAAGAGGAAAATAAAAAATTTCCTTTCCTTTCTATTGTTTTTGTGTAATCCCTTCAACAGATTAGAAGATGCCTACCTACAGTGGTGAGGGTGGCTCTTCTTTATTTAGTCTACTGAATCACATGCTAATCTCTTCTAGAAACACCTCCATAGAGGTACTCAGAAATATGTTTTACCAGTTCTCTGGGCATTCCTTAACCCAGTCAGGTCAACACAAAGTTAACCATCACAACACTCCTAAAAGTAGAGGAATGATAGAAAATGAGGTCAGAGGGTAAGAAGCACCAATATATAGAACATTCACTTTCACTCTGATTGAGTTGGGAAATCATTATAGGTTTTAAGTAGAAAAACTGTGAGATATGACATACATTTTAGTAGGACAAACATTTGTTTTTGTTTCATTCTCAATTAATGAACTCTTTGAGAAGAAACACTTTGAAATATAGATCCAACTTGTCACATTAATTTTATTGTATTGTTGTGACTGTCAACATCTAAATTGCAAAAACCTCTTGGGTTTCAAATATCATTAGATATGGCTTAGGGTTAATTTATTTTCCATCACCTGTTACGTTATCCTACTAATCAGTAGTAAAGTACCACTCATATTTTTCCCTGTTGCTACCATCTAACACAACCTATTATTTCCAAAGTTCCTGACCCCTAGTTTCCTCATCCATTTCACAGGATATACATATTTTTCCAGCTTATTTCCCTGTCACTTGAAAATCAGTTGAGAAAAAATATATATGAGCTCACTGAAATCAGTGAAATCCTGCAGAAAAAAATGTTTTATCACCTGTGGCATTGTGCCAGCCTTTTTAAGTATTAAGCACTGGGTTACTTAACTTCACTATTATCTTTTTAAGTTGGTAAAACTCATTTGAACAGAAAAGTTCCGCTTATTATTTCACACACTTGGCAAAGTTATCATTAATGCATCATTCTAAGAGATAGTCTACACTCTCTGGAATATTAGGGAGTCAGATTGGTCAATCACAGGGGCCTAAGGAATGAGTCAGCTCCTCAACCATGTCCACATCTGTCAAACTGGCTCTCTATTGTTCTAGAACTGCAGTTTGCAAAAGTACTCATTCCTGTTCTTTCTAACTTTTATCCCTGAGAAGAATGAGGACAGTGTCCTGTTTGTTTATTTATAAATCCACCCATTCTCTACATATACTTTTGGAATTCGTGTTGTATGCCTGCCACTGCTCCAAGTTCTACTTTTTTTTCTTTTCCCTTCACTCCATGAATTACTAGTTATCTGAGGGTTGATGTTTTGAATCTTGAGTACTTAAACCAGTACCATAAGCACTGAGTACCTAGACAATTATAGAACTAAACTTTGCCTAAAGAGAAGGCAAATGTAGCATTAAGAAATGTATGTTGCAAGTCCTACAGTTGCAGACAGCTTCAAATAAAGCCATCTGACCTAGGGCTGATGCTCAATGACACAAGTTCACTGGGTGTTTGGGGTAAGGATGGGAGTGGACTAGAGACAAGTTAAGTGTTTGGGTCATATTCAAATACTATAGAAGCAGGTCACAGCCTCTTGATCTCAAGATTAAGCATGAGGAGTGAGTACACACTAAAATCAGGTTAATTTGCAAAGTAGGGGAATAAGTATATTCTTATATACTTGTAACTAAGTATTCTGGGACCTTGTTATCTTGACTACTCATGAAAAACTGGGCTATATTCTCTTACCAAAATGGGTGGCCCTTCTTTTCTGTTACTAGTTTCCCCCATGCCATTCTTGTGTGTGTGTGTGTGTGTGTGTGTGTGTGTGTGTGTCTGCCACCAAAATGAAATAAATTTGGTTATAAACAGCAAGTGTTCAAAGTTGCCAGCTGGATGCTCTACTTCTAGGCGATGACAATGACAGTAAGAAGAGGGTGATGAACAACAACAGCTCGTGTTGCTGATGAGACCCAATTAAAGGGGTAAATAAGGACAAGTGTTCCACTTGACACACACACACATACATTGGTCAGATTTTACAAAGTTGCTCTATTTTTTTTTTTCAAGTGCCTAATGTTGCCAGAATTCCTGGCATGCCCAGTTGAATTTTCCACAGATTAATCCCATCATTCTGAAAATGTCCAAGCCTCACATACTGACGATGCCAAACACAGCCGTGGTCCTTAGCCTCAGGCGTAAGGAGGCCAGCCCCACCGCAGAGCTGCAGGGCAGCTTGTTGGAATGCTGTCTGGAGCAGCATGATGGGGCCTGGAGACAGCGTCTGCGGGAATTCCAGCAGCAGGCTTCAACCCCTCTAGCACATGGCATTTCCATACGAACTCATGAAATGACACAGAAAATACATCTGTGCTCACCTGTAGGAACTCTCGTGCTGCGATATTTATTGAATTGTACTTCCGAAGTCTAATGTCTCCAAACTACTCAGTATTCCATTATCAATGACTTTAGTATTCCTTTCTAGAATCACTCAGGACTAGTTATCTTACAGTTTTACTAAGCAATCTGTAAATTTTTTTTAACTTGCCTCAGGTGGAAAATAATGATACTTTCACTTACTGACTGAACCCAGAAAACCTGGTGGTTTATCCTGCGTCAGTACCAACAATGGGAAAGCAGTAAATAAGAGGATTAGGATAACAAGGCTGAAGTTGGTGAGGTCCGGGTTCAAATCCCAACTCTGTCTCAAGTCTGAGAGTAACTTAGCCAAGCTAGTTGAACTTATGAAGCTTCAGTTTTCTCAACTACAAGAAAAGACAAAAAATAAATTCTGAGAGTATTCTTATTAAGAATTAATGAACGGGAAAAGCGCATAAAACAGTTGGCGCATAGTAAAAGCTCAGAAAAGTTATGTGGTATTATAAATTCTTTACGCAAAAGCATTCCTAATACACGATTAAATGCCATGTGGATTTGAATACGAATTTTATTTAATTCATTATTAACGAATTAAATACATAAGAAAGTAAAAAAAAACAGGCTGAGCTTTTCTTTCTTTTGTTGGGTGTCATATTTTACATTATAATTAAAGCATTATCCAAGACTAATTATACCCTTGATTTTAACTCCAGTTCTGTTGATGATGAAAGTTAAGAGAATTTTAATCCCCAGGGTGGAGAGGGTAAAATGGCTTATTACTTGATAAAAGAAAGACAGAATAAGAAAGTTATTTATAGTCATCAACCAACAAGTACATGACTTTTAATAAAAAAAAAAAAAAGATCAATTGGGGAGCAGTTTTTGAGATCTCTAATAGATAAAATAGAAGAATATAAATTGTTATAATCACTCTGCCTTCACCCTGGCTGTGACCACTGACTCATTTTGCAAAATGTCTGTCTGTGCCTCAGCCTCTGGTTTATAAAATGATTCTACTTTCCGTTATTAACCAAGGCATGGTTAATACCTGACACCTTACTCTAGAAGTATTGTCACTCTGAAGGTTTTGCAGAGTAAGATAATTTACAGCAGTAGGGAAGCTAAGTCCTTTCAAAACCACAGTTTCCGGTACAATGTATAGATGTCAACATTACACCAAATACACCCATTAACTGAAAACCCTGCTTTTAAATCAGCCTGTTCGTGCTTGTGGCTTCGTCTGCTTATGTGAATGTATTTGTGTTCACTGCCAAGTTGTGCTTTGAGTTGGTGAACACAGATGCCATAATGTAGGCTGGAAATACTATGTTTTGAAAAAAAAAAGTTACATCCTGAATTCTTGTCTGCACCCCTGTGTGTTTTATTCTCATTTGAAATGTTCATATAAAAGGGAAGATAATTATGTGATTCATTTACTGGCTGCAAGCAAGGAATGTGTGAGTTCACAGAACTGTTGCATACCTTTGTTGGGCTTTGGATTTCTTTTAGTAAGCATACACATTTCAGACAGGAGATACCAATAAAGCTCTCTGTTTCACTAATTGCTGCCAACAGAATATATAGGTAAATAGGACTGCTCATTCCTGATTTGCTTGTCCCAGGTCTGTTACTGTAGATGGATCTCAAGAGAACCATTGAAAGTGAGCTACTCTTTGGAAATGAGTGAGCTGACCTCTCCTCCTCCCCCACACACACCCTCTCCTCAAAACAAACTAGTTCACATGAGAACAAAAGAATGCCTTCCCAAAGCCTGAGTAAACAAAAGCAAGTATCCTTCATAAGTCAAGAGTTCATTGGACCCCCTCTGTCAAATTCTTAAGTTTAATACAGAATATGTGAGGATCATGCATTTTGTTGTCTTCCTTCAGGAGGACACAGAAAACTTAAGCACCATCACATTTATGGAAATGAGAATAAGCCTCTTATAACCAATTTCCCACCAGCCTCCCCAAAAACATTTTGAGGAACGTTTGTTCAGATTTCTTTTGCTGTGAAACAAACTACTACTGAACTTGGTGGCCTAAATCAACAATTATTTTATTTGTTCATGATGCTACAGGTCAGGAATGTGGGCAGAGTCCAACCCTGTGGATTGTCTGCTTCATGTGGTATCAGCTGGGACCCGAAGGAGGCTGGAAGGTCCCAAATGGCCTCATTCATACATTGAACAGATGGTGTTGGCTAGGGGCTGTGACTTCAGGCTGAGCCTCCATTGTCTTTCGCATGGCTCTCTCTGTTGGCTACTTAGACTTCTTCACTGCATGGTGGCAGAGTTTCAAGAAGAAACACTCCAGGAGGGATAAGAGCAAACACTTCAGATCACTTAAGGCTTGACCTCATGAGTTACCTAGCTTCATTTCTGTATAGTCAAAGCCTCATTCTGTTAGTCATTTCCTATTCTGATAGTCAAAGCCAGTCATCATATCAGCCCAAATTCAAGAGGAAAAAGAATAGGCTAACCCTTTCAAAAGAGTAAGTAATGATGAATTGGAGGCCATCTTTAATCCACTACAAATTCATGAAACCAAAACCAGATATAAAGTTAGCTCTAGAAAGTAAATATTTGTCTTCCCCAGGTTTGATTTTTGACTTCCATTTAAACACTGAATAGTCTAAAGAGTCACAGAGCTGGTGGTACTCTCATGGAAGGATACTCAAGTTTCAAGGCTCAAAGCAATATATATTGGTAGTCTTGTTTTAAAAAGCCTTCTTTCAGATGGAAGGAATACATTGTTCAAAAAAACCCTTTAAATGCTCATATGGGTTCATTTCCCCCCGAGATAGACTTAGAGAATGAGCCCATATACATTAGGCTTCAAATGTTGTCATCTTTGTGTAATGCTGAGACAGGAAACCATACAAATGGGGGTGGGCAGGGAAATATGTCTGGTCAAGCATATGGCACTATGTCTAAAAGATAGGGACAAAAAAATCTCTGATCTTGTCTGGCACTTTAGAACCTGTGGACCTGAATCTAGGTGCAATCAGATAAGCCTGAGCATTTTGCTTAGTACAGGTTTGACAAGCCAAGATGCTGGTAAAGATTCTTAGTGTTGATTCTGCCATTAAATTCAAATAGCATGACTAAACCTAACAGAATCTGAGGCACACTTTTAAGATTCTCAGCTCCCCTCCCTCTTCCTCCCAGAAAATATGTGCATTCCATCTGTCTTTTTTTTTTTTATTTTTTTTAAGACCAAAGGCATCCCTGGAAGGTTATGAAGTCTTTTTTATTATTTCCATTTAACTGGTGGGGAAATAGGTTGGTGATAAGTGATTTGCTCAGATGTGACAGTTAAAGATGGAATTTTTTTGAAGCTCTCACCTCCTGCCTCTCTATGAAGTGATCATGGTTTCCCCGCCCCCACTGGCAGAAACACAGAATAGTTATTATATGCAATTTACTAAATTCCCAAGAGAACAAAACCTTACCTTTAATTAATTGATGATGCCAAGTTCAAGAGATGTTAATGATGTTAATTACTAACCATGTAGTAAGTATTATTTCTTAAGTCAGGGGCAAGGGGCTTTTGGTCTTGATGATAATTACAGCAAGAATCACTGAGGCTAGAAATGCATTTTAAAATAATCTCTAGTTATCCACTTTGTGCCCTCTCTTTCTGAAACCTTCAGCTTCCATGTGAGGAGGGAAATAAAAGGAAATGCTTTCAGAGGCTGGTAAACTGGATCTCTCACCTCATTTAAAGAACTCTCATCTTCAGTGAATTGTTGTCATGTGGCCATATGAGCCCAGCATTGCCAGATCTTTTGATATTTCAAATAAGGCCAGAAATCCAGATTTTTACATGTACTTTCCATATTTTTTAAAACGTGTGTGGGCCAGTTCTCTAGGGAGTAAAATGAAGAAAAGGCAGAAACAAGTACGCATGTACAATTGTAGGGACATTTCAAGTACCACGAGTGAGACTCTAGTTTGAGCTTCCTTTAATGGCTTTGCTCTTTTATATAAAATATATTAGAAGCATTTTTCTTATCTCCTTTCATTGCCTCATAGGCCCCCTAAGCAAAACACACATAGAAATACACAATATATAAACATAAATGGTACAACACTTATATATTCATACAAATAGCAAGTGTGGTTTTGTGGTATCATAGGTGCCATGGTCTTGTAGAATTCAAAAATGACCCTAACATCTTCCATTCCTATGTCTCCATCCATTTTCCACTTCTCCCATCAAAACGAAGTCTCTCTCTATGCCCTTGAATTTGGGCTTGACCCTATGACTTATTTGGTTATTGAAATACTAGCAAGCATGATAGAAGCAGAGCCTTGAAGAGGGTTTGTGTTTGCATCTTGTACTGATCTGTGGGACTCTTCTGCCTTCATGTGAATAAGTTCAGGTTGGCTTGGAACCACATGGAAGAAGTGTCTAGCTATCCCAGCTAATTCAGTATGCCTGGTTTGCCAGCTGAACTCTAGCTCTATGCCAGTTGAGTCAACCCAGTCACAGAGGGCCACCTGTCTGACCCATAGAATCATAAGAAATAATAAATGTGTGCTATTTGAACCTACTTTCTGACTCATGATTCTAAAAAAGACAGTGGACTTTATGGATAATAGCTTATGTCATTCCATAGCTATGTGACACTAGGCAAGTTACTTGGATTTTCCTAAATTCCAATTTCTCCAATAAATTATGACCAAACACATGAGAATAAAATAGCATATATTTACATCAATAGCTGTATCCATCTATCATCTACGTATCTGCTTGACTGTCCATTTGTCCACCTGTCTGTCCTCTGCCTATTTATTACTTAATATATTTCTTGGTGTTAAATATCACAGAAGGTCTTGTCAACTATCAGTGACCTTTCTCTTTTGTTAATTGTATAAGTGCCCTGTATCGTAATGGCCATGGTTTCTGATTCCAAGGCATATTCATAGTTTGTGATGTTCTTGTTTTGGTTTTTTAATTTACTCTTAGAAACAATCTTGCCTGACATATAAGGTAACCTTCCAGCAAATTAAGAAGTATTCAAATTGAAACTCAGAGTTCAGGTAGTTGTTTTAGGAAACAAAGTTAATGATGCTGGAGGCATATGAAACCAAGTATGTTGTCTTGCACTCCTTAAAGAGTAAACATTTTCCTCCAGCTCCTAAGTGAAACAAGGGCATAATTTGTATTGAATAGTTATCCAATGTCCCAGCCTTCAATGAAAATATTATAATATTTTGGAAATAGATTTAAATGACAATTTTTGAATCTGCCGGAGGCGTATTTTCATAGGTGTTTTTATATGTATACCAGGAATAAAGCTGCGAAAGGCAAAGTGAAGATCTAAGAATGTGATGCTAATCAAAATCACAGTATCTCACAGGAATGCTTTTTACAACACCTTTTCTCCATCTTTGAGTTACATTGCTGATCAAATTAAGTCAGGATACGTTGAATATTCTAAGAGAGGGAATAAAAATACTGTTAAGGTTTTATAAAACAGATATTCCTTTGTTTCCATTTTAAAACTATCCTTGGTTATAGATCAAAGCTGTTGCTATTCTCACCCTTGATCCTTTAGAAGGTTTGACCCTCCACCTTCCAAACTGCTTCCATTTTATTTTCCACCTGTCTTGTCTCTCCTTTGTAACCCTATTACTTTAAATATGTGCTTTTATTTTTTTTCTCTTCTTCCCAGCTTTTCTCATGTCCTTCCCTAAATATGGAAAGAACCCATCTGTACATATCAGTTTCCCTTTTTTTTAGTTCAAAAAAAGGCACAAAACAAAGCACATAAACAAACAAAACCTAAGTGTGTCATATTTTACGCAGAAGCCCAAAGGCAAGCTCACTGACAATTCTGCCCACCTAATTAAAGTATGGCTAATATCCTCTTATCCTTTTTATGTGTCACTCTGATTATGGTCTTTCTGGCTCAAGGGGTTGGTGGATTTTAATGTTTTTAAATAATTTTTTTGTTGTGTGATCATCTACTGTTACAGTTTGTGATTTTAAAAAATAAAGAAATAGATGTGCTTTCAGTTGGTAAAGCATCTTCTTTGTCCTTCATTTTTCCTCTCAAGTATATGTGGGAGTTTCTATTATCATCCACATCTGGTCTTTGAAACCTAAAATTCGAACTATAAACTTGCTTAAAAAAATACATGTGCACAAAAACACAGCTGTCTGTAGGTTTCTTTTGATCCCACTGTAAAAGAAGCTACATGTCATTTTCTTGATTTGAGGCTTTTCGAAGTGAGGGAACTAACAGATCACGGCTTTTCTCCCTCATCCTTTTCATCTTCCTCCTTATAGCACAGCATGTGTGAGAATTGTGGGCAAGAAGACACTCTTCCATGCATTAATGATTATGTAGCATTTGAGTGGAAAAATAATTTGGACAAACAGGCATCCATTCACATTTTGGGACATCTTCTAAAAGACACCAAACATTGAGGCTGTTTCAAATTTGCTTTTCCTCCCGGGTTGTGTTTTGAGAAGAGAGTGAAGTGTTATCTGAACTTATTAGGTGATCAAACTAATTTCAGAGTCATTTTAGTGGCAGATGAAGGGCCTATATTTTTAAACTTGTCGACTAGTACTATGATAAACCTATGAAATTCTTTCAAGTTCTTAGTGAAATCAAGATTAATGCCATATGCCATTTTCCTTGTTTATGCGGAATGAAGCAAAAACTAGACCTGTCAGACCTTATGTATAGGAGATTACACAGTAAAATTAGGTCTGTCGAATCTCACCATCTCAGTATAGACACAGGAAGACAAAAATGCCAATAGTCTTCACACTTTGCTTAAAAGATTATTTCAATTTTTCACAAACATTTTGTTTCCAGAGATCCAAAAAAGTAGCAAAGCAGGAGTTCATTTTAAAAATTGGCCCTAGATGATTTTTTCTAGCCTTTTGGAGGAATAATCGACAAATAAATTGTAATATATGGTAAGTGTGCCGTGTGACGATTTGATATATGCAATCATTGTAAAAGGATTCCCACCATTAAGTCACCAACACATTCATCACTTATTTATTTATTTATTTATTTATTTATTTATTTATTGGGATCCTTTAAGTTATACTTTGGTTTCCAGTTTCATGCTACCGTTTTCAGAAAAGATATTTGATATGATACCATTCTTTTTAAATTTATTAATTTTGTTTTGTGGCCTAACATGCGATCTATCCTGGAGAATGTCTTATGTGTTTTTGAAAAAAAAAATACATATTCTGCTGCTTTAAAGTAGACTGTTCTGAGAATGCCTTCAAGGCCTATCTGGTTTAATATGTAGTTTAAGTTCAATGTTTCCTCATTAGTTTTCTATTTGGATGCTCGAGCTAGCCACTATTTGAAATTCAGTATTGAAATCCCCTACTGTTATTGCATTGGTGACTATTTTTTCCTTTAGATCTGATAATATTTGTTAAATATTTGTTAATACTATATGTACATCTATATGTCTATATCTACATATAGATATAGATATCTACACATACACACATATACATAAAATCCACTGTTGGGTGCATGACTATTTATAATTGTATACCCTTTAGAAAAATTGACCCCTTTATCATTATATAATTGGCTTTGTTTTTGATATTATTTTTGCCTTAAGGTCTATTTTTTCTCAAAATAAGAGAGCTATCCTTGTATTTTTTGTTTGTTTGTTTCCATTTGGGTGGAATATCTGCTTATCCCTTTATTTCAGTCTACACATGTCCTTGCATTGGAGGTGAGCCGCTTATATGCAGGATATAGGTGGTTTGTTTTTACCCCCCATTAAGCCACTCTATGTTTACTGAAGAATTTAGTACATTTACATGCATAGTAATTATTGATAGATATAGGTTTATTACTGGCATTTGTTAATTGTTTTCTGGCTGTTTGTCATTCCATTTTCTCTTTTGTTCTTTCTTGCTCTTTCCCTTTGTGACTTGATGACTTCCTGTAGTGATAGTCTTTTATTCTTTTTCTTTTTCTTTTGTGAATCAACCATATGTTTACACTTCCTGGTTACTGTAGGGGTTAAATAAAATATATTTATTACAGTCTATTTTAAGTCGTTAGCAATTTAACTTTAAATACATACTAAATCTCTAAGTTTTTACAATCCTCCCATACATGATATGTTTCTAACGTTATAATTTTCATCTTTTTATACTGTGTATCCCTTAACAAATTGTTGTCATTACAGTTATTTCTTTTTTTTTTTAATTTTTTATGTCTTTATTTTATTTTGAGAGACAGAGACAGAGAGTGAGTGGGGGAGGGAGGGGCAGAGAGAGAGGGAGACCCAGAATCTGAAGCAGGCTCCAGGCTCTGAGCTGTCAGCACAGAGCCCAACATGGGGTTCAAACCCACAGACTGTGAAATCATGACCTGAGCAGAAGTTGGATGCTTAACCGACTGAGCCACCCAGGCACCCTGTCATTACAGTTATTTCAATACTTTTGGCTTTTAATCTTTATTCTAGAATTTTAAGTGATTTGCTTACCACTATTTCAATATTAGAGTATTCTGAAAATGACCATCAATTACCTTTCCTGGTGATTTTTATACTTTTATGTGTTTTCCTGTTACTAGTGTCTTTTTTATTTCAACTTGAAGAATTCCCTTTAACATTCCTTGTAAGGCCAGTCTTATGGCAATGAATTTCTTTGGCCTTTGTTTTCCTGGATAACTCTTGATCTCTCCTTTAATACTAACAGTAAGCTTTGCCAGATAGGGTATCTTGATTGACTGTTTCTTTTTTTTTTTCTTTTAGCACTTTGAGTATACAAACCCATTCTTTTTTGGCCTGAAAAACTTCCGCTAAAATTTCCACCAATAATCATAGGAGTCTTTTTTGTATGTAACAAGTTGTTTTCCTCCTGCCATTTTTAAAATTCTCCTTTTGTCTTTAACGTGTGACAGTGTAATTATAATGTATCTTGATGTGGGTCTCTTTAGAATCATCTTATCTGGTATTTTTTTTGGACTTCCTGGATCTGGAAGTCTGTCATTTCCCCTAAGTTAGAGAAGCTTCTAGCCATTATTCCTTTAAATAAGTTTTTTGCTTCTTTCTTTCTTCCTCTTCTTCTGGGACGCATATATAATGCCAATATTCGTCTTATTGATGGTATTCTATAAATCTTTTAAACTATACTTATTCCTTTCCTTTCTTCCTTTTCTTTTTGTTACTCTGATTTGATGAATTCCATTGCCCTGTCATTATGTTCACTGATACTTTCTTCTGCTTGATGTAGACTAACGTTAAACTCTTTCATTGAATTTTTAGTTCAGTTATATTTTTAGGTTTATGATTTCTGTTTGGTAGGGGTTTTATATGTATAGATAATATATATATAACCTCTACATATATTATATATATATATATATATAAAACCTCTGTTGAAATTCTTACTTTATTCATTCATTTCTCATAATTTTAGTGAACATATTTATGATCATTTGAACTCTCTTGGATAAATCATTTAGCTCCATTTCATTAAGATCAGTTTTTTGAGATTTATCTTATTCTTTTGTTATCAATATTTTCATCTGTTGTTTTGATTTTCCTTGTCTCTTTATGTTGCTTTTTGAATATAGGATAAAATAATCACCCCTTCCAGTTTCGACAGACTGGTCTTTAGTGAATGAACCTTGTCAATCAGTCTGATCTGAGCTCCCACTTGTTTCTCAAACTTTTGTGATTATCCAATCTTCCATCTTTGCTACTAGTGCCTCCAGGTAGTGAGAAGTGTGCTTTGACTTTTGTAAGTTTCCCAAAGGGAAGATTGTGGTAAGCACCCAGATGCTGGCTAATTAGAAGCTAAACCCTCAGGCAACAGCTGGGAAGTATGCAGTCAAAGCCCTTGCAAGGCAAAATTGGGAGACAGGCATTTTTGCCGCTCCCTCTGTGCTGAACCAAGCATTCCAGTTAACAATTACTTCTTTGTTTGCTATCTTTTTCTGGGACTCATGAGCACAAATTCATTGGCTTTCAAAGCTAAGTGATTTGGGGGCCCAGCCATTGGTTGACAGGTTTCAAAGTTTAGGTACTAGATGTGTGGTCCAAATCTTTTCCTCCTCAGGGAAAAGCTGGGAGTTGGGGGTTCCCTCCCAATTGTATGTCACTGTACCTAGGGTGGAGTTTATGGCCAGACTATGTCTCGGCCTTTTCTTTTCTTCTTTTTTTTTTTTTAGAAATTGTTTTTTTTTTTTTAATTATTTATCTTTGAGAGACAGAGAGAGACAGCGCGAGCAGGGGAGGGTCAGAGAGAGAGGGAGACACAGAATCCGAAACAGGCTCCAGGCTCTGAGCTTGCTGTCAGCACAGAGCCTGACGCGGGGCTTGAACTCACGAACTGCGAGATCATGACCTGAGCTGAAGCCGGACGCTTAACCGACTGAGCCACCCAGGCGCCCCATCGGCCTTTTCTACCCATTTCAGTGTGGGTGTTTTCTCAGTTACCCAAAATGCACGGGTCACACAACTCTTTTCTGGATCTCTCTCTGGGGAAATTGCTCCACATGTGGTTATATATTTGGTACATCTGTCAGACAAGGGAAATCTAGGTGGCTTCTATGTCACCATCTTGATACAGAGTTCTAAAAGAAATGTTAGAATCCTCTAGATAATGTTTTAAGGCAAATATGTTAATTAATTTTTAATGTATTTGCTTTAAAAAAATTAAATGATACAGACCACACACATTTCGGTAGATAGATAGACCATAAAACAGACTTTATGAATTAATAGTGCTCTTTGATTGTTGCTTTGTAATTCTTGCCTCATTAATAGAATAAATCTGTTCTAACAAAATGCATTTGTTATGTTTTAGATGGTGGTTTGCAATATTTCAGTTATCTAAGGCAATGACAGCTTTCCAAATCTTAACTGGCATGGAGAAAAAAAAGTATTCATTCTGGACTTTATGCATAAAAGTCTATTTTTTTCAAAAATTAATACAAAAAATGAAAAATAAATATAAGTATGAGTTCTCTTATAGTTTTTTTTAGTTATTTTTTCCAAATTCCATATTCTATTTATGGATTACAGCAAAGACATTTTGGTTTGTGAATGATAAATTAAGAGATATAGTAAATGGCAATAAATCTTGAATTTATAATTCCAAATGGTAATATTGGATTCTCATAAGTTTTCAACTGCAGCATGGTTTCAAAGATTATAATTTTTTCTTCCTTTTTTTCTACCAAAAGTTTATCATTACACTTACAGGCATTTTGGTGTATCAGTGAGCTACTAACACTTTTCAGGTGGCAACTTAGTTTATTGCTATGAAAGAAAGAACATATTCTTTGTCATCTTTTTCTATTATATTTCATATCCCATATTCCAGATACATGTGTGTATGTATCTGTGTACATGTGTTACATGTGGTATATATTATATATATAGTTTTCTTACTTTTTTTTGTCTAGAATAGTTCTGTATATAAATTGAATGTATTGCACTAGATATAATAAACCATAATAATAGCTTAAAATATTTTCAAAGTGGTTTTCCATAGGGTAATGTGTGTTCATAGAATATTAGCAGCTTATTTGATGTATGATCACTTGCACATGAAAAATTATTTGGTGCAATAATAATATGTTGATTAAAGGAATAATGAACTGAGTAAATAGAGGAATCAATGAATTGTTTTAGCTTGAGAAGACCTCTCAACAAAGTCAAATCTTTGTTTGAATTGTGACGAATATGAGACACATGAGTTACTGGAGAAGTGAGTTTATTATGAAGTATAGAAATGTAAGATAGGAGTGAGGAACATGCAAGTCCTGCCATATTAGAACTTGTGTCATGTGGAAGAAAAGGAGTTTTATTGGGGGTAACAACAAAATGAGCCAATAAAACTGCCTTTTATTATCAAGCCAATAAAATCTCAGTAACTAAAAGGATATAATTGAGGTACCCAGGTGGCTCAGTCAGTTGAGCGTCCAACTTTGGCTCAGGTCATTATCTTGCAGTTCATGGGTTCAAGCTCCACATCGTGTTCTGTGCTGACAGATCAAAGCGTGGAGTCTCCTTCGGATTCTGGGTCTCCCTCTCTCTTTCTGCCCCTCCCCACTTGTTCTCTCTCTCTCTCTCTCTCTCAAAAATAAGTAAACATTAAAAAAAATTTAAAGGATATAATAGTGAGAGGTAAATAAATAAATAAATAAAGTGTTACTTACATTTCCTGAAATTCTGCAATGCTGCTTCCTAGTATATGTAGCAAAATACCATTCTTCTTGCATACCTAAACACCTTGGAGAACTTACTTTAGTGGATAGATAAGAATGGCATCTAACAAGGACACTAAAAGCACATACTTTGACATTCTTAAACAGGTGCAAGGATGTGAATAAAGACATTGTCAATAGGGAGAATGAAACAGTCATATGCTCAAGAGAGGGAAAAAAAAACTGGTTGCCTGAATAGATTTTTACTGATTTTAAATGCTAATCAGTTAGCGACAACTTCACATAATTAACCATGCTTCTAAAAGCCCACTACTTAGTGACAACCCGTACGTGTGAGAGTCAGCTATTGGCAACAGCTGGCTCCAGGAACCACACTCTTGCTTCTGAAAGATCACCAACCCATCACCTCTAATAGCCCTATATAAGATCAGTTCTTTGCTTCACTAAGAAAAAACTATTCCATACAAGCCCAGCTCTCTCTTAGAGAATAAGGTTATATAGTTTAGCTTTTCCTTTCAAGTATTGAGAGGTAGGCTCTTCCTTCCATTATAAATTCCAAAATGTGAAAATTTATTCATTCAAGAAACTCTTACTTGGTATTGGGAACAATAAAGAATGTCCATGTTTTCAAAAAGCTCAGACACTCAAGCTAATAATTACAATTCAGTGTTTTAACTATAGTAATGGGGATGAGCTTGGTGTTACAGGAGTACACAGGAGCGCCATAAAACTTAAATTGAAGGAAATCAGAGAAGATTTACTTCTGAGCTCCCTCTTAGAAATAATAATAATAATAATAATAATAATAGGCAAATGGAGAGATGGCCATTAAGGGTGAATAACTAAACCAAATGACTGTTCAAGGAATTGAACTGAATCCAGTGTTGCTATCACATAAAGGGTAAAAAAGAGAACTATGAAAAAATGATTGAGAGAGGTAGGCATGGGCTAGATCTGCCATGAGTGAGGCATGATGAGGAATGGAGAGTGGATGGTGGGGAGAATGGAGATGATAGGGAAATTATTAGGAAGTAATATCAGGAGACAAAGAAACTGGACATGCAGAGAAAGGATGGGAAAAACAGTCATTGCTCAGCAAGGAGAATGATGGAGCTACCAAATGCAATTGATAGGAGAGGTCATGGGTCAATAATAGAGTTTATTGTGTAAATCTTAAAAATAGAAATCAACATTAAGCTCTCTTTAGTATTTCTAAATTTGCTTCACAGATTACTTGATATTTTGGGGTTGTAATCCTTTTCACATCTTTCATTAAATTGCACTAATTCTTTTGGAAAAGGGATATTTTCCTTACTATCAAATGTGAGACCAATAGCCACACAATGAGATTCAGCTTCTTGAATGATGCAACTGAGTACACGAAATGTTGGAGAAACTGGCAAATATTTAAACTGTATGAATGCTTGTTACATGTCACTGGACTTCGTTTGGAATAAGATGCTACCAATGTTCCAGTGCCTACTTGTTCTTTGAAATACAGTAAGCCATTCTTTGGTGTCCGTTTAGTCCATGTATCCTGAATGTGAGGTGGCTATTTTTACCCCCAAGCAGAGGTCTTTGAGCAAGTGATTTTATAGCTGGCATTTTTACAGATTTAAAAGCAGACCTGCTGGAGGTCGTATCAAATTAAAGTTTGCTTAGCACCAAGGACAACAGTTCAGACTGCATCAATACAAGAAAACACAGGTGTCTAAACAGAAAGAGATTAGTTTACTTCTCATTCAGCAAATGTGAAAAATGGTTCTTTGTCATATTTTCATGAGGGAAAAATCACATTTTCTAGGGTCTATGATAAGTGTTAACAGGCTTTCATCTTTGTCCTGATTTGTCAGTTGGATATGTAAATAAAGGAGAAGTGTGAGAGCATAGGTTTTGTGAAAAATGCTTACACAATTTTATTACATAAAACAGCATGTGTTTTCTATTAATAAAGCAACACACAATTGAGTGAGCAAGCCCATTATTGTTAATTACATAAATGAACATGGAGAAGAAAGAAAAAAATCAATTTACTTATTTAATAACTTTAGATAATAATCCTGTTTGCTTCAGGTTTAGCATTTTAAAATCATGCTTTAAGATATCCAGGAAATATTATTTATTATATATGTGTGGCCATATAAATATTTAATAAATATATTTCAATATATACACATATATGTAGATACATGCATATATGAATTTATACATATATACATATATTTTAAATTTGTGATTTATCACTAGAGGTACAGAGATGCTGGTATTAGTTTTGACATGGGTTATGGTCACGAGTTGAAAGATACCTCGTGTTCCTTTTCCTAATCTCATGGAAGATGGTCTCACTGTTTGGATACTAAAATCCAAAGCAAATGTCCCCCAAAACCTAAATTTTGTAAGTTTTCACAGTTTCACCAGCCTATGTTTATGCTACATAAAAGAGGTAACAATAGTATAATTGTATTATTAACATAAAAATATGGGACACTTTATTTTGTCTATAATTGGGAATTCACTGTCTGCCCTAAGATGCAGGTCTCTGCTGACTAGATAATCTGCTTTTGCTACAGCTCTTTTCTCATTGCATTGTCCAGACTTCCAGTGAAGCAGGTCTTTAAGTGAAAAAGTCCTTTAACTTATCGTGTTTTATTAATTTGTCCTGCCTCAACCACTAACTCTGTTATGCTCTTAATACGTATTGGTTAGAAGGATGTTTGGAAGAATAGATGGGTGGAAAGAGAGCTAGGCAAGTGAACACATTCTACTAGGAATGCCACATATCCTCTGTCTCATTGCCTTTGGTGGGAGGTGGTTGGGCAGAGGGTATAAAGAAAGGGCACCTTCATGTAACGAAGGGCAGACTCAGTCACAACAACATTTGGATTTCTGTAAAGCCACCTCTTTCTAAATCATCTGACTACCAATCTGCATTTCCCCTGAATTGCTAAGTACCACCCACTCTACGGGTTTGGAACAGTTTTCCTATACATGAGATGGGCATATGCAAATTAAAATATCAATGACTAAAACGACATATGGCTTAATCTTTGCTTTAAATGAAATCTTATCGGGCGTGAAAATCTTTAACTGGAGATGGAATGCATCCTGACAGCCTGAACTTTAGTGTTTTTTTTTTTTTCTCTTCTCCTAACAGCAGTTATTGGTTTATCATTAGTTTAATCAGAGGCAGACTAAAATGTGTTTGTTTTGCACCCTCATTGCAGCCGACTTGCTAAAACTAGAAGAGCATATTGGAAACATAATATGCAGTGACATTCTGAGACTGATGCCTCATTCTGTCCACCTGTTACCAGGTAAGTGCATCCAGGCGGCTTCCTGGAACATTTTAAAAGCTCTCTTAGGTACAGAGAAGTTAAAAAGGTCTTTTAAAATATACATATGCTAAAAATCCATTCCTTTTCTCTCTGGAAGAGTATATCTTTTGACCTTTATCTACCACTTCTTTTACTATGGTGACTCCTCTTTCCCAACTCTCTTTTATCCACATTCTCTAATTCTTGTTTCAAGAGGTGAAAAAAAAATGAAGGGCATTTTCTGTTTTTCTTGTTTATACTCTTTTTCTTTATATCCACACTCTGTGCCAACTTTCCCTCCAAATATTTTCATCAAAATTATCACACTCTTTTACAGTTAATTAAAGCTGTCATTGACTAAACATGGAAAAGGCACATGACTTACCTTATAGGCTTTGTAATTCTCTAATGATTGAGTCAGAGAAGTGAAAGGAGTAAGTATAATTTTAAAAGAAATTCATCGTAGAGGCCCTTACTTGGGTGTATGGTTTGCCTCTGACCTTCTGACCTGTCACTCTGAGTCTTGAGTAGTTCATGTCTCCATTTATGCATAAAGAGTATCAGTGGGGAGAATTATAATTAACATTATGCACCTGTTAGTTGTCACTAATGACACTTATTTAACCATAATATCAAAATACCCTTTGCTGTATGGGAAGCAAGTTGTCCTGTGCCTCACCAAATATGCATGGTTGAGTTAGTCATGGGGTCTGATTTATTCTGTTTTATAATCAGCATCTTTGACCTGGAAACAGTAAAAGATGCTGCTAAGTTTACATTATGCAACCCTCGAGTTTAGGGGGAAGAGGGGAGAACGCTCTTGCGCCTAGAAAGAACAACTGAATGATGTATAATGAACCAAAGAGCTTCCAGCTTGTAGATTTAGTTTATGATTTATACACTTAACTTAAATTGCTTATAATAATAAATTTAGAACCAAAGAAAAATATAATCTTATTTTGGACATTTTATGTTTACTCTTTATGGCATGATAGCTCTTAAGATGACTAATTTTGATTAAAATCTATGTGCTACTGTACAAGCAGTGCTTTTAAAATATCATACATGAACTTTTCATATTTGGTTCAGCTACTGGGCCATTTTGAAACAAAAGGTTAGGAAATAAAACATTTTTAATAGGCATGCCCTAATTTCTTAATATGTAAGTACAATATGCTCATTGTACTAGTTTTCCAAAATAAAACATCACAACTAGAAAATGTCAAACATTCTCACAATCTCAAAGTTAGTGATACTCCCTATTAAAAATGTATTTGAGGGGTGTCCGAGTGGCTCAGTTGGTTAAGCGTCTGCTTTGGCTCAGGTCATGATCTCATGGTTCATGAGTTCGAGCTCCGCGTCAGGCGTTGTGCCAACAGCTCAGAGCCTGGATCCTGCTTCGGATTCTGTGTCTCCCTCTCTCTCTGCCCCTCCCCTGCTCATGCTCTGTTTCTCTCTGTCTCAATAATAAATAAACATTAAAAATTTTTTTTAAAAATTAAAAAAAATGTATTTGACTCCTTTTGGGTTTTTCTAAAATATGTTCAAAAAATTTTTTTACAAACTTGAAATCATACTTTAAAGCAATTTTATCTACATTTTTCCATAATGATTATCTTACCACTGTTTTCATTTTCATGATATAATTCCTGACCTCTCACTATTTGTGGCATCATTTTCATTATGTAGATAGCACTCTATCATAATTTATTCTTTTATTGTATTTTTAGATTTTTGGATGCTTTTTATCATTGTAATAATATTGAATCAAATATGCTATGTATACTTTTCTCACAGATTTATATTTTGAATAATTTTATTAAGAAAGTTTCCTGGTTTTTTTATAGTTTATTGTCAAGTTGGTTTCCATATAACACCTAATGCTCTTCCCCACAAGTGCTCTCCTCCGTGACCATCACCCCCCTTCTCCTTTCCCGCTCCCTCTTCAGCCCTCAGTTTGTTTTCAGTATTCACGAGTCTCTCATGATTTGTCTCCCTCCCTCTCCCTGATTCTTTCCCCCCCCTTTCCCTCCCCATGGTCCTCTGTTAAGTTTCTCCTGTTAGACCTATGAGTGAAAACATGTGGTATCTGTCCTTCTCTGCCTGACTTATTTCGCTTAGCATGACACCCTCGAGGTCCATCCACGTTGCCACGAATGGCCGGATTTCATTCTTTCTCATGGCCACGTAGTATTCCATTGTATATATAAACCACATCTTCCTGACCCATTCATCAGTTGATGGATATTTAGGCTCTAATCTGGTGAAGAGTATGAAAATTTTAATTTATGTAGGCATATACTGATAAATTATTTTTGACAAATTTTGCCAACTTATGCCTCTTTCTTCCTTCCTTCCTTTCTTTCTTTCTTTCTTTCTTTCTTTCTTTCTTTCTTTTTCTTAAAGACAGACTGCCAAATGCAGCTCCTTGTTTGGATGTGTCTGGAGTCCTGGAAGCTTGATTACCTTACATTCTCTTCCAAAAGGACCTTGAGACCTTGTTTGGATGTTCAGGCAGAGGGAGCTCAGACACTCATATACCCTTGACCAAAAATGGTCATCCTCTATCAGTGAAGGCCTTCTACCCATTATGCAGCTTGGGAGGGACACACGTGGAGCGGTGAGGGAGGAAAGGGACCCACCTAGCCAGCTAGATCAGCTGAGTTAGCCTTGGCAATCAATGGAGTAACGGCTCTCACATCTCCAACTTATACCTATTTCAATCATTTATGAAAGTGATTGCTTTTATAACAATGAGTACTCTTATTAATCTGTTGGCAACACATGAGACTCCTTCCAGGTTAATTTGCATTTATTTTATTACATGTAACTTTGAACACATTTGCATGTACTTTTAGTCCATTTTATTTTCCCATTACTTATCAGTTCAAGTTCTTTGCTGTGGGCATATATTTGTTATCCACAACACATGGGATGAAAGGCTATATGGTTTAAAAAATTTGTAATTGTGGGGGTGCCTGGGTGGCTCAGTTAGTTAAGAGTTGGACTTCGGCTCAGGTCATGCCCTCGAAGTTCTTGAGCTGAAGCCCCATGTTGGGCTCTGTGCTGACAGCTCAGAGCGTGGGGCCTACTTTGGATTCTGTGTCTCCCTCTCTCTCTACCCCTTCTCTCATGCTCTGTCTCTCAAAAATAAACATTAAAAAAAATTGTAAATGTTAGTACTATAAAACAATATGATAAAAAATACATTATATTTGCTAGAAATTTATTCTGAAAAATCCTTTTGATGATTATATTTCTAAATCTACTTTATTTTTAATATATGCTTACAAAGTGGATGATGTCTTTTGAGTTAATATTCTTCTGTTTCTTAATACTTTCCACTGTCATTACATATAGGAGTTATTTAAAAATGTGACCCAGGGTGTTTAGAATCCTCTAACTGTAAACCATCTCTAACCAAAGTGGGGGCTAATGCAATTTTGGGTCACAGACCAGTGGACACCTGAAAATTAATGGAATTTCTTCCCCTTAACCTAGGTCAGATTCATCCCCAAGCTTATGAAGGTGAAAGGCTAATGTTAACTCAATTACTATGTCATAGGATCTCCTGATTTACAGTCTATTAAGATTTGAACAGTTCCAGTTAAACTGACATACTTTGACATTAAATTATGAGCGTTCTTCACTTTCCTTCCTTTGCTGGAAGTAGCTCTGTTTATCCTCCAAAGAGGTCAAGACCTTAAAATAAGAGACTGAATTTCTTTGATGATTTGAGTTTCTTCTTTGCTCACCAGTGATAAAATGGGCTATAGAAGAGTTCTTAATTTAGAAAAGGCAGGATTCGTTTGCTTAGTTTGTAAAAGGATGGAAATATAATGAACAAACGCTTGGATAAATAAATCCTAATGTAAATATTTGAGGCAAATTGACCACATGGTCTCTTTTAAGAAGAATTTCATCAAATTATGTTTGGCAACTTAGGCCTTTAACTTATTACAAAATAAACTGTATGACTTAATGAATAGCAGCTATATGTCCAATTAATCGAAAGATTAATTCCACTTTCATTTGGGTTCTTTTTTTAAAAATGCTTCTTTATTCATTTTGAGAGAAAAAGAGGAAGGAACAGAGAGAATGCCAAGCAGGTTCTGCGCTGTGAGCACAGAGCCCAATTCTGGGCTCAATGAGTTTGTTCCATGAACCATGAGATCATGACTTGAAGTGAAAAGAAGAGTTGGATTGAGCCACCCAAGAGCTCCCCATTTGGGTTCTAAGGGTCATTTTATTTTTTACCATTCTCAGAATGATTGTGGTTAAATGGTGGGTTTTGATATTTAGTACTTACCTAACAGAGTTGCTGAGAGCATTAAATAAGCTATTAAATTTCAGTAAGTGACTGGTATGTAGTAAGTGTATAATAGTGTAATATTGCTGATAATGTTTATATTTAAGCAAATGAATGCCTCTGAAATTTCATACATATCAACAATTCTTGTAGCTAATGTATTATTAGCTACAGTCTTACCAATATAATATCAAGAATATAGAAAATAATTGTATGTTTAAGAATCTTAGGTTCTGGGGCGCCTGGGTGGCTCAGTCGGTTAGTGAGTTCAAGCCCCGGCATGGGGTTCTGGGCTGACAGCTCAGAGCCTGGAGCCTGATTCAGATTCTGTGTCTCCCTCTCTTTCTGCTCCTCCCCCGCTCATGCTCTCTCTCTCTCTGTCTCTAAAGAATGAATAAATGTTAAAACAGATTTAAAAAAATAATTCAGTGCAACACAAATTAATATTCATCCGATTTTCCTGAAGCTCTGGCTACAATGCAGATTCTGATTCAGTAGGTCTGGGTGGGGCTAAAGATTCTACATGTCTCATAATCATGCTGTGTGCCTGGGGAAGCAGGGTGTGACTTATAAATTGGACAAAAGTAGATTAAGAAAAACAGCAATAATGTTAACATAGCAGGTGAAATTCTTACTGGATACATTAAAAAAGAAAATATAAATTGAGGTCCATTTGAACAATTACTTGATAGCCCTTAGGCCTCAAAGGCATTCGACATATTTTTAAATAGCTCGACTTTATTATTTATTTCTTAGCCATTATTGAAACATTAAAAATACAGATAAAGAAGAAAACAAAGAAGTTACTTATAAATCCATCCACTAGAGAACAGTTATTTACTCTAATTTTCTTTTTTTTTACATCTTAGAATTATTCTCTATATAATTTTTATAACAATCCTTTAACATTTAATACACAATTTAATTTCAACAAACATTGTTGTCTGTATAAACTTCTTTGCCATATATAGTCTGTATAAACTTCTTTGCCATAGAAACTCACATTTTAATTACCCAATACATGCTTGTTCATGATGGGAAAATAGAAAAAAAACAGATCAGCATAAAGAACAAATCAATCATAATATCAATACCCAATGTATATGCATATGTAATATATGTAATTTGCATCTTTTTAGATACTTTTCTATATATACATCTACCTGACTTAACTTGTAATTATAAAAAAAAGAACTTACTATACCCAGATTTCTAAGATTCTTTTTTTAATTCTATAATATCATTCTAAAGAGCAAAATATTCTAAGAAGATACTATTCTTATTCCAACCTTTACTTTAGATATTCAGAATGGTTCTAGTTTTGAAAGAAACATCTTTGCTTTCTATACTTTTTTTAAATAAATTTTTAAAGTTGAAATTACACCAGCATATTCATTTTTGAAGTTTTTTGGTTCATTTGCCTTGTTTTTCTTTTTTGGTGTTTTCTTTATCTTAAATATAGTCAAAATTGCAATTCGAAATTTTTTTTTTGTTTAGAATTTTGCCACCTATGTGAGTATACTCTTTCTACATCTTGTCCAGCAACTGTTATTATTTTTTTAAACTGTAGCAATATTATAAGTAAGAATGCTGTACTTTATAAATTACACATGTGGGATTGTTTATACTACTCAAATGTCTTCATATTTTTAGTCCACTGAACTTTTCCATTGTTTTCCTATGGATGCTAAATGTTCATTTTTTTTGAACAGATTATTTATCTTTTATTGATTCAAATTATCTATACTACCTTTAACAAAATGATAATAGTTTACATATATGTGGCAATTATACTCTGTATATAATGCTAAGACTATGACATTCATTAGTTATTTTTGTTTCCTTATGACATCTAATATTGTTCTAATTTACAAATTTGAAAAATCTCTTTATATAATAAGAATATTTACTGTTTGTCTATCATATATGTTATCATATTCTCCCAGTTTGTAATTACTTCTTTGCCTTGTTAATGGTGCCTGTTTCTATATTTTTTCTCCCTCATGTAACATTTATAACAATACATTACACAAACACACTTTTCAACAATTTTGATGCCAGGCACAAAAAGATTTCCCCCATCTTCAATAAATAAATGTTAGCTAAATTTTCTCCTAGCTCTTTTATGATTTAGTTTTATATTTAATATGTATTCCATGAGGGATTTATTATGATATAGGATGGAAAGAGAATTCTTAATTTTTATGTACAAATAATAATCTATTTGTATCTAGTTTTTCAAATAATCTACCCTTTCCCCATTGAACAAACATCATCAGCTTTATTATATTCATAATTTTATTAATAATTGTTTATTGTTTATAACTTCCTTTCTCATCTATATTTAAAATATAAAAGAGTGTATTTACTGATGTTACTTGTCTTTTTTTCTAAAAATTACTTGGCCATTATTACATTGAAAAAAGTAGAAATTACTAAATTTATTTATTAATTTGGAGAAAAATGATACATTTTGATTGTTAATCTTCCAAGATCATGGTGGATCATTTGGCTTACTCAACTCTTTTATTATGGTCAACAGTAATACATTATAATTTTATATAAAAACCACATGCATTCCTAATTCAGATTATTTATACTTTGGGTTATTACAAGTGACTTATTTCTTTGTTTATTTTAACCTTGTTATGGTCAGTCTTTAGCAAAATAATTTATTTTATTTGTAAATTCTACAGCTAGCTATCACATTCCAATCTCTAATCATAGTATTTTTCAGTTGACTTGTTCAGGTTTTTCAAGGTAGAGCATAAAATTTGCAAATAATGATAAAACATCTCTCAAAAAAACATTAAAAAAATAAAGGGGAGCACCTGCATGGCTCAGTAGGTTGAATATCTAACTTTGTCTCAGGTCATGATCTCAAGGTTTGTGAGTTCAAGCCCCGCATCAGGCTCACTGCTGTCAGTGCAGAGCCTGCTTTGAGTCCTCTGTCTCCCTCTCTCTGCCCACTTGCACACTCTCAAAAATAAATAAATAAAGTAATTAAAAATTAAAATAATAATGATAAAAATTATTTTCTCCTGTCCAATTTTTATTTATTTTATTGTCCTATTATATTGGTCAGGAGTCAGAATATTATGCTGAAGGCATGGTGGCAGCAAATATCTATAATTTATTCGTATCCCTAATGATAAAGTATCTGGTGTTGTGCCATTTGACTAGTGGTGGTGACTATTTGATAGAGATAGATAATCTTTATCATTTTAAAGGCATTTCCTTTTATGAAGAGATTTATAAATTAAGCTTTTAGTAAAGAAAAATGGTTTTTAGACTTAATTGAACATCTTTTTAGCATGCACTGATGATAATACATTTTTCCTTGTGGTTCTTGTATGATAACAGATGTTATCAATAGATTTTGTAAATATGGAACCACTCTAGAATTTCTGTGTAAATCCTAGTTGGTACAATTTATTAATCCCTAATATGAAGTACGAATTTAAATACTTGGTATGCTAATATTATATTTAACATCTTTGCATTAAATTTATGTGAGGTTGTTTTTATTATTTGATGTTATCAGATTTATAGAGAAGGTGAATTGAATGAGAGGCTTTAACATTTTTCCAAAACTTTTAAAATATCATGGGACAAATCTTCTGGAAGTTTATTAGAAGTAGCCTGTAGTTGTTGCCTAGGGCTGCAGTAAAAATTAACCACAGATTCGCTGGTTTCACAGAACAGTTATTGGTTCTCTCAGTTCTGGAGGCATGAAGTCTGAAATCAAGGTGTTGGTAAGGCTATTCTCCCTCTGAAGGCACTAAGGAAGAATCCTTCCCTTCTTCTTGGCTTTTGTTGACTCCCAGCAATTCTTAACTCTCCTTGACTAACAGCTGAATCACTCCAATCTCTGCCTCCATCTTCATGTAGACTACTTCCCTGTATGTATCACTGTGTGTCCTCTCCTTTGCTTATAAGGAAACCATCATTGAATTTAAGGCAAACCCTAAACCAGTATTACCTTACCTAATTACATGTGCAAAGGCCTAATTTCCAAATAAGTTCATATTCTGAATTTCCAGGTGAACATGAATTTTGGAGGGGACACTATTCAACCTACTACATAGCCCATACGATCTTATGGGTCTGATGCTTTCCTCCCCCATATATAGATGAAAAAATGTTATTGGAAAAAAAACAAAATGTATCAATATACCCACTCTTGACCTCCCATGTTTATGGTATTAGCAGATCAGGTGATTAATTAAAATACAATTCAACAGAATTACTATAGCTTGTAACATTTATTGTACAGTCATATATGTAAAACCATTCAAATTGGTTTGTAAACACAGATGGGACTCAGTCAAAAATATTTTAAAGCTGTGCTTAGAGTTTGTCCATTTTATCTGCTCAAGGTTTGATCAGAATAGAGCAACTTATTATATTCCAGATGTAATGGTTTTGATGTTAATTAGTGCTTACGTGATCATTTGAAAGGCAGAGGGAGTAGAGGCCAAGGAAGCTACCACTGTTGAAGGTCATGAGGGGACGACGACCAGCGATGATCTCATGAGGTGACACTAAAAATCTCATCTTGAAACGCCCACGTGAGTGGATCTCAATAGCTTTCAGGAAGCCCCGGTGCCTTTGTCTGTCTGCAAGTCTGGCTGTGTCAACCTCCAGAAAGTAACGGCTTCTCGTTCATGTCTACCTTCCAAGTTCAGCATGAGCTCCTCTCATTGACAATTTTCAAGCCAGAACCATAAAGGAAATGTGACTCTGGGAAACAGGGTTTCTTCCTTTCAAAGGTGTGACAGTGCTGCCGAGTTGGCATAGAGTCACCTGGCATTTCTGGTATCGTGTAGATCATGCTTGGTGCCCAGTGGTGCTCAGGGATTTAGATGGGAAGGGCCTTTGGTTACTTAGCCACTGGCTATTCTCTAGTTCTCTTAAATACTGTGAGGAAATGGGGTTGAGAATCTTACCTCTAAAACAGCTAACTTACACAGACACATGTATTTTATTATTTAGTTATTTATTATTTATTTTTGATGTTTATTTTTGAGAGAGAGAGCAAGTTGGGGAGGGGCAGAGAGAGAGGGAGACAGATGAGCTGAAGTGGGCTCCGCGCTGATGGCAGAGAGCCCAATGTGAGGCATGAACCCACATGAGATCATGAGCTGAGCAAAGTTGAGACTCAACCAACTGAGGACCCAGGTGCCAGCAGACACCTGTACTTTAGATCTTTAACTCAATTATTTGCTCTTTGAAATACTGCCCTAACTGCCGACTGTTTCCAAGTGAAACATGGGTAAAAAAAAAAATTAGAAAAAGAACCTAAGATTATTTTTTTAAACTTTTTTTAGTGTTTTATTTATTTTCGAGGGAGAGACACAGCATGAGCAGGGGAGGGGCAGAGAGAGAGGGAGACACAGAATCTGAAGCAGGCTCCAGGCTCTGAGCTGTCAGCACAGAGCCTGACATGGGGCTGGAACCCACAAACTGTGAGATCATGACCTGAGCTGAAGTCAGACGCTTAATGGACTGAGCCACCCAGGCACCCCGGTGTTGCACTGAATTATATCTGTTGAATCTACTGAAGTGTCAACTGCTTTATGGATGCCTGTTCTGACTAAGTAAAACAGCAAAATCATTCTCGCGATTCAGTTTTCATCATAACACTTACTTTATTTGATCTTCCACTTTGCATTTATTCATTTTTACATATTCTTTTTTTAACAAACTCTGCTTTCTCTGAGTTCAAGAGAATTTAGGGGTGCCTGGGTTGCTCAGTCCGTTAAGCCTCCGACTTCAGCTCGGATCATGATCTCACAGTTTGTGAGTTCGAGCCCCGCATCTGGCTCTGTGCTGTCAGTTTAGAGCCTGGAGCCTGCTTCGGATTCTGTGTCTCCCTCTCTCTCTGCCCCTCCTCCACTCACACTCTGTCTCTCTCTGTCTCTATAAACATTAAAATCAAACAAAAATTATTTAAAAGAGAGAGAGAATTTAGTGACCCGGCTTGTGTAGTTGTGAAAGTTCAGAATGGGAGAGCAGGATTGGGTCAAAGTCACAAGTGGAGGTAGGATCAATTATTTATGCAACATTTACTTTTTGAACTTTTACTGCGCACCACACCCAGCACACAGATCTTTCCAAAATTCCTGTCCTCGTAAAACTTTCATTCTACTCAGAGGAGATAGTAGAATTGCAAAATAAGTAAGTTTGGGGCATTAGATAATGAACAGTGGCAAGGGAAAAGTAGTGGATGAGGAAACTGGGGACAGTTGGGGTGTGTGATTTTAACAGCATTGTTAGGAAAGTTCTCACCCAAAGGGTCCCAGCAACATGCTCTTATTTAAAGTCCACTGAAAACAAGGTACTGTAGGTACCAGAGGAAAGGGGAAACAAAGGAGAAATTAGGAAATCAAAAGGAAAAAAAAAAAAAACTTGTGGTGGCTCATATTGGATGGCTTTGGATTTTATCAGCATATAGAAAGCGTTCATAACCAGGCAGTGGGAAATACTCAGAATAGCCCATGTGGAGTCAGTTAGATGTGAGGATTCTACCTGGGCTCCTTGCCACTGCTATCCCATAAAGAATTGTGTGACCCTCTCCTACGCTTTTTTAACACATCATGCATACTCTGATCCTGTATTCAGAGGAGGAAACTAACACATTTGAAATCCCACTAAACTATAAGGTCCTGCAGGGCATAGTCTGTGACAAAATTACCACTCAGCCCCCATGTCATAATTCTGGGCCTGAAATGTCAACAGTGATTAGCAATATTTGATGAAAGTTCCTCTAATGGACAGGCAAGAGTTGAGAAAAAGAAACAGAAAGTAGATAGTGATGTTTTCCTGGGATTGGAGTGTGGAAAAGGGGCTGCAGCAGCAGCCTCAGGAGAACAAGAGACTATGAGATGCTGGAAAGGACAGGGTTGAAATGGCTGGGTGTGGGGTGCTAATGGCTTGAAGATATGGTCCCGAAATAGGGCTGACAAACAGGAAAATACCTGGGATTCGACATCCTGTAGAAGCAAAGTAGCTAACTCATTCAGGTCAAGGGAGAGGGATAAGTAGAAATGGAGCTATGGTCAAGAAGAGGAAAGACAGTGTTTGAGCATATTTTGCCATTACGTGATTATGATAATGGCTAAAGTGCAAATCAGCGGTTGATCATTCACGGCCTAAATAAGCATGGAGTGTTAGGCAGGGGATGCCTTGACTAAAATCAGATTCTCATTAAAGACACTTCCGAGGAAACGTAACTTTTAATGAGGGGCTTGATGAATTTATGTTCTTTGGAACAGCATGAGAAGGGAAATGATGTGGGCGCTCTGCCCTTGATGTCACAAACCAACGGAAATTTGGTGATTACAGATTTAGCAGCTACCATGTCAGTGTGATGCTTACCATCCTCACTGATGTTCTGGGATCCAATTTAACTGCAAGCACAGCTTTGGATGAAGCCATGTGACTGGCCACAAAATCACTAAAGTTTATTGCTTACAAAAAAAAAGAGCTTCCTAACTGGATGGATGTATACAGTAATGTTCCCATATGGCTTCACGTCTTCTTTACAGGCTAATTCTGCTTGGTGTGTGAATCCCAAGAGGCCTTTTACTCTTTCTTGTATTATCAGGCATGGATGAAAATTTATCAGGAAAATCAAGTCATTGAATGTATCGAGTGCTACATTTTCTAGATCACCCATATGGCAACCTAGCACTCTACTCCTCCATCAAACTTCTTCCTTGGTCATAGTTCACTGGTTAACGTTTAACACAGACTTTCTTTCTTTCTTTCTTTCTTTTTTTTTTAAGGCAGCAGTATCCTTGTAAAGATGTGCTTATGGATTTTCAAGTTCTCTTTCCTTTTTGTGATAAGGTTGGATGAAAATGATGAATGAATGTAATAAAGCCTTTGTCTTCATAGCCATCCAGGGATTTTTACAAAATAGGGATTTTTCATAGTATAAACAGAAGCAATACGTTCTCCTGATTAGTACTTGTTGACTGCTTGTTGACTGCCTGGGAGCATAGGGCCTAGGCTGTTGAGTTATGGTCTCGGGTCTGTCATGAGCAAACCGCGTAACCTTGTTCAAGTTAAGTTACCTCTTAGCATTTCATTTGTAAAATGGGTGTAATCAGACCTGCCTGACAGGAATGTTGTAAGGGTTAATTAATTGCTGTTTGTTAAGTGTGCTGAGATTGTCAGATTAAAGCATTAGGGAAGTGTCAAGTTTGTGTTATTATGGTATTATTTTTCTTTGTTTGGGAGGAAATGCCATTTCTGTGTAATTTACTTTAACAGTAAAATAAGCCATTTTAATCAATGCACAATCAAGCCCTTATTCATGGAGGACAAGGGTGTATACACTTAGCAAGCACACTAGTGTCAGCTGACACAGGGCAGGAATCTGAAAATTCGGCATTGGATACAAAGAAAGCCTAGAAAATGAGATATGGGGCAATCAGATTCTGAGAGCCCAGGAGACTCAGGTTACAGGTCCAATATAGTCCGTTAATAGCAAAGAAAAAAAAAGTCTGTAACCTTAGCAACCAATACCCAATGAAAAAATGTTACCCATGTTACCAAGAAATTTTTGAAGTGATTGTACATATGGCCCAGAAACTAAATATCACAAATATTTCATTAGAATCCAAAGGGAATTTTAAACATGTGGAATTGTTTAAGACTTCCTTAATAACTTTAAAGTGTGCATGTTTGGATGTGATTTTATTTGTATAAATACATGTTAGTTATGATTTAGGCTTTGACCATTATGATAATAGCTGGGGAATTTTGTTTTTTTTTCCCAAGAAAATACTTAGTTATATCTGAAAATGTTATTTAGCAATATATGTATAAGTTGCAATAAGTTTAAGACATTATTTTTCTAATATGTATATATACATACAAAATATGTATATATTAATAATATATATAATAAATATAGATATAAATAGTTTAATAAGTACTTTTACTAAAAAATTACAACCCTTCAGCACAAATATTTAAAATGAGGTAAGTAAAGTGTGACACTTCATTGATTATAGATAAATATCTTCTAAACAATGACCTACAAATAATGAGTGTAATAACTCTCATCTACAGTTTTCAGTATTAATTATCTTTGTGTTATTCAAGAATCCTATGTACTTATTCAAAATTCTACAAATTTTATAACTTTTATTGGTCACATGGATTTAACTTTTTTATTATTTTACCCTAATACAGACATATCAACAATTTCCATTTTGAAAAAGTACAGAACCAAATTTTCCATTTAACCAGTTTGCAAACTGATATTGAGGGAGGGGTCGTCCTCATACCTCAGTTGGACAACAGCAGTGGGTGTCTAATGACCTCTCTGCTTACGCCTCTGCAATACGGATGACAGATAAATCTCTTTAAAATGTAAGTCAGATCATGTCACAGCCCCGTTTAAAATCCACTAGTAACTTCCCACCGCACTCAAAACAAAATCCAGCGTTTCTCTTTGCTTGCACAGCTCTTGCCATATCGCTCTTCTTGATGTACATGAGAAATGCTGTACTTGGCGTTCCCTATGGCATTTTTATATTCTGTTCTTTCTGCAA
The DNA here is from genome assembly GCA_028646485.1 of Cryptoprocta ferox. NCBI lineage: Eukaryota > Metazoa > Chordata > Mammalia > Carnivora > Eupleridae > Cryptoprocta > Cryptoprocta ferox. The sequence continues at coordinate 17,334,160 of CM053560.1, forward strand.
GGGTTCCTCATTCACTTTCCTCAGTCGTGTGTTCAAACATGACGTTAGAGTATTTCCCTAGAAATAGTGTGTTTTGGGGCACCTGGGTGGCTCCGTTGGTTAAGCGTCTGACTCTTGCTTTTGCTCAGGTCATGATCTCACAATTCTTGAGATGGAGCCCCTGGTCAAGGCCCGAGTCAGGCCCTGTGTTGTCAGTGCAGAGCCTGCTTGGGATTCTCTCTCTCTCTCTCTCTCTCTCTCTCTTTGTCTCTCTATCAAAATAAATAAATAAACTCAAAAAAAAAATCTTTTGTGTTAACAACACCACTAGGCCATTTTCCTATTACCTTCTCTTACTTTTAACTTTATAGCACTTTCTATCATCTGCCTTATTATATACTCATCACTCTTAGAGAACAGTTTAGTTCACTTCTTCAATGCATAGAAGGCTACCCAGTGAATAATAGTAGCTTAACAAATATTCATTGAATACCTGAATACATAGTGAGATATTGTCACTTTCCAAAATATTTCATAAAACTTAGTCATTACTAATGATATTTTTATTTATTGAATATTCCCAAATTAAAGTGCCTAATTAAAAAAAATTTAATTAACTGATTCTTTCTTTTTTTAGGGAGCGAGCAAGAGAAAGACAGAGCATGAGTATGAGAGGCGCAGAGAGAGAGAGGGAGACAGAATCTGAAGCAGGCTCCAAGCCCTGAGCTGTCAGCACAGAGCCCAATGTGGGGCTCGAACTCATGAACTGTGAGATCATGACCTAGGCTGAAGTCAGATGCTTAATGGACTGAGCCACCCAGGGGCCCCAAAGTGCCTAGTTTCAATGTGGCTTAGCAGTTCTTGAAAATAAGTCAACATTTTATTAAGGAGATTCTGTTTTGACACTCTTCAGAGCTAAGACTTATATTTTATGTGGCTGCAAACTGTCAGTGAGGGCCTTGGCTGCAGTACTTAGCTCTAGAGTTAAAGGTTGCTCACTGGGGAAAGCAACCCTGTGGCCTGAGCATAGAGTGTGCTATTGTTCATTCTCAGACATAGTCTTTTATTTTTTCTTTCTTTCTTTCTTTCTTTCTTTCTCTTTCTTTCTTTCTTTCTTTCTTTCTATTTAAACTCACACTTTTGAAGGCAGAAGAAAAGTTGGGTGGAAATATGATGTGAAGCATGTAAGTTTCCTAGAGGCTAATTTTGCAAGACATGTTTTATTTGATTAAGCTGATATCATTTTATCGTTCCTGAGAAAATAAAGGAGAGCCTATTGCTACTTATCTGAATGTTCAAAATCCTGATTATTCTTCAAAGCCAATCTCAAAGGTTCAGATACCCCTTCCAGTGTTAGCTTCTTCCTCCTGGATTCTCTTTCCATACACCTTTAGGAGAACACATGATACAACATTGATGTATGTACCTGTTTCCCAACCACACTGAGCTAATTCAGTGTAGTTCCATGCCGTATTTATCCTTTACCTCCAGCATCTAGCTCTACATTTAGCCTGGAATTGCCACTTAATAAGTATTTGTAGAAGGTTTATGTGTACAGACATTCTAATTGTTTGGTTTCTTACTCATCTATCTTCAATCTGTGTATATTCAGATTACTTCATAGATCAACTAGAAATTAAAAGCAGTTCTTAGAGCTTTGGAAAGGTGTTGTGATATGATATCATCATTGTTGTCATCAACAATGTATATAATTTAATTAAACACCTACCCTAACTCTGGGTGGTCTATGCATTGCTGAAAAGTTGCACTTATAACTGATTTGTATCATCAAATACTAGTTTAGCTCTGCTATTACATCTATGAAGTACAAATACTTTCCAGAGGAACCCTTTGGTCAATTTCTTTTTTGCAAGAAGAATCAGGTAAAATTATGAAGAAAAGTATATTTTACTTATAAGGGCAGGGAATTGGAGTGTTGGGGTTATAGTTTTATTTTTTCAGTGTTTGACTTTGAGCTAATATAGCCTATTTTATACTTTTCATTTTTCATTTGTAAAAGAGGTGCTGCAGATGGATGATAGCTGTGGGTCGGCAGAATAATATTCCACAGAGATGTTTACAGCAGAGTCCTGGGAACCCGAGAATATGATGCCTTCTCTGGAAAAGAGGACTTTGTGGGTGTGGTTCCGATGAAGGATTTTGAGTTGGGGATATTAATTTGGATTATCCGGGGAAGCTCATTCTAATCACAAGATTTCTTAAAAGCAATGAAGCTTCCTTAACTATTGGTAGAGAGGGAGGTGTGACTAGGAAGAAAAACCAAGGAGATGCAACTGAGTTGCTAGCTTTGAAGAGATAAGAAGCCTACAGTCAAGGAACAGGGTGGCCTCTGGAAGCTACAAGAGGCAAGAGAAAGAATTCTTCGCTAAAGACTCTGGAAAGGAAAGTGGCTCTGTTGAAACCTTGAGTTTAGTCCAGTGAGACCCCATGCCAGGCTCCTGATCTACAAACTGTAAATAAATTTGTTTGGTTTCAACCCACTAAGATTGCGGTAATTTGTTATAGCAGCAGTAGAACCCTAATACAATATCTTTTTGTGTTTTGCCTTGAAAATCCTCCAATTCCACACTTTAATATACTTAATATATTGTTTAAATCCAGGTTATCATGTAGCGAGGCTGTTTCAAACTGAATTGCATTCATACCAGAGATTTCTGTCTTCTAAATGTATGTCTTTGATATACTTCAGAAAAACCTCTCAATTCACTGCTCGAACAAAGGATTTTGTAACTAACTCCTATACTCCTTCTACACAATAGAAATCAGAGCCTGTGAGAGCTCATGCCATTTACTTGCGTCAAAATCTGAATGATGCATTGCATAAGTAACAGCATAATAGGGCCCTCATATTGTAATCTGGGTGGATGTATGCTGTGCTTTGAAAATCAAATATCATTCCCTTTGACGTTTTGACAAGTAATTTCGACAACAATATACATTTGGCTAACTCATGAATGTAGTACTTCTCGTCCTCCGGATTGTGCCGGGTTTGCACTCTGCTAAGAATGACAACAATTAGAGAACTGACTCGCATCTGCCAAGTGAACAGATGGTCTTGTAGTTTAGAGGAACAATGGTGAAGAAAGAAAAGGCAAAGGGGTGGGAGGGAGGGCTGGTAGGGTGGGATAAAAATTTTGCAATCCAAAATAGCACTAATATGTCTAAAGAAAGATGTAGACAAAGGCATGTTACAATTTATTATTGAAACGTATAAAAAAGAAGAGAAAGGTCTTGCTTATTTCACCTTTCTTTCATACTGGCATTGAATCGAGTTCCAGGGTACTTGAGATCTCTAAGCTTTAAAACTATAATGTTGCCAATCTCATTTTGGAAATGGTTATTTTATTTTATTTTATTTTATTTTATTTTATTTTATTTTATTAATGTGTATTTAGTTTTGAGAGAGAAAGAGAGACAGAGAGACAGAACACGAGTCAGGGAGGGGCAGAGAGAGAGGGAGGCACAGGATCCAAAGCAGGCTCTAGGCTCTGAGCTGTCAGCACAGAGCCCAGTGCAGGGCTGGAACCCATGAACCGAGAGATCATGACCTGAGTCGAAGTCAGGTACTTAACTGACTGAGCCACCCAGGAGCCCCTGGAAATTGTTATTTTAAAGTGTTATCAATGTGAGTATTATTTGGGATGACGTTTTGCCTTTGGTGTCTATATATTTTGGGTTTTTTTTTTCTTTTTAGTTTATCTGTGGGATGAAGAGAACACAAATAAGAACAAAGGACCTCACTCTTATCAACCTCAAATATTTTATACAGATCCCTTTCCTAGGAACAGTGAAGTAATTGTTTGCTTTTATCTCTTTGGAGTCATTTTACCTTCACTGGGTAACGTGGAATATGGGTGCCTCTTTGGAAAACACTTCATTAAATAAATAGGTGGTGCGTATGCATGTATTTGTGTTCTGTGTGCACTTGGGTGTTAGGTAACCAACAAAGATGGTCCTACTTTCTTGCCTTCAGAAGTCTGGATTACATGTGAAGTAATATCTTTGAATTTAAAAATATTTAAACCTATCAACCTGTAAGGATCCTCTTGCTTATGCAGCTTTCTCATAGAGAAAACTGAATTGCCAGTTAGATTATATTGAGGAGAGGACAGGATATCTGTACTTAGATGCATAGTCTTAAAAGCTATTCAGATATTTATTTTCTCTACCTGGAATAGTACTTATGGTACTTAATTACTAAACAAATTATAATAATTCCCATTGATTAAGTATTTTGTTAGGCTCTGTTAAATATTTTGTCATATATTATCTCATTTAAAATTCAGAAAAAAGGGGGAGCTTGGGTGGCTCAGTTGGTTAAGTGTCGGACTCTTGATTTCAGCTCAGGTCATGATCTCATGGTTTTGAGTTTGAGCCCCACATCAGGTTTAGCACTGACAGTGAGGAGCCTGCTTAAGATTCTCTCTCTCCTTCCCTTTCTGCCCCTCCCCCACTCTCTCTTGACCTCTCTCTCCAAATAAATAAATAAACTTTAAAAATAGTTTTAAAATGTAAAATTCAGAAAAAGAATATTACATACTATCTCATTAAAACTCTGATGTAGGTTTGGGGTATCATTTTTCCCTTTTTAAAGATCAGACAGTGGAGGTCTTTGCAGTTTGAGAGACTTACCCAAAGCCACACATTTAATAAATTGAGAGTGGAGATTGAAAGCTAGGTTTACTTCACTCCAAACTGTCTACTTAAACTTTCAAATTAGTTAAGGTAAGCTGGGGAATGAACACATAGACACTAAATGTCAATGGTTTAACACAACAGATAGGGTTCACTCATGTGAGTGAAGGGCTTTTGTTGTTTTCTGCAGGACAACCCTCCCCATAGGATCACCCACAGAGATCCAGGCTCCTTGGGCCTTGGTGCTCAGCCATCCCCTACTTAGGACCTTGCCATGGTCTGTTCTTCCAGAGGAAGGAAAAGGGCATGGTGTGGCGCCATGGGAGGATTTGACAAACAATATGGCTGCTTGTGTTCCTTTGGGAAAAACTTAGTCACAAGGAGTTTTGCATCTCAAAGGAGGCTGGCAAAGTCATCTAGTTGTGGGGGGACTTTAGTCAGCCATCTCTTTAGCACCACTATTTAGTGTGTTTTATTAATGGATTTGTGAATAATAAGGAAGCATCAGAGTGGCTCTTCAGTGATTTGTGAATAAGGCTTAGATTATTTGTCTTCACCATACCTAGCCCATAGTACAGATCTGTGAGAGCCTTTTGTTCTGTGCCTTGCCTACAAGAATTGCTTGATTGATTCCAATGGTCGCAGGGCCTCTTGGGACCTTTGTTCTTTGTGTTGACCGGAGGAAACATATACAGATTGGGGAAAAGGTGAAAGGCAGGCATTGTCAATTAGGTTTCTTCTTAACATTTCGGAGGTCTTTATTATTGGAGGTTATACTACAGCTGATAGTTAACATTTTTATCAGTATTTAATTTCAGTGAATTTTTACTTGAATTAAATTTAATAGAGTTTTAAGATTTGGGATCTCAAAATAATAGTCTCTAGTGTCTCTTTGTTTTTCAATTAACGTCAAACTAATATTCATTATTAAAGCTGGCCATAATAGGAGATCAAAAGCAGCTCAGCTATTTTCAACTACTTAGAATGTGAGAAAGGCAATTTACAATCGTGTCGTGATTTTAATAGTACCGCTAAGTAAAGTAGTGCCTCGTTTTTCCATCACTATCCTTAAATGAAATGTTTCATGTAGGTGAATTTTCCATATACACAATACAAAACTTAACAATAAAAAGAGGAGATAGTTCCTAATATTTTGCATAATTTTTTAATAATTTAAATTTCTCATGAAATCATAAGCCTGTAAATGTAACTATCCATTATCGTATTATCTAAGATTATACAGCACTGCCGTTTTGAAGCTAGAAATGTCTGTCCCTGTTTTAACAAGTCCCAAATTGCCTATGTATCTTGAATTCTTGTTTTTATTTTTTACAATATTTTTCTGCTTTTCTTTTGATTTGAAACACATTTCACATGTTTCAGATTTTTGTATTTAATATGTTTTATATTTATATTTAATATGTTTTTATATTTAATATGATATACATACAAAGTGTTATACATTGGATATTGTGCAGATCATATTTATATATTTCTACAAACTTTGCTATAATTTCCTACTAATCTACCTGTTATGGGATGAAACAGCAGCAGATCACTCTGAATTGTGTTAATGACAAGAATCTAAAATGAGAGCAATGTGCTCTCTGAAAGGCTTTCCAATGTGTAATGAACACAAACATAGAACATGGGCTAAATGATTTGTACAAATATTTTGGTCTTCCCATGCAAAATGAGACCTTATGTCTTGTTTCTTATCTTTATTTGTATAAGGAACATGGCAGAGAAATAAATAAATGAAAGGCTATTTTCTGGCTCTAGAATCCATGTAACCAAAGTCCACCTAGTCAACTGCAAAAAGCCTTTGAGTTTATCTTTTGAAAATAATTACAATATTATTGATCTACTTTTATCTTTGTCTCTCTTCTTTACTTGAATATATATCCTTTTTAAAGTAAAAACTGAGCATGGAATTCTTGCTTTTTAGGTAAGGGACTATTTTCCTCTCCCACAGTGTATCAGTAAGATTAACGGTTTTGTTTGTTTGTTTGGTTGGTTGGTTTTGGTTTTTCAGTTTTTTGATTTTTTACAAAATTTCACTCAGGTTTGACATTTCCAGTAACATTCCTCCTTCTCCCTCACTTGCACTGACCTATCCTTAGGGCACTATCTTCCTATTTTCCATCCTTCCTTATAGGTTTTTGTTGTTATTATTTTAAGAGTGGCTATTTTCTTTTCAATTGTGAATGAATGTCTCCTAATTGGGTCTCCAATATTTCTTTTCTCCTGAAATTTGGGTCTTGATCATCTTGCATCAATACCCATCCGTCTTAATGTAAAAAATCATCTTACTATTTTCTGAAAATTAAATGACATGATCATTGTCATGCCAAATTACAAATTTTGGTAAATGTACAATTACACTCCAGAGAAGAAATTGCATTCCACAGACCAGTTCTATCTTCCTTGACCCATTTCTCCTCTGTAGCATTTACCCTTATCTTCTGGTAAACCTCATTCTATCTATTACTATGCATTTCCTTCCAGAGAACTCCTGATGTCAATTATAAATTGTTGGAAATTTAAAATAACAATTTATAAAACATAAACTAAGTAAAAGGCACTCCTGTAAGCATTACACACACATGATTAACTTACTGAGTTTTATTATTATAACACCTCTAAAATAGTCCCTTATATATACTTGTTGTTTTATATATGAGAAAAACACATCACAGAGAGATCTATCTATTGGTCTCAGCAACTCAAACATTGCTGAGTTGGATCTTATATTCAGGCAACCTGGATCTGTGGTAATATTATATAAGGGACAGAAATCAACTTCAATGTTATTGACCCCTTACTCCACATCATGGTATGAATTGGTGACTTCAGTATTTCTAAATTTATCTTCTTCCCTAATTATATAATGAAAACTTTTGCCCTACTTTAAAAGAAGTGCAAGCATCAAAGAGCTCATAGGGTGGTATTTGTGGACAAGAGCCCTTTTGATTGCCTAATATTATAGCCCATATATGTCTACTTCTACTGGTCAGGCTTAGGTATATCTCCTAATTATTTCCTACTGCAGTCTGTGCCTGAGATGAGAATTTGGGGGTGCTGTGTTTGACTAAACCATTACTCCTTCATTCATGTGTGCAGTTATCTGTTCATCATTATTCCTTTATTCAGAAAACATATACTGAATGTTACCTAATCTCTAAGCACTATGGCTGTTTCTGGTTTGATTAAGGGAGTTTACAGTATTTGGGAAAGCTAGACACACAAATAGCTAGAGTAAAATTGGTAAGAGTCATGATAGAATAGAATAGAATAGAATAGAGTAAGAACAGATTTCTATGGAAACATAAAAGCGAGAGGGACTTGCTCTACTAGTTGTCTTAGGTAGTCAAATGTCTTGCTCTATGGGGAAGGCAAGAGAATCAAATCTTGTAGAATATGTCAGATTTCAGCCTATAAAAAGGGGATGTGTATCTTATCAAGTATGCTCAGAAGCATGTAGGGCCAAGTATGTCTGGGAACTTGAAAATTTTAGAGTGGCTGAGGTACAGGATAACTAGAGTAAAGTTTAGGATAGTTGATGTGAAATGAGGCAAGTGAGAAAAGACAAGGACCAACTGCAAAGAGCTTTTGAGCAATCTAACAGCTCTAGAATATTCTTCATATAGTAGGCATGACATGATCACCCCAGCTCCAAGCTATATGAGAAATAAGCAGGAGATGGAGAATTCACATAGGAGGCAGTAAGTTTCAGGGGTCATGTAGAGGTGGTGGGAATGAAAGACAGGGAAAAAATCTAAGAACCATTTAGGGGTAGAGTTTTTTTTAATGTTTATTTTATTTTTGAGAGAGAGACAGAGTATGAGTGGAGAAGGGGCAGAGAGAGAGGGAGCCACAGAATCTGAAGCAGGCTCCCGGCTCCCAGCTGTCAGCACAGAGCCCGATGTGGGGCTCGAACTCACAAACTGTGAGATCATGACCTGAGCAGATGCTTAACTGATTGAGCCACCCAGGGGTCTCAGGACTAGATTTAACAGATGTGAACAGATGTGAAGAATGAGGCAGTAGTAAAAGTGTAAGGTAATAGTTCCATCAAAGAGATTAGGAAATGCAGGGAAAAAAAGGCTTTGAAATGAGATGAAGATGTGCTTATTACTTACAATGTTTAACTGGAGGGATTTATAAGTATTCTAGGTAGAAGAGTTCAATGCATTTGAGTCTGGAGAGAGAGAAAAAAAAAACTGGGGAATGGAAATATACATGTGGAGAGCTATAATCAAATTGGTGATACTTGAAGCCAATAGAAATTGATAATTGCACAGAAAAGAGTACAGAGAGGAAAGGGAGAAGAAAATTGATGACACTTTGCTAGAACTGAAGTGGCAAATTGAATTTGTTTCACCAGCGACAAGTTAAGGAACATTTACCGGAATGCTTGATAGATTTAAAGAATAGAGTTTCTTTTAGTCACACATCTTGAATTTCTTTTTCTTTACCACACTATTGGTAGTAAAATTTTAAGTCAGCTATATAATACCATTAACATTTATTTGCTTTTGTATGAGTACCCCCTTCCCTGAATATTGTTCTTTGGATCAGGGCTCTATGAACATAAGTTCTATATGATTTAAAGCTCTCAGTTCTCAGGATGTGTTGGGAAGGCAACTTATTTTGCAATCAGTTTTAGGCATAAAAGAAGGCACTTTTTCATTAAAGCAACAGCATATACTTTTTTTTTTTAAAGCTTCCGATACTGGGAAGAAACTTGAACTAGGAATTAGAAGACTTGCAATTCTATTCTGCCTGTGTCCATAACTTACTTTGCAAAGCTCACAAGTCATAGCACCCCTTTGAATGGTGTCCATAGGGGCTATAAAACAATGTAAGCAACAACAATGGTCTTTCAGATATCCTCTGACTCTGTACTTCTATGATAATCTTTCTCCATCTTGAAATTTTGCCATCTATTCTCAATGTTCCTTTTTCTCTAAACTTGGCCTTTATGAATCTCTCACAACATTGAGACCCTAAAAAGAATAATCTAGCTCTGCCTCCTGCAGTTGGGTTTTAAGACTTGGCTGGTTGGACTAGATTTTCTAATTCAAAGTCAGGTTAAAGGCATGAATGGAGCTCATACTGGTTACCAATGCAGAAAACAATGTACAGCCCAATGTTTGTCATTAAGGAGTTTACATTGACTGGGACAATTTCTGTGTATGGTCTCATGAACGACTCAACAATAAATAAAGGCCAGAAGCTTTTCTCTGATCATGATTTTAATCAATCATGATCTCACTTGATTTTAATCAGTTTTATTACTTGCCTGTAAAAGGAAGGTGGGTTAACCTTCAGTAAATTTTGTCATTTGAAAAATGAACATTTAAAACTGTTGTGTTGGAATAAGGAAATAAACTAATAAGGAAAGAAACTAATAAGCATTTACACCACTACTCATTTCGCTTTAAGTCTCACTATCTATGCCTATGTTTGCATTTGACAGGGCTAGACTAATCCTGAGCCCTGTGAAGCCCTTTAGTTTGTGGACTAGAGTGTACTAAGCAGATGTGGTAAAAAAATTATACACGGCAACGCAGCTGGATGGCTCAGTTGGTTGAACATCCAACTTCAGCTCAGGTCATGATCTCATAGTTCCTGAGTTCCAGCCCCACACTGGGCTCACTGTTGTCAGAGCAGAGCCTTCTTTGGATCCTTTGTCCCCTTCTCTCTCTGTCCCTCCACCTATTTCAAAAATAAACATTAAAAAAGAAAATAATTATACAAGGCTATGACACTGGGTGTGATCTATAAAACTTTGCAAAAATATACACTATGAGCCAATTTATGAGTAATAATTACTGATCTTTGTTTCTAAAATCACCTTAAATATTTCAGGATTAACCAAACTTAAATTGACACTAAGCTCTTTTAAATCAGACACTCTGCCTTCTTTTCTTTGTATCTCTAGACTCTAGCCCAGTGGGCAAGATATTCATAAGCATTCAAAAAAATTGCTCTATAATAGAAGGTTAATGCTAAATTAGAATTGTTCATATTTGATTTTTCACAGATACTTATTCACTCTAAATATGTTCATGTGTACTAACTATGTGTCAGGCACTAAAGATTATGCATGGGGGAAACAAAGCATGGCATTTATAGTACTTTTAGAAACAGACTTTGTAAAAAACATTAAAGAGATAATTTACAGCCATGTGTGATGTCAGAGTAGAGAGAAAGCGCATGCTGGTTTGGGAGATCATAGCAAGGGAACCTTGCCTCATACAGTTAGTTATTCAGATATTGTCTTCCCCAGAAACCTGGGACTATATTGTATCACTAGATATGCTCATAGAATCAGGAAGCCTTAAATATAGGTGCATTCACACGCTGTCTTAGCCTATCCTGGGTGCCATAGCAAAATACTACAGACTAGGCATCTTATAAGCAGCAGAAATTTATTTCTTACAGTTCTGGAGACTGGAAGTCTGAGAAGACAGTGCCAGCATGATGGGGTAAGAACCTTTCCCAGGTTAAAGATTCACATTGTGTCCTCACATGGTGAAAGAGGGCAGGGGTCTCTGTGGGTCTCTTTATGCAGCACTGATCCCGTTCATGAGGACTCTATCCTTATGCCCTAAGCATCTCCCAAAGCTCTGTCTTCTCATAGCATCACATTGGGCATTAGGATTCCAACACTGGAGGGAAACAATAGACCATAGCACTCACTCTCTACATTGACTGCAATGTCCTAATGTACCATTATAACTGTTCAGTAATATGATAGGTCATGAATGAGTTACATATCCCGTGAAACACAAGTCTTGGTTCCAATTGTTTTACTACACTGTGAAAAAAAATCAAGATCGTAAGAAATTAATAAAAAAAACAACAACTTTGTGCATCATCCTTAGGCTAGACATACCGGTAGGTACCATGTCAGACTGTTACCTCCAAGCTGAATCCCCATGTTTGGTGATTATGTTGACCTGCGAATCTCAGAAGTTATGCAAGGAAAATGTATATAGACAGCAAGAGCAAAATAAAAGTTTATTTGGGAGGAACTCCAGACAAGATGGGGCTGCTTTATACAGACTTGGTGAAATGTTTATGAAGCAATAAACATGCTTTTATTTTTTGGTAAAGCGGAGGTAGGGACGTCTCAGGTTTGTGCATGTGTGTACGCATGCATAGATGTTTGCTTCCTGTGGGAACTGGAACTTTCTTGGTAAAGGCTCAAAATTAATTTTCCAGCATCAGGGGTTGCGATCATCAAAGTCATGTCAGGTTTATGGGCTTCTCTCATTCTATTGATTGGTTCAAGTTACATTATTTTTAAGGATTTTATTTGTGATCATTAGGAGAAGGCAAGAGTGATTTAAAGTATTTTTATTTTTCTAAAGTAAAATCTGAAAAATATTATAATATTTTACTTCAAATATCACTTCATGTCTACAGAATTAGGATGAACTTTTTAAATAATAGAAAGATGCAATATAGCCATCATAGATCTTGAAATTTTCATACCAGAAATATCATACGCCATATATTTTATCCTCTCAAAATAGACTCAGTAGAAGAAAATCTTTTGACTCATTGGGCTTTGTAGTTCATATGTAGAATGAAACTCAATATGGGATAGATCCCTGTTCAGGAGAAAGAATCCCCTTTATAACCTCTGATAATGTAGTTACTTCAACTTAGCAACTTATGGCTTGAAAAGAAATTTAATAATGTAGGATGACTAGTCCTCAGCAATAGGCTACCATCCACTATTCAAAATAGGTAAATATTTGACTAAATGATAAGGAACGCAGACAGTAAAAGTAGGTGCAGATCAGTTGGGTCATTTACCTTGACCCACAGGTTCAAAGTAAACTCCAAACCTACTTGTTTTGTTTGATTTGCTTCCCCGCCCCCATTTCAATTCTTCCATTGTACTTAAGATCAACCATTACTGTGTGTCAAAGCAGTATCTCTCTTCTATAATCCAGGCATTTTTCCAAAAGTAAAGTTTAAACTCATTTTGGTATAATCTGTTTTATATTTATACATCTTAACTTAGAAATCTCTTCCTAATAATCAAATGGAGGAAAAAAAATTGTCACTGTGACAAACGGTGCTAAAACAAGTGGGTATCCCTATGTTAGGTAGAAGCTTTGAGAGGAATGCCCCAAGGCAGAGTCCCAAGTCCTTGAGGGGGAATGCTAGCGACAGGAGCTGGAGGCAAGGATAGTGATAAATAGGTTAGACATTAGAAGCCTGGGGGGTACAACACGCTGACCTCATGGCTTCCAAGACCTTGAGGCTGCCCCAGGGTGACCTCTACACTCCTTATATTGCATTTATATTGTGGTTTTAGTCCCCTTACCCCCTTTAAGAAAGGTTGAGATGATTGTTCTGGTACAAACCTTGTAGGGTCATAAACTCTCCCTCCCAGCATGTGGGAGGAGTCCTCCAAATGATTGCAAGCAGCCTCCATTTAGAGACCACCCCACTGTGAGTCTCAGCACTTCCCAGCCCAGAGAGATATAACAGATATCCAATCCTAGGGCCAGTGCCACCTCCTGGAACCTGCCTGCACTCCCTCCTTGAGAGTGTACTCTTGCTTTACTAAACTGCTTTGTGCTTGCTGCTTTCCCTGTGGCTGTCTTTCTTCCAGCAGGGACTCTAAGGTATTATCTTTTCATGGGGAATCCAAGAACCCGGACCTCCATTCACACAAGACAGACTCTCCCATTGGCAACAGACATGCAAACAAAAAGTAAAATTAAATGCATATCTCACACTGTATAAAAAATATTGAAGATGGTTCAAAGACATAAGTATAAAATATAAAATTATAAAGTTTCCAATAAAAAAAATGGGAGAAAACTCTTGGGATCTTGGGTTAAGCAACGATTTCTTAGCTATTACAACAAATCAAAGTGTATAAAAGAAAGAACATAGACTACATCAAAATTAAAAACTTTTGGGGTGCCTGGGTGGCCCAATTGGTTAAACGTCTGACTCTTGATTTCAGCTCAGGTCACAATCAGAAAATCTCAGGTTGTGAGATCAAGCTCTATGATGGCTCCGTGCTGGGTGTGGAGCCTGTTTAAGATTCTCTCTCTCCTTCTCCCTCCACTCCACCCACCCCCACCCAATGCTGCTCACTCAAGCAGACACACTCTCTCTCTCAAAAAAAAAAAAAAAATTAAGAACTCTTGTTCTTTAAGAGACACTGGTAAAAGGGTAAAAAGACAAGCCACAGATTAGGATAATATATTTGTAAATCTGGATTTGTAAATTTGTATATTTGTAAATTTGGATTTGTAAATCCAAATCATATCTGATATAGGACTTTTATGCAGAATATATAACAAACTTCCAAAACTTAATAAGAAAACAAACGGGGGCACCTGGATGGCTCAGTCGGTTAAGCATTGACTTCTGCTCAGGTCATGGTCTCATGGTTTGTGAGTTCGAGCCCTGCATCGGGCTCTGTGCTGACCGCTCAGAGCCTGGAGCCTGCTTCGGATTCTGTGTCTCCCTCTCTCTCTCTGCCACTCCACCACTCACGCTCTGGCTCTGTCTTCAAAAATGAATAAATGTTAAGAAAAAAATTTAAGAAAACAACTCAATTCTAAAAAATGGTTAAAGGGTTTATACAGACACTCTACCAAAGAAGATAAGTGGATGGCAAATATGCCCATGGCAAGAAGTTCAACATAATCTGTTACTATGGGAATACAAATTAAAAGCATAATAAGATACCAATATGCATGTGGTATGAAAATGGCTTAAATTTAAAAAAATTGACCATAACAAGTGTTGGTGAGAATGTGGAGGTATTAGGACTTACATACATTGCTGATGGGAATGGAAAATGATACGCTTTTGAAAATCATTTGGAAGTTTTTAAAAATGTAACACTCACACTTGCCAGAAGAACTATCCATTCTACTTCTAGGTATTTACCCTAGAGAAAAGAAAGCACATAACCAAACAATAATTATATACAAATGTTTATAGTGGCTTTATTTGTAATAGCCCAAGGCTAGAAACAACCCAAATGTCTGTCAACTGATGAATGGATAAACAAACCAGTATATTCATATAATACAATACTACTTGCATTAAAGAGAATGAACTGTTGATTCATACTACAACATGAATGAATCTCAAAATAATTATGTTGAATTAAAAAAAGACAGAAAAAGAGTACTTACTGTATGGTTGAATCTGTACATAATTCAAGAGAATAAAAAAAATTTTAACAGAAAGTAAATAAATGGTTATCTGAAAGAGAGGAGCTAGAGAGACATTATGTAAAGGCATGAGGAAACTTTGTGGAGTGATGGGTAAGTTCATGATTTTGATTGTGGTGATGATTTCAAGCTAACAAAATTGCAAAATCTAATGTATGCGATTTAGGTATATCAATTGTACCACAACAGTGTTGTTTAAAAAATTCTTGCCAAGAGTCTCAAAATCAGGAAGTCTCTGAACTTCTCAAGTTCTAAAAGTGGCTTTATTCTAAGAGATTTTTTTTCAAGCCTACTTTCTATATTTATTCATATAAATATTTTTCACATCCATGATATGTTTCTGTATATTTGGGTGTGTGTGTGTGTTATATTACATGTATACCATTATGTACATATGTCATTTATAGGCTGTATCTACTCAAATAAAACAGATGGTTTTGACTAGCTGCTGGCTGTTGACTCCTTTATATTTCTAACTTGATATTTAAAATTTTTTTTTAAATAACATAGTGACTGAGGCTCCTAATCACGCGTGGGCTATTTCTCTCTTTTCCTTCTTTAGCTGGGAAAAATAACAACTCAAAGGCCATAATCATGAACTCTGAAGAAGACCTTACCCTATCCACGACATGTGGCAATCAATGTCAGAGAAGTTTCATATCAGTATGAGGCTAATGGTATTACACTGGCTACAGGATAGCAGTGAACTGGAATTCAGTTTTGCAACCTTCCCTGGTAGAGAAGAGAGTAGTACTATCTTCCTTCTTCTTTGATTCTACAGTGCTGTAATTATTTTTTCAGACTTTTTATGGTTAATCAAGAGTAAAGTGATAGTAATGTAGCAAAATCTGAAAATTAAAGATTTTGCCAATGTATACAACATAAAACTATTATGAGAGAAACTGAATAAAATTGTGACTGATTTTTTCCTTTTAAAAAACCATTTACAACGATTAGATCAATTCAGTTTCATGAGTGGCTCTTAATCAGGGTGCCCATCAAATTTATAGGTGGAGCTTTTTCAAAATGCACATGCCTGAACCCTCATTTCATACCCATTGATTTGAGAAAAGGAATACAAAACATGGAAAAGTCCCAAAAGTCCCAAAGCAGTTTGATATGAACTGCTAGTAGCAAACATTGATTTAGAAGAAAGAGAGTAACACAAAATGTGTCTCTATAACTAGATAATGGAAGAACCGCAATGATCTCATCAGCTCCCATCCTGACATTAAAATAAGTAGGATAACTTTGGCCATGGGGCAGATTATGCTCCAGTTGATCCAAAACTTTTTAGTATACTGACGAAGTTGTATCCCAGCCAGGTAGGAAGGAAGGTGTAAACTATAAAAGTGACTGAGATAGCAGACAATTTCACCACAACTGTGTTTTTACAGATTCCCAGAAGTCAGATATCATGGATTTAAGTATTTGAGTCTTTCATATTGATTTCAAGGAAGTTTCAGTTCTTACATGCCCCGTGGATCATTGGGTTGGGTGTATTTAATTCTGATAAGCTCTGATATAACACATTGCTTTCAAACCTCAGTTGACCTGGAGTTGTAGGCCTGTGCAAGGCATTAAGTTGTTCAACGCAGAGATGTAGTAGACAATTTTAGAGCTTGAGAGTATTTTATATGTTTTATTTAACCATTATCTGTAATAATGGTTGCTCTCCATAGGATGTATAACTTGATTGATAATCTGAACACAAAGCTCTATGGTAAACATTTTATTTTAAATATATTTTTCTTTTCAATATTCACAGCAGCCCTGTGAAGTATGTATTATTATCCCATTTTATACCTGAGAACACCGAAGCATAAGAGAAGACCAGGTGATGTTAAAGAGGAGACAAGAACGACTCTAGCTTAACATTTGAAGGGACTTTGAGGAAGAACAAATATAATAGGGGAACTATTTTCCCATAGTTTCCAAACAAAGTACCCTAATAAGAGTTTAACTCAGATGGAATAATCATCACCATCATCATCATCCTGGATTTTTGAACATCTGGCACTACAGGCCTTTATGTAGGAATATTTGTAACGGTTAATTTTATGCGTCAACTTGAATGGCCATGGGGTGTCCAGATTAAACACTATTTCTGGGTGTGTCTGTGAAGGTTTTTGGATGAGATTAGCACTTGAATTGATGGACTCAGTAAAGTAGAAGCCTTTCCCAGTGTGGGTGGGTGTCATCCAATACACTGAGGGCCTGCATAGAACTAGAGCCAGAGGAAGGAAGAATTGGCCCTCCCCCTTTTTTCTCATGCCCCACTGATTGAGCTAAGACATCTCATCTCTTCTCTATGCTTGGACTGAAACTTACAACATCAGAGTTCTTGGGCCTTTGGACTCAAACTGAATTACACCACCAGCTTTCCTGAGTCTCCAGCTGGCAGACAGCAAATCATGGGGCTTCTCAGCTGCCATAATTGTGAGCCAATTCCTATAGTAAATCTTCAATCTCTGATAAATCTCATATATATATATTATATACATATATAATATATATAACCACATATATATATTAAATCTCATATATATATTAGACATAATATATATACATATATATATTAGTTATTTCCTTGTGACTGCAAAGCATTGCCTGGTTTCTTTAAGAAAGATGTCGCTAGCTCTAAAGCTCAGGTGTTAAGTGATTATGTAGATTCATGGCTAACAGTCACATTTCTGGTAAGAGAACTCTAAGGACAAACTTGGTCTTTAGACTCCAATAAAATGTGGTCTAAAGATGTCATTTCTTCCTCACTGTTCTGATTAATTGCTCATATGGATAGCTGATTACTACATTGTCCGAAAAATTAATCAGCAGCCAGTTACACAATACCTCTGATTTAGTTTAGGAGCGCTTGGCCAAGAATGAGGAAAAAATGTGTCAAATACCTACTGGTAACCAACCCCCCCCCCATGATCACTGCTGAAATCTCATCAGAGATTGTTTTGACATTGTCCCAAAAATCAGATTTCTGGAACTTAAGGAAATCAGGTTATTTAATTTAGCAAGTTCTGTATCATGTGCCAAAACAGAGTTGGTGTTTTTTATTCTGTGGCAAGAAGTCTCCTGTAGGACTGGATCATGACTGGGGGCAGATTGTGTGAGAAAATTCAGATAAAAAGGTGAATATATAGCTTTTTTTTTTTTGGCTGCTTCAATGACAGCACAATCCTCCTAGGCAGACCATGGCTTGCCTTCTGTTTTAGTTATAAATTGCTATGTATAAAAACAATCCAAAATTTAATAGCATAAAACAACACATTGTTTCTCTGAAGACTTTGAGTTGTCTGGAAAGTTCTTCTGCTGTCTCTGCACCACCCCTTCTTTGTTACTTTATGAGTCTCCTCTGACCTAGTAGGTCTTTTGAGGACTGGACTCAGCTATAGTACCAGGATGGCTACATATGTCTCTCACTGTGGTCTCAACGTCTTTCTTCACATGTGTTCACTCATCATTCAGGAGCCTAGACAAGACATCTTACATAGTGGCTCGATTGCAAAAGGTAGTATTCCAAAATACATAGAACTCTAGATGTTCTGCTTACATCACACATTATAATGTCCCATTGGCCAAAGCAAGTCACATGGGCAAGGCAACAGTTGGCGTGGAAGGAAATTACACAGGGTGTGAATAGAAGGAATCATGGTTCACTGTAGCCCACCTTACACCAGTCTAACATACCTCCTGAATGGAAGCTCTCTGGACCTTGAGCCAGATACTAAATCTATTTGGCATCAGTTTCTTCTTATATAGTATAGGTTTAAACACTGTACCTATTTCAGTGACATACAAATTAAGTGGGTTAGTAGGAGTAGTATTTGGAAAGGTGCCTGGCACACAGCTGTAAAAGGCTTTGTCATTACTGTCATTATCCTTATCATCATTCTTATTGTTGTTGTTGAATTTTTTGTGCAATATTTTACCCTGTTATAGTGTTATATTATACATTAGGTCACCTATACTGTCTCCAACTCCTGAGACATAATTCTATCTTGAAGGTAATGACTGTCTAAAGAAAATGGCACACAAAAATACAGAATTCTAGTACAAGGTGATTTATAAGGGAGTATAAAGAGGTGTTTTAGGAAGGAGCAAAGGTATATTTTTGCAACTTCCCCTATTTAAAATTTTACAACTGCCACAAACCAATGCACATTTATGTATGCAACATTTTAATTAATACACAAGCATAGAAACCAATTCTAAACATGTCTAAACAAGCATACCATTTTTAAGTTCATCACCCTTCCATTTAATATGTTTCATTTTAAGTACTTTACCCTTTCATTTAATATGTTAAATTTCTCATGGTTCATAGTTCAACATTTCAATGTATTGGAATGAACTCTCTCTCTTATTCTGAGTAAAGGTCTAAGAAAACAGATGACAGTGCCACTTGATCTCTAAGCAATTCAATTGTATCAGGGCTGTTAAAATCTTCCTACCGTATCCCAAGAACAATTCTTATAATGTGACACAGGGTCTGGCCTACATGGAAGGAAATAATAAAAATAAGAGTGAACATTTATTCAACCTTATCATGTGCAGGCTTTATATTTAGCTCTACATGTGATTCTTATTGAGAGCTCTCTTCCCTGAAATGTGGTCCTTTTTTTTTCCCCCAGCTGACTGTGGTTCATTTTATTGGTGTTCACAGATCTTCACTCTCCTATCCCTATCATGCGTATGTATTCTCACCCCACTCTACTCATGCTGGGTTCAGCCCTGTGATATTCTTTGGCCAATGGAATGTGAGTGAACACAGTACACACCTCATCCCAAGCAGAAGGTGTACTTTTACTGTCACCATGTGGTTGCCCTGTCTCCCTTGCTCCTTCCCTCTGCCATGAGAATGAGAGTACTAGATCAGGGCTGCTCCTTCAGCTTGAATCTCAGAAAGAGTAAATCCCATAGCCTGGCACTGACCTGCAGCATAGAGCTGCAGCAGCTGTTTTCTACCTTTGTGCAATATTAGCAAGAAAATAAGTAGCTGTAGTTGAAATGTCTATGACTAAGGAGTTGTTCATTAGCACCATTACTTAAATTGAGGTTGAAATGTTTGGCTCCCTTGAGTAGATTATTCAGACCCAAGCTATGTATCTGGGCT
Source organism: Cryptoprocta ferox (assembly GCA_028646485.1). Classification (NCBI taxonomy): domain Eukaryota; kingdom Metazoa; phylum Chordata; class Mammalia; order Carnivora; family Eupleridae; genus Cryptoprocta; species Cryptoprocta ferox. The sequence continues at coordinate 17,354,149 of CM053560.1, forward strand.
GTACCTCTTTGAACAATGGCATTGAGTTGTAGCAGTTTTGATTTTTCTCCCCAGGACCTGGAGAGAAAAGGATCTAGCCTAGTCTAACATAGCCCCTCTCCCATGAAAACATATCTAGAATAAGGAATTTTTACAACTCAGTTCTAAGGAGACAGCCCATTTTTTCTTTCTTTTTTTCTTTTTTTTTTTTAATAGGCAGAAAGTTAAACAGGAATATCACAAAAAAAGATATACAAATGATGAATGAACACAGGAAAAATATTCAACATCATTAGTAATCATGGAAACGTAAACTAAAAGTACAATGAGAAGTAACTAGAAACCTAGTCAAATGGCTAAAAAACAAAAAACAAAACAAAACAAAAAAACAACCCTTATAATTGGAATATCTGGGTGGCTCACTTGGTTAAGCACCTGATTCTTGATTCTGGGTAAGTTTGTGATCCCAGGGTCATGGGATCAAGCCCTTTCTCGGGCTCCATGCTGAGTGTGGAGCCTGCTTAAGATTCTCTCTCTCTCCCACTGAACCTCTTCCCCATTCACGCTGTCTCTCTCAAATTAAAAAAAAAATAGTGGTGACTTAGCTCATAAGGAATAAAATAATCATAGATGTTTAAAAAATCCCCCAAATTGTCAAAGATGTGAAATACCTGAAACTCTCATACACTGCTGGTAGGATTGCAAAATGGAAATCTCTGAGAGTCTCTTATAAAATTAAACATACAGTTACCCTATAACCCAGAAATTTTACTCCTGTGTATTCACTTAAATCAATGAAAATAGAGGTCTCCAAAAAACATGTATAGCAATATTCATAGCACCTTCATTCAGAATAGTGACAGGCTACAAACAATCCAAATGCCCATTAATAGGTGTACTGATAAATGAATTGGATTATATTCATACAGTAGGATACGAGTCAGCAATACAGAGCCACAAAGTACTGACAGATGCAACAACACAGCTGTATCTCAAAACCACTGTGCTGAATAAAAAAAGTCAGACAAAAAGGACTACTTACTGTGTGATTCCATTTATATAAAATTCTAGAATGGGCAAAACTAATCTTTAGTGACAGAAAGCAGATCACTCATTTTTCTGGGACTGGAGCTGGGCTCCTCACTACAAGGAGGCAGAAGGAATCTCTCTGGAATGATGGAAATAGTCTTAGTTGTAGTGGCAGTTACACAAGTGCATAGATTTTTCCATAGGTACATTTAATTGTGTGTAAACTCTACTACAAAAAAGTGATTTAAACATAAAATAAAATAACATAGTTTACCAGAATACTGGAATAGTACAAACTGAAATAGCCATCACTAACTCCTGTTTGCTGTATTCCATCAACTAGGATGAATCTCTCCTATGACTAAATTGACCATGGTCTCCAATGTCTCTGAGTCAGTGAATATATCTGATTGATTCTATATCCTCCTTCCCATTCTTGTTCTACCTTGTCCTTTTGACATTAACTAGGTCTTACCTAAGAATATCCTAAAACATTTTTCTGTAGTACTTGGTGTAGGTTAAGGAAGACTAGCGTAGACCCCTATAGGCCAAGTCAATTCTGGCAAACAATGTAGTATTCTATATGGCAGTCTTCCTGGTGTCTAGCATTTCTTACTATTGGCAAGATGTTAAATTTCCCTATTTTCATTCAATTACCATTCTCCTCTTCTTATCCTGATTGGCCCTGTGAAGTGGATATTGGTTATCCAGTTTGATTCATATGCAATTCATACATATTTATGAATAATTTTTAAATGCTTCTATATTTTTTTACTTTGATGGAAGAGTTTTGTGCCAAGTAAAAAAATCAATGAGTTCTCATATATTATTTGTTTCCAAGTTGGCATTTTAAAGTTATAATTACTATACTAAAAAATAATACATTTAAAAACAGAATTCTAAGTAGAACCCACATTTATGTTTAAAAAGCAACCACTACATAAGATAAATCCTGAACTCTCACTGAACCATAGAAAAATGGTACTTTTTATAAGGACTGCAATGTAAAATCCCAGATGATTGTGTTTATATACTTATACTTGATATATATGGACAGAAGCAAGAGAACTGAAGCATTATTTTCATGGGCAACAACATTATTCTTGTTTTTTGACACAAAAAACACCTACTAGTAATAAAAACATTTTCAGCCACAATATTTTTGTTACTTCATCCATCTCTGTAATGAAAACTATTGGTTTCTCACTATTGATTGGAGGAAGAATCTATTGTTTTGGAGGAAAGGAAGTTATCAGCATTGGTTAGTAGAAAAAGAATGTGGAAGTCAGTGAAAACTGATTATAGGTTACAATATACGGTTACAATTATAAGGTTATAAAAAGATTATGGGGAGACAAATTCATAAACAGCATCTTTGTGGAAACATTCTTTGATTACAAATATGAAGGAAAGCAAAAATCCAGTTGGCAATGGAAAAAAATGGAACGTAGATGCCAATTTAAGTTTCACTTATATTGTGTTCTTGGTAGTCATGAAAATAGCAGACCCTTCCTATGGTAAAAAGAATTCAACAATGTAAACATACATTAGAAGTGAAGTCAGGAGGTGTTTGTAGTTTTTGTAGTTTCCCATCTTTGGGAAGGAGGGCTATTAGGAGAAGTTTGGGAAGGGTTTATGATATTATCAAAAGGAGTAAAGCAATGAAGGAAAATGATATTAATATGTAAATGACATTAATCTGAGCATGTGTACTAAAGACAGCTTATAGTTACTGTTAACCTGTTGTTCTTCCTGTTAAACTGATGGGGTCAATAAAAATAATGAATTATATAGCTGCATATTCACTGTAGTACATTGAATCGTTACCACCCAAATTTATGTCCATCTAGAATCACAGAATGTGACCATATTTGAAATAATTGACTTTACAGATGGGATTAAGTAAGAATCTTGAGATGAGGTCATTCTGGATTAGAGTATGTACCAAATCCAATGACAAGTGTACTTATAAGAGACAGAAAAAGGGAAGACACACAGAGAGACACAAAAGGAGAAGGCCAAGGTATGTTGTTGGTGGCAGAGACGGGAGTAGTAATACAGCTATAAACCAACAACTCCAGGGATTGCTTAGCAGCCACTAGAGGCTAGGAAAGAGACTTAGAACAGATTCTCCCTTGCAGCCTCCAGAAGGAACCAGCCCTGCTGACATCTTTGATTTCAGGCTTCCAGCCTTCAGAACTGTGATGAAGCAGATCTGTTGTTTTAAGCCAATGAGCTTGTGATAATTCGTTACTGAAGTCCCAGGATACTAATATACTATTTTTTGTCGTTCTTAATCTACTTCATCATCCTGTGTAAAGGTGTTGTAAAAACTACATTAAGATTCATGTCAATATGGGGGTGCCTGGGTGGCTCAGTCCATTAAGCATCTGACTCTCCATTTGGGCTCATGTCATGATCTCAGGGTTTGTGAGAGCTCGAGCCCCACATCGGGCTCTTTGCTGACAGTGTAGAGTCTGTTTGATATTCTCTCTCTCGCCCTCTCTCTACCTATCCCATGTCCTCTCTCTCTCTCTCAAAATAAATAAACTTTAAAAAAAGAAAAGAGATTCATGTAAATACATGGAAAGCATTTGGTCATGGCTTGAAGTTAAGAAGTTCTTGATAAGTCTTAGTCACTGCTCATTTGGTGGTAGAAGCCTGAGCATGGGATTGCTATTATTATGATTGCTAAGAATTATCTGGTCAATGTATTTTAAACAGCAACATCAATTTGCATGAGAATTTTAATGGAATCACAGAACTTAAGGAGACCACTCAAGCTCTTATGTGTAATTGCAATGTTTACCAGCTCATATTCTATCTTTCAGACTTTTCCAGTGAATAGTCAATGAAGTTAGGAGAGGGTTGAAGATGTCAGTCAAAACTACAGCAGCACAGACCTATCTGGTGAAACCAATTGTATTGATAATGGCTGTTGTGACTTCTACTTCTCCAAAAATATTCAGTGTTTCTAAATGAATTACATAATCTCTAACTTAGTGATTATTTTAATTCCACATCTCGATGGTTTCTAGTTGTAATGAAATACAGAACTCAATCCACCTATTAATGAAAACCCTAACCTATACTACAGGCAAATTAATGAAAACAAGGAGGAAAAAAAATCTGTTTTCTCCCCCATTGCCTTGAAGGATATGTATGGGGGAAATTAATCTGAATAATTTTGAATGGATATATCTGTAATAGAAGAAATAAATGGGGATGAAAAGGAAGAACATATGATTGATGAAATAATGAACTTATAAACTGAGCAAAATTACCTCCTCTAACCACCAATAAATGCAGAAATATTACAGATAATTGATAATCCGTTTTATAAAGCTTTTTCTTGCAAACACAATACAGCTAATATAATTTCAACTCCCTCGTTTGATATACAGCATATTATAATTTTAAAAGCAATGTTATTATAAAAAATTCATTTGCTGTAATAATCAAATAAATTTTCAAAGAAAAAACAAATATGCATTAAAAATATTTCCACAGGGCCTTGCTCTTCTAATGGAAATGCTAAATACAATACAAGAAAGATTTGCTAATTAAAAGCCATTTTTAAGCTTTCAATTTCATTGTTTTCCCTATTTAATTCAGTAGGAATGGGAAAACAGTCAAACAATATTTTTTAAATGAGGAACTTTAAAAACATACCACACTTAAGAGACACCACTGCTGATGTATTTGATGTTCAATTATTTTTCTATTTTCATTTTCAAAGGGAAATTAGATTGCATAAGCATAAATATATATAATTTAAAATTAAGTTTGTTTTGTGCTTAATTAAAGCAGGTATAGCTTATATTACAAAATATGGGATTGAGAAATGACCCCAGTCTTCATGTAAGCATTTTAAAAGAGCTTTAAATTTCAGTGACTCATAGTCACTTCATCTTTTTCTTTTTTTAGTATGCTTAGAATACACTTTTTTGGTTTTTTTTTTTTTCAGTAAAGGCTGTTCAGAGACTACTGACTATGGTGCAAAGAATCGGGAGTGGGTGATTAGTTGGACTACGTTCTCAAACTAATTTTATCACTAGTTTGCTCTAGGTCATTCTTTACAAAAACCAGAGAAATCAGGGCTCAGGTAAATTATGTATTTGAGATAAAGCCTACTCTATCAATTTCTAGACTTATTTTAGAATAAACTGAAGGGAAAAAATATTTGCCAGTACTTTACAAGCATGAGGTCATAATAATCCTGATCTTTTAAAAATGAATAAAATACATTTATCAGGCAGAGTTCAATCAGGAAATTGGAAATTATCCTAAGTATGTTAAGAGAATGATTTAAGCAGTATTAGAGGCTTGAGGCTTGCTGAAGGCTAGGGACATAAAGGTCAGGAAAGCTGCCAGTACCTTCAGGAAACTAGTGGGTACTGGAATCTGAGGAAGCTACTGGTTCTGAGCTCAGGCGCCTGCAGCAGTAGAACAGGTTGTTTTACAGGAGGACACCTGGAATCTCCTGGCCAACATTCTCTTCTGCTCTAAGATCATCTGGTGGCCAGCTTCTGCATTCATTAGGAGCAATCAATGATGGCTTCCACTTCTGTGCTGCCAGATCACTGGGAAGTAACTCTCATTTGCTGAATCTAACCCAGAACCCACTGCCAAGGATTCTGGGAAATGTAGTTCCCAGTCTTTGCACTAGACCTAGAAACCGGATACAGGAAAAATAGTATTATGTTAACAATGAACAATATGGCAGAGAACAGTAAACCGCATGACAAATTAACGATTTTTTTTCAGCACACGTCAGCAGATAAAGCAGGATTCATTGGGGCTTTGGTCCCCAAAATTACTATGTTTGTATGGATTTGGGACTATGCTAATTTTTCTTAAGACTGAATCTATTTTCTGAGTGTCTGTATATCTAATGTATTATATTGTTGTCTCTTGTGTTCAGTTATGAATGACCTAAGGGATAAATATTACTGAAAATGTGTTTTAGCAGAACATTGCACCAACCTATGAATGAAAATGTATGACTGTGCTGAACAACTTGAAGTATATTTGCAAACTTTTAGGATATCAAGTGTGTTCTTGGGTATAAATTCATGGTCATCGGTAAGTCACAGTTTGAAATCTGAGCGCATAGGTTTTGATTGCTGCAGGTCGTAAAGGCAGCTTAGAAGGACTTCTGGTGTACTTGATGGCCTAATATGGGCTGTAAACTTAGGTTACAAACAGGCTGTAAACTTAGAAGTACAGTAGAATAGTAAGAGCACAGAATCTAGAGCCAGACTACCTTCATTTAAAACCCAATTTCAGGGGCGCCTAGGTGGCTCTGTTGGTTAAGCCTCCAGCTCTTGATTTCTGCTCAGGTCTTGACCTCCAGGTGGTGGGATCAAGCCTCATGGTGAACCACTTGTCAGGCTCTGAGTTGGGTGTGGAGCCTGCTTATGTTTCTCTCGCTTTCTCCCTCTGTCCCCTCCCTTGCTCACATACTCTCTAAAATAAAACTGAAAATAAACACAAATAAATAAAACCCAATTTAAAAAACATGTTAATCATGTGACACCAAGCAAGTTTCTTAACATTTCTGTGCCTCAATTTTCCCATCCATTAAATGGCATGAAAACATTACCTAATTCATAAGATTTTCGTGGAATCAAACAGTTTAATACATATTAAGCAGTTAAAATGTGACTTCAGCAATTTGTAGAATATTCTGTCATTTTGTATTTTATTATGCTTAAAAGAACATTCGAAGGGCTGTAGTTACTATTGGTTAGATTTGTTATCATCATAATATATCATGATAAAATGCAGTTTGGGTTGAATTTATTTTGTGCCTACCCTGTAGAAGACACCATGCTAAGCCTTCACACAATATCTCATTCATTTTTGTGCTCTACCCATCCCACCCATCTGTCTCCTGACCCGCTTTCACAAGAGTATGGTGGTTAAGGAACATGTCCTATGGAACCAGATTGCCCTGGTTAGATCCCAGCTCTACCACCTACTAGCTGTGTGATCCTGTTTGAGTTACTTAATCTCTCTGTCTCTTCATGTGTAAATTGGAGATACTATTAGCACTAGTCTCTTTGCATTGAAAGTTAAAATAGAACACCTAAAGGAAGACATGAACATAATTGGTACAGTGTTAAGTGCTATTATTATTGTCTCCAAAGGGATCCATATCCCACAGATGTACCAATATATTTATAACTCCTAGCAATTAAAAGAAGTTAGTCCAAATTTTATACAGTTCTTTATTGAGCAGTATGTGTTTGTAACCAAGACCATGCCTACTTTTCTGGTATTTGCAAATATTCTTTCTGAAAAGATTGTAAAACAAAAATATTAACCCACAATTACACACAAATATATACATATTTATGTTTTCTGATAATCTATATATTTGAGCAATATTTGCAATATTTATCGACAAATGCAACTTAGAATATAGTCGTCTTCTTTTTCTTATCCTTTTTTGTTTGTTTGTTTGTTTGTTTGTTTGTTTGTTTTTGCTTCTCTTTAGTTAAGCCTCTGTCTAGGTGAATGCACTTCCCATATCTTTAAATGTAAACAACACATACAAAATGCAATATACCCAGGAATGATTTAGATATCTCCCTGTATTGTAAGGAATGCTGTTTCTAGTCTCTAAGCAATATTTAAATGAGCCCTGAGAGTTCTATGAATAATTTCCTGGATTCCTTTTTTTATGGATGACTGTAACCAAACACCTTGCTAGGGTCCTATACTCTATTTTCTCAGCTTTAATAGTTTAATTAAGCATTAAGTTGTTTATAGTCAGGATGCCCCAACACTAGAGGTTTCTTTCTTAATCTGTCTCTTGAAGAGAATCACTGGATTCAATCCAACGGTAATAATAAAAAAAAAAAACGCTAGTTATACTAATTAGCATTGCTTCTGTAATGATGATTATAAGGCTTAGAGTGATGCCTTGAACTTGAATAAAGTAAGATTTATTTTTTTTTCACTGCATGTATTGTGTACAAAGTCATAATGTGATATATAGACTTTCTTGGTTAAGTGAAAGTAAAGGAAAAAAAAATATATATATAACTTACCATCTCTTGATTTTGTGGTCTTTGATAAGCATTTTGTTTTTTGGGCAGATAATCAATGAATGTCATTAAGTCCTTCAATGGTTTAGAAGGTCTTGAATCACTTGAATCACTACCTTTACTGATTCATATACTTGGCAACAAAAACTTCCAGAATTTGTAAAACTTTACTAATACTTATAGAGATATAGTTTATTAAAATAATTCACCTTGGATACAAGACAATATTAAATATGCAATATATTGATTAAGTAAAACCAATTGTTACTCCAGAATATCATGAAACTTACAGATATCAGTGGTCAATATATGTCCCTGAACAACTCTTTCAAGTATTAATATATTTTTTAAATTTCTTCAATTCATACACCAGTAAAACCAACCCCTTTTGCCATAACATAAATTTACTTGCAGACTATTTTTTTATGTTTATTTTTGAGGGAGAGAGAGAGCGCACATGATCAAGCAGGGGAAGGGCAGAGACACAGGGGGAGATGTGGGGGGCGGGGAGGGGCAGAGACAAAGGGAGACAGATCTCAAGTAGGTTGCCTGCTGACAGCAGCAAGCCCAATGTGGCTTGAACTCATGAACCAGGAAGGAGATCATGACCTGAAGTGAAGTCCGATGTTTAACTTACTGAGCCACCCAGGCTCCCCTACTTACAGATTCTTAATAGAGGAGTCTTAGTAATCCCAGTTTATGAAAAATAGACTCAAAAAGTGTTCCTATACATTTTGAGAAGAGAACTTCCTGTGTTCCATTTATACTGGTTTCTTCTCTTTCCTGGTAAAGACACTGGGTATCCTACATGCTGTTCTCTCTCTGCAGATTGCTACCCTCCACCTCTCCCTTGTTTTCCTGTCTCATATTTATATAGATATACCCATGTGTATACACACTCACACCCTACACTTTTTCTCTTACCAACCTTTATTGCTGCTATGCATTTATTCTTTTATTATGTGTCTCCATGTCTGGACTATTAATAATGTGATGACCTGACAAGGACTGTATCTGTCATCAACTCCTGAAACCAGTTTATTTCCTGTCATTCATAAGGTCAGGAAACATTTACATAAGAGAGTCTTTGGCTAGGCATGGATATAATAAGTGAATAAAACAGACACTGTCCTAATGCTCATGAAACTTATAATATGGATATATATTTTAAAAATCAGGAGAGCCTGGCTGGCTCAAGGGGTAGAGCATTTGGTTCTTGCTCTCTGGGATGTGAGTTCAAGCCCCATGCTGGATGTAGAGTTTACTTTTAAAAAATCAAACATACATTTGTAATAGATCTAAATGTAGATACAGATATAGATATATACAGATATAGATTTTAATCAGCTCTGGCTGCCATAACATAATACCATAGACTGGGTGGCTGAAACAACAATATTTTATTTCTCACAGTTTGGATCTTCAGTGAAGTCTTTCCTCTCTTTCCTCCTGGCTTGTAGGTAGCTACCTTCTTGCTTGGTCCCCACGTTGTAGAAAGAAAGAAAGAAAGAAAGAAAGAAAGAAAGAAAAAGAGGGGAAGAAAGCTATCTAATGGGATCATGACCTGAGTTGAAATCAGATGCTCAACTGACTGAGCTATGGAGAACCCCCTGTAATTTATATTTTTAAAAGAATACCTTGATGAGGAATTCATCAGGGACATAAATCTGGGAATGGGAAGCCAGTTAGAAAACACTAACAGAGTTCATGTGGCCACAGCTGGGGGCTGGGAATAGGGCTGTAACTGTGGTGGTGAGAACAATCAGTGGATTTAGCTAGCTGCCAAAGGCTGAAGCAATGGACCAGGTGATGGATCAGATGTGGAGATGATGATGCAACAGGAACCAAAGTTGAATCTCAGCTTTGTGGACCTAGTGCCTTGATAGATAATAAGTGGTATTATCAAGATGGAAAAATCAAGAAAAGGGGTTTTAGGGAACATGTTCACAAGTGCAGATCTGATGTGTGGGATTTGTGGTGTCACTGGGAAATATAAAGAGAAGAATCAAGGAAACAGTTGGTGACACAAAAACTGGCCATAGAGGACAAGTCAGCACTCAAGATATACATTCTGAGATCATTAAATACAGATATTATTCAAGGCATACTGTAGATACATTAGTCTAGGGAGACACATAGAAAAAAAGAAGGGAGTACTAGCCAGAGACATGAGGAACTCCAAAATCTATGGGGAAGAAGGAAGAAGGATGAGGCAGAGGCAAGACAGGTGCTGAAAACTCAGGAGGAAGTCATAAAATTAGATGTCATTGAGGTCAAGTGAAGATGTATTTAAGAAAAGGGGAGAGATCAATTTTAATGCATTAAAAGATTAAGAGTAATGAGGACCAGGAAATATGCATTTAGGGACATGAATTCCATGGTGGCCTTGACAGAAGTTGTCAGTGCAACAATAGGGGACAGACTCCAGCCTGGAATGGACTGTCTTAAAGAGAGGTGAGAAGTACATATGGAGCCTGACATTAATTGAATAAGTTTAGATATAAAAGGAAGTAGAAAAACAAAATAATTCCTGGAGAGGCAAAATATTCACATTGTGATGACAATGATCCAGAAGAGAGAAAACAATAAATGATACAGGATATACAAGGGATTTTGTCAGAATAAAGATATTCAGAATGTTATTCAGGGCACATATAAACAGATTCTACTGGCCTAAAGGGAAAGGCACTTCTTTTATTTTAACAAAGGTGGGAAAAATGCTGTTGATGCTGTTGGGTTTGTTGATTTTGAAGTAGGAAGTTAAGAGGATGCCCATTTAATGGTGTCTCTTTCCTCAAGACAGATTTATCACCTGAAGGCCAAGCTGAGAGGAATGGGGAGGAATGAGGAATGTGAGGAACAATGAGAATATGTGAATAATCATTAAAGACAGAGTGGAGTTGGAATGATAGGCCGTGACAAGTGCTTAAATGAAACTAGTGTCACCCATCCCCTGGATTGGCCTTCAGTAGCATTCAGCTGAGTTTGGGCCTAGAGAAAGTCCATATATCAGTTCTTCCAGGGGTTAGGGCAAGTGTCAGGGCATTGGAGGTGTGGGTCTATCATAGGAGACAATGGAGTTAAAATGCAGTAAAATCTTGGCTTGCGAGTATAATTCATTCAGGAAACATACTTGTAAACCAAAGCACTTGTATATCAAAGCAATTTTCAAGAACCATTGGCTCAGTTGTGATCATGTGACATTCAGGGTCACATACTACTTGTATTGCAAGACATGGCTCATTTATAAAGTTAAAATTTATTATAAATATTTGCTTATCTTGTGGAACATTCACAGGACAAGTTACTCACAATCTAAGGTTTTACTATATTTTCAAATCATTGTAGCAATGGATTGGAAAGCTTGAGCTGGATTTGAGAAGAATAAAGTAAGAGGGAAAAGTTGGATTGAGTGAATGTGGTGAGTCAGTACATAGTAAGTCAATGGGTTGAAGGCCTTCACACTTCCTCTCTTGACTAGCTAACCCCTTGGGACACCTGGGTGACTTAGTTAGTTAAGTGTCTGACTCTTGATTTCAGCTCAGGTCATGATCTCAATGTTCATGGTTCAAGCCCTGAGTCATAGCTCCTCTGCACTGATGGTATGGAGCCTGCATGGGATCTTTTTTCTCCCTCTCTCTCTGCACCACCCCTGTTCATGCTCTTTCTCTCTCTCTCTCTCTCTCAAAATAAATAAATAAACTTAAAAAATATTAATCCCTATCTCCAATCAGTTGTTTCCTTTTCTGGTTTAATGAAGTAGTTAATGAAATTATTGTAGGTGCCCTGTGTTAGACACAAAGACAGGCTGCCTAGATCAGGTTAGGGAAGGACTGGCTACCCAGTTGTAAAGACTGTAGTCATCATATGGCTTTGGCTTTCAATTGTCAGCAACTTCAAGATCTTCTCAGTTGTGGACAACTGCTTTGTTTAAAGTTATGTCCTTTCCAGGGCTGTCTGCATCCAGAGGTCTGGCCATTGTAACACACTGTGAGACCCTCACTCCGGAGCTCCCTTTCATGTTGGCTTTTCAAGTTTCCCAGTGCTTTAACTTTCTACATCTTCTAACGTTTCCTCCCTGTTATGGACTGAATCGCACTCCACCCGCCTCCCCAAATTTATATGTTGACGCCTTAACCCCCAATGTGACTTATTTGGAGATAAACCCATTAGGGTATTAATTAAGGTTAAATAAAGTCAGAGTGGAGCCCTAACTCATTAGAAATGATACCATTATGATGAAGAAATCTCTCCAACACAGACAGAGGAAAGGTCACATGAGAGATACAGGGAGAGGGTGGCCATTTACAATACAGGAAGAGAGAATTCACCAGAAACTAACCCTGATGGCACAATGATTTTATACTTCTATCTTCTGGAACTTTGAGAAAATTAATTTCTGTTGTTTTAGCGACCCAGTTTGTATATTTTGTTATGGTAGCCTGAGCAGACTCTCCATTTTTTCATAGGTTGATCCCTAATAAACATCTTGTATCCTAAACACTCAGTATCTCCTTTTAGAGAACCAGAACCTTCTGCCCTTCGACCCCGCCCTAAATAGCATCACCTGGCTAGGTCAAGAGCATTAGGCTATTTCCTGTAGCACCCTGTCTTAGTCGTACATGATGAATCATTATTAGTTGTATGTGTTCAGACTGTGAACACCGTGTTGGCAGAAAGTAAGTCTTGATTCGATCTTGAAGATGTAGCACACTGATAGTCACAGAGTGACAAGAGCCAATACTCACTGAATGGTTAAGTGGCCTTGTCTTCATCATGCCATTTGTTTGCAAATGATTTTCCAGTTCACACCGACCTCTAAACTTTTGAACTTGAAAGCAGAATTTTGTTGGCCACTGATTATCTGATCCTCAGTCTTATTTCAGGCCATGGTGTCTATATCTTGATTTGAGGTTACTTTAATATTTTATGCTGCATATGACAGTGAAGTGATCTTTACCCAACTTTTTTTGTAGCCTGTCCTAGTATTGCTTTGGTTCTCTAATCCCTAATATTCTGTTTTATCTCCATATCCTATGTTGCCTTCACAGTCCAACACCTTAAACTAAAGAAATTTCTTTTTAATGTGAAACAAGGCACCTTTTCACATGGTTGGTGAGGAAAATTTGAATTGAGGTACCCCCAGTTGCTTCTTTGGTCCCCCTACCTATAGAGGACAGGCGTAATGTGGTCCTTAGGTTTAAAACAGAATTAAATCTAAGAAGTTAAGAGCTGTGAACTACTGGGGCATGTCTAAGTTTGGTAGGAAAGTCATTTTCAGATAAAAGAAGAACTTGGTAACATAGGCTTGATCAGCAGGAAGTATATGAGAGGAAAATTAAATAGTAGTTTCCTAATCTATTTTTTAAATATATATAGAAGAATGAAGAACAGATCACCTCATGTCTTCTGTCTAGTTTTCATGCATGCCGAGAGAGCTGGATAAGTATATTGTGCTAACTGATGTTTAAAGGAAATGCTTAGAGCATGTTTACAAAGCTTTAATACCATCACTGACCACAGGTCCATAAAAACAGGATTAACTTCTCTGATTAACTTTTTTTCTCTACATACAAGCATGTAGGTCTTTCTCCATCTCCTGCAGGAGTAAGTTTTATATCACTTTTGACAACATGCAGCTCTTTTCTTTCTATTGCATGGTCGTGTAAGTGTGTTTCCACCTTGAGGGCTAAGAAAAATAAAATCAACAGGATGCTGACATTTATTTCTTGTTATTTCCTTGCCCTGCACATTAATATAAAAAATAAATATAATTAACACATCCTTGCTGCCATTCTCACTGCTCAGGGCATGAATTACTGTACCACAGGCTCTCTGAGTAACCCTCAATGACCTGCGGTCCTTTGCATTCAATAAGCAATTGTCTCTCTCAGTGAAGGGGGGTTGTGAAAGAATACTTGAGTCACAAGAGTGCCAATTACTGGAACACAGTATCAGAGCCTTTTCAAAGTTCCATTAGGATATTTGATTATTTTTTATATAATTCCAAGAGGTGTTGTGATTTACTGTTAGTGTTTTCTTCCTTTTTAAAAGAAATTATTCAAAAGAATAATTTTCTTAAGAGGCAAAAGGTACTGTGTGATAACCTGCAAAGTGCTTTTAGTTAAAATCTTCCTCTCTCTGATATTTGTTCCACAGATGGTACTTTTTATTTTTTGTCCCAAGATGATGCCCTTTTTTATAAAATAGACAAGCTAAAATATGAGATAGGTAGGGGGAGGGGAAGCAGGACAAAAATTAACCTCAAATTCTTTAATAACTGATCATAAACTCTTTCCTAAAAATTGAGCAGATATGGGGTTGCAGTGATCATTTGTGGCCTATTAGAGAGTTTAATGTCCAACTGACAGTTCTTTTATCCAATAAAATATTGACATTTTATATGTAAAATAAAGTGGAATACGAATGTGCACCTAGGAGTATACAGGGGCTTATAGGCCTTGTGAAAATAAGGTTACTAACCACGCTTGCTTTTCTAAATTTATTTCAGTTCCTGCAGCAGCTAAAATCTTAAACAGTTTTGCCCAATGAATAAATGGATTGGAATGAGTTTTTATGTTTAGTGAATCTCTACTTTTTATGACCATCTTTTTACAAAGTCAAAAATTTTGCAAGTAAAATTAGCAATGTGATGAGGGCAAGGCATTGTTAGTAACATGTCTGTTTCTGTTTTGTTAGTATACTAGATAACATACTACAGAATCAGTTTTGGGTGGGAGCATATCGGTGGTCTAAAGACAAGGAGCTGGTTGAAGTAAAGGAGACAAAGTTCACCAACAGTGATGTGTCCAGTCTTTTATAATGAGAAAATATCAAGCCTTTGGGAACTAAATAATTTCTATTTTGTTTCTGTCCCCACAGGACAACTGCTGGTCAAGGACCCTGCCAGTAGGAGATGGCCATTCTACTAATTGAACTAATTGAACCCACTAGAAAAAATAATAATTTGTTTAGGATATTGTCCTGTTTTTGACTTCTGAGTCTCTGTGAATATATTATAATAAAAAGGAAAACAAACACACAACCACA